>CM062297.1:621352515-621971221 GCA_031216915.1 Pictodentalium vernedei
AAAGACTATTGTTATTCTTCTTTTCAAATTTTTCTTCTCTATTTTTTTTTTTTTTTTTTTTTTTCCCTCCCTGAATTTTGTCTGTTGAACTGCTCGAAAACAAGTTGTACGATTTTGACCAAATTTGGCATACTTATGTAATGCCATAAAAACTAGTGAAATGCGGTATTGTCCATATCTGTGAAAACGCGTTGTTTTCAAAATATTCTGCCAAAACCTTCAAAATTCACCATTTTTCGAATGTCTCAAAATTGTTTAGTTATTTAGCTCACATTTTCCACACATTTAGAGCATAATATGATACACCATAATCACCACTCAGATCTTTCAACTTTAACCCCCACTGGCCAAAAATGACATGAATATAGAATTTTTCTTCAAAATTCACCCAACTTCAAGGGCAAATTTCTCTAATAACAAGGTTGTTGTAACAATTATTTTGGTTTGGATAGATGCAACAATGATTGCAGAAGAAAGTTTATTGTTTACTTTTTAATCTCAGATTTAACCCCCAAGCACAATGAGGGTGAGAATAAGAGTACCGTTTGAAAATGCCAAAATTAGCCAACTTTGGTTGCTTTTTCCATCATTTTGGAAAGGGTTAATTTAAAACACTTTTCGTGTAACGTATTCACAAATGACTACCGAGCATATTTGCTGTTGTAAGTTTGGTTGTCAAGTTTAACCTTATCCCATTATGGTTGCATAAAAAAGTAGGTACCTTCCAAAAAAAACTCCAATTTTCAGAATTTGGTAACTTTAGGTGGCGATTTACTTCATTCCTAATAGCTTGAGCTCTGAATTTTTTCTATAGTTGCTTGCAGCAGTCAAAGTATGACAAATTTTGTTCTATATATTATTATTAAAAGTTTAACCCTTGGCAGATTTGAGACTTCCCATAAGGGTACTTTCGGAATAATTGTTATTTCGCCAACGTTTACATGCACTTTCTCAGCACTGGAGCCATATTGTCTCAAAAC
Organism: Pictodentalium vernedei; assembly: GCA_031216915.1. Classification (NCBI taxonomy): domain Eukaryota; kingdom Metazoa; phylum Mollusca; class Scaphopoda; order Dentaliida; family Dentaliidae; genus Pictodentalium; species Pictodentalium vernedei. Next base: position 621,353,496 of record CM062297.1, read on the forward strand.
CTTTTCCATGAGAGGATTGGGCCTTCATCCAAGAACAGTTTTGCTGTTATATATTTTATTCAAAGATTTTACCTTCAACCCAGTTTTCTGGCCTTGAATTTGAGTGCCCTAAAATTCTTCATAACAATTGGCTAATTTGGAGCTCACTTTTTTGAAAGGAATATCGAAAAAATGATTTCATATTCGTATTTACAATTGCCTACCGAGCATATCTGCTGTTGTACATTTGGTTGTAAAGTTTAACCCTATGCTTGTTCTGTTTGCATAACGATAGGTGCAGTCCAAAAAAACTATTCGTTTTTCAGGATTTGGTAAGTTTAAGTGACGATTTACTCCATTCCTGAATGATTTGAGCGGCTGAACGTTTTCTATGGCTGTATGCAGCAGTCATAGTATGACAACTTTTGTTTTATATGTCATTATTAAAAGTTTAACCGTTGGCAGATTCGAGACTGCCCATATGGGTACGGTCGGAATAATTGATATTTTCATAAAATCACTGAATATTGATAAGCGTTCAGTGGTAGTTTGGAATAGAATATCCGAAAATGCTTTTGAAGTTCGGATTCACAGTACAATTCTAAGAATATTTTCTGTTATAAGGTTGCTGTAAAGTTTAACTCCGTCCCTGTCTCAATGCATAAAAATTGGTGCTGTTGAAAAAAAGCTCTCATTTTTTTCAGAATTCCGTAATTGTTTAAGTTGACAATTTACTCCATTCCTAATTCATTGAGCGCTGAATGTTTTCGATTCATGCATGCAGCAAGCATAGCATGACAACTTCTGTTTTATACGTTATTATCAATAGTTAACCCTTGTCATATTTAGGAGTTCCCATGTGGGTATAGTCGGAATAATTGTTATTTTCGTAAAATCAATCCCTGAATATATTGGTAACCGTTGCAGTGGCCTTTCAGTGGTGCTACATGAAGCCGCAAATAGTTAAGGTTGAAAAGTTCATCAAATAGACAGATATAATGCCTAACTCAGCCGGTGACAGGTAAATAATGAATGGAAAAGTCCGTTGAATTGAGAATAAAGTAGGGACGAATCGTGCCCTCGGTTTCCACCTGATCCACGGTATTTCCACGTGCGGCACTTGACAAAGATACTAAACTGTCGGGGCAGGGACAGTAGAAAACATTCTGAGAATTTCAAGTTGCTGCCTTGCATGGTGGTGGGACGTAATTGGAGTATATCCGACATTGTAAACTGTTCAATTTGAATGTTAAATTAGCCAGATGACGGCTTTTTCTCCACCGGATAATCCCACCTGCGGCAACCGCGTTGTGTCCTTGGGCAAGACACTTCATCTCCACTTCCCACGTGGGGGCACGGTGGCGTTGTGTACTAAGGCATACTGCACGTCGATGGTGCCACTTGTCTTCAACCAATGCTAACCCTGCTTGTGTGGAGTTCGTATGTTGGGGAGCTGACAGTTGCTCGCCATTGCTTGGTGGTTCTCTTCGGGTACTCCGGCTTCCTCCACCCGTAAAACTGTTGCGGTCATGATTGGCCAGTGTGCATAAATATGTGACCGTAACCACCAATAAATAATAAATTCTCCACCGGATCGAGTTGTTAGTTTCTGCCGGGACGGTCTAAAGTAAGCAGTTTAACTCAAAACTTTCTTCCCATATGAATGTGCGAATATTTTAAAGCTGAACAGTTCATCAAATAGACAGAAATAATGCCAAACTCGACTGGTGATAGGTAAATAGTGAATGGAAACGGCATTGCATTGGCAATAGAGTAGGGATGAATCGTCCCCGCAGTTTCCACCTGATCCACATTGTTCCCACGCGCTCACGCCATTTGACAAAGATACTGTTCTGTCGAGCAGGGATAGTAGAACAACTTCTGAAGATTTCATGCATTTGACTTCACTGGTCTAGACGCCGTGTTCTAAGGCATACTACACGTCGATGGTGCGCATGTCTTCAACCAATATAACCCTGCCTGTGCTACAGTGCGGAAGCACTATGTTGGGGAGCTGGCAGCTGCTCGTCATTGCTCGGTGGTTCTCTCTGGGTACTCCGGCTTGCGCCACCCATACAACTGTCACCGACATAATATGACCTTGGCTGTTAATGTGTCGTTAAACCCTAATAAATAAATAAATAAATAAATAAATAAATAAATAAATAAATAAGTAAATAAATAAATCCAGTACCAGTTTTTGCTCGTACAAATATTAGTACCATCAGACAAAATTCATTTTTCTGATTAATTTCGTACTTTTCTGTACTCACCTTCCCTGAGTAAGATTGGTATATCTTTTTCAAACTCAGATTAACCCTCAAGCACAATGAGAGCGAGAATAGAGTACCATTTGGAAATACCTAAATTATCCAACTTTGTTACTCTCTAGTATCATTTTGGAATGGGTTAATTTGAGACACTTTGCTTTGCTATATGCAGAGATGTTTAATCAATAAATCCGGCTTTAGTTATGTTCTGGACTTAATGAAACATGTGCTTTGGTCACTTAAAAATAGCACTGTCTGCAAAAAATGACTTTGAGTGAATACTCACTTGTCCAAAAACAAAAAGGAAAGAGCTCTTTGAGCATTCATTAACTGCTTTAAAAAATCAATGGGGAACAAATTTTGTGTTATGTTTTGGTGTTCCGTGTTCTCCAACCCCAGTTTAGCCGTACAAATATGAATACCGCCAGGAAAGAAAGCACATTTTCTCAGTGATAGACTGTTTGACTTCTATGATAGAGGTCCCGAGTTTGATCCCTGTCTGGGACGGACCCACATAATGTCCTTGGGCAAGGCACTTTATCCTGGTTGCCAACATGGGGGCACAATGATGCCATGTACTAAGGCGTTCTGCATGTCAATGGTGCACATTTCTTCAACCGCTGGTACCCTGCTTCAGTGGAGCTTGAACATAATTAGAATGTTGGGCTGACAGTTGCCCGTCAATGCTCGGTGGTTCTCTCTGGGTCCTCCAACTTTCCCCACCTGTAAAAACTGTCACGGTCATGATTGGCCATTGTGGATAAGTATGTGACCGTAAACACCAATAAATAAATACCGTCAGGGAAACCCTCTGTGAAATCCTTCTGTCAATAAATAGCAAAGTAGTAATTTAATGCAAGAGATATTAACAAGCTGTTCAACATCCCTTTAATCAACTCATTTTGACTTGAACTGTACCCATCACTGTGTATACTAGCTCTCTAGATGGTTTAAACCACATCAAATAAACAACTAATTTGTGTGTGACAGTAACTCATATTACATGTACTTCAATTTCATTGTATCTAAAACAGATATGTTGGAAAAAATTGTGAAATCATAGAGTAGGAAACTTACCCTCATTTGTTGACAAATCCCACACATTCACAAACAGAAAGAATGATAGAGAATAAATTAATTATTGATATTTAAGGTCACTTTCAGCATCTTCAGCTATATCATGACCATAATATAGGTATTTATTCCAAGTCCAGGTATTCATTGCATAGGCGTACAGGGCTATTTTTCAGGGGGGGGGGGGGGGGGGGGGGGGGGGGACCCTTTTAGCCCGAAAAAGTTGAATCTCAGGAGGAAATGCCAAATGTGGGTATGGGAGAGGGAGGGGGTCTCCCACCACCCCCTCCCCCCCTCCCCATTGAGTACCTGGAGAGAACCACCGAGCAATGGCAAGCGACTCAGACTCCCCCGACATACTAACTCCACAAAAGGAGGGTTAGCATTGGTTGAAGACAAGTGCACCCTCAAAGTACCCTAGTACACATCGCCATCATCCCCCCCCCCCCCCCCCCCCCCCCCGCACCCCAACGTGGGAAATTATATTGGGATGAAGTGTCTTGCTCAAGGACACAATGTGGTTGACACAGGCGGGATTCAAACAGAGGATTTCTTGGATTACAACAATCATCTCTACCTTCTGAGCCACCGTGCTCCCATAATATGTAGTAATAGAACTCTTTTATATGTACTTGTGTGATTATAATGAATAATATTAACGTGGATATGATTCCACTGAATCCACTTGTACAGTATAATGGTCAGTTTACTTGCAACTTCTAAGTGATGAGATAGGAAAACAACATTTTGTGTATAAAACCAAAATGTTTTGTGGTCATTTCTGGCAACTAAATTGTCCGAAATTTTCAGGCATAGTGGCTGAAAAATCGGCTCCTTCCTGACTCAGGAGTGGGTTGGGGCACAGACCTCCATGAAACCCCAGCCCGTACGCCCTATAATTCACATGTACTTATTTTTTTCAAAGCAAAAAGGACATCGCTTGTTTTGCTTTCTATGAAAATATTCTGTAATTATTGAAGAGCAAATTTTGTGTTAAATGTTTTGGAGTCCTGCTGTATCTCAAATATCTGTTTTGGCTGCATAAAAAACTAGCAGCATCACAAAAACTTTGATTTCCACTAAATTTTTCTGTTTTCAAAACTGATCGATAGTTTTGTGTACAATACAGTTTTGCCTTTTCACATTAAAAAATTGGGGAAAGCCCGTAATTTGTCCAACAAATTAGAATTTTTAGGCTTTTCTCTCTGGAAAAGACTATTGTTTTTCTACGGATTATTATTTTTTTTTTTTTTTTTGGTGGGGGGGGGTTTTCCACACATTTTGTCCGCACGATTCCGAAGCCATTTTCGAACCGATTTTCACAAAAATTTTGCACACTCATAGAGGGGCACAAAATCTAAAAATTGTACCGATAGCGGAATTTTCGATTTAACCCTTATTTCCTCAGAATGGCAAAAAAACTGTCAAAATTGGGGTTTATCGGCACTTTCTCGAAACACGTCTTGTAGATTTTTTTTAAACATTCATCATTTCTAGACCTGCCTGTGACACGACCTTTGATACATACGAGATATTCGGCGATGCATATGGTAACCCTCCACAGGCTGCCAAACATCGAAATTTTGATGAAATGGTCAGTTTCAGGCCCCCACTGCACCCAAACAATACATGAGAGATAAACATAACTTCCTTTATTGGAAGTGGAATTCATGGAGGATCATTTTTGTCAGTAATAAGGGTGTTCATAAAACCCAAGCATTAACCCGTTTTGGACTGGTTAAAACAGCAATACCCCATAAAGCTAAAAAAATTCATGTTTTCCGTGGATTTCTCTAAACGAGTCTTGTAGATTTTCAAGAAAAATTTGTTACTCCCAAGTCTTGGTATGGCAATAGAAGTTGCATGGACAAAATACTAAGGGGAGCATTTGTTAACCCTCCATGGGCTGCTTGAAAGTCAAAATTGTGATAAAATGGGCTGTTTTTGGACACCAACGGCACCCAAAGGGGGGCGCCACAAAGAAAAGTGCGTTCTTTTATCGAGCCCACACTCTATACGGAAACATTTTTGTAAGTAGTAAGGATATTCAAAAGTTGAAGTCTTAACCCTTTTTGGGCAGGCTAAAGAGAGAGACCCCTTAAAATCTTAAAATTCGAATTTTCTGTGGATTTCTCTAAAAACATCTTGTAGGTTTTCAAGAAAATTGACTACTCGCAGGTCTTTGTGTGACATTACAAGTGGCATGGACAAAATATTCCGTGGTGAGCGTTTATTAACCCTCCACAGGCTGCCAAGCTTTGTAATTTTGTTGAAATGGGCTGTTTTCGGACGCACACAGCATCCAATGTGTACCTGAGAAATAAACATAATCTCCTTCATTGGAAGTGGAATTCACCGAGGACCATTTTTGTAAGTAATAAGGGTATTCAAAAAACCAAGTGTTAACCCGTTTTGGGTGGTTTAAGAGTGATTCCCCCAAAAGCTTAAACAATCATGCTTTACGTGGATTTCTCTAAAAATGTCAAGTAGATTTTCAAGAAAAACCTGGTCCGTCGCAGATCGTGGTGTAATATTATAAACTGCAAGGACAAAATATTCTGATAAGCATTTGTTAACCCTCCACAGACTCTCAAATATCAACACTTTGATAAAATAGGCTGTTTTTCAGCCCCCCACAGCACCCAACCTGTAGCTGGGAAATAAACATAACTTCCTCTCTTGGAAGTGGAAATCACCGAGGATAATTTTTGTAAGTAATAAGGGTATTCAAAAAACCAAGCCTTAACCCATTTTGGGCTGGTTTAAACAGCGATACTCATCAAAGGCTTAAAAATTCAAGTTTTCCCTGGATTTCTTTAAAAACATCTTGTAAATTTCAAGAAAAAATGGTCATTCATAGGTCTTAGTGTGCCATTACATGTTGCACAGACAAAATATTCCGGTCAGAATTTGTTAGCTCTACACCAGCATCTGAACATCAAAAGTTTGATAAAATGGGCTGCTTTGAGACACCAACCGCACCCAATGGGTATGTAAAGGCTAAACAAAACTTCTTTTACTGCGCGTAGAATTCAAAGAAGATCAGTTTTGTATGTAGTAAGGGTATTTAAAAGATGAAGCTTAACGCATTTTGGACTGGATAAGGAGAGGATACCATTAGAAGCATAAAATTTACATTTTCCGTGGAGTTCGCCAACTGCTTGTTGGCGATTTTCAAGAACAATTGGACATTGGCAGGTCTTGGTTGGTTATTACAAGTTGCATGGATAGAATATTCCGCTAATAATTTGCCTAACCCCTCTACGGACTGCTAAACGTCATAATTTTGATAAAATTGGCTGTTATCGGGCTCCAAATGCGTATGTAATAGATAATCGTATCCTCTTTTATCAGAATCAGAATTCATGAGGGATAATGGTTTGATAGTATTAAGGGGTATTCAAAAAAACCAAGCCTTACCTGTTTTTTTCCTGATTAAAGACAGACAGCCCATGCCATGTATGCTGCCTACATTACGTGTAAAATCGACACCCCCATTAAATCTACTGCGAGGTGGGGTGTCAGACCCGACCACCTGACCTCATTAGATAACATTCCTTCGTCATATTTAGCAGCATGGATTTCCCCAAGAAGCAAAGATAAAAATACGTCATAGGAAAATAATGCCAATTGGTTTATTTAGTGTGTATTTTGTCCGTATACAAAATTTCTCACCCACATGTACATAAAAATGATTCAATGATACGATTGGACATGTTTCTCTCATAAAACATGCATAAAACGTGAAAAAATACTTGATTTATTGCATTTTAGGATTGCACATGTATATTTTTAGAAGATTCTCTGTCTGTTTTTAATCTTCGGCGTCAGTCTTTGATCTCGTTTGGGACGATCAGTAATTAACACCTTTTCGACAAGAGCCATCGAAATTTAAAATAAAAAAAATGAAATTTCACTAAAACTTTTTGCAGAATCAAGTTTTTCAGAAAACTCTGTCGCGATTGCGTGTGTCATTTTCAAAATTCCGATCAGAAATAATGAAATTATAAATATGTAGTTAGCAATAACAAAATTGAAAGCATGTCGGCCAAACTTGCATGACATCAGAACTCGATTCGGGTGAAATACTGCAGTGATGTACTGAAAGGTTAAGAATAAGGGACGCTGATATCGAAGTAGGCTTTAAACTGTCCATGGAATGGTCCTAAAATCAAGTTCATGTTTGCAGCGTTACTGCAAATAGGTTTCCCGTATTTCTTGTTAAAATGTTTTGGACCGCCTCACTTCATATTCCACACTGCACTGCATGATATTATTTATTTATTGGTGTTTAAGGTTTGTAAGTAGTAAGGGTATTTAAAAGAATGAAACTTAACCCATTTTGGACTGGATAAGGAGAGATGCCCCTTAAACGCTTAACATTTACATTTTCCGTGGATTTCGCTAACTGCTTGTTGGTGATTTTCAAGAACAATTTGACATTGGCAGGTCTTACAAATTGCATAGATAGAATATTCCGCTAGTCGTTTGTTAATCCCTCTACAGGCTGCTAAACGTCAAAATTTTAATAAAATCGGCTGTTTTCGGGCAGCAAATTGGTATGCAATAGACAAACATGACCTCTTTTATCAGACTTAGAATTACCGAGGGATAATGTATGATAGTATTAAGGGTATTCAAGGGAGTTGGGTGGCTCAGTGGTAGACTGTTGTACTTCTATGCTAGAGGTCCCGACTTCGATCCCCGTCCGGGACGACTCACGTTGTGTCCTTGGGCAAGGCACTTTGGCCCGGTTGCCGACATGGGGTCATGATGTCCCCGTGTACTAAGGCATACTGCACACACATGTCTTCAACCTCTGTAACCCTGCCTGAGCGGAGCCTGAACAGAGTTAGAATGTTGAGGAGCTGACAGTTGCTCGTCGATGCTTGGTGGTTCTCTCTGGGTACTCCGGCTTCCTCCACCTCTAAAACTGTCACGGTCACGATTAGCCACTGTGCAGAAGTATTCAAAAAACAAAGCCTTAACCCTGTTTTGTCGGATTAAAGACAGACAGCCCATGCCGTGTACGCTGCCTACATTACTTGTAAAATCGACACCCCCACTAAATCTTCTGCGAGGTGCAGTTTCGGGCCCGACCACCTGACGGTTCTGACCACATCAAATAACACACCTTCGTTGTATTTAGCAGCATGGATTTCCCCAAGAAGCAAAGACAAAAATACGACTGCGGAAAATAATGGCAAATATTTTATTTAGCCTGTATTTTGTCCATATAGAAAATTTCTCACCCACATATACCTAAAAATGATTCAATGATACAGTTGGACATATTTCTCTCATAAAACGTGAAAAAACACTTGATTTATTGCATTTTAGGATTGCGCATGTATATTCTTAGAAGATTCTCTGTCTGAATGAATGAATTTTATTTAGCGGTATACAGCAATATAGATATGTACATTTATACAATACAAACAAGAGACCAACTATGCATGTATACCACAGGGAGACGACATAGCCAGATTGGCTGTCTACCTTTCGTCTCCCAGGGATTATACTGTGCAGCATTGGAATCGGACTATCAGACAACAGTTCATTTGTACTTGGATGCTGGTGGCTTGGTGCAGCTAGCTTGTCTACCTGCCAAGAGACGAGAATATGTCCAGACATATACAGCACCTGCGGAGATGGGTCACTGGATAACCACGACACAATTCCTGTCATACTTCTCCCCCACTGACCGCCACAAATCACGACGTCATTCCGTGCGAAGCTCCCGCAGAGAGCTCCCCACTGAATGATGCAAAACGTTGGGAGTCCTCAGCTAAGTAAGACCCTACCCGCGGTGTTTACCACTAGATTTATCGGTATAGTTGACTACAGGGTTGGAGCTGTATCTGAAGGATACCGACCAAAACAACTACAAGATTTCACTGTAGTCATTCAGTAACCCAGTCCGCCGGTACTGTTCTTGGAAAGCGCTAAGTTAGTATAATCTTGAAAATTCATAGCCACATAATTATCTGAAAATATTCTGCCTGTTCTAAATAGAGCATTTGTTACAGTATGGATTATTACAGTCGATGTTATCGGAGTATTGGGACAGTAATTTTACGGTTAATTGTTTTTTGTCTGTTATTAAACTATGGCGTGTCTTTGATCTCGTTTGGGACGATCAGTGATTAGCACCTTTTCGACAAGAGCCATCGAAATTGAAAATAAAAAAAAATAATAAAATTTCACTAAAACCTTTTGCAGAATCGTGTTTTTCAGAAAACGCTTTCGCGATTGCGTGTGTCGTTTTCAAAATTCGGATCAGTAATCACGAAATTATAAATATGTTGTTGTCAATAACAAAATTGAAAGCATGCCGGTAAAACTTGCATGACGTCAAAACTCGACTCGGGTAAACACGTCAAAACTCGACTCGGGTAAAATACTGCGGTGCAGTGAAAGGACGAGAGTAAGAAACGCTGATATCGCAGTTGGCTTTAAAATGTCCATGGAATGGTCCTAAAATCAAGTTTACATTTGCAGCTTTATTGCAAATAAGTTTCCCGTTGTTTCTTGTTGAAATGTTATTTCCGTCAAGGCCAAGTACCATAGAAAATTTGGAATACTGGGCAGTGGGATAGGACACCTGCCCCATGAACAACTGCCTCCTATTAAAATTAATTAGCGGGGACATCCCCCCCCCCCCCCCCCCCCCCCCCCCCCCACCCATGCTGTTTATTTTACCTAGGACACCTGCCCCCTGCTGTTTTTTTACCTAAGACACATTCCCCCACCCCCCCTCTACTGTTAGATTAGATTAAACATATTTTATTTGCCATTTGACAATGCAAATCAGGATTGGAGGACAAGTGCTTACCACTTAGAAGCCCCTTCGTTCCTGTACAGTGACTAATAATTTACAATATGGCAGAACGTATTCCATAAATAACAGAATCTAGCAAAATCTAAATATTATAAACATTATAGACAAAAACAAATTAAATTGAGAGAAAGAGAGAGAGAGAGAGAGAGAGAGAGAGAGAGATAAAAAAAATAAATAAAATATAAAGACAAAAAGAAAACATGAAATACAACATTAGATCCAGTGATGATGCCCGCCACCCACCCATTTGCATTCTGTAGTATCTTGGCCGTAATGGGAGTCTAAATTAACATCTTGATCACAGCCACTGAGCATAGGTTTTCACTTCTGGGGATGTTCACACAACTGTTTTTTCACCAAGTACACCTGCCCTGCCCCCGTTTGTTTGCTAACGGGCCCCTCCCCATTGAGCTTTCTATTTTTAAAAGCACCCGGGCCGACGGGGAGAGGGCATTGTTGGGAGCATGGCTAGATTTTGCTATAAAATGGGGTTTGAAGGAAGGTACCCTCAAATCTGGGTCGAAAGTGGCGAAAATGACAAAAGCAAAAGGCTACTTCAACGTATGGTAATGGTATAAACTACAGGCGATCTGGGCGATGTACAGACGAAAAATCATACCTTGGGGCCGGTTAGGCAATTTGGCACAAAAAACTCTGACTTTATGCTCAATCGCTGCTCTACAGTAGTCTACAACAGTCCCCAAGTCCATTCCAAACTGATAGAGTCGGGACGAATAGTACTCTCACTTTCCATGCGATGCGTGGTGTTCTTCACGCGGCCTTGACACTTGCAACAGATGCCAAAATGTCGGCCAGGGTGCGTAGAACAAGTTCTGAAAATTAGAAGTCGCTGCCTTCTGCGGTCTAGACACGGTTCATGTTTGTGAGAAGTGCAATTTTAATGTCTAATTTGCAAATTTTCGTTAATCGTTTCCCGCCAAAAAACCTACTCACCGCCGATTTCTTTTCACTTCAACTTCTGACGATTATCTAAGGTTTAAAGATAGTGTCAGGATACCCCTCCCCCGCCGCTCTTTTGGAGCTGGTTAGCAGTGTGGCACCGAAACCTGGGACGTTATGCTCAATCGCAGCTCTACAGTCGTCTACAACACTGCCCGTGTCCATTCTAAACTGATAGAGTCGGGACGAATAGCCTAGTACTCTCACATTCCAAGCGATGCGTGGTGTTTTCCACGCGGTCCGGACACTCCAAACAGATCCCAAAATGTCGGCTCGTGTATGTCAGAAGTGCTATTTTAATGTCCAATATGCAAATCTTCGTCAATCTTTTCCTGCCTGCCAGAAACCCAATCACCGCCAATTTCTCTTGATTTTAAACTTCTGAGATTCTCGTAGGTTTAAAGGTTGTGTTGGGATCCCTGGGTGGCTGTCTTAAAGAAACAACTTCCATTTATAGTCAACTCTCCACCAGTCACACACAATTGTAACATTTAAGTGGACTTACTCCAGCGAGGAGGCACTGAAGGATTCTGCGCCCATTCCCGACGTCTTTTTTCGAACTGGCTTGAAAAGGAAGGACCAAATTCAAACAAATACCTCCTCTCTCCAAAACACCATATCTCAGCCAATTCTAGGCAGATTTCCATGAAATTTTCACTCCTTGTTCATGAATAGTTGTGGCATCACTTTCCATGAAGAGCGACATGAATTTCGCATTTCGTCACGTCGAATTGGAAAAGAGCGTATGCGCAGAGATTTCTCTGAAAACATCTTGGAAGATTTTAAAGAAAAAATGGCCATTTGCAGTTCTTAGTGTGACATTACAAGTTGCATGGAAAAATATTCCTGTTAGCACTTGCTAACCCTCTACAAGCTGCTAGACATCAATATTTTGGATACATTTGAGATAAAATGGACCATTTTCAAATAGACACAGCACTCAGTAGGTATGTGTGAAACAAACATAACTCCTTTTGTGAGTCATTAACTTGTCGGACGACGATATTGATATTAACCCACTCGACTGTTAATGATGGTTTTTACCTAAACAATTTTCTTATCAAACTGAGTCATTTGAGACTACTATACTCACCTTTCTCATAACATCAATGAAGGAACTTCAGTGAGACAGTCAAAAATAATTCATCAGACACTGTGGGGGTCATGAAGAATCATGGAATCTCATCGGGAAAAGCCATGATTCTCCAGAATCATAAAGTCTAGTCTAGTTTTTTTTTTTTTTTCCTCCCTGAATTTTGTCTGTTGAACTGCTCGAAAACAAGCTGTACGATTTTGACCAAATTTGGCACACTTATGTAATGTCATAAAATCTAGTGAAATGCGGTATCGTCATATCTGTGAAAATGCGTGTTTTCAAAATATTCTGCCAAAACCTTCAAAATTTCACCATTTTTCGAATGTCTCAAAATTGTTTACAGTTATTTAGCTCAAATTTTCCACACATTTAGAGCATAATATGATACACTACAATCACCACTCAGATCTTTCAACTTTAACCCCCACTGGTCAAAAATGACATGAATATAGAATTTTTCTTCAAAATTGACCAACTTCAAGGGCAAATTTCTCTAATAAGAAGGTTGTTGTAACAATTATTTTGGTTTGGATAGATGCAACAATGATTGCGAAAGAAAGTTACTGTTTACTTTTTAATCTCAGATTTAACCCTCAAGCACAATGAGGACGAGGATAAGAGAACCATTTGAAAATGCCCAAATTAGCCAACTTTGGTTGCTTTTTCTATCATTTTGGAAAGGGTTAATTTCAAAAACTTTTCATGTACGTATTCACAATTGACTACCGAGCATATTTGCGCTTGTAAGTTTGGTTGTAAAGTTTAACCCTATCCCATTCTGGTTGCATAAAAGTAGGTACCGTCAAAAAAAAACTCCAATTTTTTCAGAATTTGGTAAGTTTAGGTGACGATTTACTCCATTTTTAATTGCTTGAGCTCTGAATGTTTTCTATAGCTGCTTGCAGCAGTCAAAGTATGACAAATTTTGTTCTATATGTTATTATTAAAAGTTTAACCCTTGGCACATTTGAGACTTCCCACGAGGGTACTGTCGGAATATTTGTTATTTTCGCCAACTTCAAGAGCAAATTTTTCTAATTACAAGGTAGTTGTAATAATTGTTTTGGTATGGCTAGATGCAACAATGATTGTGGAAGAAAGTTACTGTTTACTTCTTAATCTCAGATTTAACCCTCTAGCACAATGAGGGCGAGAATAAGAGTACCGATTGAAAATGCCAAAATTAGCCAACTTTGGTTGCTTTTTCTATCATTTTGGAAAGGGTTAATTTCAAAAACTTTTCATGTACGTATTCACAATTGACTACCGAGCATATTTGCTCTTGTAAGTTTGGTTGTAAAGTTTAACCCTATCCCATTCTGGTTGCATAAAAGTAGGTACCCGTCAAAAAAAACTCCAATTTTTTCAGAATTTGGTAAGTTTAGGTGACGATTTACTCCATTTTTAATTGCTTGAGCTCTAAATGTTTTCTATAGCTGCTTGCAGCAGTCAAAGTATGATAAATTTTGTTCTATATGTTATTATTAAAAGTTTAACCCTTGGCACATTTGAGACTTCCCACGAGGGTACTGTCGGAATATTTGTTATTTTCGCCAACTTCAAGAGCAAATTTTTCTAATTACAAGGTAGTTGTAATAATTATTTTGGTATGGCTAGATGCAACAATGATTGTGGAAGAAAGTTACTGTTTACTTCTTAATCTCAGATTTAACCCTCTAGCACAATGAGGGCGAGAATAAGAGTACCGATTGAAAATGCCAAAATTAGCCATTTTTGGTTGCCTTTTCTATCATTTTGGAAAGGGTTAATTTCAAACACTTTTCATGTACATATTCACAATTGACTATCAAGCATATTTGCTGTTGTTAGTTTGGTTGTAAAGTTTAACCCTATCCCATTCTGGTTGCATAAAAGTAGGTACCGTCCAAACAAATTCCAATTTTTTCAGAATTTGGTAAATTTAGGTGGCGATTTACTCCATTTTTAATTGCTTGAGCTCTGAATGTTTTCTATAGCTGCTTGCAGCAGTCAAAGTATGACAAATTTTGTTCTATATGTTATTATTAAAAGTTTAACCCTTGGCAGATTTGAGACTTCCCATAAGGGTACTGTCAGAATAATTGTTATTTTCGTCAACGTTTACATGCACTTTCTCAGCACTGGAGCCATATTGTCTCAAAAGCTTTTCCATGAGAGGATTGGGCCTTCATCCAAGAACAATTTTGCTGTTATATATTTTATTCAAAGTTTTAACCTTCACCCAGTTTTCGAGGCCTTGAATTTGAGTGCCCTAAAATTCTTCATAAAATTGGCTAATTTGGAGTTCACTTTTCTTCCATTTTCGAAAAGAATATCGAAAAATGATTTACATGTTCGTATTTACAATTGCCTACCGAGTATATTTGCTGTTGTAAGTTTGGTTGTAAAGCTTAACCCTATGCTCCTTCTGTTTGCATAAAGATAGGTGCAGTCCAAAAAACTCTCGTTTTCAGAATTTGGTAAGTTTAAGTGACGATTTACTCCATTCCTAATTGATTGAGCGCTGAACATTTTCTATGGCTGTATGCAGTAGTCATAGTTTGACAACTTTTGTTTTATATGTCTTTATTGAAAGTTTAACTGTTGGCAGATTCGAGACTGCCCATATGGGTATGGTCGGAATAATTTTAATTTTCATAAAATCACTGAATATTGATAAGCGTGCAGTTTTGGAATAGAATATCCGAAAATGCTTTCGAAATTCGGATTCACAGTTCAATTCCAAGAATATTTTCTGTTATAAGGTTGCTGTAAAGTTTAACGCAATCCCTTCTCAGATGCATAATGGTAGATGCCGTCGAACAAAACTCATTTTTTCAGAATTTTGTAGGTTTAAGTGACAATTTACTCCATTCCCAATTCATTGAGCGCTGAATGTTTTCAATGCCTGCATGCAGCAAGCATAGCAAGTCAGCTTCTGTTTTATACGTCATTATCAGAAGTTTAACCCTTGGCATATTTAGGAGTTCCCATGTGGGTATAGTCGGAATTATTGTTATTTTCATAAAATCAATCCCTGAATATATTGGTAACCGTGCAGTGGCCTTTCAGTGGTGTTACATGAAGCCGCAAATAGTTAAGGCAGAAACGTTCATCAAATAGACAAATATATACCTAACTCAGCCGGTGACAGGTAAATAATGAATGGAAAAGTCGTTGAATTTAGAATAAAGTAGGGACGAATCGTGCCCTCGGTTTCCACCTGATCCACGGTATTTCCATGCGGTCTCGGCTCTTGACAAAGATACTAAACTGTCGGGCAGGGACAGTAGGAAACATTCTGAGAATATCAAGTTGCTGCCTTTCATGATCGGGACATAATTGGAATATATCCGACATTGTATCTGTCGGATATATTCCAATTATGTCCCGATCACTTCACCCCGACTGTCCGTATGGGGGCACCATGATGCCGTGTACTAAGGCATACTGCACGTCGATGGTGCGCATGTCTTCAACCAATTATAACCCTGCCTATGCTATAGTGTGGAGGCACTATGTTGGGGAGCTGGCAGCTCATTGCTCGGTGGTTCTCTCTGGGTACTCAGGCTTCCTCCACCCATACAACTGTCACCGACATAATATGACCTTGGCTGTTAATGTGTCATTAAAACCTAATAAATAAATAAATAAATCTAGTACCAGTTTTGCTCGTACAAATATTAGTACTGTCAGACAAAATTCATTTTCTGATTAATTTCGTACTTTTCTGTACTCGCCTTCCCTGAGTAAGATTGGTATACCTTTTCAATCTCAGATTTAACCCTCAGGCACAATGAGAGTGAGAATAAGTGAACCATTTGGAAACACTCAAATTATCCAACTTTGGTTACTTTCTACTATCATTTTGGAATGGGTTAATTTGAGACACTTTGCTTTGCTATGTGCAGAGATGTTTAATCAATAAATCCGGCTTTAGTTATGTTCTGGGACTTAATGAAACATGTGCTTTGGCCACTTAAAAATAGCACTGTCTGCAAAAAATGACTTTGAGTGAATACTCACTTGTCCAAAAACAAAAAGGAAAGAGCTCTTTGAGCTTTCCAAAACTGCTTTCAAAAATCAATGGGAAACAAATTTTGTGTTATATGTTTTGGTGTTCCGTCTTATCCAACACCAGTTTGGCTGTACAAATATGAATACCGCCAGGAAAGAAAGCACATTTTCTCAGTGGTAGACCGTTTGACTTCTGTGATAGAGGTCCCGAGTTTGATCCCTATCTGGGATGACCCACGTAATATCCTTGGGCAAGGCACTTTATCCCGGTTGCCAACATGGGAGCACGATGATGCCATGTACTAAGGCGTACTGCATGTCAATGGTGCACATGTTTTCAACCGCTGGTACCCTGCTTCAGCGGAGCTTGAACATAATTAGAATGTTGAGCTGACAGTTGCTCGTCGATGCTCAGTGGTTCTCTCTGGGTCCTCCGACTTCCCCCACCCGTAAAACTGTCACGGTCACGATTAGCCATTGTGGATAAGTATGTGACCGTAAACACCATTAAATAAATACCGTCAGGGAAGCCCTTTGTGAAATCCTTCTGTCAATAAATAGCAAAGTAGTAATGTAATGCAAGAAATATTAAGCTGTTCAACATCCCTTTAATCAACTCATTTTGACTTGAACTGTACCCATCACTGTGTATACTAGCTCTCTAGATAGTTTAAACCATATCAAATAAATAACTAATTTGTGTGTGACAGTAACTCATATTACATGTATTTCATTGTATTCTGAAACAGATATTTTGGAAAAATTGTGAAATCATGGAGTAGGAAGCTTACCATCGTTTGTTGACAAATCCCACACATTCACAAACAGACAGAATGATAGAGAATAAATTAATTATTGATATTTAAGGTCACTTTCAGCATCTACAGCTATATCATGACCATAATATAGGTATTTATTCAAGTCCAGGTATTCATTGCATAGGCATACAGGGCTATTTTTCAGGAGGGGGGGCGGCGCAATGAACCCTTTTAGCCCGAAAATGTGGAATCTCAGGAGGAAATGCCAAATGTGGGTATGGGAGGGTGGGGGGGGGGGGGGGTGTGTCTCCCTCCCATTGATTACCTGGAGAGAACCACCGAGCAATGGCAAGCAACTCAGACTCCCCAACATACTAACTCCACAAAAGCAGAGTTAGCATTATTGGTTGAAGACAAGTGCACCCTCAAAGTACCCTTAGTACACATCGCCATCATCCCCCCCCCCCCCCCACGTGGGAAATTAAATTGGGATGAAGTGTCTTGCTCAAGGACACAATGTGGTTGCCACAGGCGGGATTCGAACCGAGGACTTCATGGATTGCAACAATCATCTCTACCTTCTGAGCCACCGTACTCCCTTAAAATGCAGTAATAGAACTCTTTATATGTACTTGTGTGATTATAAATTAATAATAATGTGGGTACAGTTCCACTGAATCAACATGTACAGTATAATGGTCAGTTTACTTGCTACTTCTAAGTGATGAGATAGGAAAACAACATTTTGTGTGGAAAACCAAAATGTTTTGTGGTCATTTCTGGCAACTAAATTGTCCAAAATTTTCTGGCATATTGGCTGAAAAATCGGCTTCTTCCTGACTCAGGGGTGGGTCGTGGCACAGTCCTTCATGAAACCCCGGCACGTACGCCCATAATTCATATGTACTAATTTTTTCCAAAGCAGAAAGGACATTGCTTGTTTTGCTTTCTATGAAGATATTCTGTAATTATTGAAGAGCAAATTTTGTGTTAAATGTTTTGGTGTCCTGCTGTATCTCAAATATCTGTTTTGGCTGCATCAAAACTAGTAGAATCACAAAAACTTTGATTTCCACTAAATTTTCTGTTTTCAAAACTGATCGATGGTTTTGTGTACAATACAGTTTGTCTTTTCATATTAAAAAATTGGGAAAGCCCGTAATTTGTCCAACAAATTACAATTCTCTAGTTAAGTCTTTAATATTGATATGAGGTGTGAATTTGTTGTCTGGAGTCCATGGTTTTGATCTGTGAAAACCTTTTATTCAGTATATGGTTCTTTAATTCCAAAATATATAAAGTATTCAAAAAGTTTTCAAAATGTACTCATGAATACAGCTTAAAATTTAATGTATTTGAATATGAATACGAATACATGTATTCATAACATTCAGTGAATACTGAATACATGTGAATACTTGATAAACTGTATTCGAATACAACTGAATACTGAATACGAATACCCCAACCCTGCGTGTCACACAGGGCCATACGCCTCATCTCTCATTGTCATTTACTATTGGTTTGTTGGTATGGTTTTATAGGCCTAGGGAACTCTTCTTCTGTCCATGGTTCCAGTGCAGTCGGGTTATGTGGGGGTTGGTTATGTGATTCCCTCCTCCTGTTGTCTATTCAGCCTGTTGTAAACAATTGCAAGGTAGATTGATAAGGAATTAAATTTTATAGTAAATTTCCTTTCTTATTATACCTACCGCAGTTGTTCATGTGGAGGCCCTACCGTCTTCTTTTTCGGGTAAGAATCCTTCCTCCCCGTTAATCACATAACTCCAATCTTGGTGGATTCAATAGAATGACATGTTGGTTATACGTCTGCGTGGATTAGTACAAGGAGAAGCGTGTCCCCTACTGGGTGTGCGCCGGTCTCACTCGCCCCAGTTTTGGCTTATTTTTTCTTGGTGCTTTTACCCCACTTTTCTTTCCCAAATCGAAAGAAAGTAGAGAGTATTTTTCTGAGTTAGGGACTTCCACTGTAGTGCAAGTCTGTTGTAAACAATTGCGGTAGGTATAATAAGAAAGGAAATTTAATATAAAATTTAAATTTCTTATAATATTTGAATGTATCTCTTCAGCTTGTAAATTCTTATTTCAGCTGCTTATAAAAATTAGACACCCTCGCTGAAACAAAAACCTTTGAATAAGCTTACATTGTTTTGGTGAAATCTAGGTGACCTTCACATAATAAATCACATCTAATCAAGCGTCTCAAAGATCCATGGGGAATGTTGAATAGCTAAAATTTAAAATTACGTTATTGAAGAAACCAGCTGGCATGTGGAGTTTCTAGTCAGAGGTTAGAACTAAGCAACCTTCAATGATTCCCATCAAATGACAAGAAAAAGAGCTTCCACTTTAATGTGACATATCAACAGGCATGTTTTTTTAGTGTGAGGTCCAATCACCCAGTGAACTCTTTTATTGATTAGTCAACTGACCAGTACTCTTTCTATCATTAACTTAACCACACGACTCTGGCATCCAAAACACAAACAGATAACATTGAAGATGACTTGAACCCTCCAACAAAGGCTAACTAGCCCTAATTTGGTACACTACCTACCACAGATCCCCTGTCCAGTTTGGTGTTCACTATATTAACTACTCACAGAGTGCCACTGTTGATATTACAAAAATTTTTATGCACACCATCTTGTACACTACTTCCAAACAGCAAAATGTGCAGGTCTATCATGTATTCATATTGAGGTTTGGTGATATTTCAGTCCTACAGCCTTCCTGTGGGAACCCCAGGAAGTGAAGCAGTGCTTGTTTACTGCGGTAAACAAGCTCTGTTTCACTGACCCAGTCACCAATGTTTGCGGTGGAGGTCCTGTAAAATGGGCAACATGGGTCAGGGGTCAGCCAAGTGGGCGACTAGGATGAAGAAGTCGCCTTGTCATTCCTAAAGTCGCCTTGGATAACATTGGAAATTCAAGTCGCTCTCCCCAAATTCCTTGGGAGACATGGCAGTTTGGGGCATTTCTTATGTTTTATTTCCAAATAGAAACACTTCCGCATTCTGACGGTCATGATAAAATAAACACATTTGCATTTGCTGCTCAAATCTGTCATATGGCTCTGAAAATAGCCCAAACTAGCCCAATTTAATATTGCTCAGAAGTGTTGTAATGGTCTGTTGCGGTGTCATGCTCTCTAACTGTGGTGTCAGTGAATCATTCTTCAGGACAATGGTAGACACGCACCCTACCATCGTTTGAAGCACAGATTGAACCGGGATTCGTCAGAGAAACACACCGGAGGCCACTGAGCTTGGTTCTATCGCACATGACAGTGGCACCAATCCAGACGGCAAATTCGATGACGCTGAGTCTGTGGCATGTGTACTGCTGGATGCCTAGACTTCAGGTTAGAATCAGAGACTGTTTTATCCCTGCTGCAGTCCTCAGCTCACCTTGAACAATCTTTGCCGATATTGTTACGCCTTCTCATGGTTATCGTGCACTGGAACCTGTCCTAGTGCTGGGTGTTCTTTCGTGGACGCTCTGACCTGGGCCTGTCATTCACCATATTGGTTTGTGTGAAAGTCGTCAATAGCCTAGATATGGTACTTTGGGCCATTCCAAATGTTTGATCCACTATATGGGTGGAACTACCTGACTGTAACATCCCCATCCGGACTGTCTGTCAGTCAATCAGTCCGTCTGTCCATCTATCTGTCCATACAAATGTTTTGGATTGTAATTTCAAAGCCATCTGTCGGATTTGGATCTCCTTTGGTATGCTGATAGACCCGCATGGAGGAATGTTCCTTCCAATTATTTTTTCAAGTTTTATGGCCCTTTTTATGTGTACCCATACTATGTATGATACACATAATGCCGGCATCCGGGGTGACCATCCGTCGTTCGTCCATCCTTGGTCTGTCCGTCCGTCCGTCTGTCTGTCCGTCCTGCATCCGTATCCATTTCTTTGGCATTCGATAACTTGAAAAATATTGCTTGGATTGTCACGTTACTTTATATTTGTGTTCAGGTTACTGATGTGCCGAGCTGTATAGTTTTTGGTGTAAATCAGATAATTTAATCCTGAGATATTAACCCTTTATCCTTCAAATTGAAAATTCCTCCAATCCCTTTGGCATTCGATAACTTGAAAAATATTGCTTGGATTGTCAAGTTACTTTATATTTGTGTTCAGGTTACTGATGTGATGAGCTGTATAGTTTTTAGTGTAAATCTGATGATTTGCCCCCGAGATATTAACCCTTTATCCTTCAAATTGAAAATTTCTCCAATCCCTTTGGCATTCGATAACTTGAAAAATATTACTTGGATTGTCAAGTTACTTTATATTTGGGTTCAGGTTACTGATGTGCCGAGCTGTATAGTTTTTGGTGTAAATCTGTTATTTTGATCCTGAGATATTAACACTTTATCCTTCAAATTGAAAATTCCTCCAATCCCTTTGTCATTCGATAACTTGAAAAATATTGCTTGGATTGTCAAGTTACTTTATATTTGTGTTCAGGTTACTGATGTGCCGAGCAGTATAGTTTTTGGTGTAAAACTGATAATTGAATCTTGAGATATTAACCCTTTATCCTTCAAATTGAAAATTCCTCCAATCCTTTGGTATTCGATAACTTGAAAAATATTGCTTGGATTGTCAAGTTACTTTATATTTGTGTTCAGGTTACTGATGTACCGAGCTGTATAGTTATTGGTCTAAATCTGTTATTTTAATCCTGAGATATTAACCCTTTATCCTTCAAATTGAAAATTCCTCCAATCCCTTTGGCATTTGATAACTTGAAAAATATTGCTTGGATTGTCAAGTTACTTTATAATTGTGTTCAGGCAACTGATGTGCTGAGCTGTATAGTTTTTGGTGTTAATCTGATAATTTGATCCAGAGATATTAACCCTTTATCCTTCAAATTGAAAATTCCTCCAATCCCTTTGGTATGAGATAACTCAAAAAATATCAATCCGATTGTCATGTTACTTTATATATTTATTCAGGTTACTGGTGTGCTGTGCTGTATAGTTTTTTATGTAAATCTGATAATTTGATCCGGAGATATTAACCCTTTATCCATCAAATTAGACACTCCTCCAATCCATTTCTATATGTACCCATACCTTGTATGGTGTACATAATATCGGCATCCGTGGTGGCCCTCCGTCATACAGCTTTCTACTAGTTGCGCGTATGGGTACACATCTGACGATTTCATCGGCCTATTTTTCTCTCTTTTGACATAGAACATTTTTCTGTCCCAGAATACCTTTAAGGCTACTTCAAACATGCCTACGGGTCGGGGACAGTAGCCCACCCTTTGCGTAGTCCTTGTTGTTACATAAGTTTTTGGTTTCAGTATATTAGATCGATAATGTATGAGAAATTAAGGAACTTCTCTGTGGAAACCCCAACTCTCAATGATGGCACTCTATTGACTGACTTGAATGGATGTCAAGTTTGTTGGTGGTTCGATGTACAGTCCAGGAGAACTGCGGGAACAATCAAACACACACACAAACGTACTTAATGCACATCATAGCATACATTAGCCCAGAGTAAACTTTCCGAAAAATCAGTGTTAAGTCATGATAAAAAGAAAAAAAATGAAAAACTGTATTTGTTTTTCGGCAATTTATTTTGCACTACAGCAGATGAGTTATAGAATTTGTCTAAGCACATCTACTTTCCACAACTCTTTCGAGCAATCTCAAGTGAGTTACTCGGTGTCATCCCCAGTGAGGCCTGGGAAGTGGAGCAGTTCTTGTTTACTGTGGTAAACAAGTTCTGCTTTACTGGTAAAATAGGATGTAGTAACCAACTGTTACCCCTGAGGTGGAAGTCCTCTAAAGTGGGCAGCATATATATAAATGATTGGCTAAACTTGACTTCACACATATGTTTTGGTCATAATATAGCCATAGATGCTGAAAGTAACCTTAAACACCAACAAATATATAATAAATAAATAATACTCAGTCTCCTTTGTTTATTTTGGGACATCCAGAATTTCTGGACCATGTACGGTGTCAGGGTGGCAGAATGTAATATGGTTGGATATGAGTGAATGAATATAAAAATTTTCTTGTTTTACAGGTATTGTGCGTTTACCCAAAATATATGCCAATTTTGTTGAAGATGAGTATATGAGTGTGTTTGCGATTGCTCTTCCATACACAAATCCATTCAAGTAAGAAATTCACTTTACTTTTGAAATATCTTTTTCAAATGATGTCCTGAAGCCTGTTTTATTCTCTGCTCATTAAAATCTTCTCTTGGACATTATACCTTTCGAAAAATGTATAGACCCACATATTTCCTTTGAAAGGTTTTGCTGTTGATAATAGGAACAGAAATGATAAATGTGTCTCTTGAAGCACATTATACTGCCCATCCATGCTTTTCATGATTGGTGTGATGTATTTATGAATTCTTACGTGTATTACACATGTATGTAGCAATGGCTTTATCCAGTGTAAAATAGGAGTGTATTACCAAATTTGTTTGAAATCAGGTGACATGCTAACTTTAAAGTTACCTGTTTTTAGCTCACCTGATTGAAAGTCAGGATGAGCTATAGTGATCACTCACCGTCCGTCATCTGTCGTCCAGCATCCGGGAACATGGTGTTAGCACCTGCCTCTCCTAAACTGCTGAACCAATTTATGTTAAATTTGAGGTGATTGCTTGTTCTGACATCACATTTTTTTTTCAAATCAACTTGCCCAGCCCCATAGGGAGGGGGTGGGGGTAAATGCTCCAAAATTGTTAAAAAATCTTCTCATGAACCAGTGGGTACAATGACATGATATTTGGTATGTAACTTCCTTTTGAGGGGTAGAATCAAATTTGTTCAAACAAAGTTTGTTGAGCAATATTTGCCTTTGTAATGGGAGGGGCAAGATTTTTGGCATCGTCCAAAATTTATATTTTCTGAAACGATGGTCTGATTTGAATCAAATTTGATATGTGATATTATTGAGTCATAAGTACTTGACTTATGCCATAAAAACCTTTCCTATGTCCCCGTAGGAACCCCAAAAGCTGAAAATATAAATATTTTCCAACACCTATATTTCGCAAACAACACAGAACAGAGAGTTGTTATTTGGTATGAAGCATCCTTAGGACCAGTAGAATTGAATGTAAAAAAAAAAAAAATTGCCATCGGTTGTGTTAGGGTGTTCTGTATGCTGTCTGTATGCTGTGGGGGGGGGGGGGGGGGGGGGGCATCGAAAAAATGCTTAGTCAGCATATTATTTTCTCCAGAACCACTGATCAGAATCTTTTGATATTTTGAATACAGCACCCATAGGGGGTTCAGATACAAGTTTGTTCAAATGAAACCCCTTGGTTCATATTTGGACTCAATACAGGAGCCCACAAAACTTTTAATTACAGGCAGATTTTTAACTGAGGGCAATATCTTTAAAAATCTTCTTCTTCAGAACTGCCAATGTATACATGATTGTTATGAGCGTCAGCTTCTTGTTCAAATCATTGTTTTGACAATTTAGTCTGTATTTTAACTCAGTGCAATATGGAGGATAATCTTTAAAAATCTTCTTCTTCAGATCCACTAGACAGAATGCATATTTGGTATACAACATCTCTAGGGGAGTCAGATTCGAGTTTGTTCAAATTGAGTGCCTGGTTAATTGGGCTCCTTATGGGAGCCCGAATTTAAACTTTGTGCAATATGATGTTATTTTTCTTATTCAGATCCACCAGTCAGAATCCCTTCATATTTAGTAAAGAACATCTCTAGGGGGTTCAGATTCAAGTTTGTTCAAAGCAAGTGCCTGGGTTAATATTTGGGCTCTCTATGGGGTTCCGAATTTTAATTTAGTGCAATATGAGGAAATTTCTTTAAAAATCTTCTTGGGATCCACCATTCTGAATACTTTCATAGTTGGTATACAACATCTCTGGGGGAGGGGGGGGGCAGATTCAGGTTTGTTCAAATTGAGTGCCTGGGTTAATATTTGGGCTCTCTAAGGGAGCCCAAATTTTAACTTAGTGCAATATGAGGAATAATCTTGAAAAATCTTCTTCAGATCCACCAGTCAGAATCTTTTGATATTTGGTACACAGCATCCTTAAGGAGGTCAGATCTAAGTTTGTTCAAATCAAGTCACTGGGTTAATATTTGAGCTCCCTATTGGAGCCTGAATTTTAACTTAGCCCAATATGAGGATCTTTCGATATTTGGAATACCGCATCCTTTGAAGGTTTAGATTCAATTTGTTCAAATAAAGTCCCTGGGTTGATATTTGTGTTCCCTATATGGGGTGGGTGGCAAATTTCAACATAGTGCAAAATTAGTAATATTCTCAAAATTTTTTTCTCCAGAACCACCAGTAAGAATCTTTTGATATTTTGTATGCAACATCCTTCAAGTTTGTTCAAGTCAAGTCCCTAGGTTGATATTTGGATTCCCTAAGTTTCCTTTACTGAAAATTGGGCATTATTTCTGTGGTAGCATCCCAGTAGAAAAAATCATCTGGCATGGACAGCAAAGTTATAAATAAATAATTAAATATCTTCATTCTTCTATTGTGTTTACTAGCCACAGATGGTAATTAAATCCTTCTTTAAACAACCTTGTTCGGTGAGCATCTGAGCTAGGCCCCATAGAGCCTCTTGTTATTTACAATACATAGGAAGTCATGATCAGTCAGGAGTGCATAGTACATACATCTTTAATTTCACACCCGTTATGAACAATGATGTGTGCTTGCAGTTCATGCTCAATTCCTCACATTGCTTTGACAATTTAGTCTGTATTAAATGTATGATTGTACATATAGCGAGACTTTTATTAATTTTTTTTTTTCATATTCGATTTTTATCTTTGTGGTTTTATTTTTTACTCGAATTCGCTGATCAACTCGACTTCAACTTGAACAATTTAATATTCTCAGGAGCCTAACATGCACATATTCTCAAATTTTCAATCTGTGATGATTTTAACCAAGTTGTAGCCCCTCAAATTCAGAACCTTTACTATAGATTCCTAAATGAGATTCTTGTGTGTGCAACTCCACCAACATTTGTGAACACATTTTTATGAAACTTCTAAAACATGACTACTAATAAGTGAACATTTCCCAATTTCCATTCTGTGACATTTCTAACCAGGCCATCTCCCTTTCAACTAAGAAAATTTAACATTGATTTCTACATGAGATTGTCATGTGTGCACATCCTCCTTTAATTTTCAGTGAATTGTTTTCTTAATAACCAGTGGTCTTTTTTATACCCTTTACCCAATTTACTGACCAAAACCAGCCTATGCTTTTCACAAACAATTGTAAACAAGTTCTGCTTTACAGGTAAAATAGTTATTTGGTAACCAGTTTCTGGGATATAATCCCCCTAAAATGGACATCATAGGTATTAATGATTGGCTAAGCATGACTTCAAACTTATAATGCAGTTATGATATAGCTATAGATACTGAAAATGACCTTAAACACCGAATAATAAATAAATTATTAAAATATTATTTCATTTAGTAGTCTCTAAAGCAAAGATGATAACCTCTCAATGGAACAAGCTCAAAAGATATTTTTTTGAGACAGAAAAATGAAAATTTGTAGTAATGCAGGAAATTATTTTGCAAGTGTCTTCTGCTGTTTAGTTTGGGTAAAGGGTTAAAAAGTTCATTGAATGTGAAATGTGATTGATTCTCTTTCATGAACATTTATCCATACATTAGATGAATGGAGGTGTTGAAAATGAGAATTATACAGAAAAAGACCTTGTAACGCCAGGACATATTTTATATATTTATCTACCATTACCTCTGGTCCAGACATGTTGACAGCTCTAATTAAATCAGGCCAAACAAAGTTTGAACCCTTTAACCCCCCCCCCCCCCCCCAAAATCAAGCCAGATAAAGAGTCCTGTATGGTACTCCATATATGACATCTGCGTAGACATCCAGAAGTGCCATCCAATGCCGCAAACAACCATTCTTTTGTTTGTGTATAAACAGTTGATTGATTACTTGCACTCATATTTTTAGCTCAACTTGACAAAGTCAAGCTGAGCTATTGCCATCACTTCTCGTCCGTCGGCGTACGTACGTTCCTTTGGCACACCTCACAGGTCGCATTTATGATCAGATTACTTTGAAACTTGGTATGCTTGTTTGGGGTGACCTCTAGATGGGAGCTATTGATTTTCTTCAATTTACGTCAAAAAATGTTGCCGCGGCCAACGTTCTTAGAACTTAGTTTAGTCAAACCACAATATTTCCCTTTGGCACACCCTACAGGGCACATTTATGATTTGATTGCTTTGAAACCTGGTACACTTATTTACTGTGACCTCTAGATGGGAGCTATCGATTTTCTTTAATTTACGGCAAAAAATGTTGCCACGGCCAATGTTCATAGAACTTAGTTTAGTCAAACCACAATATTTCCCTTTGGCACACCCTACAGGGCACATTTATGATTTGATTGCTTTGAAACCTGGTACGCTTATTTAGGGTGACCTCTAGATTGGAGCTATCGATTTTCTTCAATTTTCGGCAAAAAATGTTGCCACGGCCAATGTTCGTAGAACTTAGTTTAGTCAGACCTCAATATTTCCCTTTGGCACACCCTACTGGACACATTTATGATCAGATTGCTTTGAAACCTGGTACGCTTGTTTGGGGAGACCTCTAGATGGGAGCTATCGATTTTCTTCAATTTCTGTCAAAAAATGTTGCCGCATCCAACATTCTTAGAACATAGTTTAGTCAGAAGACTCAATATTTCCCTTTGGCACACCCTACAGGGTACATTTATGATCGGATTGCTTTGAAACCTGGCATGCTTATTTGGGGTGACCTCTAGATGGGAGCTATCGATTTTCTTCAATTTCCATTAAAAAGTGTTGCTGCGGCCAACGTTTTTAGAACTCGGTTTAGTCAGACCACAATATTTCCCTTTGGCACACCCTACAGGGCACATTTATGATTTGATTGCTTTGAAACCTGGTATGCTTGTTTGGGGAGACCTCTAGATGGGAGCTGTCGATTTTCTTCAATTTCTGTCAAAAAATGTTGCTGCGGCCAACGTTCTTAGAACTTAGTTTAGTCAGAAGACTCAATATTTCCCTTTGGCACACCCTACATTGCACATTTATGATCGGATTGCTTTGAAACCTGGCATGCTTGTTTGGGGTGACCTCTAGATGGGAGCTATCGATTTTCTTCAATTTCCATAAAAAAATGTTGCCGCAGCCAACATTCTAAGAACTGAGTTTAGTCAGACCACAATATTTCCCTTTGGCTCACCCAACAGGGCACATTTATGATTAGATTGCTTTGAAACCTGGTATGCTTATTTACGGTGACCTCTAGATGGGAGCTATCGATTTTCTTCCATTTCCGTCAAAAAATGTTGCCACGGCCAACGTTCTTAGAACTTAGTCTAGTCAGACCACAATATTTCCCTTTTGTACACCCTACAGGGCACATTTATGATCGGATTGCTTTGAAACCTGGCATGCTTGTTTGGGGAGGCCTCTAGATGGGAGCTATCAATTTTCTTCGGGTTTCTGTCAAAAAATGTTGCCACTGGCAAAAAAATAACTTTGGTACCAATGATCTTCAATTTTGCCATTTCATTTATAACTTACCACGTTCAAGTTTGTCAAGTTGAGCTACAGTGTCATTGACACTTTCATTAGCTCCGCTGACAAAGTCAGCAGAGCTTTTCTTATACTGATTCGTCCGTCGTCTGTCGTCTGTTATCCGTCGTCTGTCGTCCGTCTGTCCATCCGTCCGTCCGTCCGTCGTCAACATTTTATTTGTCCGAGCCATAATTTCTAAACCGCTGAATATTTTTCCACCAAACTTCATAACAATATGTATTATCAATAGACGGTGTGTCATCAATTATTCTGCGGTCTGTAAATCCATAGGGTCAAGGTCACAGGTCACAGGATCAAGAAAATCTTAAGATATTTTTGATATTTGTTTGTCCAAGCCATAATTTCTGAACCGCTGAATATTTTTCGGCTAAAGTTTGTAACAGTGGCCCTCAGCGGAGCTCTCTAGGCATGACAGGCCTCTTGTTTCTATTTTTGATGGCTTCAAATGCAGGATCTCACAGGTATGCTCCATTAAAAGATCTTCAATGATTCAAGAAAGGATAGCAGGCAAAATGAAGTTGATCAGGACAGTATTTTCTTAAAAAGTTACTTACAAATATTTTAGAAAACTTTGTCACCCTCAATTAGGTAATTCCCTGATGTATAACCGTTAGTTTATTGTTAAAATAAAGTTTGCGAGAGTGAAAATTGTGAGGAGAGTGATTTTGATTTAATGTTTAACTTCATTTTTTTCATACTGTTGAATTGTACATTCAATTTCAAAGTGTATTTTGTTTCTAAATTAAGTTAAGTTAATGTTATTGTTCACCTGTGGTTCAGTATAAAATTGCTAGCTTGAAATCTAGGGCTTGTTTATTAAATTTATTACCAGAATTCCTGAAATGAACTTTTATCTTGTAAGATCTAGATAATCTGAATGGTTAGTTTCCAAACAATTTTTTTGTAAAACCCGCATCTCCTGAAGAAATTATTAATGTTGTCAAATCTATGAAACCTAAAACAAGCCCTGATTGTGATGATATCAACTCTAGTCTTGTTAAACAAACCATCGACTTAATTGTCATCCCACTAGAATACATAATCAATAGCTCATTCAAATTTGGTGTAGTTCCCGATAAAATGAAAACTGCCAAGGTTAGCCCTATCTATAAATCAAGTGATTCGCACAAATTTACAAACTATAGACCAATTAGTATGCTACCAATTTTCTCCTAAAACTTGGAGAAACTTATGGCAATGAGAATGATTAGTTTCCTAGAACGCTTTAAAATAGTATATCAGCACCAATATGGGTTCAGAAAAAAACATTCCACAATTCATCCGGTACTCCATCTTCTAAAACACGTGGCGGAAGAAAATAATAAATGTACTGAACAGTCCACTCGAGCTGTGTTTCTGGATCTGGCTAAAGCCTTTGACACCATAAACCATGAAATTTTGCTTCAGAAACTTGAATACTATGGTATAAGAGGAGTCACAAATGAATGGTTTAAAGGTTATTTATCAGATAGAAAACAATTTGTTCTGTATGATGGACACAAATCGGATTTGGCGCAAATTGTGTGTGGCGTCCCACAAGGCTCAGTACAAGGGCCTATCCTTTTGCTGCTATATATTAACGATATCTGTAATGCCACATCTCTGAATTTGTTATCCTTCGCAGATGATACTACAGTTTACTCATCAAGTCACTGTATAAAAAACTTGAAAACTAACATGAATAACGAATTACAAAAGGTATCCAAATAGTGTTCAACCAATCATCTGGTTATAAATACTAAAAAAACAAAATATATATTAATTCACTCCGGTAGGAACAAAACGGAATCGACGCTATTCAATATTTTTGTTGACAATGATCAAATAACTAGGGTGGGCATTGAGGAAACCGAAAAATCTCTAGAATGTTTAGGTGTAAATATTGATGATAAGTTATCTTACAAATATCATATCACACAGATATGCTCAAAAATTGCACATGCAAACTTTGCCCTCAATAAAGTTAAAGCCATTCTTCCTCATAACGCCCTGAGAACTCTTTACTTCGCACATGTCCACAGTCATTTGACCTATGGTATTCAAATCTGGGGTAATTCAAGAGCAATCAACAAACTATTGCTAATGAAGAAAAGAACAATCCGAATAATCAATAATAAAAAATTTAATACTCACACAGACCCACTGTTTATTAAAGATCGCATCCTCATGGTTAGCGACCTATTCAAACTTCATGCGGCATTGTTTATTCATGATTGGAACAAGTCCAACCTTCCAGCATCATTTGATGACTTTTTATCTTATGTGAGCAACCAAACACACAGATATACCAGGCAGCCACACTTCTGCAAGTACACAGAACAAGGACTCGATTCTTGGATGACTTCCCACTGTATTCGTTTCCCAAAATATGGAACAACCTGGACAATGAAGTTCGTCTTTTGGAAAATAGGAATATGTTTAAAAAAAGTTTAACTTTCAAGCTATTAGCTTCATTCGCGGAAAGGGTTGAATGCGATAATCCTTACTTCCCAGATTGCTCTCTTTGAGTGATCGGGTACTGACACACACTGTAAATACGGCATTACTGTGGCGTCTTCACATCGTGTTGGGCATTGTGGCGACCTTATGTTGACACCCTGGATGCGTGGTGTATTTGCAGGGATCCTGTTTTATTCAACGAAATTAACTGAATTGATAGGAAGGGATTGAAAAAAACACTCAAAACACTAAGACGCTCATCTCAAGCAAAAATGTTACTCCTGCTTATTTGTCTGGCTCCTCATCTAACTTGACTCCTAACTCAAAGCATAATAAAACCTTTCCTCGTGTGGTTGTTGAGCGTAGCATTCTTGTCACATGAAAATCCTTGTTTACTATACGGGCCCAGAGGCAACTAGTAATGTCTTAAATCCACAGCTGATAATATTCCACAGGCGTGTTGACCACGCTGTGCTCCAGGCTCCATCTTCGAGTAATCAAATTTGACGTCTGTTGAGTAGGAAAGAGGGCGTAGGGTGGCTGTAAGATCCCCGAAAGTCTCGACTGAGTAAGGCAAATTTAGTTCAGTATGATCGGAGAGGGCCGGAGATGGATCAATATGACTTTCAGGAGGTCATGTTCATCCGCCTCTGGTTTTTTCTTTCCCCTCTGGTTTCACCTTTTCTGTCTAGAGAGATGGGGAGCCAAGTTGTACTCAAACATTCCCAATGCCCTGTCCACAGTCATGTATCGCATATTGTACATTATTGTCGCATTTCGCATATCGTTCATTATTGTTCATACAACTAACATATAGTTCGTTTCAAATGTTTTCTTTAAGGTCTGTATTCTCTTTTTATGCCCCCTGACTTAGGTCGGGTGGTATATAGTGATTGAAGTGTGCATATGTCCGTCCATCTGTGTGTGTGTGTGTGTGTGTGTGTGTGTGTGGGTTTGTCTTACCAACTTGACGAGGTAACTAGACAAAAGAGTTTGCGTATTTTGCCTTACCAAGGTACAAAAGACAAAAGAAACCCTTTACCTCGGTTGTTTTCCCAGAACTGTACCGGCAAAACGAGGTAGAAACCGTAAGTCCACACAAAGGACAAACAATGGGGTACCTCGGTATGTAGGGTAGACAAGACTCTGTGTGTGTGTGTGTGTGTGTGTGTGTGTGTGTGTGTGTGTGTGTGTGTGTGTGTGTGTGTGTGTCTTACCAACTTGACGACGTAACTAGACAAAAGAGTTTGCATGTTTTGCCTTACCGAGGTACAAAAGACAAAAGAAACCCTTTACCTCGTCTGTTTTTCCAGAACTGTACTGGCAAAACGAGGTAGAAACCGTTAGTCCACACAAAGGACAAACAATGGGGTACCTCGGTATGTGGGGTAGACAAAGATGTGTGTGTGTGTGTGTGTGTGTGTGTGTGTGTGTGTGTGTGTGTGTGGGTTTGTCTTACCAACTTGACGAGGTAACTAGACAAAAGAGTTTGCGTGTTTCGCCTTACCGAGGTACAAAAGACAAAAGAAACCCTTTACCTCGGTTGTTTTCCCAGAACTGTTCCGGCAAAACGAGGTAGAAACCGTTAGTCCACACAAAGGACAAACAATGGGGTACCTCAGTATGTAGGGTAGACAAGACTGTGTGTGTGTGTGTGTGTGTTTGTGTGTGTGTGTGGGTTTGTCTTACCAACTTGACGAGGTAACTAGACAAAAGAGTTTGCGTGTTTTGCCTTACCGAGGTACAAAAGACAAAAGAAACCCTTTACCTCATCTGTTTTTCCAGAACTGTACCGGCAAAACGAGGTAGAAACCGTTAGTCCACACAAAGGACAAACAATGGGGTACCTCGGTATGTGGGGTAGACAAAGATGTGTGTGTGTGTGTGTGTGTGTGTGTGTGTGTGTGTGTGTGTGTGTGTGTGTGTGTGTGTGTGTGTGTGTGTGCGTTTGTCTTACCAACTTGACGAGGTAACTAGACAAAAGAGTTTGCGTGTTTCGCCTTACCGAGGTACAAAAGACAAAAGAAACCCTTTACCTCGGTTGTTTTCCCAGAACCGTACCGGCAAAACGAGGTTGAAACCGTTAGTCCACACAAAGGACAGACAATGGGGTACCTCGGTATGTAGGGAAAACAAGACTGTGTGTGTGTGTGTGTGTGTGTGTGTGTGTGTGTGTGTGTGTGTGTGTGTGTGTGTGTGTGTGTGTGTGTGTGTGTGTGTTTGAGGTTAAAAAATCGCACTGGCACAGACATTTCCTACTGAAACGTTTTTTGCTTTTAATATGCCGCCGAAAAATTGTTTTCATTTACTGAACCCTGATTGGTTTCAAACATGAAAAAAAGTACATAAAATTGATTTAAACTAAGTGATGAGCTTAGGAACTGGTTAAACTGACTGGCAAAAGTTGATGTTATTCATTGATGGGCTCTAATTTAGTCCTTACAAGGATGTTACGCAAGCTTTTGTTTTTCTTATAGGCGATGACAGGTCGAAGATTCAAAGGTTCATTTAATTTAGCATTGGTAAAATTGAATTCATCTTTTAACATTTTTGCTATTTCGATATTCATTCTGTTGTACGTTAAAGTGAAAGGAATGATGGACCTCCTTTCGCATTCGCCCTCTGATATGTTCATACCAAATGGCCAGAGGGTTTGAAGCGTATTGATCCAAAAAGCTTCACGTTTTTTTCTAAATTCATCCGTTTCTTCTAATGTGTCTTTAATTGGTGGTTGTTCAATAGGATGGATTTCGAAATCGTCCAGTGAATGGCCAGGAAGGTTAAAATGTTGTGCTACTGGGGCATCAGCATTATGTTTTATATCCTGTTTGTGTCTAGTAGCACGTTCTCGGAAAGGATTTTGACTTTGACCAACATACTGTTTCCGACATCGCTTACAAGTGATAAGGTAAATAATGTTTGGTGAATCACAATGGAGGGGGTTACGGATCTGATAATGATTTTTCGTTTGTTCGGAGGAAAATTCCTCTTTCTGATCAGGCATATAAGTATGCAGTCTACAACGAGGCTTTTTGCAATTAAATACCGCGCCACTACCATTTTGCAACGGTCTGTTGTGTTCAATCTTCAGTGGTTTGAAATCGGTAGTTTCAGCTGGACTTTCGAGCTTTTTCAGGGTTTGGGATTTCAGGCTACGCAAAAGGCGCAGCGAGTACCCTCTCGATCTGAGGGCGCCAAATAGAGTAGAACAAGCCTCATTGAAATTTACCTTATCACTTAAATTGCGGTGGAAACGAATGAGCTGTGATTTGATGATACCTTTAAATGTATGTTTAGGATGAAATGATTTTGTGTGCAACAATTGATGTGAATCAGTTGGTTTAAAATATACTTTATAATCTAAATGACCGGACGCCTGAAATTGCTTGCCTTTATACACGGTCAGATCGAGAAAATCAACAGAATTTTCACTGATAGTAGCTTTCAATTTAATATTTGGATCGTGATTGTTCAAAATTTCTAAAAATTCATCAAAATCTTCTTTTGAATGTTCCCAAATAATAAAAATGTCATCTAAATACCTGAGATATACGAGAGGATGCTTCGCACATTTGCTTAAGGCATTTTCCTCCCATTCCGCTACATAAATGCTTGCAAAATTAGGACTGAATCTTTTACCCATAGGACAACCCATTATTTGTAGAAAATATTCTCCATTGAATTGAAAGTCATTACCTTTTAAGCTCAGCTCTAAAAGATCCAAAATTTGTTCATCCAGGCGTTTCGCATCCGGATATTTTTCAAATGCATTTTTAACTGATTTAACACCTTTATCAATATCAATGTTCGTATACATACTGTCGATATCCAAAGTAGCCAGAATTGCATTTTTCGATATTTTCAATTTCGAAATTTTTGACAGGAAATCCTGTGTATTTTTTAGATAGCTCGGATGTCTATTTGCTATAGGTTTCAGATGATAATCAATTAATTCCGAGATCGCATAAGATTCCGAATTACAATCTGATACAATTGGCCTTCCGGGTGGAGTTAAGTCATCCGTCCATGAAGATCTTTGGTAGGATATAAAATTATCTTGTTTGAGCACTGAGGTTAGCTGTTAAATATTTCAATTGTTTTTTGGTAATGTGACCTTCATCGAGGAGAAATTTTAAGATCTTATTGAATTTTTCGATATTATTAGGCCAAATAAGTGAATCTATTTTCTTATAATGTTTAGTATTGCTGAGTTGTCTCATGGCTTCCTTTATATAATTATCCCGAGATAGAACAACTACCGACCCACCTTTGTCGGCTGGTTTAATTACTAATTTCTTATTTTTTCGAAGTTTCGTGAGGGCTCTCCGTTCACCAGCTGTTAAATTGTCTTTATCGGAGAGTATGTTCATGCTGAACACCTTTTGGATGATTCGTTTGCTAGCCTCAATAATTTCGGGATCTACTTCACTATCTGGAGGTGACCAACCAGATGATTCTGTAAAAGGAAGTTTCCGACCGCTGGAGTTTCTAAAGCGGTCGGCTAATTTCATTTGCCTAAGAAAATTACAGTTGTATGATGGTAAATTTGTTTGGTTACCAGTTTTAGGCTTTGGTGCTGGTACAAAAGTTAAACCGCGATCTAAAAGAGATTTCTCTTGGGTTGTTAGGTCATTGGTGCCAGACAGGTTAACCACATTAGTTCCTAATCCCACATCTGTTAGGCGGCTGTTACCTTTGCCTTTACTTAGTTTAAATTTAGGTGGTTCAACCAGTGATCGTACATAATATTGGCGGTTCTCGTGGTCCAATGGATTAAATCCTGAGCAAAGAGGAAAGAGGGCGTAGGGTGGCTGTAAGATCCCCGAAAGTCTCGACTGAGTAAGGCAAATTTAGTTCAGTATGATCGGAGAGGGCCGGAGATGGATCAATATGACTTTCAGGAGGTCATGTTCATCCGCCTCTGGTTTTTTCTTTCCCCTCTGGTTTCACCTTTTCTGTCTAGAGAGATGGGGAGCCAAGTTGTACTCAAACGTTCCCAATGCCCTGTCCACAGTCATGTATCGCATATTGTACATTATTGTCGCATTTCGCATATCGTTCATTATTGTTCATACAACTAACATATAGTTCGTTTCAAATGTTTTCTTTAAGGTCTGTATTCTCTTTTTATGCCCCCTGACTTAGGTCGGGTGGTATATAGTGATTGAAGTGTGCATATGTCTGTCCATCTGTGTGTGTGTGTGTGTGTGTGTGTGGGTTTGTCTTACCAACTTGACGAGGTAACTAGACAAAAGAGTTTGCGTGTTTCGCCTTACCGAGGTACAAAAGACAAAAGAAACCCTTTACCTCGGTTGTTTTCCCAGAACTGTACCGGCAAAACGAGGTTGAAACCGTTAGTCCACACAAAGGACAAACAATGGGGTACCTCGGTATGTAGGGAAAACAAGACTCTGTGTGTGTGTGTGTGTGTGTGTGCGTTTGTCTTACCAACTTGACGAGGTAATTAGACAAAAGAGTTTGTGTGTTTTGCCTTACCGAGGTACAAAAGACAAAAGAATCCCTTTACCTCGGTCGTTTTCCCAGAACTGTACCGGCAAAACGAGGTTGAAACCGTTAGTCCACACAAAGGACAAACAATGGGGTACCTCGGTATGTAGGGAAGACAAGACTCTGTGTGTGTTTGAGGTTAAAAAATCGCACTGGCACAGACATTTCATACTGAAACGTTTTTTTCTTTTAATATGCCGCCGAAAAATTGTTTTCATTTACTGAACCCAGATGGGTTTCAAACATGACAAAAAATTACACCAAATTTGATTTAAACTAAGTGATGAGCTTAGGAACTGGTTAAACTGACTGGCAATAATTGATGTTATTCATTGATGGGCTCTAATTTAGTCCTTACAAGGATGTTACGCAAGCTTTTGTTTTTCTTATAGGCGATGACAGGTCGAAGATTCAAAGGTTCATTTAATTTAGCATTGGTAAAATTGAATTCATCTTTTAACATTTTTGCTATTTCGATATTCATTCTGTTGTACGTTAAAGTGAAAGGAATGATGGACCTCCTTTCGCATTCGCCCTCTGATATGTTCATACCAAATGGCCAGAGGGTTTGAAGCGTATTGATCCAAAAAGCTTCACGTTTTTTTCTAAATTCATCCGTTTCTTCTAATGTGTCTTTAATTGGTGGTTGTTCAATTGGGTGGATTTCGAAATCGTCCAAAGAATGGCCAGGAAGGTTAAAATGTTGTGCTACTGGGGCATCAGCATTATGTTTTATATCCTGTTTGTGTCTAGTAGCACGTTCTCGAAAAGGATTTTGACTTTGACCAACATACTGTTTCCGACATCGCTTACAAGTGATAAGGTAAATAATGTTTGGTGAATCACAATGGAGGGGGTTACGGATCTGATAATGATTTTTCGTTTGTTCGGAGGAAAATTCCTCTTTCTGATCAGGCATAAAAGTATGCAGTCTACAACGAGGCTTTTTGCAATTAAATACCGCGCCACTACTATTTTGCAACGGTCTGTTGTGTTCAATCTTCAGTGGTTCGAAATCGGTAGTTTCAGCTGGACTTTCGAGCTTTTTCAAGGTTTGGGATTTCAGGCTACGCAATAGGCGCAACGAGTACCCTCTCGATCTGAGGGCGCCAAATAGAGTAGAACAAGCCTCATTGAAATTTACCTTATCACTTGAATTGCGGTGGAAACGAATGAGCTGTGATTTGATGATACCTTTAAATGTATGTTGAGGATGAAATGATTTAGTGTGCAACAATTGATGTGAATCAGTTGGTTTAAAATATACTTTATAATCTAAATGACCGGACGTCTGAAATTGCTTGCCTTTATACACGGTTACATCGAGAAAATCAACAGAATTTTCACTGATAGTAGCTTTCAATTTAATATTTGGATCGTGATTATTCAAAATTTCTAAAAATTCATCAAAATCTTCTTTTGAATGTTCCCAAATAATAAAAATGTCATCTAAATATCTGAGATATACGAGAGGATGCTTTGCACATTTGCTTAAGGCATTTTCCTCCCATTCCGCTACATAAATGCTTGCAAAATTAGGACTGAATCTTTTACCCATAGGACAACCCATTATTTGTAGAAAATATTCTCCATTGAATTGAAAGTCATTACCTTTTAAGCTCAGCTCTAAAAGATCCAAAATTTGTTCATCCGGGCGTTTCGCATCCGGATATTTTTCAAATGCATTTTTAACTGATTTAACACCTTTATCAATATCAATGTTCGTATACATACTGTCGATATCCAAAGTAGCCAGAATTGCATTTTTTGATATTTTCAATTTCGAAATTTGTGACAGGAAATCCTGTGTGTTTTTTAGATAGCTCGGATGTCTATTTGCTATAGGTTTAAGATGATAATCAATTAATTCCGAGATCGCATAAGATTCCGAATTACAATCTGATACAATTGGCCTCCCGGGTGGAGTTAAGTCATCCGTCCATGAAGAACGGTCCTTGTGGATCTTTGGTAGGATATAAAATTGTCTTGTTTGAGCACTGAGCTTAGCTGTTAAATATTTCAATTGTTTTTTGGTAATGTGACCTTCGTCGAGGAGAAATTTTAAGATCTTATTGAATTTTTCGATATTACTAGGCCAAATAAGTGAATCTATTTTCTTATAATGTTTAGTATTGCTGAGTTGTCTCATGGCTTCCTTTATATAATTATCCCGAGATAGAACAACTACCGACCCACCTTTGTCGGCTGGTTTAATTACTAATTTCTTATTTTTTCGAAGTTTCGTGAGGGCTCTCCGTTCACCAGCTGTTAAATTGTCTTTATCGGAGAGTATGTTCATGCTGAACACCTTTTTGATGATTCGTTTGCTAATCAATAATTTCGGGATCTACTTCACTATCTGGAGGTGACCAACCAGATGATTCTGTAAAAGGAAGTTTCCGACCGCTGGAGTTTCTAAAGCGGTCGGCTAATTTCATTTGCCTAAGAAAATTACAGTTGTATGATGGTAAATTTGTTTGGTTATCAGTTTTAGGCTTTGGTGCTGGTACAAAAGTTAAACCGCGATCTAAAAGAGATTTCTCTTGGGTTGTTAGGTCATTGGTGCCAGACAGGTTAACCACATTAGTTCCTAATCCCACATCTGTTAGGCGGCTGTTACCTTTGCCTTTACTTAGTTTAAATTTAGGTGGTTCAACCAGTGATCGTACATAATATTGGCGGTTCTCGTGGTCGAATGACCAATGTTGACCACGCTGTGCTCCAGGCTCCATCTTCGAGTAATCAAATTTGACGTCTGTTGAGTAGGAAAGAGGGCGTAGGGTGGCTGTAAGATCCCCGAAAGTCTCGACTGAGTAAGGCAAATTTAGTTCAGTATGATCGGAGAGGGCCGGAGATGGATCAATATGACTTTCAGGAGGTCATGTTCATCCGCCTCTGGTTTTTTCTTTCCCCTCTGGTTTCACCTTTTCTGTCTAGAGAGATGGGGAGCCAAGTTGTACTCAAACATTCCCAATGCCCTGTCCACAGTCATGTATCGCATATTGTACATTATTGTCGCATTTCGCATATCGTTCATTATTGTTCATACAACTAACATATAGTTCGTTTCAAATGTTTTCTTTAAGGTCTGTATTCTCTTTTTATGCCCCCTGACTTAGGTCGGGTGGTATATAGTGATTGAAGTGTGCATATGTCCGTCCATCTGTGTGTGTGTGTGTGTGTGTGTGTGTGTGTGTGTGGGTTTGTCTTACCAACTTGACGAGGTAACTAGACAAAAGAGTTTGCGTATTTTGCCTTACCAAGGTACAAAAGACAAAAGAAACCCTTTACCTCGGTTGTTTTCCCAGAACTGTACCGGCAAAACGAGGTAGAAACCGTAAGTCCACACAAAGGACAAACAATGGGGTACCTCGGTATGTAGGGTAGACAAGACTCTGTGTGTGTGTGTGTGTGTGTGTGTGTGTGTGTGTGTGTGTGTGTGTGTGTGTGTGTGTGTGTGTGTGTGTGTGTGTCTGTGTGTCTGTGTGTCTGTGTGTGTGTGTGTGTCCGAGCCAATAACTCGAAAACGGTTAGGGCCACAGTCATCAAACTTCACACAATTATAAAGGACCATGGGAGGATGTGTCACACACCATAGCCGGGTTCATACCTTCAAGGTCACATTTCAAGGTCACACTAAAAATCGGTCAATATTTGTGTCTCGGCCATAACTCAGAAACGAATCATAGTACAGTTGTTAAACTTTTTGCAAATGTTAAGGACAGTCAGAAGGTGTGTCACGTATAATAGTTTCCGCCGCATCTGCAAGGTGAAGGTCACAAGGGTGGGGGGGGGGGGGGGGGGGGTCATGTGTTACCTCAGTAACATACTTCTTGTTATATTCTTTTTTCATTTCCCAATCCCAGGGAGATAGCAGGTGGACAGCCAATCTGGCTATGCTATCTCCCAGCAGCATGTGTTATATGTTTCTGTTTATATGTAATTTATGTCAATGTACTTTTGTTGTTTTGTTATACTGAAACTCACCTTCTGCTGAATAAAAGATCTACGTATCTATCTGAAGTGAACTATATATTATGGCATGTACAAAAAGTTATTTCGCAGTTTCCATTGACAAGCGTCCTTCAAAACGAATGTATGAATACAACTGAACACGGATGGAAATTTTGACGGTGAAAATATATTAACCCACTAAAATTAGTTCTGGATTTTAAATGGCAAATTATTAAAAACATGGAAAATGGATGCGTGAATTCCAAATCGGGCACATTAATTCGTGTCACCGGTGAATTGGAGCGACAGGTGTCACATGTATAAATGAAAATAAGGAACGGGGCAACATTCTGCATGTCTTTGATAAAAAAATACTGAAATATTAAAATGTTTTCTTAGATCTCTGAATGAGCACTGTTTTTTATATCTGAACATGCGTGTTCGTTTTGTAGCAGGAGTAAGCTCTGGGCGAGTTGTCAATGTACAACCCTCTTACTATTAGCGTGTCGTGTGTGGATGTATAAGAGAACTACTGTGTGTCATGTTCATAACGATGGAAAGGAAATTGTTTGGAATTGTTCTCTAAACACTTCAAATTGTGTGAGTGATTCTTAAAAAACATCAAAACTTAATTGAATGTTTCGGTTGTTGCAACTCAAAAGGATGAAAACACACCCAAGAAAAGAGGCAAGCAATTATTCGCGCACCTTGGACAATTTTTGCGTGAGCCATGGTGCACGAGAGCGATGGTGCGCCTTTCCCATGTGTCTCTGCTTTGGTATGATGATAGACCAGCACTAGAGAAATCATATCCCCAAATCGTGGGTTTTTTTATCCACAAATTCATACCAGAGATGTGGTAGGACTTAAAGAAAATAGTAAAATGAATGTTTTTCATTATAACTCTGGCATCAGTTGTCGGATTTTGATGTCCTTTGGTATGATGATAAACTAACACGGGGGACATGATATCCACATATCATGGTTTTGTCTGTACATTTCAACCAGAGTTATGGCTCTTTTTACACTTCACATTTTTACACAACTCTCTGTACAAATGTTGTGCATAAAAACCGAGTCATTTGTGTTTGGATTTTGATGTCCTTTGGTTTGGTGAAAGACTAGCATGGGGGAGAAAAGATCCACATATTGCGGGTTTCGTCCATGCATACAGACCAGAGTTATTTATTTATTTATTTATTTATTTAATGACACTTTTGACAGCCAGGGTTACCTTGTGTGGGAATTGTTAAACTTATTAAACTTTCCATACAAACATTTTGCATTATAACTCCGGCATCAGTTGTCGGATTTCCATGTCCGTGTGTGCTGTGATAGACCATTCGGGGGGAAAGGATATCTGCATATTGCAGGTTACATCCATGCATACATACCAGTTATGCCCCTTTTTAGATATAGATCAATTGTCCATGTGAAGTTTTTGATGGCTGCCTGTGGCCAATTCATTATGGCTTCCATGGTGGCCATCTTGAATTTGGTTTCCGTCCAGTAACTAATGAATACTGACTCGAATCAATTTCATATTTTGGTTATGCGTTATTGGTGTTTAGAGGAAGCTTCTTTCGATTTTGGATCAGCTAGTCAATTCAATATGGCCACCATGGTGGCCATATTGAATTTGGTTTCCATCCAATAACTAATGAATTCTGACTCAAATCAATTTTATTTTTAGCTCAACTTTGATACAGTCAAATTTGAGGTTATGTCATGGCCCATCGTCTGTCTGTCCATCTGTCCGTCCATCAACAATTTAATACAGCTCAGGCTAGGATCTGTATTTATGAACCGATCTTCACGAAACCTTGTGGGTACCTTTGTTATCACCTTGGTACGAGAACGAGTGCTTTGGGGTGTAGTCCAAAATTCAAGATGGCTGCTGGCGGCCATTTTGTACCGAAATTAGGTACAATCAGTTTTTTGTACAGAACTTCTATACGGCTCGGGCTAGAGGCTGTATTTATGAACCGATCTTTACGAAACTTCTTGGTTACC
This sequence comes from Pictodentalium vernedei, assembly GCA_031216915.1. NCBI lineage: Eukaryota > Metazoa > Mollusca > Scaphopoda > Dentaliida > Dentaliidae > Pictodentalium > Pictodentalium vernedei. The sequence continues at coordinate 621,396,034 of CM062297.1, forward strand.
TTTGTTATCACTGTGGGATGAGAACGAGTGTTTTTGGGGTGCAGTCCGAAATTCAAGATGGCCACCGGCAGCCATTTTGCACTGAAATTAGGAACAATCAGTTTTTTGCTCACCTGACTGAAAGTCAGGGTGAGCTTTTCTTATCACTCTTCGTCCGTCCATCGTCCGTCGTCTGTCGTCTTTCGTCTGTCGTTCGTTGTCCGTTGTCCTGCGTGAAGGTGGTGTTTGAGCCTCTTTCTCCTAAACCACTGGCCACATTTTAATTAAATTTCATGTAAGTAGTGGTTATATAGGAGCATTTGGGTTTTTCTTCAAATTGGATTTCTGCTCATATTGTGGAGTGGGGTGGGGCCAAAATGCACAAAATTTTAAAAAATCTTCTTCTCATGAACCAGCCATAGCAGAGACTTGATATGTGGTATGCAGCTTCCATTTGAGGTGTAGACTCAAGTTTGTTCAAGAGAAGTTTGACGGGCAATATTTACCTTTGTTCTGAGAGGGGCAAGAATTTTTGCCCTGCCCCAAATTTCTATTTTCTGAACCCAGAGGCCGATTTGAACCAAATTTAATATGAGGTATTATTGGGTACTTGATTCATGCCCAAAAATTTTTCCTGCAGCCCTGTGGGAACCGCAGGAGCTAAAAATAGAAAAAAAATAAAACGCCCATATCTCCAAAACTGGTGTGAAGGTTCCTTAGGACCAACAGAAAGGATTGGTAAAAAAAAATTGCCAACGGTTTTATCATAGGGTACAGTTTCGGGACTTTGAAAAAGTGCTGAGTCAGCACTTTTTAACACTGTAGGCAATGGGAAAAACATTAAAAAATCTTCTCCAGATCCAGCAGGCAGAATCTTTTGATATTTGGTATGCAACATTGTAGGGTGGATCTGATTCAAGTTTGTTCAAATTGGCCCCCTGGGTTCATATTTGGGCTCAGTATAGGAGCCCAATTTCGAACTTAGTGCATTTCAGGCAAATTTCTTAAAAAATCTTCTTCTCCAGATTCAGCAGGCAGAATCTTTTGATATTTGGTATGCAACATTGTGGGGTGGATCTGATTCAAGTTTGTTCAAATCGGCCCCCTGGGTTTATATTTGGGCTCAGTATAGGAGCCCAAATTTGAACTTAGTGCATTTCAGGCAAATTTCTTCAAAAATCTTCTTCTCCAGATACAGCAGGCAGAATCTTTTGATATTTGGTATGCAACATTGTGGGGTGGATCTAATTCAAGTTTGTTCAAATTGGCCCCCTGGGTTTATATTTGGGCTCAGTATAGGAGCCCAAATTTGAACTTAGTGCATTTCAGGCAAATTTCTTTGAAACTCTTCTTCTCAAGATTCAGCAGGCAGAATCTTTTGATATTGGGTATGCACCATGCTTAGGGAGTGAGATTCAATTTTGTTCAAGCCAAGTCCCTGGGTTCATATTTGGGCTCACTGTGGGAGCCCGAATTATAACTTAGTTCAAAATGAGGAATTTTCTTTAAAAATCTTCTTTAGATCCAGCAGTCGTAATGTTTTGATATTTGGTATGCAGCATCCTTAGGGGGGTGGGATTCAAGTTTGTTCAAGCCATGTCCCTAGGTCCATATTTGGGCTCACTGTGGGAGCCTGAATTGTAACTTAGTTCGAAATGAGGAATTTTCTTAAAAAATCATCTTCTTCATATCCAGCAGTCGAAATGTTTTGATATGTGGTGTGTAGCATCCTTGTGGGGGTGGGGGGGGATTCAAGTTTGTTAAAGCCCAAATTATAACTTAGTCAATATGAGGAATTTTTCTTTAAAAATCTTCTTCAGATTCAGCAGTTGGAATGTTTTTGCATGCAGCAACCTTAGGGGGCTGAGATTCAAGTTTGTTCAAGCCATGTCCCTTGGTTCACATTTGGGCTCACTATGGGAGCCCAAATGACAACTTAGTTCAAAATGAGGAATTTTCTTTAAAAATCTTCTTCAGATCCAGCAGATGAATGCTTTTGATATTTTTTATGCAGCATCCTTAGGGGGGTAAGATTCAAGTTTGTTCAAGCCATGTCCCTAGGTCCATATTTGGGCTCATTGTGGGAGCTTGAATTGTAACTTTGTTCAAAATGAGGAATTTTCTTTAAAAATCTTCTTCTTCAGATCCAGCAGTCGGAATGTTTTGATATTTGGTGTGCAGCATCCTTGGGGGGGGGGGGGGGGGGGGGGGATGGGGGGGATTCAGGTTTGTTAAAGCCAAGTCCCTGGGTTCATATATGGGCTCCCTATGGGAGCCCAAATTATAACTTAGTTCAATATGAGGAATATTCTTTAAAAATCTTTTTTTTCAGATCCACTGGTCAGAATCTTTGGATATTTGGTATAAGCTTTTCTTAGGAGGAGCAGATGCAACTTGTTGAAATCAATTCTCTGGGTTGATATTTAGGCTACCATGTCAGGCGAGTGCCCTCAGGCCCCCTGGGGCCTCTTGTTTTGTACAGAACTTCTATATGAAGGTCTTGATTTGAATAAATTTTTGAATGAATGTTTAGTAACATGGAATACATCACATATAATACAGGTTTTTTTCTCAGGCATAAATTATGCAAATTAGATGAACTTTGATTTATTCTGTGCTACTTATACACAGCAAGTGCGCATTTCAATACAGCTCTGGCTGGAGGCATCTAACTGCCACCCACCTTTACAATACTTTACCTGTACATTTGTTACAGGCTACGGGCAGTATTTATGTACAGACCTTTACAATACTTTACATGTACCTTTGTTATCAAGTCATTACCTATATGTGTGTCATTGCGGTGTCACCTACTATACATGTACATGTCTTACACAAGTTGAGCTACAGTGTCATTGACACTTTCATTTGGTTATGCATTATTGGCGTCTGGAGGAAGCTTCCTTTCGATTTTGAATCAGCTAGCTAATTCAATATGGCCACCATGGCAACCATATTGAATTTGGTTTCCGTCCAACAACTAATGAATGCTGACTCAAATCATTTGTTTGTGTTTGCACCTGCCCCTCCTAAACTGCTGAACCAATTTTAATTATATTTGAGGTGATTGCTTGTTCTGACATTGCATATTTTTTTTTTCAATTCAACTTGCCCAGCCTTATAGGGAGGGGGGTGGGGGAAAATCCACCAAAATTTGTACAAAATCTTCTCATGAACTAGTGCGTACAATGACATGATATTAGGTATGGAGCTTCCTTTTGAGGTGTAGAATCAAATTTGTTCAAAGAAAATTTATATTTTCTAAACCAATGGTCCGATTTCAACTAAATTTGATATGTGGTATTATTGAGGCATAAGTACTTGATTCATGCAAAAAAATGTTTCCCTTGTCTCTGTGGGAACCACGGGAGCTAAAAATAGAAATAGTTTCAAATGCCCATATTTCCCAAACCACACGGAACAGAGAACTGTTATTTGGTATGAAGCATCTGTTATTTGGTAGAACCAGTAGAAGTGAATGATACAAAAAAAATGCCATCGGTTGTTTCAGGGTGTTCTATAGGGGAGAGGGGGGGGGGGGGGTGGGCATCAAAAAAATGCTGAGTCATACAAGGGGGTTGAGTCATACAAGGGGGTTGGACGGGTACAATCTGTTCAAAGTGTTTGGTATTTACCCCTAACTTGGACATTAACCATACAGCATTCATGCCAATGTGAAAGAGTATTGCCAAAAGAATTGTTAGACACTGTAGAGAGTTTTCTATCGGCTATGCACTTAATATAACCTAAAAAACCTACAAGCTCTATATGCAATCGTATATCGCCGCTGCCTAAAAAGAACAAGCGGAATAGGTGAATCTCTCGATTTCTTGAAATCGAAAAATCTAGAGGTAGGGGGCTGGACGGGTACGATCTGTTCAACAGGTTTGCTATTTCCCCCTAACTTGGACATTAACCATACAGCATTCACACCAGTGTGAAAGAGTATTGCTGAAAGAATTGTTAGACACTGTAGAGAGTTATCTATCGGCTATGCACTTAATATAGCCTAAAAAACCTACCAGCTCTAAATGCAATCTTATTTCACCACTGCCTTAAAAAACAAGCAGAATAGGTGAATCTCTCGATTTCTTGAAATCGAAAATCTAGAGAGAGGGGGGTGGACAGGTATGATCTGTTCAACAGGTTTGCTATTTACCCCTAAGTTGGACATTAACCATACAGCATTCACGCCAATGTGAAAGAGTATTGCCGAAACAATTGTTAGACACTGTAGAGAGTTTTCTATCTGCTATGCACTTAATATAGCCTAAAAACCTGCCAGCTCTATATGCAATCTTATTTCGCCGCTGCCTAAAAAACAAGCGGAATAGGTGAATCTCTCGATTTCTAGAAATCAAAAAATCTAGAGGGAGGGGGGTGGACAGGTATGATCTGTTCAACAGGTTTGCTATTTCCCCCTAACTTGGACATTAACCGTACAGCATTCACGGCAATATGAAAGTATATTGCCGAAAGAATTGTTAGTCACTGCAGAGAGTTTTCTATCGGCTATGCACTGGGGTGCACAGGAATGATCTGTTCAAAGTGTTTGGTATTTACCCCTACCTTGGACATTAACCATACAGCATTCACACCAATGTGAAAGAGTATTGCCGAAAGAATTGTCACACACTGTAGAGAGTATTCTATCGGCTATGCACTTAATATAGCCTAAAAAACCTACCACCTCTAAATGCAATCTATTTCGCCGCTGCATAAAAAAAAAAATGGAATAGGTGAATCTCTCGATTTCTTGAAATCAAAAGATCTATAGGGAGGGGGGTGGACGGGTACGATCTGTTCAACAGGTTTGCTATTTCCCCCTAACTTGGACATTAACCGTACAGCATTCACGCCAATATGAAAGAATATTGCTGAAAGAATTGTTATACACTGTAGAGAGTTTTCTGTCGGCTATGCACTTAATGTAACCTAAAAAACCTACCAGCTCTATATGCAATCTTATTTCGCCGCTGCCTAAAAAAACAAGCTGATAGGTGAATCTCTCGATTTCTTGAACTCGAAAATCTAGAGGCAGGGGGGTGGACGGGTACGATCTGTTCAACAGGTTTGCTATTTCCCCCTAACTTGGACATTAACCGTACAGCATTCACGCCAATGTGAAAGAGGATTGCCAAGTTTTCTATCGGCTATGCACTTAATATAGCCTGAAAAACCTACCAGCTCTATATGCAATCTTATTTCGCTGCTGCCTAAAAAAACAAGCGAAATAGGTGAATCTTCCGATTTCTTGAAATTGAAAAATCTAGAGAGGGGGGGGGGGGGGGGCGGTGGATGGGTACGATCTGTTCAACAGGTTTGCTATTTACCCCTAACTTGGACATCAACCATACAGCATTCACGCCAAGGTGAAAGAGTATTGCCGAAACAATTGTTAGACACTGTAGAGAGTTTTCTATCGGCTATGCACTTAATATAGCCTAAAAACCTGCCAGCTCTATATGCAATCTTATTTCGCCGCTGCCTAAGAAAACAAGCGGAATAGGTGAATCTCTCGATTTCTTGAAATCGAAAATCTAGAGGGGGGGGGGGGGGGTGGACAGGTATGATCTGTTCAACAGGTTTGCTATTTACCCCTAACTTGGACATTAACTATACAGCATTCACGCCAATGTGAAAGAGTATTGCTGAGTTTTCTATCGGCTATGCACTTAATATAGCCTAAAAACCTACCAGCTCTATATGCAATCTTATTACGCCGCTACCTAAAAAACCAAGCGGAATAAGTGAATCTCTCGATTTCTTGAAATTGAAAAATATAGAGGGAAGGGGGTGGATGGGTATGATCTCTTCAACAGGTGTGCCATTTCCCCCTAACTTGGACATTAACCATACAGCATTCACGCCAATATGAACGAGTATTGCCGAAAGAATTGTTAGACACTGTAGAGAGTTTTCTATCGGCTATGCACTTAATATAGCCTAAAAACCTACCAGCTCTATATGCAATCTTATTTTGCGGTTGCCTAAAAAAACAAGCGGAATAGGTGAATCTCTCGATTTATAGAAATCAAAAAATCTAGATGGAGGGGGGTGGACAGGTATGATCTGTTCAACAGGTTTGCTATTTACCCCTAACTTGGACATTAACCATACAGCATTCACACCAATGTGAAAGAGTATTGCCGAAAGAATTGTCACACACTGTAGAGAGTTTTCTATCGGCTATGCACTTAATATAGCCTAAAAAACCTACCACCTCTAAATGCAATCTATTTCGCCGCTGCATAAAAAAAAATGGAATAGGTGAATCTCTCGATTTCTTGAAATCAAAAGATCTATAGGGAGGGGGGGGGGGGGGGGGTGGACGGGTACGATCTGTTCAACAGGTTTGCTATTTCCCCCTAACTTGGACATTAACCGTACAGCATTCACGCCAATATGAAAGAATATTGCTGAAAGAATTGTTATACACTGTAGAGAGTTTTCTGTCGGCTATGCACTTAATATAACCTAAAAAACCTACCAGCTCTATATGCAATCTTATTTCGCCGCTGCCTAAAAACACAAGGAGATAGGTGAATCTCTCGATTTCTTGAACTCGAAAATCTAGAGGCAGGGGGGTGGACGGATACGATCTGTTCAACAGGTTTGCTATTTCCCCCTAACTTGGACATTAACCATACAGCATTCACGCCAATGTGAAAGAGGATTGCCAAGTTTTCTATCGGCTATGCACTTAATATAGCCTAAAAAACCTACCAGCTCTATATGCAATCTTATTTCGCCGCTGCCTAAAAAAACAAGCGAAATAGGTGAATCTCCCGATTTCTTTAGAGGGGGGGGGGGGGGGGGGTGGATGGGTACGATCTGTTCAACATGTTTGCTATTTACCCCTAACTTGGACATTAACCATACAGCATTCACGGCAATATGAAAGAATATTGCCAAAAGAATTGTTAGACACTGCAGAGAGTTTTCTACCGGCTATGCACTGGGGTGCACAGGAACGATCTGTTCAAAGTGTTTGGTATTTACCCCTAGCTTGGACATTAACCATACAGCATTCACGCCAATGTGAAAGAGTATTGCCGAAAGAATTGTCACACACTGTAGAGAGTTTTCTATCGGCTATGCACTTAATATAGCCTAAAAAACCTACCACCTCTAAATGCAATCTATTTCGCCGCTGCATAAAAAAAAATGGAATAGGTGAATCTCTCGATTTCTTGAAATCAAAAGATCTAGAGGGAGGGGGTGGACGGGTACGATCTGTTCAACAGGTTTGCTATTTCCCCCTAACTTGGACATTAACCGTACAGCATTCACGCCAATATGAAAGAATATTGCTGAAAGAATTGTTATACACTGTAGAGAGTTTTCTGTCGGCTATGCACTTAATGTAACCTAAAAAACCTACCAGCTCTATATGCAATCTTATTTCGCCGCTGCCTAAAAAAACAAGCAGATAGGTGAATCTCTCGATTTCTTGAACTCGAAAATCTAGAGGCAGGGGGGTGGACGGATACGATCTGTTCAACAGGTTTGCTATTTCCCCCTAACTTGGACATTAACCATACAGCATTCACGCCAATGTGAAAGAGGATTGCCAAGTTTTCTATCGGCTATGCACTTAATATAGCCTAAAAAACCTACCAGCTCTATATGCAATCTTATTTCGCCGCTGCCTAAAAAAACAAGCGAAATAGGTGAATCTCCCGATTTCTTTAGAGGGGGGGGGGGGGGGGGTGGATGGGTACGATCTGTTCAACATGTTTGCTATTTACCCCTAACTTGGACATTAACCATACAGCATTCACGCCAATGTGAAAGAGTATTGCCGAAACAATTGTTAGACACTGTAGAGAGTTTTCTATCGGCTATGCACTTAATATAACCTAAAAACCTGCCAGCTCTATATGCAATCTTATTTCGCCGCTGCCTAAAAAAACAAGCAGAATAGGTGAATCTTTCGATTTCTTGAAATTGAAAAATCTACAGCGAGCCGGTTGGACGGGTACGATCTGTTCAACAAGTTTGCTATTTAGCCCTAACTTGGACATTAACCATACAGCATTCACTCCAATGTGAAAGAGTATTGCCGAAAGAATTGTTAGACACTGTTGGGAGTTTTCTATCGGCTATGCACTTAATATAGCCTAAAACCCTACCAGCTCTATATGCAATCTTATTTCACCGCCGCCTAAAAAAACAAGCGGAATAAGTGAATCTCTCGAGTTCTTGAAATCGAAAAATCTGGAGGGAGGGGGTTGGATGGGTACGATCTGTTTAACAGGTTTGCTATTTAGCCCTAACTTGGACATCAACCATCAGCTTATTGCCACTCTCCAATAAATTGTAACAAGGGAAACCTTTGCAGACTACATAATATCACTTCAAAGACCATAGAAAGCACATCCACTGAATATAAGCCTTCAAGTTGTGGTACTTGCACTTCAGAATAAAGCCCAAATATGGGCTTCCAGCGCTCTACCAGTTAAGTGACAATTTACGCCATTCCTAATTGATTGTGCACTGAATGTTTTCTATGCCTGTGTGCAGCAAGCATAGCATGACAACTTCTGTTTTATATGTTAGTATTAAAAGTTTAACTCTTGGCAGATTTGGGAGTTCCCATGTGGGAACAGTCGGAATAACAAAGATACTTCTGAAAATTTCATGTAGTTGCCTTCAGTGGTCTGGATACAGTTGACGTATGAGCGACACTGGTGGTGTTCAATTTTAATGTCAAATTAGCCAAATTACCGCTTTTTCGCCATTAACCTGTGCGCGATTTCTATCCACTTTTCATTTATGTTAATTATCTAACTGTTACCGGCTTGGCAGGGTCCATTTGGCACCAGTGTACACTGTGCATCTTTCAGTTACCAGCATCTCTCCACCAGTAACTGAGTAATCAAAAGTTTCAAACGGGACTACCTCATACGGTGATCACCAGAGCCTTGGCAGGATTTCATCAGTATGGCACACCAGTAAGATGGCATGGTGGTGGCAGAGACAGGGCAACATCAGCAGCTGAAGACCGGTTTTTGATCATTCAGGCCCATAGGAACTGCTTTGCCACAGCAACCTAGCTTCGCAGTGACCTTCAGAATGCATCCAGGGTAAATGTTTCGACGCAGACTATCCGGGCAAGGTTGCTCGAAGGTGGTCTCCGATCGAGAAGACCATGTATTTGCATTCCGCCTTCCCAGATCCACTGCCAGGCATGATATGAATGGGCCATGGACCACGTTGGATGGACCATAGAAGATTGGCAACCTGTCCTTTTTACAGATGAGTCAAGGTACTGCCCAGACCACACAGACAGGCATTCTAGGGTATGGAGAAGACCGATTCCATGCAGCCAACATTGCAGAATGATGACATCTTGGATGTCCACGTCAGATTGTATGCAGGTGCAGTGGGTGATAGATTCATTCTGATGGACGATAATGCCCATCCTCATGTTGCCCATGCTGTCCGGGAGTACCGACAGAGGGAGCGGATCGAGCGTATGGACTGGCCAGCAAGATCCCCTGGCCTCAATCCAATCGAACATGTCTGGAATGAGTTGAAGCTTGCAATTTTAGCCCGTCTAGTCCAGCCAAGAAGTGTTCAGGAGCTTGGTGCCATGCTGGTCCAAGAATGGAACAACATCCCACAAAGGACCACCAGGAACCTGATTGGGAGCATGAGAAGGCATTGTCAAGCTGTAATTAACAGTCATGGGTCTCATACTCGATATTGAACCCATACCAGTTCGCTCCGTCAACTTTTTGGCAAATTGAAAAATTTCCTCTTTTACCAATAATATCCATTTTCCAAGGTTATTGTATTCAAAAGCTAAAAAATAATGTCAAACACAAATAAAATCTTAATTTCTGTACTTAAATCATTAAAGTTTTAATTAAATAAAAAATATATACACTTTTCATCACAATATTTCAACTAAAACGCAAAACAGGTAGTTGGATATACTTGGTGCTTAGCAAACTTTGAGTAGTATATGTTTTATTCAAAGTTTTAACCTTCACCCAGTTATCGGGCCTTGAATCAAAGTACCCTAAAAGTCAACCTAAAATTCGCTCATTTTGAATTCACTTTTCTTCCACTTTAGAATGGAATATCGAAAAATGATTTACATGTCCATATTCACAATTGGTTACCAAGCATATTTTCTGTCGTAAGTTTGGTTGTAATGTTTAACCCTTTTCCCATTCTGGTTGCCTAAAAGTAGGTACCATCCAAGAAAACTCCAATTTTTTCAGAATTTGGTAAGTTGAAGTGACAATTTACTCCATTTCTAATTGATTGAGCGCTAAATGTTTTCTATGGCTGTATGCAGCAGTCAAAGTATGAAACTTTTGTTTTATATGTTATTATTAAAAGTTCAACGTTTGGAAGATTCGAGAGTTCGAATAAGGGTACTGGCGGAATAATTGTTGTTTTCGCCAACTTTCACATGCGATTCTCAACACTGGAGTCATATTTTCTCAAAGCGTTTCCCATGAGAAGATAGAGCATTCATCCAAGAAGAATTTTACTGTTATATGTTTTATTCAAAGTTTTACTCTTCGCCCAGTTTTTGGGCCTTGAATTGGAGTACCCTCAAATTCTTCTTAAAAGTGGTTCACTTTGCTGCTATATGTTAAAATTGCTCAAGCTTGTTATCAGTAACTGTCAAGCTCTGATTGATGACAGGTGTTTGTTTTTATTTATTTGTATAATATCATTTGTCACTGACCAGTATTCTCCAGATGCTATTTTTCATATTTGAAAGAGAGAACTGCCTGAAAAACTGTACTTTTCAAAATATTCATTAACCCTCTTTTACTGATTTTTATTGCAACAGAATTGATAAATGTGTGCTGGCACTATTTCCTAAGCAGTATTGCTATGCTGCTGTTGATTTCTAACTTAGAATAATATGAAATGCAGTCTGTCAGTCTGTCTGTCAACCTACCTGCCTGACAGCAAGCCCGACCTGAATTCGATTTTAGCCATTCATCAGTCCAGTCATGCCTGTGTGAAAGAGGACAGTCGGAAGAGTTGTTAGAAATGCCTGCCTGCCTGCCTGCCTGCCTGCCTGCCTGCCTGCCTGGCCGGAACACCACCCACCCGCCCGCCCGCCCGCCCGCCCGCCTGCCTGCCCTGACTTCGACATTAACTATACAACATTCATGCTAGTGTGAAAGATAACAGTCGGAAGATTGTTAGATACAGTTTTCTATCGGTTATGTATGCACTTCGAATAACCTAAAAACCTTCCAGCTCTGTATGCAATCTTATTTTGCTGGTGCCTAAAACAACAAGCGGAATAGGTGAATCTCTCGATTTCTTGAACTCGAAAAATCTAGTTTTCTTTCTTTTTAGCTCACCTAACTGAAAGTCAGTTTGAGCTATTGCCATCACTTGGCGTCCGTCATCCATCGTATGTTAGCTTTTACAAAACAATCTTCTCCTCACAAACCAATGGCCCAAATTGAAACATATATGGGCCACATCATCTTGTGGGTATTCCGTTTTAGTTTGTCCAAATGGGGTCTCCGCCCTTTTTGGGCGTGGTCTTTTGCCCAAATATGATGAAATTCTTTAAAAATCTTCTTCTCATGAACCACAAGTGGGAATGCATTGATATTTGGTATGAAACTTCCTCTGGTGTTCAAGATTAAAAGTTGTTCAAAGAAAGTTGATAGGTCCATATTTGGGCTCTCCAGGGGATGGGCTCACTTTTGAGCTCCCCTGAAAATTTCTATTTCAAGAACGAATGGAGCGATTTGAACCAAATTTTATGTGTGACATTAGTTGACCCTAAGTACTTCATTCATGCCCCCAAAATTTTTCGCGGTTCCCCATGGGAACCCCTGGAGCTAAAAATAGAACAAAAATGAAAAGTCCAATGTTTCCCAAACTGCACGGACTAGAGATTTAGTATTTGGAATGAATCTTTCTTCTGAGCAGTTGAAACAATTGGACAAAAAAAATTGCTGGCGAATCTGTCATATGGTCGTTTTTGGTGTTATGAAAATATGATGACTCAGCATTTTTTAACACTGAAGTCAATGGGAAAAAGATTACATGTTTACCTTTTTAAAAATATCTTCTCCTCACAAACCAATAGCCCAAATTGAAACATATATGGGCCACATCATCTTGGGGGTATTCTGTTTTAGTTTTGTTCAAATGGGGTCTCTGCCCTTTTTGGGCTTGGGCTTATGCTCAAATATCGTGAAATTCATTAAAAATCATCTTCTCATGAACCACAAGTGGGAATGCTTTGATATTTTGTATGAAACTTCCTCTGGTGTTCAAGATTAAAAGTTGTTCAAAGAAAGTTGATAGGTCCATATTTAGGCTCTCCGGGGGATGGGCTCACTTTTGAACTTTCAAGAACCAATGGAGCGATTTGAACCAAATTTTACATGTGGCATTAGTTGACCCTTAATTACTTCATTCATGCTCACAAAATTTTTCACAGTTCCCCATCCCAAACTGCACGGACTAGAGATTTTGTATTTGGCATGAAGCTTTCTTCTGAGCAGTTGAAAAAATTGCTGGCAAATCTGTCATATGGTTCATTCAGATTACATTTTCTCCATGACAGCTTGGTCCAGGTGAGCATTTTAGGCTCTCTTGAGCCTCTGTTTTTATGTGTACCCATACTATGTATGGTACACATAATGCTGGCATCCGTCGTTCGTCCATCCTTTGTCCATCCGTCTGTCTGTCTGTCCATCTGTCCGTCCATCTGTCTGTCTGTCCGGGCCAACATTGGGGGTTTAGGGGATATTATTATTAGGGGCTACCTCCAAATTAAGGCAGTGTTAGAGTTAGGAGTGGGATGGGGTGAGGGTTAGGGGTAGCCCCAGAGTAGGGCTTAAGGTTGGGGAGGGTTAGGTCCGGGGGGGGATTAGGGGTGGGGTCAGGGGTGGGGTTTTAGTTTTAGTAGCCCCTAAACCGAAAAATAGCTCCTAATCCTATTGGTTTGGCTAGGGTGGGGTTGGGGTGGGGTGGGGGTTAGGGTTAGGGGTAGCCCCAGAGTAGGGCTTAAGGTTGGGGGGTTAGGTCCCAGGGGTGAGTGGGGGTTAGGGTCTGGGGTGGGCTTTTAGGGTTTAGGGTCAGGGTGGGGTAGGGTTAGGGTTAGGGTGTGGTTTTTTGGTGGAGGGGTGGGGTCAGGATTAAATATAAGTTCTAGGGTGGAGGGGGTGGGGTTCTGGGTAAAATAAGGTTTTGGACATACAAAATGTTTTTTGGGTAGCCCATAAACCCGAAATGTTGGAGCGTCCATCTGTCTGTCTGTCCAGCATCCGTATCCATTTCTTTGGCATTCAATAACTTGAAAAATATTGCTTGGATTGTCAAGTTACTTTATATTTGTGTTCAGGTTACTGATGTGCCGAGCTGTATAGTTTTTGGTGTAAATCTGATAATTTGATCCTGAGATTTTAACCCTTTATCCTTCAAATTGAAAATTCCTCCAATCCCTTTGGCATTCGATAACTTGAAAAATATTGCTTGGATTGTCTAGTTACTTTATATTTGTGTTCAGGTTGCTGATTTGCTGAGCTGTATGGTTTTTGATGTAAATCTGATGATTTGATCCCGAGATATTAACCCTTTATCTTTCAAATTGAAAATTCCTCCAATCCCTTTGGCATTCGATAACTTGAAAAATATTGCTTGGATTGTCAAGTTACTTTATATTTGTGTTTAGGTTACTGATGTGCCAAGCTGTATAGTTTTTGGTGTAAATCTGTTATTTTGATCCTGAGATATTATCCCTTTATCCTTCAAATTGAAAATTCCTCCAATCCCTTTGGCATTCGATAACTTGAAAAATATTGCTTCGATTGTCAAGTTACTTTATATTTGTGTTCAGGTTACTGATGTGCCTAGCTGTATAGTTTTTGGTGTAAATCTGATAATTTGATCCTGAGATATTAACCCTTTATCCTTCAAATTGAAAATTCCTCCAATCCCTTTGGCATGAGATAACTAAAAAAATATCAATCCGATTGTCATGTTACTTCATATATGTGTTCATGTTACTGATGTGCCGAGCTGTATAGTTTTTGGTGTAAATCTGATAATTTGATCCTGTGATATTAACCCTTTATCCTTCAAATTGAGAACTCCTCCAATCCATTTCTTCGGCATGCGATAACTAAAAAAATGTTAATCCGATTATCAGTTTACTTTATATATATATTCAGGTTACTGATGTGCTGTGCTGTATAGTTTTTTATATAAATCTAATAATTTGATCCGGAGATATTAACCCTTTATCCATCAAATTAGGCACTCCTTCAATCCATTTCTGTATGTACCCATACCATGTATGGTGTACATAATGTCGGCATCTGGGGTGGCCCTCCGTCATACAGCTTTCTACTAGTTGCGCGTATGGGTACACATCTGACGATTTCATCGGCATATTTTTTGAGAATCTGGTAAGGGTATTTCCAGTTTTCTCCACTGAGAACTGGGAAAAAAAAAAATGTTGTGTATACAGTACAAGTCAAAATAAGTTGTAGCAGAACTGCAATAAACTAAGTAAACTACTGCTCCTGCCCTGACAAGATCAGAATCTGACATTTTCTGGAAAGCTTTCAGTGAGAGCTTTCCAGAAAATGATGTCTGCTTCTGGTCTTATCAGTGTAGGAAGAGAAAAGATACAGAGTTTATAGGATTATCCTACAACTTATTTTGACTGCTACTTTAAACAAGTGAAGTTAATACATTATAAGCTCTCAAGTTACTTATCTGAAATACTGATTGATGACAGGTGTATGGGAGTTTTTGTTTATTTTCTTTTCTCAGTAGCTGTCCAGCAAAAATAAATCTTTGACAAAATTGGAGTAAAATGTGTTTCCTGTAACCCTTTACCTAGCCAAAGCTATTTGAAAGAGAATACTGTCTTGAAAAAAATTGTAATTTTCAAAATATTTAACCTTCTTTTACTGATTTTTGTGTTGAAACAGAATTCATAAATGTGTGCATTTTCAAGAAATTTTCTTTGAAACTACAAGGCCAAATGTTTTGAAACTTAATGTGACTGATGGCAGTAACCCCCTCTACCAATGCTCCTCATTTAATCTTCATCGGGTTGCAATTATGGCTGCAATTGTGGCTTACAGTTACTATAGAAACACTATAGGAAATCACATTTTCATCATCTTCTCTGAAAGTACTGAGCCAGTGTGAACCAGACTTGGCAGGCATGGTCTATAAGAGGTTCTCTACAACTGTTACTCATTTTATTCCTGTTGGATGAAAAGCGTGGCCGCCAGAAGCATTCTTTGATTCTGATTGGTCAATTTTGAAAACTCTTCTCTTCTGAAACCACAGGGCCAAATCTTTTGAAACTTTGCATGGTTGATGATTGGGACACCCTCTACCAACGTTACTCATTTAATGTTATCGTGTTGCAAACATGGCCACAATTGCGGTTTATAGTTACTATAGAAAAACCCTATGGGAAATCCCATTTTCATCTTCTCTCTGGAATTACTGAGCCAACGTGAACCAAAACCTGGCAGGAATGGTCTATAGGAGGCCATCTACAAACAATCCTCTTTTTGTTCATGTTGGTTGAAAAATATGGCCATCAGAGACATTCTATGATTCTGTTTGATGGATTCAAATGTTTTGAAACCTCACGTGATTGAGGACTGGGACACCTTATACCAATGATCCTCATGTAATGTTGATGTAATGTTGCAAACATGGTCACCATTGCAGCTCATAGTTATCATGGAAAGCCTATGGAAAATCACATTTTTAGTCCCCTACGGGAACTGTAGGGGGACTATAGGATTGCACTCCGTCCGTCTGTCTGTCTGTCTGTCTGTCTGTCTGTCTGTCTGTCTGTCTGTCTGTCTGTCTGTCTGTCTGTCTGTCTGTCTGTCTGTCTGTCTGTCTGTATGTTCATCCATCTGTCTGTCTGTCTGGTTTTTTTATGTTACCGCCTCTCCCTCCAACATGCTTTAAGCCACACCTTTCATATTTGGTACATGGATAAATGGTTTGAAAATCCAAGATGGCAGAATGGCGGCCATTTTTGTTGTGTTTTTTAAGCTTTTTTTCTCTATTTTCATGTTACCACCCCTCCTACCAACATGGTTCAAGCTACACCTTTCATATTTGGTACATGGATAAATGGTTCTGAGGGGATGATGCACGCTCAAAATTTTTTTTTCAAAATCCAAGATGACGGAATGGCAGCCATTTTTGTTGTGTTTTTTAAGCTTTTTTTCTCTATTTTCATGTTACTGGTTCATGCTACACCTTTCATATTTGGTACATGGATAAATGGTTCTGAGGGGATGATGCACGCTCAAAATATTTTTTTCAAAATCCAAGATGGCGGAATGGTGGCCATTTTTGTTGTGTTTTTTAAGCTTTTTTTCTCTATTTTCATGTTTCCACCCCTCCTACCAACATGGTTCAAGCTACACTTTGCATATTTGGCACATGGATAGAGGGTTGGGAGGGGATGAAGCATGTTCAATATTTTTTCTTCACAATCCAAGATGGCGGCATGGCGGCCATTTTTGTTGTGTTTTTTAAGCTTCTTTCTCTATTTTATGTTACCACCCCTCACTCCAACATGGTTCAAGCTACACTTTTTATGTCTGGTACATGGATAGAGGGTTGTAATGGGATGTTGCATGTTCAATATTTTTTTTCCAAAATTCAAGATGGCGCCATGGCAACCATTTCTGTTGTGTTTTTTAAGCTTTTTTCTCTATTTTATGTTACCACTACTCCCTCCAACATGGTTCAAGCTGCACTTTTCATATATGGTACATGGATAAAGGGGTTGTGAGGGGATTATGCATGCTCAATATTTTTTTTTTCAAAATCTAACATCTGTCTGTCTGTCTGTCTGTCTGTCTGTCTGTCTGTCTGTCTGTCTGTCTGTCTGTCTGTCTGTCTGTCTGTCTGTCTGTCTGTCTGTCTGTCTGTTTTTATGTTACCACCTCTCCCTCTAATATGCTTCAAGCTACACCTTTCATATTATGGATAAATGGTTCTGAGGGGATGATGCACAGTCAATATTTATTTTTCAAAATCCAAGATGGCAGAATGGCGGCCATTTTTGTTGTGTTTTTTAAGCTTCTTTCTCTATTTTATGTTACCACCCCCTCACTCCAACATGGTTCAAGCTACACTTTTTATGTCTGGTACATGGATAGAGGGTTGTAATGGGATGTTGCATGTTCAATATTTTTTTTCCAAAATTCAAGATGGCGCCATGGCAACCATTTCTGTTGTGTTTTTTAAGCTTTTTTCTCTATTTTATGTTACCACTACTCCCTCCAACATGGTTCAAGCTGCACTTTTCATATATGGTACATGGATAAAGGGGTTGTGAGGGGATTATGCATGCTCAATATTTTTTTTTTCAAAATCTAACATCTGTCTGTCTGTCCGTCTGTCTGTCTGTCTGTCTGTCTGTCTGTCTGTCTGTCTGTCTGTCTGTCTGTCTGTCTGTCTGTCTGTCTGTCTGTTTTTATGTTACCACCTCTCCCTCTAATATGCTTCAAGCTACACCTTTCATATTTGGTACATGGATAAATGGTTCTGAGGGGATGATGCACAGTCAATATTTATTTTTCAAAATCCAAGATGGCAGAATGGCGGCCATTTTTGTTGTGTTTTTTTAAGCTTTTTTCTCTATTTTATGTTACCACCCCTCCCTCCAACATGGTTCAAGCTACGCCTTTCATATATGGTACATGGATAAAGGGTTGTGAGGGGATTATGCACGCTCAATATTTTTTTTAAAAAATCCAAGATGCTTATATACTCTAGTGTCTTCTGTGACAAAAACACAAAAAGCGCCGTAGGGGACTAATACCACCTCGGTGGTCAAACACTTGTTATATGTAGTTCCAGGTGAGCAATTACAGGCTCTGTAGAGCCTCTAGTGTAGATTGCCAGGCCTGGATGTCCACCCATTTAGAGCATAATAGGATACACCAAAATCACCACACAAATATTTCAAAATTAACCCCCATTGACCAAAACTGATATGAATTTCAAAATTGACTAATTTCATTTATTTATTGGGGTTTAATGTCACAGATTTCTGCACAATGGCTAATCATGACTATGACAGTTTTATGTGTGGAGGAAGCCGGAGTACCCAGAGAGAACCACTGAGCAATGACAAGCAGCTGTCAGCACCTGAACATACTAACTCCCTACAAGCAGGATAAGCATTGGTTGAAGACGGGTGCACCATCGATGTGCAGTGCAACCTAGTACACAATGCCACCATGCCCCTATGTGGGCAATGGGGTAAAGTGTCTTGCCCAAGCACAGTATCTTGAGTTTACTGGAAAGTACGGACCCAGAAATGGCATTGTGCATTGCAAGACAAAATGTAACAAAGCAGCCCAACATTCCCTGATGCATACCTACATGTATGGTGGTGAAGTCAACCCTGTATGGGGTCAGAAAGAAAGTCTGCATACCTACATATATGGTGGTGAAGTCAGTCCTGGAAAGGGGGACTGAGTGAAAGCTTTAAACCCTGAATGGGGAGACTGGAAGAAAATACATTGCGGGAATAACTAGTCCTCCTTGTTCTCCTGTTCTGCAAAGTAGGTGGCTAAAATACCCAATGCAACGTACACCTTTGACCGTGGAGCTGCGATATGAAGTCTGCTGGGCACTGCAGAAAGAGAAAGAGGTTTTAAGGAGAGTGAAATAGAAGGAAAAATGGGTACCACATGAGTCTCCATTTTTGGGTGTAGACTTGATGGTGGTGTGTCAGGTGATGGTAGGGAGAAAATGTAAACTATATGACAAACAAGGTAAGACTGAAGAAAAAAGGGATAAATTACTATGATGGAATAAAACAAAGGGGTTCTCGTGTGACTGAGGTAGCAAGTTTCATTGGTTGTAGGAATATTAGAGTTTGGTCAAGATGAAGGTAAAGTCGATGGTTAAAGAGTGAAAAAAGAAAGGGTACCGGTCCTGAATACTTTTTGAAAAGTATGAATTGTCATGATGACCAGAGGTTAATACCTGAATGTTATTATTTTGAAGAAATATCAGGGTGTTCCAAATGATGGACTGCTATAATAACCGCGAAGTGACCCCAGGTGTTGTTGATTGTTTTGCAGAAAGTTAGTCTAGCTGAGCTAAGTACAGTTGGTGTTAGAAGCCAGTGGCATGTGGTAGTCCATAAACTCTCAGAACCAGAGTTTCTTCAGGATTTAACAATTTTACTTTTGTAAGTTTTGAAGTAGGGCTTAACCTAATATCTGCTATGGCTGTTTGTTGAATAGTACTTCCAACAGGTTTGATTATTTCAAGTGTGTTTTGCAATTTTCTGTACTCATTTTTTTCAAAATAGAAAAGTTGTATCTCACATTCCATCTTGGGCCTGTACTTTTGCTACTTGGACTGAACAGACAATTGTGTGAGACAAAGGAAGGGGTTAACCTGACGATTTCTCATGACAGTGCCAAAAATCAGGTGTAAAGATAATCAATATGATTGATAGTTTCATGTATAATACAGCACGCCTTTTCAGATTAAGAGTTGAGAAAGCCGGTAATTTGTCCAACAAATTAAAATTCTCTATTTAATATTGTCATACCAAATACACTGATAGTCATCAGAACACGGTGGTTTTGTCGACAGATCTATAAGTTTGGTCAGCAACATTCATTATTCTTTTTCTGTCTTGTTAATGCAATTTGAATGCTTTTATAAGGCTAGGGTCTTTCTGATTTGTAAGCTGTCTATAATCTCGGGTGGTAATGTATTTGTGTATCAATTGACCTTATATTAACTCATAAGTTTTCTGAGTCTCTCTCTTTTTCAGCAAGCTATAAGAGTTAAGCTCTTGAGGGCAGAGCTTTTCTTTCTCTTGTGCATATTTAAATTCTTTTACTTTATGGTACATGAGAAAGGCTGCAGATTATATGCTGCCTTCCACACTCATTTCATTTATCTATAACTAATATGTAGGGAAGGTGACCAAATACATTTAGGTCTTTTGCCAGTGGAACATAATGTTCTACATTCATCTAACAGTACATGTTCTAGGTTTTGTTTGTTATTTATTGTGGTTTACTTCTCTGTTTTGTGTATACAATATTTTATCACAAAATAGGTGGGGGATTGTGGGGTGAGTTCATTTACTACTTTTGTGGTTTACTTTCTCTGAATTAAAAAGTGTTATGATCTCTCGTTTGTTTACCAATCTACAATCATTCAATCAATGCCAATGTTATGATATGGTGTATTTGTATATAGTTCTGTTTGTGTTTTTTATCATCCTTTAGTGTTTTATCCTACTTTATTAGTCAAGTTTTAAAAAAAAATCACAACTATTGGTATGGCGAGAGTTGGCCGCCTTTTTGCTTATAACTTAGTTGTTTCTGGATAAATATAATATTTGGTATGTGACTTGATATG
Organism: Pictodentalium vernedei; assembly: GCA_031216915.1. Lineage (NCBI taxonomy): Eukaryota > Metazoa > Mollusca > Scaphopoda > Dentaliida > Dentaliidae > Pictodentalium > Pictodentalium vernedei. The sequence continues at coordinate 621,416,419 of CM062297.1, forward strand.
CATGTTCATCACCCGATGATGCGAATTTGCGAAATAGGGCGTGTCCGTGCTTTTTCACAAGAATTATGGCCATTTGTTAAAATCATCTAATTTTGAGCTTGATACTGTGATAACTTCAACAAACGTCAACCGATTTTACTGATATTTGGCACATGGGTGTCAAGGAACAATGTCTTGATCAAGTTCAAAAACAGGCTCGGTCCAATGCAGGGCAGCAGAATTATTGGGCTGACTTGGTCATTTTTTTTCTAAAATCAACTAATTTTGAGCTTGATAGCGCAACAGCTTCAACAAACGTCAAACGATATGACCTATATTTGACCCATGGGTTCAAGGAACAAAATCTTGATCAAGTTCGAAAAAGGGCTCGGTCCAATGTACGGCAGCAGAATTATTGAGCTGACTTGGTCATTTTTTGCAAATTTTGTGCTTGATAGCATGATAACTTAAACAAACGTCAACCGATTTGATTCATTTTTATCTGCACCCATACCATGTATGGTACACATAATGTTGGCATCCGGGGTGGCCCTCCGTTGTTCATCTATCCTTTGTCTGTCCATCCATCTGTCTGTCCGGCATCTGTATCCATTTCTTTGGCATTCGATAACTTGAAAAATATTGCTTGGATTGTCATGTTACTTTACATTTGTGTTCAGAGTACTGATGTGCCGAGCTGTGTAGTTTTTGGTGTAAATCTGATAATTTGATCCTGAGATATTAACCCTTTATTCTTCAAATTGAGAATTCTTCCAATCCCTTTGGCATGAGATAACTAAAAAAATATCAATCCAATTTTCATGTTACCTTATATATATCTTCAGGTTACTGATGTGCCGTGCTGTATAGTTTTTGGTGTAAATCTGATAATTTGATCCTGAGATATTAACCATTTATCCTTCAAATTGAAAATTCCTCCAAAAATTGGTCCTGAGATAATAACAGCTTTCTACTAGTTGCACATATGGGTACACATCTGACGATTTAATCAGCCTATTTTTGTTATATGGTTTTCTAAGAAGATTATCTCAGTCAAGTTCGAAAACGAGCTTGGTCCAAAAACAACAGCAGAATTATTGGGCTCACTTGGTAATTTTTTTGCGAATTTTGTGCTCGATAGCATGATAACTTGAACAAATGTTAGCCAATTTGATTCTTTTTATGTGTACCCATACCATGTACGGTACACATAATGCCGGCATCTGGGGTGGCCTGTCCGTCTGGCATCCGTATCCATTTCTTTGGCATTCGATAACTTGAAAACTATTGCTTAAATTGTCATGATACTTTATATTTGTTTTCAGGTTACTAATGCACCGAGCTGTATAGTTTTTGGTGTAAATCTGATTATTCAATACTGAGATATTAACCCTTTACCCATTCAATTAAGCATTATTCCAATCCATTTCTTTGGCATGCAATAACTAAAAAAATATCAATCCTATTGTCATGTTACTTGATAGATATGTTCAGGTAACTGATGTGCCGAGCTGTATAGTTTTTGATGTAAATCTGACGATTTGATCCTGAGATACTAACCCTTTATCCATCAAATTAAGCATTACTCCAATACATTTCTTTGGCATGCGGTAAGCTATATAATATTGAGTAGGTTGCCTTGTTACTTCATATGTGTGGTCGGGTTTCCGATGTTCCGAGCTGTATAGATTTTGGTGTAAATCTGGTAGTTTGATCCTGAGATTTTAACCCTTTATCCATCACATTGTGTATTTTTCCAATCTATTTCTTTGACATGTGATAACTCAAAAGAATATCAATCTGATTGTCTTGTTACTTCATATAGATGTTCAGGTTACTGATTTGCCAAGCTGTATAGTTTTTTTATTTAAATCTGATCATTTGATCCCAAGGTATTAACCCTTGATCCACTTAATTAATAAAAATTGTTCAATCTATTTCTTTGACATGCAATACCTCAAATAATATTAATCAGATTGTGTTGTTACTTTAAATTTCTGTTTAGGTTACTGATGTGCTGAGCTGTATAGTTTTGGGTGTAAATCTGTTATTTTGATCCTCTGATATCAACCCTTTATCCATCAAATTAAGAATTACTCCAATCAGTTTCTTTGGAATGCGATAACTCAAAAATATTGATCAAAGTTATTTTATTATTTTATATATGGATTCAAGTAAAATAAATCCAATTGTTCAGTCATGAGATATTGACACTTTACTCAACAAATTAAGAATTCTTCCCTTGTTATATCTCTAACCCATTTGGCATGCAGTATCTTAGAAGATTTTAGTTGAATTGACTGATATTATATGTATCCATTTAGGTAGCTGCTGTTTTGAAATGTACAGTTTTCAAACCAGATCTGAGATATTAACACTTTACATACTGAATTTAGAAGTTTTTCCAGTAGCTCCAAATAATTAGAAAAACAGATGTGATTGTCAGCTATTTTTTATGTAAATCTAATAATTTGATCCGGAGATATTAACCCCCTTTAATCCATCAAATTAGGCACTTCTCCAATCCATTTCTATATGTACCCATACCATGTATGGTGTACATAATGTCGGCATCCAGGGTGGCCCTCCGTCATTCGTCCATCCTTTGTCTGTCCATCCATCTGTCTGTCCGGTTTGTCCATCTTTTGTCTGTCCATCCATCCGTCCAGCCCTCCATCCGTCTGTCCATCCGTCCATCCGTCCATCCGTCCATCCATCTGCCTGTCCATCCATTCCTCCGACACCTGTATCCATTTCTTTGGCATTCGATAACTTGAAAAATTTTGCTTGGATTGTCATGTTACTTTAGATTTGTGTTCAGGTTACTGATGTGCTGAGCTGTATAGTTTTTGGTGTAAATCTGATAATTCAATCCTGAGATTTTAACCCTTTTTCCATCAAATTGAGAATTCCTCCAATCCATTTCTTTGGCATGCGATTACTCAAAAAATATCAATCTGTTTGTCATGTTACTTATATATATGTTTAGGTTACTGATGTGCCAAACTGTATATTTTTTGGTGTAATTTGATCCTGAAATTGGTCCTGAGATAATAACAGCTTTCTACAAGTTATGCGTATGGGTACACATCTGACGATTTAATCGGCCTATTTTTTTATTATATGAGTTTCCATGAAAATTGTCATGATTGAGTTCGAAAATGGGCTCGGTTGGATTTTTGGCAGCAGAATTAATGTGCTGACTTTGTCATTTAATAATTAGTTATTTAGAACAGGTACTCTGATGCTTTTTAGTTCATAGCCACCGTTGCATTAGCAATGAATACTCGACCCTGCATCGGCGATGCGAACCCTTGTTACTTGTTTGGTTATATTTATTCCAGGGGTCATTGGAAAGACAGCCAATCTGGCCACATTGTACCCCAACAATACTCATGTGAGAATGTTGAACACATGTAAGAATGTTGAAACTTAACTGCTATGAATTTACTGTATATTCATATAGATGTATATTGTTAAATAAATTCAGTTCAGTTCAGTTCAGCTCAGTTCTTACTAATCATGAGCTCAATTTTTTATTTTTTTTTTCCTCCCTGAATTTTGTCTGTTGAACTGCTCGAAAACAAGCTGTACGATTTTGCTCAATTTTGGCACACTTATGTAATGTCATAAAATCTAGTGAAATGCGGTATCGTCATATCTGTGAAAACGCATGTTTTCAAAATATTCTGCCAACACCTTCAAAATTTCACCATTTTTCGAATGTCTCAGAATTGTTTACAGTTATTTAGCTCAAATTTTCCACACCTTTAGAGCATAATACGATACACCACAATCACCACTCAGATCATTCAACTTTAACCCCCACTGGCCAAAAATTACATGAATATAGAATTTGTCTCCAAAATTGACCAACTTCAAGGGCAAATTTCTCTAATAACAAGGTTGTTGGAACAATTATTTTGGTTTGGATAGATGCAACAATGATTGCGGAAGAAAGTTACTGTTTACATTTTAATCTCAGATTTAACCCTCATGCACAATGAGGGTGAGGATAAGAGTACCATTTGAAAATGCCAAAATTAGCCAACTTTGGTTGCTTTTTGTATCATTTTTGAAAAGGGTTGATTTCAAACACTTTTTGTGTACGTATTCACAATTAACTACCGAGCATATTTGCTGTTGTAAGTTTGGTTGTAAAGTTTAACCCTATCCCATTCTGGTTGCATAAAAGTAGGTACCGTCCAAAAAAACTCCAATTTTTTCAGAATTTGGTAAGTTTAGGTGACGATTTACTCCATTTTTAATTGCTTGAGCTCTGAATGTTTTCTATAGCTGCTTGCAGCAGTCAAAGTATGACAAATTTTGTTCTGTATGTTATTATTAAAAGTTTAACCCTTGGCAGATTTGAGACTTTCCATGAGGGTACTGTCGGAATATTTGTTATTTTCGCCAACTTCAAGAGCAAATTTTTCTGCTTACAAGGTAGTTGTAATAATTATTTTGGTATGGTTAGATCCAACGATGATTGTGGAAGAAAGTTACTGTTTACTTCTTAATCTCAGATTTAACCCTCTAGCACAATGAGGGCGAGAATAAGAGTACCGATTAAAAATGCCAAAATTAGCCATTTTTGGTTGCCTTTTCTATCATTTTGGAAAGGGTTAATTTCAAACACTTTTCATGTACGTATTCCCAATTGACTATTGAGCATATTTGCTGTTGTTAGTTTGGTTGTAAAGTTTAACCCTATCCCATTCAGGTTGCATAAAAGTAGGTACCGTCCAAGAAATTTAAATTTATTCAGAATTTGGTAAATTTAGGTGGCGATTTACTCCATTTTTAATTGCTTGAGCTCTGAATGTTTTCTATAGCTGCTTGCAGCAGTCAAAGTATGACAAATTTTGTTCTATATGTTATTATTAAAAGTTTAACCCTTGGCAGATTTGAGACTTCCCATAAGGGTACTGTCAGAATAATTGTTATTTTCGCCAACGTTTACATGCACTTTCTCAGCACTGGAGCCATATTGTCTCAAAACCTTTTCCATGAGAGGATTGGGCCTTCATCCAAGAACAATTTTGCTGTTATATATTTTATTCAAAGTTTTAACCTTCACTCAGTTTTCGGGCCTTGAATTTGAGTACCCTAAAATTCTTCATAAAATTGGCTAATTTGGAGCTCACTTTTCTTCCATTTTCGAAAGGAATATCGAAAAATGATTTACATGTTCGTATTTACAATTGCCTACCGAGCATATTTGCTGTTGTAAGTTTGGTTGTAAAGTTTAACCCTATGCTTGTTCTGTTTGCATAAAGATAGGTGCAGTCCAAAAAAAAATATCGTTTTCAGAATTTGGTGAGTTTAAGTGACGATTTAATCCATTCCTAATTGATTGAGAGCTGAACGTTTTCTATGGCTGTATGCAGCAGTCATAGTATGACAACTTTTGTTTTATATGTCATTATTAAAAGTTTAACTGTGGGCAGATTCGAGACTGCCCATATGGGTATGGTCGGAATAATTTTAATTTTCATAAAATCACTGAATATTGATAAGCATGCAGTGGTAGTTTGGAATAGAATGTCCGAAAATGCTTTAGAAAATCGGATTCACAGTTCAATTCCAAGAATATTTTCTGTTATAAGGTTGCTGTAAAGTTTAACGCAATCCCTGTCTCAGATACATAATGGTAGATGCCGTCGAAAAAGACTCATTTTTTAGAATTTCGTAGGTCTAAGTGACAATTTACTCCATTCCTAATTCATTGAGCGCTGAATGTTTTCTATGCCTGCATGCAGCAAGCATAGTATGACAACTTCTGTTTTATACGTCATTATCAAAAGTTTAACCCTTGGCATATTTAGGAGTTCCCATGTGGGTATAGTCGGAATAATTGTTATTTTCGTAAAATCAATCCCCGAATATATTGGTAACCCTGCAGTGGCCTTTCAGTGGTGCTACATGAAGCCGCAAATAGTTAAGGTTGAAAAGTTCATCAAATAGCCAAACATAATACCTACCTCAGCCGGTGACAGGTAAATAATGAATGGAAAAGTCGTTGAGTTGAGAATAAAGTAGGGATGAATCGTGCCCTCAGTTTCCACCTGATCCATGGTATTTCCACGCAGTCCCGGCACTTGACAAAGATACTAAACTGTCGGGCAGGGACAGTAGGAAACATTCTGAGAATTTCAAGTTGCTGCCTAGCATGATCGGGACATAATTGGAATATATCCGACATTGTATCTGTCGGATATATTCCAATTATGTCCCGATCACTTCACTCCGACTGTCTGCATGGGGGCACCATGACGCCGTGTACTAAGGCATACTGGACGTCGATGGTGCACATGTCTTCAACCAATCTAACCCTGCCTGTGCTACAGTGCGGAGGCAATATGCTGAGGAGCTGGCAGCTGCTCGTCATTGCTCGGCGGTTCTCTCTGGGTACTCCGGCTTCCTCCACCCATACAACTGTCACCAACATAATATGACCTTGGCTGTTAATGTGTCGTTAAAACCTAATAAATAAATAAATAAATCCAGTACCAGTTTTGCTAGTACAAATATTAGTACCGTCAAACAGAATTCATTTTCTGATTAATTTCGTACTTTTCTGTACTCACCTTCCCCGAGTAAGATTGGTATACCTTTTCAATCTCAGATTTAACCCTCAAGCACAATGAGAGTGAGAATAAGTGTACCATTTGGAAATACCCAAATTATCCAACTTTGGTTGCTCTCTACTATCATGTTGGAATGGGTTAATTTGGGAGACTTTGCGTTGCTATATGCAGAGATGTTTAATCAATAAATCCGGCTTTAGTTATGTTCTGGGACTTAATGAAGCATGTGCTTTGGCCACTTAAAAATAGCACTGTCTGCAAAAAATGACTTTGAGTGAATACTCACTTGTCCAGAAACAAAAAGGAAAGAGCTCTTTGAGCTTTCCATAACTGCTTTCAAAAATCAATGGGGGACAAATTTTGTGTTATATGTTTTGGGGTTCCGTGTTATCCAACACCAGTTTGGCCATACAAATATGAATACCGCCAGGAAAGAAAGGACATTTTCTCAGTGGTAGACTGTTTGACTTCTATGATTGAGGTCCCGAGTTTGATCCCTATCTGGGACGACCCAGGTAATGTCCTTGGGCAAGGCACTTTATCCCGGTTGCCAACATGGGGGCACGATGATGCCTTGTACTAAGGCGTACTGCATGTCAATGGTGCATATGTCTTCAACCGCTGGTACCCTGCTTCAGCGGAGCTTGAACATAATTAGAATGTTGAGCTGACAGTTGCTCGTCGATGCTCGGTGGTTCTCTCTGGGTCCTCCGACTTCCCCACCCTTAAAACTGTCACGGTCACGATTAGCCAGGATAGGTATGTGACCACAAACACCAATAAATAAATACCATCAGGAAAACCCTCTGTGCAATACTTTTGTTAATAAATAGCAAAGTAGTAATGTAATGCAAGAAATATTAACAAGCTATTCAACATCCCTTTAATCAACTCATTTTGACTTGAACTGTACCCATCACTGTGTATACTAGCTCTCTAGATGGTTTAAACCATATCAGATAAACAACTAATTTGTGTGTGACAGTAACTCATATTACATGTATTTCATTGTATCTGAAAAATTGTGAAATCATGGAGTAGGAAGCTTACCCTCGTTTGTTGACAAATCCCACACATTCACAAACAGACAGGATGATAGAGAATAAATTAATTATTGATATTTAAGGTCACTTTCAGCATCTACAGCTATATCATGACCATAATATAGGTATTTATTCAAATCCAGGTATTCGTTGCAGAGGCGTACAGGGCTATTTTTCAGGGAGGGGGGGGGGGGGGGGGGGGGGGGGGGATGAACACTTTTAACCCGAAAAAGTTGAATCTCAGGAGGAAATGCCAAATGTGGGTATGGGAGGGAGGGTGGGGGTCTCCCTCCCATTGAGTACCTGGAGAGAACCACCGAGCAATGGCAAGCAACTCAGACTCCCCAACATACTAACTCCACAAAAGCAGGGTTAGCATTGGTTGAAGACAAGTACATCCTCTAAGTACCCTTAGTACACATCGCCATCATGCCCCCCCACCCCCCCCCCCCTCCCCCCCACCCCACGTGGGAAATTAAATTGGGATGAAGTGTCTTGCTGAAGGACACAATGTGGTTGCCACAGGCTGGATTCGAACCGAGGACTTCTTGGATTGCAACAATCATCTCTACCTTCTGAGCCACCATGCTCCCGTAATATGCAGTAATAGAAGTCTTTATATGTACTTGTGTGATTATAAATGAATAATATTAACGTGGATACGGTTCCACTGAATCAACTGGTACAGTATAATGGTCAGTTTACTTGCTACTTCTAAGTGATGAGATAGGAAAACAACATTTTGTGTGGAAAACCAAAATGTTTTGTGGTCATTTCTGGCAACTAAATTGTACGACATTTAACATTTTCTGGCATATTGGCTGAAAAATCGGCTCCTTCCTGACTCAGGGGTGGGTTGGAGCACAGTCCTTCATGAAACCCCGGCCCGTACGCCCATAATTCATATGTACTAATTTTTTCCAAAGCACAAAGGACATCGCTTGTTTTGCTTTCTATGAAAATATTCTGTAATTATTGAAGAGCAAATTTTGTGTTAAATGTTTTGGTGTCCTGCTGTATCACAAATATCTGTTTTGGCTGCATAAAAACTAGTAGCATCACAAAAACTTTGATTTCCACTAAATTTTCTGTTTTCAAAACTGATCGATAGTTTTGTGTACAATACAGTTTGCCTTTTCACATTAAAAAGTTGGGAAAGCCCGTAATTTGTCCAACAATTTACAATTCTCTAGTTAGTTTTTGCTTTTATCAATAGATGGTCAGTTATGATTGGTAGATGTAGACTATTTTGTTATTTCATTCTCTTTAGATATTAAAACTGTCTGGAATTAATTATGCAGTCTGCTTTAACTACTATCCTTAGTCCTGTATGGCCCCTCCTTCCTGGTATTTATTCAATTGGTCTGGGCCAGAGGTAATGTGGATAAATATTGGAAATTAACAATAACTTCTTTATTTAGTACACCTATCACTGGCCCTGACAGGAAGCGCTCTCCTGTGAGTTGTTCACTCGCACCTCCCTGCATTTAACTATGAACACTTTGCAGGCTCCACAAAAGAATGGTTATTGGTGAAATTGGATGGCTTTTCCTGGATGTCTTGCTCACACGTCATGTATGGAGTACCATAATTTTGGAAGGTTTGGAGGTTCAAAATTAAGTGTTTGCCCTAATTTAATTAAATAGAGCTGTCAGCATTTCTGGGCTAGTGGTAGGTATGATAAATATAGAAACTTTTCTAAATTTCCAATTATCGGAATGACAACACATATCTTTTGTTAAGAATGCTGCTGCTATCTTCACATTGAATAAATGTAGCTGTTCTATGAAAGATTTGATAAAATCATGGTTAATTTAAAAGTTGCACTTTATTTTCTGAATGCAAAAGTGATTGACTCTCATTCTTGAATACTGTCATCCACACTTCGAATAGAGACAAGCTCTTTTAATTCAGACTAGTTAAAATCACAAACACAATTCTAAATTCAAAATTGAAATAAAAAACATGAAAGAACAGTACTGTGATTACAAAAGTGATACTTTTTCGTGGTGAGATCAGGTTCAGGTTGTGACACATTTGGATACTATTGAGTTGAGATTTCAGAAATAAAATTTGAAATCAAGACAGGATCCTAAAAAACAAACGAAAATAGTATCTCAGATTATGTGTTCCCACATTTCTTTTCCAACAGGTGAGATTTAACAATGCAGACAAGCAGAAAGATAATTTCATCTGGATCAAGAGACAGTTGTGATCCAATCAAAATTCTCTGTCTACATTTGTGATTACACTAATTTACAGAACTGTACTTAGTGAGAGAACTCCAGTAGTGCAATATTCACAGGCATGTTTCCCACAATTTGTTTACTGTGTAGCATAGGGCCATGCAAATCTCAAGTTTTGGGTCAAATGAATCTTGAATTAAATAAGGCAGAAGATTTCAAATCATTCGATTCTCGAATGAAATCTCGCAGCTTTTTCAAGTTGTGGATATTACATGTTCTTACAATGATATTTTCAGTCTGCACTCTAGTATTGTATGCACTGGCAAGTCTCCTTTTTGGGCAGATGAATCCAAAAAGAGGAATATTACAGAACGAAACCAATGAAGCTCCTTGAACTCTTCTTCTATCATCTAGTCTCTAGTCTCCTGTACAGGATACACTGATAGAAGAGTTCAACAAGAGACTATTGAGTAATAAGAAAATTTGGAAATCAGCACTACTGAAATGAAAAGAAATGAAATCTTCAAAATAATCTCAATTCAAATTGTATTTCAAAGCTTTACAAGGCCTTAGTGTTGCAATTATTTTCTTCCAAGAATACAAAGAATACAACAGCTCTCTGAGATTTCCCAATTCTGCAGTCATTATGACAGAAGTTGAAAATTTTCTGTTATGTCATTTCAGATTTAGTCACTACACAGTTTCTCTTGCTCATCATGTTATTGCAATTTGGTTCATAAAATGTCGTCTACCATTTAGAAAAGGCTTTGTGAAGTTTGTGCAAAAGGTAAATATTTGTTAATTGTAATTTTCTGCTTGAACATACCTAAATATTATAATTTTTTGGTGTAAAGACCACAATATATAAGCTGTTGAAAATGCAGTTGGATGTAGAAACTCTACAAATAGTGGCTGGAACTATTGGCTGCTAATGAGAATCAATATAACCTTTCCCTTGTCTTCCTTCTATCTCAGTATAACTCCTTTTTGTTTATGCTACTAAGTTCCAAGTTGCAAGCAAAAGGTTATGAAAGAGTCCAGCCTGCCTTTGTATCAAACATAGATAGTTTGTAAATTTTACATTCTACAAAACTTCACAAACTGCATTGCCTTGAATGAGCTTGTAAAGGCAGAAACATTGTTATCTGCTGAAGAATGTTATTAGGCTTTCCCAAACTGGGCTATTGTTATTCTTCTTTTTCAAAATTTTTCTACTCTATTTTTTTTTTTTTTTTTTTTTTTTTTAGGCTTTCCCAAACCCAGTTTGGGAAAGACTATTGTTATTTCTTCTTTTTCAAAATTTTTCTTCTCTATTTTTTTTTTTTTTTTTTTCCTCCCTGAATTTTGTCTGTTTTTCAAAACTGATCGATAGTTTTGTGTACAATACAGTTTGCCTTTTCACATTAAAAAGTTGGGAAAGCCCGTAATTTGTCCAACAAATTACAATTCTCTAGTTTTTTTTAAAAGTTTTTTTTCTCTCTGAATTTTGTCTGTTGAACTCGAAAACAAGCTGTATGATTTTGACCAAATTTGGCACACTTATGTAATGTCATAAAATCTAGTGAAATGCGGTATCGTCATATCTGTGAAAACGCCTGTTTTCAAAATATTCTGCCAAAACCTTCATAATTTCACTGTTTTTCGAATGTCTCAAAATTGTTTACAGTTATTTAGCTCAAATTTTCCACACATTTAGAGCATAATATGATACACCACAATCACCACTCAGATTTTTCAACTTTAACCCCCACTGGTCAAAAATGACATGAAAATAGAATTTTTCTTCAAAATTGACCAACTTCAAGGGCAAATTTCTCTAATAACAAGGTTGTTGTAACAATTATTTTGGTTTAGATAGATGCAACAATGATTGCGGAAGAAAGTTACTGTTTACTTTTTAATCTCAGATTTAACCCCCAAGCACAATGAGGGTGAGAATAAGAGTACCGTTTGAAAATGCCAAAATTAGCCAACTTTGGTTGCTTTTTCCATCATTTTGGAAAGGGTTAATTTCAAACACTTTTCGTGTACGTATTCACAATTGACTACCGAGCATATTTGCTGTTGTAAGTTTAGTTCTAAAGTTTAACCCTATCTCATTCTGGTTGCATAAAAGTAGGTACCGTCCAAAAAACTCCAATTTTTTCAGAATTTGGTAAGTTTAGGTGACGATTTACTCCATTCTTAATTGCTTGAGCTCAGAATGTTTTATATAGCTGCTTGCAGCAGTCAAAGTATGACAAATTTTGTTCAATATGTTATTATTAAAAGTTTAACCCTTGGCAGATTTGAGACTTCCCATAAGGGTACTGTCGGAATATTTGTTATTTTCGCCAACTTCAAGAGTATTTTTTTCTAATTACAAGATAGTTGTAATAATTATTTTAATATGGCTAGATGCAACAATGGTTGTGGAAGAAAGTTACTGTTTACTTCTTAATCTCAGATTTAACCCACTAGCACAATGAGGCCGAGAATAAGAGTACCGTTTGAAAATGCCAAAATTAGCCATTTTTGGTTGCCTTTTCTATCATTTTGGAAATGGTTAATTTCAAACACTTTTCATGTATGTATTCACAATTGACTATCGAGCATATTTGCTGTTGTTAGTTTGGTTGTAAAGTTGAACCCTATCCCATTCTGGTTGCATAAAAGTAGGCACCGTCCAAAAAAATTCCATTTTTTTCAGAATTTGGTAAATTTAGGTGGCGATCTACTCCATTTTTAATTACTTGAGCTCTGAATGTTTTCTATAGCTGCTTGCAGCAGTCAAAGTATGACAAATTTTGTTCTATATGCTATTATTAAAAGTTTAACCCTTGCCAGGTTTGAGACTTCCTATAAGGGTACTGTCAGAATAATTGTTATTTTCGCCAACGTTTACATGCACTTTCTCAGCACTGGAGCCATATTGTCTCAAAACCTTTTCCATGAGAGGATTGGGCCTTCATCCAAGAACAATTTTGCTGTTATATATTTTATTCAAAGTTTTAACCTTCACCCAGTTTTCGGGCCTTGAATTTGAGTACCCTAAAATTCTTCATAAAATTGGCTAATTTGGAGCTCACTTTTCTTCCATTTTCGAAAGGAATATCGAAAAATGATTTACATGTTCGTATTTACAATTGCTTACCGAGCATATTTGCTGTTGTAAGTTTGGTGTAAACCTATGCCCGTTCTGTTTGCATAAAGATCTGTGCAGTCCAAAAAAATTCTCGTTTTCAGAATTTGGTAAGTTTAAGTAACGATTTACTCCATTCCTAATTGATTGAGAGCTGAACGTTTTCTACGGCTGTATGCAGCAGTCATAGTATGACAACTTTTGTTTTATATGTCATTATTAAAAGTTTAACTGTTGGCAGATTCGAGACTGCCCATATGGGTATGGTCGGAATAATTTTAATTTTCATAAAATCACTGAATATTGATAAGCGTGCAGTGGTAGTTTGGAATAGAATAAAATGCTTTCGAAATTCGGATTCACAGTTCAATTCCAAGAATATTTTCTGTTATAAGGTTGCTGTAAAGTTTAACGCAATCCCTGTCTCAGATGCATAATGGTAGATTCCGTCGAAAAAAAATAATTTTTTCAGAATTTTGTAGGTTTAAGTGACAATTTACTCCATTCCTAATTCATTGGGTGCTGAATGTTTTCTATGCCTGCATGCAGCAAGCATAGCATGACAACTTCTGTTTTATACGTCATTATCAAAAGTTTAACCCTTGGCATATTTAGGAGTTCCCATGTGGGTATCGTCGGAATAATTGTTATTTTCGTAAAATCAATCCCTGAATATATTGGTAATCGTGCAGTGGCCTTTCAGTGGTGCTACATGAAGCCGCAAATAGTTAAGGTTGAAAAGTTCATCAAATAGACAAATATAATACCTAACTCAGCCGGTGACAGGTAAATAACGAATGGAAAAGTCGTTGAGTTGAGAATAAAGTAGGGACGAATCGTGCCCTCGGTTTCCACCTGATCCACAGTATTTCCACGAGGTCTCGGCACTTGACAAATATACTAAACTGTCGGGCAGGGACAGTAGGAAACATTCTGAGAATTTCAAGTTGCTGCCTTGCATGGTCGGGACATAATTGGGATATAAACTTGAAAATGTTGTCACTAAGGAGTCTCTGTTGCGGGTTGTGGAACCGCTCGTCAAAAGTGAAGATCTCACTAAAACTTTAACTTCAATTAAAGAGGAAATTTTCAAAAAGCTGAATGATACGATTGATGTTCTTGAGAATCGTATTCTTGAAGTCGAATTGCGAAACGACAATCTTGAGGCAGAGTTGAACGGAGTGAAGGCTGAGTTACAGTCAAAAAATGAAGAAATTGTTAGGCTGCATGGGAAAATAACTGAAATAAAGGCCCAGCAAAATGACCTGGAACAACACAGTAGGAAAGAGAGTATTCGAATTTTTGGTTTACCTGATAGTAACAAACATGAATCAATCGTTGAGTGTGAGGAAAAAGTGTTAGAAATATGCCAAAAGAAACTGGGGGTGGAACTTCATAGCTCCGAAATAAGCATAGCTCATAGACTGGGGAAATTCACTACCGAGAAACCCAGGCCAGTCATAGCGAAGTTTGTTTCCCGGAAAATAAAATCACAAGTGATCAGTAACCGACGCAAACTTAAGGGCAGTGGTATTGTGATAAAGGAGGACCTAACCAAGGCTAATCAAATATTGCTCAAAGCAAGTGCCGACCATCCTAACATTCAGGACTCCTGGTCTAATGACGGCAGAATATTTGTAAAATATAAGACTTCTAACAGGGTTAAACACATATCCCGTTTAGAGGATATATAGACAGTCTGAGATCATTCTCCCAATTAACACCCACTTACCCTAAACAATTTCCCAATCACCATAAACGTCATGGCTGAATTTTATGAAAAAAAATTAAAAAGAAAATACTTAGCAGGTTAAGAGTTGAAGGCCTGTCTGATGAAGATATGGTCTTCAAATATCTACTAGCGTTAGATAAAGGGTTAATATGATGAAGATATGGTCTTCAAATATCTACTAGCGTTAGATAAAGGGTTAATATGATGAAGATATGGTCTTCAAATATCTACTAGCGTTAGATAAAGGGTTAATATGATGAAGATATGGTCTTCAAATATCTACTAGCGTTAGATAAAGGGTTAATATGATGAAGATATGGTCTTCAAATATCTACTAGCGTTGGGAAAGGGTTAATATGATGAAGATATGGTCTTCTAATATCTACTAGCGTTAGATAAAGGGTTGATATGATGAAGATATGGTCTTCTAATATAGTTCAGATAAGAAGACATGTTTTAGTAGCAAAGTATAAAACTCCTCATTGAAGTTAGTTTTACAGCTATTGTCAAGCCTAACCCATCGTAATGGGATTGCTCAATAAGGGCAGCATTATACACAAAAAATTGCTATTCAGTATTTTTAATATTTTCATTTTTTGCCTCCGGAACATAGGTTTGACCCCTCATTGGAATGAGCATGATGTGCTCCTTCCAATGATGGGTCACAGCCTGGGTTTTGGAGGCAAAGAGTGAGAATTATTCGTTATACAAGAACTTTTTTTTACAAGTGTTGTCTTCTACTAGCGTTAGATAAAGGGTTAATATGATGAAGATATGTTCTCCAAATATAGTTCAGATAAGAAGACACGTTTTAGTAGCAAAGTATAAAACTCCTCATTGAAGTTAGTTTTACAGCTATTGTCAAGCCTAATCCATCGTAATGAGATTGCTCAATAAGGGCAGCATTATACACAAAAAATTGCTATTCAGTATTTTTAATATTTTCATTTTTTGCCTCCGGAACATAGGTTTGACCCCCTCATTGGAATGAGCATGATGTGCTCCTTCCGATGATGGGTCACAGCCTGGGTTTTGGAGGCAAAGAGTGAGAATTCTTTGTTATACAAGAACATTTTTTTACAAGTGTTGTCTTCTACTAGCGTTAGATAAAGGGTTAATATGATGAAGATATGGTCTCCAAATATAGTTCAGATAAGAAGACACGTTTTAGTAGCAAAGTATAAAACTCCTCATTGAAGTTAGTTTTACAGCTATTGTCAAGCCTAACCCATCGTAATGGGATTGCTCAATAAGGGCAGCATTATACACAAAAAATTGCTATTCAGTATTTTTAATATTTTCATTTTTTGCCTCCGGAACATGGGTTTGACCCCTCATTGGAATGAGCATGATGTGCTCCTTCCAATGATGGGTCACAGCCTGGGTTTTGGAGGCAAAGAGTGAGAATTCTTTGTTATACAAGAACATTTTTTTACAAGTGTTGTCTTCTACTAGCGTTAGATAAAGGGTTAATATGATGAAGATATGGTCTCCAATTATAGCTCAGATACGAAGACACGTTTTAGTAGCAAAGTATAAAACTCCTCATTGAAGTTAGTTTTACAGCTATTGTCAAGCCTAACCCATCGTAATGGGATTGCTCAATAAGGGCAGCATTATACACAAAAAATTGCTATTCAGTATTTTTAATATTTTCATTTTTTGCCTCTGGAACATAGGTTTGACCCATCATTGGAATGAGCATGATGTGCTCCTTCCAATGATGGGTCACAGCCTGGGTTTTGGAGGCAAAGAGTGAGAATTCTTTGTTATACAAGAACATTTTTTTACAAGTGTTGTCGTCTACTAGCGTTAGATACAGGGTTAATATGATGAAGATATGGTCTTCAAATATAGCTCAGATACAAAGACACGTTTTAGTAGCAAAGTATAAAACTCCTCGTTGAAGTTAGTTTTACAGCTATTGTCAAGCCTATCCCATCGTAATGTGATTGCTCAATAAGGGCAGCATTATACACAAAAAATTGCTATTCAGTATTTTTAATATTTTCATTTTTTGCCTCCGGAACATAGGTTTGACCCCTCATTGGAATGAGTATGATGTGCTCCTTCCAATGATGGGTCACAGCCTGGGTTTTGGAGGCAAAGAGTGAGAATTCTTTGTTATACAAGAACATTTTTTTTACAAGTGTTGTCGTCTACTAGCGTTATATAAAGGGTTATATGATGAAGATATGGTCTTCAAATATAGTTCAGATACAAAGACACGTTTTAGTAGCAAAGCATAAAACTCCTCATTGAAGTTAGTTTTACAGCTATTGTCAAGCCTAACCCATCGTAATGGGATTGCTCAATAAGGGCAGCATTATACACAAAAAATTGCTATTCAGTATTTTTAATATTTTCATTTTTTGCCTCCGGAACATAGGTTTGACCCCTCATTGGAATGAGTATGATGTGCTCCTTCCAATGATGGGTCACAGCCTGGGTTTTGGAGGCAAAGAGTGAGAATTCTTTGTTATACAAGAACATTTTTTTACAAGTGTTGTCGTCTACTAGCGTTAGATACAGGGTTAATATGATGAAGATATGGTCTTCAAATATAGTTCAGATACGAAGACACGTTTTAGTAGCAAAGTATAAAACTCCTCATTGAAGTTAGTTTTACAGCTATTGTCAAGCCTAACCCATCGTAATGGGATTGCTCAATAAGGGCAGCATTATACACAAAAAATTGCTATTCAGTATTTTTAATATTTTCATTTTTTGCCTCCGGAACATAGGTTTGACCCCTCATTGGAATGAGCATGATGTGCTCCTTCCAATGATTGGTCACAGCCTGGGTTTTGGAGGCAAAGAGTGAGAATTCTTTGTTATACAAGAACATTTTTTTACAAGTGTTGTCTTCTACTAGCGTTAGATAAAGGGTTAATATGATGAAGATATGGTCTTCAAATATAGCTCAGATACGAAGACACGTTTTAGTAGCAAAGTATAAAACTCCTCATTGAAGTTAGTTTTACAGCTATTGTCAAGCCTAACCCATCGTAATGGGATTGCTCAATAAGGGCAGCATTATACACAAAAAATTGCTATTCAGTATTTTTAATATTTTCATTTTTTGCCTCCGGAACATAGGTTTGACCCCTCATTGGAATGAGCATGATGTGCTCCTTCCAATGATGGGTCACAGCCTGGGTTTTGGAGGCAAAGAGTGAGAATTCTTTGTTATACAAGAACATTTTTTTACAAGTGTTGTCTTCTACTAGCGTTAGATAAAGGGTTAATATGATGAAGATATGGTCTTCAAATATAGCTCAGATACGAAGACACGTTTTAGTAGCAAAGTATAAAACTCCTCATTGAAGTTAGTTTTACAGCTATTGTCAAGCCTAACCCATCGTAATGGGATTGCTCAATAAGGGCAGCATTATACACAAAAAATTGCTATTCAGTATTTTTAATATTTTCATTTTTTGCCTCCGGAACATAGGTTTGACCCCTCATTGGAATGAGCATGATGTGCTCCTTCCAATGATGGGTCACAGCCTGGGTTTTGGAGGCAAAGAGTGAGAATTCTTTGCTATACAAGAACATTTTTTTACAAGTGTTGTCTTCTACTGGCGTTAGATAAAGGGTTAATATGATGAAGATATGGTCTCCAAATATAGTTCAGATAAGAAGACACGTTTTAGTAGCAAAGGATAAAACTCCTCATTGAAGTTAGTTTTACAGCTATTGTCAAGCCTAACCCATTGTCATGGGATCACCCAATAAGGGCAGCATTATACACAAAAATTTGCTATTCAGTATTTTTAATATTTTCATTTTTTGCCTCCGGAACATAGGTTTGACCCCTCATTGGAATGAGTATGATGTGCTCCTTCCAATGATGGGTCACAGCCTGGGTTTTGGAGGCGAAAGAGTGAGAATTATTCGTTATACAAGAACATTTTTTTACAAGTGTTGTCTTCTACTAGCGTTAGATAAAGGGTTAATATGATGAAGATATGGTCTTCAAATATAGCTCAGATACGAAGACACGTTTTAGTAGCAAAGTATAAAACTCCTCACTGAAGTTAGTTTTACAGCTATTGTCAAGCCTAACCCATCGTAATGGGATTGCCCAATAAGGGCAGCATTATACACAAAAAAATTGCTATTCAGTATTTTTAATATTTTCATTTTTTGCCTCCGGAACATAGGTTTGACCCCTCATTGGAATGAGCATGATGTGCTCCTTCCAATGATGGGTCACAGCCTGGGTTTTGGAGGCAAAGAGTGAGAATTCTTTGTTATACAAGAACATTTTTTTACAAGTGCTGTCTTCTACTAGCGTTAGATAAAGGGTTAATATGATGAAGATATGGTCTCCAAATATAGTTCAGATAAGAAGACACGTTCTAGTAGCAAAGGATAAAACTCCTCATTGAAATTAGTATTACAGCTATTGTCAAGCCTAACCCATTGTCATGGGATCACCCAATAAGGGCAGCATTATACACAAAAATTTGCTATTCAGTATTTTTAATATTTTCATTTTTTGCCTCCGGAACATAGGTTTGACCCCTCATTGGAATGAGCATGATGTGCTCCTTCCAATGATTGGTCACAGCCTGGGTTTTGGAGGCGAAGAGTGAGAATTCCTTGTTATACAAGAACCTTTTTTTACAAGTGTTGTCTTCTACTAGCGTTAGATAAAGGGTTAATATGATGAAGATATGGTCTTCAAATATAGTTCAGATAAGAAGACACGTTTTAGTAGCAAATGATAAAATGATACAATTTCTCAGAGAAGAAACCATCGAGATAGGATATTGAGTCATAAAAGCCAAACATTAGTCAATAGACCAATAATCCTTAATGGTCCTAAGGGAATTCTACCAACTATCTATTGTATTCTTCAAACATTTCTTAGAAAATTCTGAGACTATTCCTATATTTGGCATGTAATGTGGCATAAGATAGGTCCCACAAATTGCCAGCTATAATGCGGCATAGGTCAGGTCCCACAAAGTGGCAGCTCAAAGACATTTACGAGAACACGAGCCTCTTAAAAGGCAAGACTACTGTGTGTAAATACTGCCAGTGGATTTGAGTGCTGTTTCATGCTAGCTGCCACGTGCACTCCAATGGTTTGAAATAAACATATCCATGTCCATTTATCTTGAAATCGTTCTTAATTTAGTTTCTGATGTCACCAGTTAATGAAATAGTCGTATCGTAAGAAGTAATTTAAAACGCAAGAGTTTTACGTAACTGCGACTAGTGAAATTGGGTGCTAGTACTAGTCAGCTCCCTCTGTAAATGTTGACTGGTAATCCATTGAGCCGTTACCAATGCAGTAAATCTGATTAGGCCTGGCGCTAACTTGTTGCCATTTCATAACAAACAGAACCGTTAAAACACTGTGCGTCAACGAGTGAATATTGCAGTAATAATTTCGGATTTGACCGGACATCCGATCGTAAGGAGACCTTATTTGGTTCAAAGCTTTAGCATTGCTTATTGATGTTTGTTTATTGCAAATTATTGGGACGCACCGACACCCTCCAATGGTTTGTAATGAACAAACACATGCCCATCGTTTTTGAAGTCGTTCTTTATTTAGTTCCAAAGTCGATGAAATGATCGTGATCAGTAAGTTGCTCGCATAAAGCGCCAGTCAGTCATGGACTGACGACATACCGACAGTCTGCCACTTTCGTCCACTCACACGAGCACGCTTTGTTTTCCAATTACGTATTGAATATCTCTTTATGCCCGTCAAAACGATTCTACCAAGATTGATGACTGTATATTACTTCTTGGTAAATCTTATACACTCCGAATGTGGCTATCGTTTTGTCGTTGCACAACTATTGTGATTCGAGATTATCAACGATTTATGTGGAGGCGTAGCTGTCCGATTTTGCATAGTCTTGCTGTGTACTTACTCTGTCATTTTTGTACCCCCCCCCCCATTCCGACCCCCCCTCCCCACTTCCCTCTTGCCCGTATTCTCAGATTAGTAAATACTCCCTAAACTATAGAATTCTTCTTCTTGGCTTCCACAGCGGCAATAATTACGCGCATTCTTTCCTTCCAGTTAACCTAGGTTAACCTATGATTGTTCAGCAGAAGCTAAAGTTTATTAGGTTTTTCTTCTTTAAATGTCAAATTATGTACATAAATTCACATATCTATTATTTATCACTACCTTTGGCTATCATGGCATTTATCTGTATTTTGACTATCGATGGCGACTAATGGCTTAACTTTGGATGAGATACAGCACAGCGACCAATTCAATTTTGTATCAAAATACAACGATGTAATGGACACGACCCAGGAAAATGTCCTTGAATCCCCATTTTCTATTCATAATCACTCCTGCAACTATTATTCGCCTTCCAATTTTAGCCATAGTTTTTCTACGCGAGGTAAAAAATCAAGCCTTCTTAGCCTGAACTGCAGAAGTATCAATGCAAACTGGGACTCAATAACAAACTTTTTATGTGACCTTCAGCAAGGTAATAATAAGTTTGAAGTTATTGGGCTAACTGAAATATTCAAAATACACGCGCACTTTAGTTACAAGATTGACGGATACCACCCTATTGTCTACAAGACACGCCCTGGAAAAGATGAAGGTAGGGGTGGGGTGGGCATGTTTATCTCTGAGAATGTAACATTCAAAATTAGACCTGATTTGTCCATTTTTATTCCACACGTCATAGAGACCATTTTTGTTGAGATCAATCCAGGACGCAAAAATTCATACATTGTAGGATGCATCTATAGACCCAATTCTCCACCCTTGGCCGACATTGACGCTTTCACTTCCACATTACAAGATATTATCCTTAAAATAAACCTCGAAAACGGTAAAGCCTTTCTTATAGGGGATTTCAATATTGACCTACTAAATTTTAGCGGTCATGAAAAAACAAATAGTTTTATAGACAATATGTTCAGTAACGGCTACATGCCACTCATAACAAAACCAACAAGAATTTCGGAACATTCGGCTACATTAATTGACCATATCTACTCAAATAATACTTTATCAAATTACCACGCAGGAATAATAATTACGGATATCTCAGATCATTTTGCGACATTCTATATAGACGAAGGAGACCGGGGAGTTGTTGACTCTGGTCCTTGTTACAGAAGGTCATTTAAAGCAGAAAATGTAAGATTATTCAAAAACTTATTGCAACATAATACATTTGATTCAGTGTACATTTCTACCACTGCAGACGAGGCATATGAATCTTTTATGGATATTTACACTGAAGCTTTCGACACCGCATTCCCCTTAAGAAACATAAATCTACCCAAAAAGCTGATTAAACGTAAACCATGGATGACCGCTGGTCTAATACAATCTTCACGTAATAAAGACAGACTTTATTTACTTAAAGTAAGAAAACCCTCTGAAGAAAATAAAGAAAAATATAAGAAATTCCTCTTGGTTTTCAACCAAGTGAAAAGGAGAAGTAAATCTTCATATTATAACGATATTATAGAACGTAATAAATATGACACAAAACAGACTTGGCAAATACTACGCACAATTATAAATAAATCGCAGTCCGCCGTCAAACCTTCACTTACTTTTTGTCAAAACAATCAACGTACAACACCTGAAGAAATAGCTTCAAAATTTAATGATTATTTTGTAGAAATTGGGCAGTCCATCAATGACAAGGTACCAACCTCAAACAACGTTTTCAGCGACTTTTTAAACGATAATTACCCCAATACTTTCTTCATTGCCCCAACAACAGAACAGGAAATTATGTTAATAACTAACAAACTGAAAGGAAAAACTAGCCTCGATTGCAACAACTTGTCCACTGAGATTGTTAAACAATCCATATCAGAAATTGCTAAACCATTGGAATACATTTTTAATCTATCACTTACTGAGGGCAGAGTGCCAGAAAAAATGAAAATAGCCAGAGTAATTCCAATATTTAAAGCAGGTAGTCCGAACGAATTAGGAAACTACAGACCTATAAGCATATTACCGGTCTTCTCCAAGATTCTTGAAAAAATAATGTGTCAAAGACTCCTCGGTTTTTTAGATGAATTTGGAATTCTTTACGAACACCAGTATGGCTTCCGTAAAAATCACTCTACCTCCCATCCCATACTGCACCTATTACAACATGTTGCAGAATATAACAACAAACCAACGAAGGACTCTACTCTGGCTGTGTTCTTAGACTTGTCTAAGGCATTTGATTCAATCAGCCATGATATATTACTAAAAAAATTAGAATATTACGGCATCAGGGGTGTGGGTAACAAGTGGTTCCAAAGTTATTTATCGGATAGGCAACAATTCGTTGATTATAGTTCGCACAAATCCCCGACTAGGGTCGTTAGTTGCGGTGTTCCACAAGGATCTGTGTTGGGGCCGATCCTGTTTCTTCTGTACGTAAACGACATGAGATTCTCTACTTCTCTTAATCTGCTCTCTTATGCTGATGACACAACGCCATATACAGCTGGGTATGATCTGAAAGATCTGGAGACGACGGTCAACACTGAGCTAACAAATATATTTAATTGGTGTTGCTGCAATAAACTCCAGGTGAACGAGAACAAGTGCAAGTATATTGTTTTGCACCCGCAAAACAGTCCATTAAAGGCTAATAATTTAAATATACTCCTCAATAGTACTAAACTTTCATCTGTAGGGAACTCCTTAAACGAGACCGTGGTTAAATTTTTAGGAGTTTACTTCGACGAAAACCTCACGTTCAAACACCACATATCAAAAATATGCTCCAAAATGTCTAACGCAATCTACTGCCTGAACAAAGTAAAGAATATTCTTCCAGCCAAAGCACTAAAGACATTATACTATGCCCTTGTTCATAGTCACCTAATGTATGCAATACAGGCCTGGGGGCATTCGTTATTTACCAGTAAAATATACTCTTTACAGAAGCGTGCGATGCGAGTTATTAGCCGTAAAAAATTTAATAGCCACACTGATCCATTATTCAAGGCCAATCGTGTATTAAAATTTAATGATTTATACAAATTAAACGTTTCCCTGTTCATGTTTGACTGGAAGACCATGATCTTGCCTGTATCCTTCAGGACTTTTTTTACGATTCGCTCAACAACCGGGAGTCTTACCAGACAGGCGGGATTAATTAATATAGATAAAGCCAGGACTCAATTTTCTGCAAAACTTCCAAAACATAATTTTCCAAAAATTTGGAACGAGCTTGAGACTGCCTTACGCTCAATTTCCTCCAGGACGCGCGTTTAAAAAACAACTATTTGAGAAATATATAGACAGCTACTCGTCAAGCGTAACATGCTCGTATCGCATGTGTCCTGACTGCAGACCCGGCGTTTAATTTTTTGAATACTGGTGTCAAAATTCCACGTTTTCTCTATCACCTCACACCCCCGCATGTGCAATCAAAAACCCGATACTTTTTTATAGGGCCAACCGAAAGTAAGTTTAGCTGTTATCTCATCCTAAACAATATCTATAAGCTCCGTAGTACTGGATTAGTGATTTGACACGTAGCCATTTCACCCTAGGTAGTGATAAAAGTAGTTAGATCTTTCTATTCCATTGTGTTACTTGAAATTTTGTTTATAAGGAGATTGCAGGAAGACAGCCTAAACGGGCTATGCTTTCTCCTAACGATGTACCATAAGTTCTGTTAATTCTGTTTTATATGTATTATGTAAATAGCATGATTTGGTATATTGTTGAATAAATTCTATTCTATTCTATTCTATTCTATATCCGACATTGTATCTGTCGGATATATTCCAATTATGTCCCGATCACTTCACCCTGACTGTCCTCATGGGGGCACCATGACGCCATGTACTAAGGCATACTGCACGTCGATGGTGCGCATGTCTTCAACCAAACTAACCCTGCTTGTGCTACAGTGCGGAGGCACTATGTTGTTCAGCTGGCAGCTGTTCGTCATTGCTCGGTGGTTCTCTCTGGGTACTCCGGCTTCCTCCACCCATACAACTGTCACCGACATAATATGACCTTGGCTGTTAATGTGTCGTTAAAACCTAATAAATAAATAAATAAATAAATAAATCCAGTACCAGTTTTGCTCATACAAATATTACTACCATCAGACAAAATTCATTTTCTGATTAATTTCGTACTTTTCTGTACTCACCTTCCCTGAGTAAGATTGGTATACCTTTTCAATCTCAGATGTAACCCTCAAACACAATGAGAGTGAGAACAAGTGTACCATTTGGAAATACCCAAATTATCCAACTTTGGTTACTCTCTACTATCATTTTGGAATGGGTTAATTTGAGACACTTTGCTTTGCTATATGCAGAGATGTTTAATCAATAAATCCGGCTTTAGTTATTTTCTGGGACTTAATAAAACATGTGCTTTGGCCACTTAAAAATAGCACTGTCTGCAAAAAATGACTTTGAGTGAATACTAACTTGTCCAAAAACAAAAAGGAAAGAGCTCTTTGAGCTTTTCATAACTGATTTCAAAAATCAATGGGGAACAAATTTTGTGTTATATGTTTTGGTGTTCCGTGTTATCCAACACCAGTTTGGCCGTACAAATATGAATACCGCCAGGAAAGAAAGCACATTTTCTCAGTGATAGACTGTTTGACTTCTATGATAGAGGTCCCGAGTTTGATCCCTATCTGGGACGACCCACGTAATGTTCTTGGGCAAGGCACTTTATCCCGGTTGCCAACATGGGGGCACGATGATGCCATGTACTAAGACGTACACGATGATGCCATGTACTAAGGCGTACTGCATGTCAATGGTGCACATGTCTTCAACCACTGGTACCCTGCTTCAGCGGAGCTTGAACATAATTAGAATGTTGAGCTGACAGTTGCTCGTCGATACTCAGTGGTTCTCTCTGGGTCCTCGGTCACGATTAGCCATTGTGGATAAGTATGTGACCGCAAACACCAATAAATAAATACTGTCAGGGAAACCCTCTGTGAAATCCTTCTGTCAATAAATAGCAAAGTAGAAATGTAATGCAAGAAATATTAACAAGCTGTTCAACATCCCTTTAATCAACTCATTTTGACTTGAACTGTACCCATCACTGTGTATACTAGCTCTCTAGATGGTTTAAACCATATCAAATAAACAACTAATTTGTGTGTGACAGTAACTCATATTACATGTATTTCATTGTATCTGAAACAGATATGTTGGAAAAATTGTGAAATCATGGAGTAGGAAGCTTACCTTCGTTTGTTGACAAATCCCATACATTCACAAACAGACAGAATGATAGAGAATAAATTAATTATTGATATTTAAGGTCACTTTCAGCATCTACAGCTATATCATGACCATAATATAGGTACTTATTCAAGTCCAGGTATTCATTGCATAGGCATACAGGACTATTTTTCAGGGGGGGGGGGGGGGGGGGGGGGATGAACCCTTTTAGCCCAAAAAAGTTTAATCTCTGGAGGAAATGCCAAATGTGGGTATGGGAGGGAGGGGGGGGGGGGGTCCCTCCCATTGAGTACCTGGAGAGAACCACCGAGCAATGACAAGTGACTCAAGACTCCCCAACATACTAACTCCACAAAAGCAGGGTTAGCATTGGTTGAAGACAAGTACACCCTCAAGGTACCCTTAGTACACATCGCCATCATGCCCCCCTTATGAAATTAAATTGGGATGAAGTGTCTTGCTCAAGTACACAATGTGGTTGCCACAGGCGAGATTCGAACCGAGGATTTATTGGATTGCAACAATCATCTCTACCTTCTGAGCCACCGTGCTCCCGAAATATGCAGTAATAGAACTCTTTATATGTACTTGTGTGATTATAAATGAATAATATTAACGTGGATACGGTTCCACTGAATCAACGTGTACAGTATAATGGTCAGTTTACTTGCTACTTCTAAGTGATGAGATAGGAAAACAACATTTTGTGTGGAAAACCAAAATGTTTTGTGGTCATTTCTGGCAACTAAATTGTCCGAAATTTTCTGGCATATTGGCTGAAAAATCGGCTCCTTCCTGACTCAGGGGTGGGTTGGGGCACAGCCCTTCATGAAACTCCAGCCCGTACGCCCATAATTCATATGTACTAATTTTTTCCAAAGCAGAAAGGACATCGCTTGTTTTGCTTTCTATGAAAATATTCTGTAATTATTGAAGAGCAAATTTTGTGTTAAATGTTTTGGTGTCTTGCTGTATCTCAAATATCTGTTTTGGCTGCATAAAAACTAGTAGCATCACAAAAACTTTGATTTCCACTAAATTTTCTGTTTTCAAACCTGATCGATAGTTTTGTGTACAATACAGTTTGCCTTTTCACATTAAAAAGTTGCGAAAGCCCGTAATTTGTCCAACAAATTACAATTCTCTGGTTTTGAGTTACCTTTTGTCAAGGAGATAGAAATCATAAACATTCATATAAATGCAGCTTGAAGAAGTACATATACAGAACAAATGTAATCTCAAAACTTTTTGTAGAAGAAAATGTAGAAGTATGAAAATTAGGAAAATACATCCAAGGAATGGGTGTGTGGACAATATAATGTGAATAGGCACATGAAGCAAGCAGTGCTGAACTCAGTAAACCCAAATTCAGGAAGTTTCACGATGTCCAAAATGTTTTATAGGCAAGTAATAAGAAAAAAAAAATCCAAGACAGATGGGCAGAGATTGGCTGGGGAAATTTAAGGTATTATGTCAATTGGTTCAGTAATGATAGTGGCAAAGTGTCTTTGAAGGCATGTGTAGCAACCATTTTTTTAGCCCAAGTGTTTGCAGTCAGGGTTATAGTCACGACTTTCATCCATCTCTGCCCGTCCATCTGTTAAAATTTAGAGTTTTGGTTAAAGTTTTTTAGTCAAGGTTAAAGTTTTTTCTCTTTTAAATTAATATTACTATTGATTGTATCATTCTTATCAACCTACCTCAATTGTTTACTACAGGCTTGCACTACAGTTGAAGAACCTAACTCGGATAAAATACTCTCTATTTTAATGTTTCCCAAGATTTGGGAAAGAAAAGTGGTGTAAAAACACCACGAAAAAATAAGCCAAAACTGGGTTGAGCACCATCGGCGCACACCCAGTATGGGACGCTCTTCCATAGTACAAATCCACGACTTCCGTAAAACAGTGCACAATGCGTCAATTCGCCATTCTTTTGATTATCCACACACGTGGTGGATGTGTGCCACCTTTTCTGCAGTAACAGTGATATTTTAACTCGTCGATAATGGTTTTCCTGTGACTGGATTTATGGATCTGAAGATCGTATAATAACAGGACTGTGTTTTATATATTCTCGTTTATATTTTCAACCACATTCTCATTGTATATTATTTACTATTCTGTTTTCACGAATGTTTTGTTTTCGACATTACGCGATTCGATAATGAATTTTTCGGTTGATGAATTAATTTTTGGAGTTAGGTGTCAATCTGGGACTGCCTGGGCAGGATTTCTTCACTCTGTTGAGGGCTGAATTTCTGTTTTTTCGGTCCCTGTCGACCGTCTTGGTTCTGTCATGTACCCACCGTTTTTTTTTCTGCCAGCTTCTCTCGTAGTTGAGAGTGTTCTTCTACTTTCTGTTTTCTGTTGAGATCACCTTTTTCTTCTACTGCTCTCACCTCTGTTATTTCCAGTTCGGTTCCTTTAGGGCAATTCCTTTTGCCCTCGCCTTGGTGTGTTCTCGTGGCCGTTTCTTCCGCACCCGTGAGTGGTGTGGAATGCTGTCGTTTCGGGAGCCTCCTGACTCGACCACGTCTGATGTGAGTTTACCCCTTCCGTGGGGGATGTGCAGCTCCTCCTGCCCCCGTGGGGGGGGGGGGGGGGGGGGGATACTGTCGTTTCGGGGCCCCCCGACTCGACCACGTCTGGTGTGAGTCTGACCCCCTCTGTTGTGGATGTGCAGCTTCTCCCGCTCTCGCGGTGGGTGGGCAACGCTATCGTTTCGGGGTCGCCCGATTCGACCACGTCTGGTGAGAATTGCTCCCCCTCTGTGGGGGATGTGCAGCACATCCCACACCAGCGGGGGGGGGGGGGTGGGGAACGCTGTCGTTTCGGGGCTTCCCGACTCAACCATGTCTGGTGAGAGTTATTCCCCTTCCGTGGGGAATGTGCAGTTTTTTACCGTGGTGGATACTGCGGGAGCTGTTGGATTTCTGGTGAAGAGATGCCTGGTTCCGGGACTATGCGCCCTCTCCAGTCGACATCTGAGGCTGTCACTAGGGTTGTGACTCCTTTGGAGGCCGAGCTTGGTGGCTCTCTCCACTTTTCTGCCAGTTCCAGCAGCTCCCGTCGTATCTGCTGCTACTGCTGTTCCATCTACAACGTCATTGGGCACCGTTTTTAGCCGGCCTCGGCCTATCCCTGCCAGGGTCTGCAGTGATGTCTGTAGTGTGGTTGTGGGGTATCGGCCTCAGCCTTCCCCGACTTCCACTCAGCGAAGTCGGATGGGGCTGCCGACTGAACCCCCTACTGTGTCCTCTCAGCCATTGAGCACAGCAGTTTTATACCTGCAGTGGTCTGCTGCGGTGTCTGGTTGTATAGACGTGGGGGTATCGGCCTCAGCCTTCCCTGACTTCAACTCGGCGAAGTTGGAAGTGGCTGCCGGCCAGACCCTCTACTATGGTCTCTGCGCCGTCGAGCACCACAGTTGTCTTTGGATTTGGATGTTCTTAGTTGGACACTATGAACTCTGTGGCATTTCCGTCCACTCATTCTGGCCACACGACCAGTTTTGGGGGACCAACGTCTTTTGTGCAGCCTGGACCTTCTGCCCTGCAGAGGTCCGCAGTGACTTTCATGAGTTCCCGCTTTGTTGGTCCTCGGGGTGTGTCACACCCCTCTACACGTCTGCTTTCAGACATTTCGGCTGCTGCCCGTCGTCCCACATTGGGTGTTTTGGGGGATCTTGACCCTTCGCTGGTTAAGAGGGTCAGAGGTGAAGCCACTTTGCCGGTTCGTTCCCCTGTCGAACCGGCCAGTACGGGCAGTGAGCTTAGGGAGGCCCTCTCCTTACTCACTCCGATTCTGTCAAAGAGCCTTCCCGTTGCTTCTAGCTAGGTAGCGAGTGGTTTCCAGGTGCCTCCTATGGCGCCGCCTCCCGGGATTGGAAACAGGCCGCTTTCTGATCCCCCTGGTGTTCCGACACCATGGGAGGCATCGGCTGGTTTGCCCACGATGGGCTATGTGTCTTCCGACTCAGGGGAAGAGTCAGACATGCTTAATGTCGAGAGCCAGCAGTCTTCGGACTTGGGGGCAGCTCTTGGTTTCGTGTTCGGGTTCCTTCCGGATCTCAAACCATCTAACCAGTTGACAGTGTCAGCCAGGCCGCGATCATCGGTTGCGCGCCAACAGCCTATGGAGCAACCCGCTTCTGGGCGTCTTCGACCGTGCCAGTCGGTACAATTGGTTGAAGCATTTTCAGCCTTGGACTCTAAGCTAAGTTCCAAGGCTATGAAGGCTCCGTTCTTCACCAGGGTTGACACCTTTTTGCCTCCGGCGCATTATTGTTCCTACGATTCTGCCAATCCGTCGGTCTACCAGACTTTGACGGTTTTGGATCAGGACTCCAATTCCCTCGGGCTTTCCAAGTCCAAGTCTGCCGTCATTCCGATGACGACTCTGGAGTCCACATTGGGCTTATCTCGAGAGATGCTTGGTATGCTTTCTCTCTCTGATCATGTCGTCTCAGCTTTAGCTGCTTATCTGCCT
This sequence comes from Pictodentalium vernedei, assembly GCA_031216915.1. Taxonomy (NCBI): domain Eukaryota; kingdom Metazoa; phylum Mollusca; class Scaphopoda; order Dentaliida; family Dentaliidae; genus Pictodentalium; species Pictodentalium vernedei. Next base: position 621,446,756 of record CM062297.1, read on the forward strand.
CCAGATAAGTTGGAGGTACAGGCTCCTTTGCATGTGCTGTCCAAGGCGCTCATGCATCTTCCTCACACGCATGCCTGTAACACGGCTAATCTGGAATTAGTTCGAAGGGACTCTGTGCTGGACACAGGCTGATCCCTTCCTGAGGAGCAGTGCGCTATTCTTCGATCTGCTTCTTTGGCAGGTCCGCAACTTTTCCATGGTTATGTGTTGACGGTTCGGGATGATGTCCTACGTCATTCTAATGATCAACTGCTGTTTCTTCAGCTTGATCAGCGTTCCAGGATTGGCACGTGCCGTTCCAAGCCTAACAAGTACCCTCTGCTTCCTCTGCTTTGCGAAGCAAAGGGGCTGATCCTTCTGCCTCCGCTTCTACTTACTCAAGGGGTAAGGGTAAGCGTCGGCAGTCTTGAGGGAAGTCCCAGGATTCTTCATTCAGTAGAGGAGGTGTTTTCTCCTCTCGAGAGCCTCGTCAGGGTTCGAAATGAAGGTCCTCACCTCGACTCGTCCCAGGTTGGAGGAAGGATAGCAGAGTTCACAGACCGTTGGTCCACCATCACATCCGATCCTTGGGTGTTAGATGTTGTTTGGTCCGGGCTGCGAATATCCTTCCGAAGGCACTCCACTCTGTCCAGGGTGCCTCTTCCAACCACAGTTCCTTCAGACATTTTACGTCGGGAACTTTTGTCCACAGAGATAGACAATCTCCTGACAAAGGGGGCGATTGAGGTCATCAAGAACATTAGGTCAGTGGGTTTCTATTCCCGCCTGTTCTTGGGGTCGAAGAAGGACGGCCGACTCCGATCGGTTATCGATCTGAGTTTCCTGAACCAGTCTATCATTGCTCCCAAGTTCATCAAGGAGACTGTCAGGTCGGTCTTCCGTTCAATTCACCAGGGAGATTTTGCTTCCAGCTTCGACCTGCGAGACGCTTACTTTCCTGTTCCGATTCATTGGGCGTTACGGAAGTTTCTCAGGTCCGTTTTTCTGGGGCGAGTTTACCAGTTCAAGGCCATGCCTTTCGGCCTCAACCTGGTTCCTTGGGCCTTCACCAGACTGATGTCGCATGTGATAGCTTTCCAGCGCACACAGTCCAGAGTGACTACTTCGGCATATCTGGACGATATCCTCCAGGGGCATTCCAATGCTGCCTTACTGGAGTCGGATGTCGCCATTCTGTTGAGCTTGCTCATGTCGCTAGGTTTCAGAGTCAACGAGGAGAAGTCAGACCTGGTCCCTTCTCAGTCGTTTTATCATCTGGGGATGGCTTTCCGCACACAATTCAATTTGGTGGTGGTTCCCCAGGCCAAGGCTGTGATTCTCTCAGCTTTTGCTCTGACTCTGTCCCAGTCCACTTGAGCGACGGCTCAGAGTATTCTCCGGCAAATTGGTCCCTGCTGTTCGGTGACGGATCTCATTCCTCTAGGTCGGCTGCGTGTCAGACCTCTCCAACACTTTCTGCTCAGTCGTTGGAGGCCGAATGTAGATTTTCTGGATCTGGTGCTTCAGTTTCCAGAATATCTTTATCCTCACCTTCTCCTCTGGGCGGATGTCCAGTGGCTTTCGCAGGGTGTTACGTTGGATTTACCCACGTCCGATCGCATTCTGACGGCAGATGCCAGCGATCTCGGATGGGGTGCGATGTTGGATCCTCTAGGTCTTTCCATTCACGGGATGTGGAACCAGGATCATGCAGCTCTACACATCAACCAGAAGGAGCTTCTTGCTCTTCTTCTGAGTTTCAGGCAATGGATCCCTCACCTGTCGAATCGCCAGGTCCTTCTGGTGTCCGACCATTCGACGGTGGTTGCTTACATTCGGAACCAGGGCGGCACGCACTCTGTTCCAATGTACGAATTGGCTCGGGATCTTCTGCTGCTCGCTCAGGATGTCCACGCTGGGGTGGCTGTTCGTCACATTCCCGGTCGTCTGAACGTCCTAGCTGACTCCCTGTCCCGTCGGGGCAGGGTCATTTCCACCAGGTGGATGTTCCACATGGCGGGTTCCATCGATCTCTTGCGACTCGTTGGAACCATCCGGTGGACACTTTTGTGTCCCCGTGTCCAGATGCTCTGGCTTTCGCTGTGGACGCTCTGGCCCTCCTTTGGGATGGTCTTGTCGGCTACGCCTTCCACCTCAGGTTCTCGTCCAGTTATGAACCTGCAGTCGTTGAATCCTTTCGATCACACCCGTTGCCTCGGTGGGTGTGGATGAATCTGCTCCGCTCTCTGTTAGCAGCGGTTCCGGCATGTCTCCCTCTACCTCGCGACTTTCTTTGCCAAAGTCGCCCGAGGAGGTTTTACGTTGACCCGACTTCATTGTGCCTTCGCACATGTCTTTTATCGGGTCCTGTATCCTCCGTAGTGGTTTTTTTCGAGACATGCAGTGGAGTTGCTTTTCTTCTTCAAGGAGGCACTCACTCCACTGGTTTAGCCTCTGTGGCGAAGTGGAAGGTTCTTTTGTTGATGGTGTGCGATCATTCTGTTGCTTCTGTCACTCCTTCGATCACACCGCTTGCGGAGTTTCTGGTATATGTTTGTTTCTGGGGGTCTCCAGCAATGGGTACATGTCCATGCTTCGGAGACATTTTTTCATATGTGATACCGCATTGTTTCGACACTCATCCTTGCCTCTCCAAGCTTGTTCAGCTCTTTTCCTTGAAAAGGCCTAGGACTTAGCAGTTTCCTCCAAGATGGTCACTTTCTTGAGTGCTGTTCTGCTTGGGGGTGGGGGCGTTCACGCCTTTATCCTGGATGAATATGCGTTCTCTCACATGCCAGATCTCTCCTGCATCCATATCTTGATGGATTCGTCTTGCTATTTGTGCAGCTTCCGCTCGTCTAGCTACTGGTGATTGTATTACCAATTGTTTTTTCTGCCACGAGGTGCGTGCATTGTCTTCCTCTTTTCATAACTCTGTCATGTTGTCGGATGACGGATGTTATTCTGGCAGCCTTCTGGAGAAATGCTACATTCTCCTTTTATCTGCGACAGTTGCAGGAGCCGGCAGAGAACCTTGGGGCCCTCTTTCTTCAGCTCAGGCTGTTGTCTATCCCAGCCTTTCAGCTTTTTTCAGGGTCAGTTCCAGCTTTGTGCTGTTACTGCCCTTTCTGTCTGTGCGTCGCACTTCACCATATGCCTTATCTTTCATTGTCTTTTCTAATGTTTGTGATGCTATTGTTTGATAGGCCTAGGGATCTCTTCCTCTGTCCACGGTCCCGGTGCTATTGAGTTATGTGTGGGTTGGTTATGTGATTCCCTCCAGCCTTTTGTCTATTCAGCCTGTAGTAAACAATTAAGGTAGGTTGATAAGAAGTATAAATTTTATAGTAAATTTCCTTTCTTATTATACCTACCGAAATTGTTTACATGGAGGCCCTCCAGTCTTCTTATTCGGGTAAGAATCCTTCCCCGCCACTGATCACATAACTCCTGTGTTGTTCGGAATCAAAAGAATGACGAATTGACGCATTGCACACTGTTTTACAGAAGTCGTGGATTTGTACTATGGAAGAGCGTCCCATACTGGGTTGCGCCGATGGCGCTCGACCCAGTTTTGGCTTATTTTTTCGGGGTGTTTTTACACCACTTTTCTTTCCCAAATCTTGGGAAAGATTAAAATAGAGAGTATTTTATCCGAGTTAGGTTCTTCCACTGTAGTGCAAGCCTGTAGTAAACAATTTCGGTAGGTATAATAAGAAAGGAAATTTACTATAAAATTTATACTTCTCATTATGTTTCATGTTATTTTGGGAAATATTTAACCCTTTATTGTATGGCAATTTAACTTAGAACTTCCAGGTAAAAGTTTTTGGTTAAAGTTTTTTTGTTTACAAAGTTACACCTTGAATTCTTCAAACAGTTTAGTGCAATGTCACTGTTTCTCATTTGGGATAATGTCTACTGTCTACTGAATCTTTCTACAGTGATTTTCATTAATATTGGCATGATTTTAACCCCTTTTAAACATGTTTTCAGACTTAGTTTCTTTGTATTTGAAATTAGGCTTTGCCCACTTTCTTACTTTAATTCTTTCATTGTCAATACAACTTAAAGATTGCATTTACATCTTTTATCGGATTTAGGAAATATTTAACCCGTTTTTGGCAGTCAGTTTTACTTAGTATTCCCAGCTTAAATTTTTGGATTAAAGTTTTGCTTTTCAAGGTTGTACCTTTCATTCTTCAAACACTGTTACAACGTCATTGTTTTTCATTTGGGGCAAAGTCTACTGAACCAGTATACAGTGGTTTCAAATAATATTGGCATTAATTTAACCCTTTTCAAAACGGTTTTTGAACTTAGTTTCTCTAAATTTCAAATTAGGCTTCTACCACATACTTTGTTACTTTTTATCCCCCCACAAGGGAGGGATATAGCATAGAGCTCCGTCCGTCTGTCCATCCATCTGTCCAAACTTTGTTTATGGCATAACTTGAACAATAGTTAACAGATTTCAGTTCTTTTCAGTATATGTCTGTACAGCAGCAATGTCTATGTCAAGTTCGATGACCACCATTATGCCAATGAAAATTTTTGAAGTTATTGCCCCTCTCCCCCCCCCCCCCCCCCCCCCCACCAATTAGGAATTTTTTTTCTTTGCTCCAAAATGCATTTGATGTATTTTGAGTGACTACATACATGTAGAAATTTTGTTTAACTCCATACCCCTACACCCCCCCCCCTTTAGTCAGGGAATTTAAAAGTAATTTCTATATTTATTGTACCCCCCCACCCCCGACCCACCAATATGATATATGGTATGTAACACTTTGGTGTTGAAGATTAAAGTTTGTTCAGGGGAAGTTGGTAGATTAATATTTGGGCTCTCTGTGGGCACATACCCATTTTGGGCTCGCCCAAAATTTCTGTTTCAAGAACCGATGGGCCGATTTGAACCAAATTTGGCATGTAGCATAAGTGGGTCCACAGTACTTGATTGAATCCCCCAATTTTTTGTTTGTAGCCCGTATGTACCCCAGGGACTAAAAATAGAAAAAAATTCAAATGCCCATATTTTCTAAACTACACGGAACAGAGAACTGTTATTTGGTATGAAGCATCCTGTTGACCAGTAGAATGGATTAAAAAAAAATGCCATCAGTTGTGTCAGGGTGTTCTGTAGGGGCGTTTGAAAAAATGCTGAGTCAGCATATTTGCAAAAATTGAAAAAAAAAATTCTTCACAACCGCTGATCAGAATCTTTTGATATTTGGTATTCAGCATCTATAGGATGGTCAAATACAAGTGTGTTCAAATCGCCCCACCCTTGGTTCATATTTGGGCTCAACAGAGGAGCCCAAATAATTAACTTAGGGTGCTGTGGGGAATAAGCTTTAAGAATCTTCTTCTTCAGATCAAACAATCAGATTCTTTTGATACTTGATATACAACATCTCTACAGGGATCAGATTGAAGTTTGTTCAAATTGAGTCCCTGGGTTAATATTTGGACTTCCTATGGAAGCCCGAATATTAACTTGGTGCAATATGGGGAATAATCTTTAAAAATCTTCTTCTTCAGATCCACCAGTCAGATTCTTTTGATATTTGGTATGCAGCATCTCTAGGGGGGTTAGATTCAAGTTTGTTCAAATGGGATCCCTGGATGAATATTTGGGCTCTTTATTGGAGCCCAAATATTAACTTGGTGCAATATGAGAAAATTTCTGAAAAAATCTTCTTTTTCAGACCTGCCAGTGAGAATCCTTTCATATTAGGTATTTGACATCTCTAGAGGTGTAAGATTCGAATTTGTTCAAATCCAGTCCCAGGGTTAATATTTGGGCTTCCTGTGGGAGCCTGAATATTAACTTGGTGCAATATGGGGCATAATCTTTAAAAATCTTTTTCTTCAGATCCACCAGTCAGATTCTTTTGATATTTGGTATGCAGCATCTTTAAGGGGGTTAGATTCACGTTTGTTCAAATGGGATCCCTGGATGAATATTTGGGCTCTTTATTGGAGCCCAAATTTTAACTTAATGCAATTTGAGAAAATTTCTTAAAAATTCTTCTTTTTCAGACCTACTAGTGAGAATCCTTTCACATTTAGTATGTGACATCTCTAGAGGTGTAAGGTTCAAATTTGTTCAAATCGAGTTCCTGGGTTAATATTTGGGTTCCCCAAGGGAACCCAAATATTTACTTAATGCAGTATGGAGAATTATCATTTAAAATCATCTCCTTCAGATCCAGCAGTCAGATCCTTTTGATATTTGGTGTACAACACCTCTGGGAGGGTTAGATTGAAGGTTGTTCAAATCAGGTCCCTGTTTAACTTGCAATATGAGAAAATTTCTTGAAAATTCTTTTTCTTCAGGACCACCAGTGAGAATCCTTTCATATTTGGTATGTACCATCTCTAGGGGGTGTCAAATTCAAGTTTGTTCAAAGCAAGTCGCTTGTTTTTTCTTGTTTTAAAAAAAAATAAAATTTTGTGTGTGGGGAAGGGGGGGGGGGGGGGGGGGGGTGGGAGGGAGCTAGAGAGAACCACAGTAGTTGAAAACAAAACAAAAATTTCGTTCGGTTTTTGTTTTTTAATACTTCACACAACAGAGCTTGCTAGGAAGCTTTCCTAGGACTAGCAGAAATGAATGGCCAAAAAAGTTGCCGTTGGTTGTGTCATAGCAAATGAAAAAATTGCTCTTGCTGCTGTTCACTTATTGATACACTCATCTCTTTTGACAACTTGAGCCAGGTGAGCGTTTTAGACTCACTTGAGCCTCTGGTTTAGTGAAGGTTACATTTTTTTTTTCTTTTTAATTAATATTAATTACTATTGATTGTATCATTCTCATTATGTCTTATGTTATTTTGGGACATATTTAAACATATTTTGCAGTCAATTTAACTTAGAACTTCGAGGTTAAAGTTTTTGGTTAAACATTTTTATTTACAGTTTTATGCCTTTAATTCTTCAAACAGTTTAGTGGAATGTCACTGTTCTCATTTGGGACAATGTCTATACTGTCTAATGAAGCTTTCTACAGTGATTTTAATTAATATTGGCAGGATTTTAACCCCTTTTAAACATGTTTTCAGACTTAGTTTCTTTGCATTGGAAATTAGGCTTTTACCACATACTTTGTTACTTTAATTCTTGCATGGTCAGTACAACTTAATGATTGCATTTACATCAGTGATTTCTTTTATTGGTTTTAGGAAATATTGAACCCTTTTTTTCCAGTCAATTTTACATAGTATTCCCAGCTTAAAGTTTCGGATTAAAGTTTTGCTTTTCAAGGTTGTACCTTTTATTCTTCAAAACTGTGTTACAACGGCATTGTTTTTCATTTGGGGCAAGGTCTACTGATGCTGTATACAGTGGTTTCAATTAATATTTAACCCTTTTCAAAACTGTTTTCTATTTAGTTTCTTTAAATTTGAAATTGAGCTTCTAACACATACTTTGTCACTTTTTGTTCTTGCATGATCAATACAACTTTTAATAATTGCATTTACAGACCTGGGGCGCGGTGGCTCAGTTGGTAGAGGTGCAGGCTGCAAGCCGAGAGGTCCTCGGTTCGAATCCCACCTGCGGCAACCGCGTTGTGTCCTTGGGAAAGACACTTCACCCTGATTGCCTACATGGGGGTACGATGACGCTGTGTACTGAGGCGTACTGCACGTCGATGGTGCGCATGTCTTCAACCAATCTAACCCTGCCTGTGCTGTGGTGCAGAGTTCAGAGTTATGATGTTGGAGAGCTGGCAGCTGCTCGTCGTTGCTCGGTGGTTCTCTCCGGGTACTCCGGCTTCCTCCACCCGTAAAACTGTCATGGTCACGATTAGCCATTGTGCATAAGTATGTGACCTTAAACACCAATAAATAAATAAATATAAATAATTTACAGACCTGATTTCTTTCACTTGTATGCAGCTTTTTTCTCATTACCTGAGCTTCAGAGTTTGAAATACAAAGAAATGCCTTCTGTAGCATACTTCTGTTATTTTTACAAAAGTAATACAGATTGGAAGGAAAATGGGAGTGAGGGACTTTGATGCTGTCTCCAAAACTAAGGGGGAGATGGGTGGAATCAATCCACCCCACCCTCCTCCCCATGTTATCCAGAAGATGAATCCAGTTCTAATTATACGATTCTCTTCAAATTTGATATTACTTTTTTAAACGACCATTTGTAAAAACGGTCATATTATGTAAATGATCCATCCGTCCGTGCGTAAATAATTGGTTTCAGACCGATAACTCCAGTTTGGATTATTTGATTTCAACCAAAGTTGATAGATATATGTGTATTTTCCAGCTAGTAATACGGGCCAAGTTTGAATATGGGTCCCCGCCCCCCCCCCCCCCCCCCCCCCATATGAAAATATAAAATTTGAATAGCAATTTTTGTATATCACGAGTGCATATATGGCAGATTCGTTAGGTAAATGGTTAACAAAAATGTCTCAGACTATTTTGTGTCTAAGCATTGCCATTGCTGGGACAGTCGGGCTGTATGCGTGACATCACTCTAGTTTAATTAACTAACAATCTTGAAATAAATAACCATTTTTGGAATGAGTGATTACTTTTGACCATTTTTAGCTCATCTGACTGAAAGTCAGGGTGAGCTATTGTGACCACTCGTGTACATTGTCTGTCATCCATGAACATGGTATTTGCGACTTCTCCAAAAATGCTGGGCTGATTTCAGTTAAATATGAGGTGATTGTTTGTTCTGACATCGCATTTTCAATTTGATTTATGTCCTACCCCATAGGGAGAGTGTTGGGGAAAATTCTCCCAAATTAAAAAAAAAAAAATTTCTCATGAACTGTTTGATGGGTTACATACGATGACTTTATATTTGGTACTGAGCTTCCTTTTAAGGTGAAGAATCAAATTCGTTCAAACGAAGTTCTTTGAGCAATGTTTGCCTTTATAATGGGAGGGACAAGATTTGTTTGTTGTCCCACACAAAATTTCTGTCTTCTGAAGCAATGAGCCGATTTGAACCAAATTTGATATGTGGTATTATTGAGTGTTAAATAATTGGTGTATTCCAAAAAAAAAAAAAATTAATTTCCCACATCCCTGTGGGAATGCCAGGAGTTAAAAATAGAAATATTTTAAAATGCCCACATTTCCCAAACTGCACTTAACAGTGAACTGTTATTTGGTATGAAGCATCCTTAGAGGACTAGTAGAAAATTGCTATCAGTTATTTCACAGTGTACTGTAGGGTGGGGCCTTGCAAATCACAGACTTTCTTTTGAATTGAATATAACGAACATTTCAAATCGAATCTCGAATCATCAGTAAAACATCCTGTTTTGTTCCCTCAAGGAAAAGACCAGGAATTCTTCCACTCAGTGACCATTAACAGAAATAATTAACGAAGAAATGTTATTGAAAATTATGTATTGGGAAGTCCACATGATTTATATAACAACAAGCCGCAACATTTAAAAATTATCGGTTTTACGAACTGTCCCTCAGTATTAGAGTTAGTGTTTGAATCTTGGAGCTGAAATTATCCATTTAAGAGATCAACTCGGCAATGCACCGATATTACCCCATGTATGGAACACAACGAAAGTTACAAAATCAACAACCATTGATTTGTTAAAACAATTGAATCCTTGAAAGCTTAAGTAATAAAAAAACACAAGGGTTGGAATGGTTTATATTTGTTTTGATTTAAAAAATGTCATATTGGTAATCAAATCATATTTGTACAATAGATAAAATCATATACATCTTGTGGCCTTATTGAGGGCAATTTGGTCTGCTTCACAAATACAATTTAGACTGAATCAATCATCATGAGATGACCAGTGAAATGCTGTCAGTCTGACAGACGACTGACGAAAGGTCAGAGATTTTGAAATCATGATGATGTGATCTATGAAAAGCTGTCGAGTCACAGACTCCTCTCACTACACTTGCTTGTAGTGCAAGCTAAAGCTAGCTTTTGAAATATAAAATTCCCGCAGTTACTTAACAAAAGCTTTGTTACTGTTTGCTTCCAAGTGGATGAAGGAAGTGAGGCTCCAGGCCACTTCCACTTCATTCCCTTGATGAGCAAGTAGACTCTTAAATTCTACAACAGATTAATAACCACAAACATAACACATCATATGTAGTAGCTTGCTTCCATGCAGATGAAGAAAATAGAGCTCCAGGTGCCTTTTACATCATATGCTTGTGAAGCAAAACCAAAGTTATCTCCTTTACTGCTACAACCTCTTAGAGCTCTAGAACACGGCATACCCACATTATGCTCCTGGTAATGAGAAAATCTATCAACCCTTGTGTCAATACACTATATTAAATTGTACTTATGCCCACACTACACCACATACATATGAGGTACTGACTAAAAGTTTCTATATAATAATTTTCCTTAAAATAGGCAGCACACACTTTTTAAAAGAACATATCCTGGATTATAAATTACTATTCGGTGGACTTAAAATGTAAATGGGAATAACCTAACATATTCATTTGAACCCTCATCAATATGGAAACTTGTATTATTAATTTATTTAACCAATTTCCACTTTTAATGAGTAATTAAATATTCCATAAGTTTATACTTCAGGCCCCTTACAAATCCTAAAATACAAGTTGTGAACTACTGCTATTTTTCCTGTTTTTTATTTGCTAAACCCAGCCAAACATTTATGGTATGAGCAAGCAAATGACGGCCCTGTAAATTCTAACATACTTTGGATAATGGAAATGTAAACTGCACTTACCTTATTTATTTATTTATTTATTTATTTATTTATTTATTTATTTATTTATTTATTTATTTATTAGGATTTAACAACACTTTAACAGCCCTGATCATATCGTGTCGGTGACAGTTTTACAGGTCGAGGAAGCCGGAGTACCCGGAAAGAACCACTGAGCAGCGACAAGCAGCTGCCAGCTTCCCAACATCGTAACTCCGCACTGCAGCACAGGCAGGGTTAGATTGGTTGAAGACATGCGCACCATCGATGTAAAGTACGCCTTAGTATACAACGTCATCATGCTCCATGTGGACAATCGGGGTTAAGTGCCTTGCCCAAGGACACAACGCGGGAATCCAAATCGATCGCTTAGACGGTCACTCATCCAATGACTAACTGGGCCCAACTTTACTTAACTTCGGTGATCTGACGAGAACCATTTACCGCAGCGCCACCAATGCCCCTGCACTTACCTTGAAAGAAAATAACATTATACTGTATAATATTTATTTACACACATGATGGTCAGATTGTGGTATACAGAATTAAATGAAAAGTTTCTGCATGCCAGAAGCTCACAAGGACGATGTGGGATTGAAATCCATTGCAACCCGAATAACTTTATTTGCTTTATGGCTTTATTTGCTTATACATCCATGAGTCGGAAGCGAGAGCCAATAATCTTATTAAGTTTGAGTATGCGACTGGCAGTAGGGTAGTGGGTTGAGATCCCTGAGAGACTCGAACTGGAAGATGGCTAGGAATTTTGCATAACTACAAGAGTTTGTTCCGTGTTTGCTTAGAGAAGTGGGAATATTTATGGTAATACTGAAACCGCAGTTTGGTGGTTATTTTAGAAAAAAGAAAAAGAAACCCAAACAGTCGCTGGTTTGGGAGCAGCCCCAGCATATTTTCCTTTGAGGTTACAAAAAGGACAAAATCCACCAATATGTGTTTTTGAAAGCTGGGAGTCATCCATCAGCCTATAAGGGAGAGAGGATGCTGAGCCTTGGCCATCTGGTCTGCCTTCAGGGGGAGCAGATGACGGGATGATTGGAAGGAAAAAAAACACACACACACCTTCTCACAAACACACACCCGAAAGCCCTTAAAAGGGTTGTTAATTCTTTATTCAAATGTTTATTTATATAAAATGTACACTCGTCCTAGCCCGGCAAGCTTGTTTCAGTCCTTGCGTGGTGTTTGGTGGTTTCCTGTGTATGTTAACAGAAAGTAGGTTGTACCAATTCCTCCTACGTTTCGCCTACTATTTCCGTGCGTCTTCTTGATAAGGGTGTTGAGAATGTTCAATTACAAAAGTTATAGGTAGAGAGAAAGATAGGTATCCGCTATTGTATATTGTGATTGTTGTGTGATTGTTGCTATGGATGGGGTGAAGGGTGGGTTTCTTCGGAGCCCACTCCCCATACGCAGAGTTGTGAGGCAATCCTCACAGCCTCAATCCTAAAGTTCTCAATGAGTAGCGAGGCAATCCTCACTGACGCCACACAGTTTAATTCTATTGAGTAATTTTAACTTACTGTGGCTTATTTTGTTTTTCTGTTAAGGGTTTGGTGTTCGTTCAGCTCTACCATTCATTCACTATCATGGAGTCTTTGGAGAGTTTTGTTATATAGGTCTTATTAAATGTGTTTCAATCGTGCTTCAGCAGAGTTGTGAGGCAGTCCTCACAGACTCAATCCCAAAGTTCTCAATGATTTGCGAGGCAATCCTCACTGACTCCACGCAATTTAATTATATTGTATAATTTTTAGTTGAGTTTTGACGAAGTGGGCGACGGGCGTAAACAATTGGTTTCCGGGCAATAACTTTAGTTCTATTTGATGCACCTTTACCAAACTTATACCAGAGGTTACCCTATAGGAAGGGGGAGGAAGACACCTATTGATTTTGGAGTCTGGGACTCCAAGGTCAAGGTCACTGTTACTATAAATAGAATATTTTATGACAAATTGGTTTCAGGGCAATAACTTTAGTTCTATTTGACGCACCTTTACCAAACTTATACCAGAGGTTACCCTATAGGAAGGGAAGACACCTATTGATTTTGGAGTCTGGGACTCCAAGATCAAGGTCACTGTTACTTTAAATAGAATATTTTGTGACAAATTGGTTCCGGGCAATAACTTTAGATAACTTTAGTTCTATTCCGTGTATCTTCACCAAACTTATACCACAGGTTACCCTATAGGAAGGGAAGACACTTATCGATTTTGGAGGCTGGGGCCCCAAGGTCAAGGTCACTGTTGCTATCAATAGAATATTTTGTGACAAATTGGTTTCCGGGCAATAACTTTAGTTCTATTTGACACACCTTTACCAAACTTATACCAGAGGTTACTTTATAGGAAGGGAAGACACCTATTAATTTCGGATTCTGGGACTCCAAGGTTAAGGTCACTGTTACTATAAATAGAATATGTTGTGACAAATTGGTTTCCGGGCAATAACTTTAGTTCTATTTGAAGCACCTTTACCAAACTTATACCAGAGGTTACCCTATAGGAAGGGAAGACACCTATTAATTTCGGAGTCTGGGACTCCAAGGTCAAGGTCACTGTTGCTACAAATAGCTTATTTCTTCAGAATTTAATGTCAAAACTTGACGTCTGGATCTGTGATTCTTTGCTGGATTTTTATTTTCTGAAAGCTTATTTTGTTTTTCTGTTTAGGGATCAGTTTTCTTTCAGCTCAATCATTAATTCACTATCTTGGAGTCTGTTAAGGGTTTTGTTTTGTAGGTCTTTTAATCACGTATCAATATTTTCTACTTTTGCTAGCTCATGAAGTTCCTTTATCAGTGTCCATTTGGGTTTGCATAGTGCCACATGCAGGGCATAGTTTTGAACCCTCCGTTGCTTCTGAATGTTGGCTTTGCTCAGGTCACTTGTTGTTATGGCACCGTATTCTAGTACCGGACATATAAATGATTTGTGTAGAGCTTGAGAAGCACATCTTTGTTTGCTCCCCAATTTTTACTTCTGATCATCTTCAGAAAATTGATACATTTAGTAGCTCTAACCGTAATGGAGTTTACGTGACTGTTTAGAGTGAGATTGCTATCTAGTAAAAATCCAAAAAATTTGGCCTCTTTGCTTACTTCTAATTTGTGATCGTATAACTGGAGATCGATACTGGGGACTGGTTTTTAGCTTTACTTGACAAAGTCAAGATAAGCTATTGCCATCACGTGTGCGGAAGTCTGTTAGTCTGTTCACATTTTCCTTTAGCACAGGCTACGCCCCGTAGTTCTTATCTGATCGTCACGAAATTTCGTATACAGGTTTGAGGTCATGTCTAGATGAGAACATCCCCTTTTGGTCGCGATCGGTCAACCGTGATGGCTGCCCGAGCCCAAAACCCAAAAACCATTAGCACAGCCTGCAGGTTGTATTTATGAAGGAATTTCATTGTAACTTGGCAGGATGCCTCTGTATAATATCTAGATGAGAACGTCCCCTTTTGGTCATGATCTGTCTACCATGACGGCTGCCCAAGCCCGAAACCCCAAAACTTTTAGCACAGTCTACAGGTCATATTTAATATGGAGGGATTTCATTGTATCTTGGTAGGATGACTTTGTATGATGTCTAGATGAGACCTTCCCCATTTGGTCACGATCTGTTAACCGTGACGACTGCCCAAGCCCAAAACCTTTAGCACAGTCTACAGGTCGTATTGATGGAGGGATTTCATTGTAACTCGGTAGGTTGACTCCATATAATGTCTAGATGAGAACATCCCCTTTTGGTTGCAATTGGTCAACTGTGATGGCGACACGGGACCCGAAGCCCGAAAACCTTTAGTACAGTCTATAGGTCATATTTATGAAGGGATTTCATTGTAGCTTGGTAGGATGACTCCAGATAATGTCTAGATGAGAATGTCCCCCTTTGGACACGATCATTCAACCGTGATAGCTGCCCAAGCCCAAAACCTGAAAACCTTTAGCACAGTCTACAGGTTGTATTTATGGAGGGATTTCATTGTAACTTAGTAGGTTGATTCCATATAATGTCTAGATGATAACGTCCCCTTTTGGTTGCAATTGGTCAACTGTGATGGCTACAGGGGCCCGAAGCCCAAAAACCTTTAGCACAGTCTGTAGGTCATATTTATGAAGGGATTTCATTGTAACATGGTAGGATGACTCCAGATAATGCCTAGATTAGAACGTCCCCTTTTGGTCGCGATCATTCAACCATGACGACTGCCCGAGCCCAAAACCCGAAAAACTTTAGCACAGACTACAGGTCATATTTATGATGGGATTTCATTGTAACTTGGTAGGATGACTCAGTATAATGTCTAGATGAGGACGTCCCCTTTTGGTTGTGATTGGTCAACCGTGATGGCTACACAGGCCCAGAGCCCAAAAATCTTTAGCACAGTTTACAGGCCGTATTTTTGAAGGGATTTCATTGTAACTTGATAGGATGACTCGTTTTGGAATAATTTCACTGTAACTTGGTAACTTTCGTTGATATACGTTAACTGCGAGGGCCACATACATTAACTGTGAGATCATATTAACCCACCCCTCAGCACTTTAGTACAGTGTACACCTCATATTATTTTTATCATAAACATAAACAGAAATGAACATATTCCCAATTATCACAATTCTTGTCTTATTACATAATCCTTTCATAAATATTGGACATTATCCTTTTCATCAAACATAACACACAGACAAGTCAAGCTACAGTGTCATTGACACTTTCATTTCCTTTGCTTCTTGAAGAACGTAACTTTTTGAGTTTTGGTGGCATTGAGTTTGATGCGCCATAGGGTTCACCAGCTCTCAAGATCACGAATGGTATCCTCTAGATGATTTTTAATTATGTTTCGGGACTTGCTGGCCATCCACATACCTTTGTCGTCTGAGAACTGCGTTAGTTCAACACAGTTTTTTCCTACTTTTTTTTATGTCATTCACATATATTATGAAAAGAAGTGGGCTTAGAACCGACCCTTGTGGTGTTCCTGCTTCAAGTATTACTTCCTCTGACACCTCGCGGTTAATCCTCACCTTGATTTTTCGGTCAGTTAGAAATGATGATATGATCCTCAGAATTTTAGTGGGTAATCTCATTTTCGAAAGTTTATATCTCATGCCATTGTGCCATACCAAGTCGAACGCTTTTTCTACATCCAAGAAAAGCGCTGTTCCGATTTCGTTTTGACTAAATGCTGTTTTCATATAATCGACCAGTCTATATACCTGTTCGATTCCCTCTTTCTGACTCCTTTGCCATTTGTTGAAAAAGTTGATTGATTCGAGATAGCTGCACAGTCTTGTAGTGAGAATCTGCTCAAATATTTTTCCAACACAGCTAAGCAAGCTAATTGGGCAGTAGTTAGAAGGGTTGGTAAGGTCTTTGTCGGGTTTAGGTATCATGACTCCTGTGGCCACTTTCCAGCATTTTGGGAAGTACCCACAGGAGAGACAGCAGTTTTGGAGTTGGGTAACTCTACAGTAGAAGATGTTGGGGGCACTGTTTCATTCTTTTGTAAGAGACTTCGTCTTCTCCTGGGGACAAAGATGACTTGCATTTACTGATTATACCCATGACCTCTTCTATGCTTATTGGTTCGGTTAATTCATGCTCTTCCCCGTCTTCATGCCTTTGGTTGAAGTTCGGTTCATTTAAAATTGAGTTGTTATCTTGGACAAATTTATTTGCTTGTACCTTAAAGTTGTCATATCTGTTCCCTTCTTGCAGACGATGCGCTTTCTTTAGAAGTTCGGCAAAAGTGCTGGCTTTGCCTTGTCGTCCATGGCCATAGTTCCTCAGTGCATTATTATTGGCACTTTTGCTCTTTTGGCCAGTAAGAGTTTTAAATGTATCCCAGAACCTCTTAGGTTCTCTCAATCCATTTAGGTTTTCTGTTGATTTTTCCCATCTTACGTGATTGTCGTTAGCTATGGCCTTTTTAGCTCACCTGACTTTCAGTCAGGAGAGCTATAGTGATCACTCACCGTCCGTCGTCCGTTGTCTGTCGTTCGTCGTCGTCCGTGAACATGGTGTTTGCATCTTCTCCTCCCAAACCACTGAACCAATTTAATTGATATTTGAGATAATAGTTTGTTATGACATCGCAATTTGATTTTGTTCAAATTAAGTTGCCTTGCCCGTGGGTAGGGCCACACCCAAAAAGTGTGCTGAAATCTTAAAAAGTCTTCTTCTCATGAACCAGCAGTAGCAGAGACTTGATATTTGGTGTGCAGCTTCCTTTTGAGGGGTAGACTCAGATTTGTTCAAGAGAGGTTTGTGGGGCTATACTTGGTGTCGTTATGGGAGGGGCCAAATTTTTGGCCCCGCCCAAAATTTCTATTTTCCAATCCGAGAGGCTGATTTGAACCAAATTTTATGTGAGGGCTTATTGGGTCATAAGTACCTAATTTATGCTGATTTTTTTTCCCGTAGCCCCATGGGAACCGCAGGAGCTAAAAATAGAATAAAATTAAAACGCCCATATCTCCAAAACTGTACAGCACCGAGAATTTTTATTTGGTGTGAAGCTTCCTTAGGACCAACAGAAAGAATTGGTAAAAAAAACTGCCATCGGTTTTATCATAGGGTACAGTTTCGGGACTTTGAAAAAGTGCTGAGTCAGCACTTTTTAACACTGTAGGCAATGGGAAAAACATTAAAAAACCTTCTTCTCCAGATCCAGCAGGCAGAATCTTTTGATATTTGGTATGCAACATTGTGGGGTGGATCTGATTCAAGTTTGTTCAAATCGGCCCCCTGGGTTTATATTTGGGCTCAGTATAGGAGCCCAAATTTGAACTTACTGCATTTCAGGCAAATTTCTTTGAAAATCTTCTCAAGATCCAGCAGGCAGAATCTTTTGATATTTGGTATGCAACATTGTGGGGTGGATCTGATTCAAGTTTGTTCAAATCGGCCCCTTGGGTTTATATTTGGGCTCAGTGTAGGAGCCCAAATTTGAACTTAGTGCATTTCAGGCAAATTTCTTTGAAAATCTTCTTCTCAAGATCCAGCAGGCAGAATCTTTTGATATTGGGTATGCAACATTGTGGGGTGGATCTGATTCAAGTTTGTTCACATCGGCTCCCTGGGTTTATATTTGGGCTCAGTATAGGAGCCCAAATTTGAACTTAGTGCATTTCAGGCAAATTTCTTAAAACATCTTCTCCAGATCCAGCAGGCAGAATCTTTTGATATTTGGTATCCAACATTGTGGGGTGGATCTGATTCTATTTTGTTCAAATCGGCTACCTAGATTCATATTTGGGCTCACTATAGAAGCTCGAATTCGAACATAGTGCATTTCAGGCAAATTTCTTCAAAATCTTCTTCTCCAGATCCTGCAGACAGAATCTTTTCATATTTGGTATGCAACATTGTGGGGTGGATCTGATTCCAGTTTGTTCAAATTGGCCACCTGGATTCATATTTGGGCTCACTATAGAAACCCAAATTCGAACTTAGTGCATTTCAGGCAAATTTCTTCAAAAATCTTCTCCAGATCCAGCAGGCAGAATCTTTTGATATTTGGTATGCAACATTGTGGGTGGATCTGATTCAAGTTTGTTCAAATCGGCCCCCTGGGTTTATATTTGGGCTCAGTATAGGAGCCCAACTTTGAACTTAGTGCATTTCAGGCAAATTTCTTTGAAAATCTTCTTCTCAAGATCCAGCAGGCAGAATCTTGTGATATTGGGAGGTGAGCACCATGCTTAGGGAGGTGAGATTCAATTTTGTTCAAGTCCCTGGGTTCATATTTGGGCTCACTGTGGGAGCCTAAATTATAACTTAGTTCAAAATGAGGAACTTTCTTTAAAAATTTTCTTTAGATCCAACAGTCGGAATGTTTTGATATTTGGTATGCAGCATCCTTAGGGGGGTGAGATTCAAGTATGTTCAAGCCATGTCCCTAGGTCCATATTTGGGCTCACTGTGGGAGCTTGAATTGTAACTTTGTTCGAAATGAGGAATTTTCTTAAAAAATCTTCTTCAGATCCAGCAGTCGGAATGGTTTGATATGTGGTGAGTAGCATCCTTGGGGGGGGAGGGGGGGATTCAAGTGTGTTAAAGCCAAGTCCATGGGTCCATATTTGGGCTCCCTGTGGGAGCCCAAATTATAACTTAGTCAATATGAGGAATTTTTCTTTAAAAATCTTCTTCTTCAGATTCAGCAGTTGGAATGTTTTGATATTTGGCATGGAGCAACCTTAAGGGGCTGAGATTCAAGTTTGTTCAAGCCAAGTCCCTTGGTTCATATTTGGGCTCACTATGGGAGCCTGAATGACAACTTAGTTCAAAATGAGGAATTTTCTTTAAAAATCTTCTGATCCAGCAGATGAATGCTTTTGATATTTTTTATGCAGCATCCTTAGGGGGGTAAGATTCAAGTTTGTTCAAGCCATGTCCCTAAGTCCATATTTGGGCTGATTGTGGGAGCTCGAATTGTAACTTGGTTCAAAATGAGGAATTTTCTTTAAAAATCTTCTTCTTCAGATCCAGCAGTCGGAATGTTTTGATATTTGGTGTGCAGAATCCTTAGGGGTGTGAGATTCAGGTTTGTTAACGCCAAGTCCCTGGGTTCATATATGGGCTCCCTGTGGGAGCCCGAATTATGACTTAGTTCAATATGAGGAATATTCTTTAAAAATCTTTTTTTAGATCCACTGGTAAGAATATTTGGATATTTGGTTTCAGCTTTTCTTAGGAGGAGCAGATGCAACTTGTGGAAATCAATTCTCTGGGTTGATATTTAGGCTACCATGTCAGGTGAGCGCCCTCAGGCCCCCTGGGGCCTCTTGTTTACTTCTCCATGTAGGCAATTATACGCGGTTTTAAGTTCTGCTCTTTTCATTTTATCATTCTCTGATTGGTAAGTTCGGAAGGCTTTTCTTTTTTGTTTAATTATTTGAAGAGTTGTTTGGGTTATTCTGTTTATCTGCGTCTTTACTGTTTGCTTGGGACAAATTTCATCTAGTGTACTGTTGATAACCTCGTTAAGATAGGTGCAGGCTTTTTCTAACTCATGGGCATTTAAGGGGTCATTTGCCTTTATTTTTACTTCAAAAATGTTTCTGAAGAGGTTCCAGTCAATTTTTGATAAGTTACTCCTGGGCACGGGAGGATACCTTGTGGGACCAGTATTACATTTCAAAGTGGCGTGAACTGCCAGCTGATCACTGCCTAGCTCATCATCCCCTACGTATATGTCTTGCATTTGGCTAGTTAGTGATTTGCTGTTGATAATCAAGTCTAGGATATCTGATTGATGGAGTGGGTTGTTGCTTATGTATGTTACTTCTTTATCGTTATTTACCATGAGTAGATCAAGTTCTTCAGTGATGTTGAAAAGGGCATCACCATTAGGCTCAGTCTTATGACAACTAAATACCTGGTGTTTCGAATTGAAATCACCCAAGAATATGCAGTGCTTGTATTTTTTGGTAAAGAATTCAAATAGTTTACTGTCTACGGTTGCTTGTGGCTTGTTATAATATACTACTCAAATTTTGTTAAGCACCAAATATTTGACACATCATTGTGAAATTTGCTTGTGACATATTTGCGATATTTTTGGTGGATATGATTGAGGAATGTATTAAAATGGTCCCCAGTGTTTACATTAGCTCTCTTGACAGGCAGACTTTTTGTGACCGTCATGGAAAGCATGTACCCCTTCATTTTCATGATGTTTTCTTGTACTGTTTACATGTACATGACATGCGTAGGGTATTCAGTCTTCATTTCAACACAAACCCTTGTGATTTAATGATTGAATATGCCAAATGCAGATGTAAGAAGACATTTGTCTGAAGCAGAAATGTGGCGGGCTGTAGGGAAGGTGGACCAAGGGGCTACCCATCGTTGGTAAAGCCCTTGGTGTGCACCATACGGTGATCACCAGAGCCTAGGCAAGATTTCAGCAGTATGGCACACAAGTAAGACGGCATGGTGGTGGCAGAGACAGGGCAACATCTGCAGCTGAAGACCGGTTTTTGATCATTCTGGCCCTAGGAACCACTACAGCAACCCAGCTTCGCAGTGACCTTCAGAATGCATCCGGGGTAAATGTTTCGACTCAGACTATCCGGGCAAGGTTGCACGAAGGTGGTCTCCGATCGAAAAGACCATGTATTCGCATTCCGCTGTCCCAGAACCACCGTCAGACACGATATGAATGGGCCATGGACCACGTTGGATGGACCAGAGAAGATTGGCGACCTGTCCTTTTTACAGATGAGTCAAGGTACTGCCCAGACCACACAGATAGGCATTCTAGGGTATGGAGAAGACCAGGAGAGTGATTCCATGCAGCCAACATTGCTGAGCATGACCGCAATGGTGGAGGGTCTGGTCTGGGGCGGCATCAGCTGGGATGGACATTCAGAGCTCTGTGTCCTTGAACGTGGTACATTGACTGCACAACAGTATATTGATGAGATCCTGGATGTCCACGTCAGATTGTATGCAGATGCAGTGGGTCATTCTGATGGACGATAATGCCCATCCTCATGTTGCCCATGCTGTCTGGGAGTACCAACAGAAGGAGGGGATTAAGCGTATGGATTGGCCAGCAAGATCCCCTGACCTCACTCCAATCGAACATTGGAATGAGTTGCAGCTTGCAATTTCAGCCCGTCCAGTCCAGCCAAGAAGTGTCCAGGAGCTTGGTGCCATGGTGGTCCAAGAATGGAACAACATCCCACAAAGGACCACCAGGAACCTGATTGGGAGCATGAGAAGGCATTGTCAAGCTGTAATTAACAGTAATGGGTCTCATACTCGATATTGAAGCCATACCAGTTCACTCCGTCAACTTTTTAGCATATTGAAAAATTTCCTCTTTTACCAATAATATCCATTTTCCATGGTTATCATATTCAAAAGCTAAAAAATAACGTCAAACACAAATAAAATCTTAATTTCTGTACTTAAATCATTAAAGATATAATTAAATAAAAAATATATACACTTTTCATTACAATATTTCAACTAAAACGTAAAACAGGTAGTTGGATGTACTTGGTGCTTAGCAAACTTGGAGTAGTAGATGATATGATGGCCACGTGTTTGTGCTCAAGTTCAGTTTCAGCCGCAGTCACTTCAGCATTGAGGTGGTCGCTTAGTATCTTTTTGTATTTAATCTCCTGCCTTATTAGCAGAGCGACGCTGCCACCTTTTTGGACGGGGTGATCTCTTCTAATAATATCAAAACCACATAACGATAATTTTTTGTTTGGTTTAAGCCATGTTTTGCTAATTCCAATTATGTCCATATTCTTTAAATAATGTGACATTTGATTATTTTTCGGATTAACGCTTCGACCGTTCCACTGGACTATTTGTAGTGTATCCATCAATGGTTTAGGAATAACTGTACAAAGTTTATTTAAGTTTAATTACTATTTGTAATATTGTTACCTAATTATATTTTGTTGACGGCCACTTCTAATAGCGTGTGAGATATTTGAGTTTTATATAACTTAGGGGCTGTTTTACTGATCTTTTTTCAAACGTCCGAAAGACTGGTGTCCATGTGTTTCTTCATTATGCTGAAAATAGAGCCAGCCATTAGGGTACACATGGAATAAGGGGAGGTTGAGTTCTCGACATTACTTATATTTAGAGCTTTAAAAGCTGAATGTTTGTTTTAACCTTTTTGAAGTGGCTACACCCCCGGTAGTTGCTGGGGTGTTGACCACCGCAATTGGAGCATTACAGAGTTGTAGCACTACATGCCTTCGTGCTGTGTTTGTTGCCACATTTCATACATGGTTGCTCCCCATTGTATTTGTGTGACAAGTGCCCAAATTTATGACACTTGTGACACTGAACGGGTTGCGGAACAACACGACATTCCTTGGTTTCATGTTTTTGCCATTGATAATTACTCCTTTGCTTATCAGATTTAATTTTGTTGCTCTATTAGGGCATTTTACTTTAATCTTCCAAGTATGGTTGCCCGTGGCTTTGGAGATTAATCTCTCCCATGAGCATCCTGAAAGGGCTTTATCAATCGAGTTTTTTCCATTTTTGTATAATAGCACATTATTATGACACAGGGGTTTGGTTGCGGATGGCTCTGTGTATTGTTTTTATTGGTCACCTTCAGTTGGTGTTTTGGCTTTTACTTTGTCCTTGTTTGTCGCGCTATCGGTTGGGCTAGCTGTTGCTGTCGCATTCACGATTTCCAGTGATTTTGGCTCTGTTGTGTTAACAGACACCACATTTCTTGGTGTGACCACCGAGTCCTCAGTGAATTTTGCTTGATAGTTTTTGTCTCCTAGACATACCGATCACTAGTCGTACAGAAACCATTTTCATCTTCGACGTCCACGGTTTCATCATTTTCATGGAACTCATTGGAGAGTTTCCTTTTCGACCAATTTTGGTTTGGTGATTTTTATCTGTCGCTGCGATTTGGGGATTTTTGTGGAATTTGTATCTAATTTCAACTGTGTCAGCGGGGGAAGCTGCGGTTGTGTTCGTGGCTTCTTCTGCTATGGAACGCAGCCAGTTATCCTGGCTGGGGGTAATTAGATCTGAATCTATTCTAGATATCTCTGCCAGTGAGCCAGCGGACTCAGGTCTTCTGTAGCGGCGTCAATAGATGGTGAACCAGGAGAGGAGGAGCATGGTCCTCCTTACCTGGTTTGGATCTCAGAATTGCCTTTTCCAATTCCCTTTCAATTTGGCCTTTTCTTTATCTGCCTTCCACTTCTGGGCTTGAAACTCTGACCGCAAACTCTCTATTGTGCCATTGTTTCATGTCTGAAAATTTCTTTCTGGAAGCCAAACACCATCGACATCATCAATACCATGTTGGAGTTAAGTGAATTTCCACTGTTGCTTACTTTGCTGGAAGGACAGAATTGTTTACCTGAGCTTGACTTTGTTTATCCATTGTTTATTTGTAAATAATTCTTAAATTTATTAGCTCACCTGACTGAAAGTCAGGGTGAGCTATTCTGATCACTTTTCGTCCGTCGTCCGGCGTCCGTCGTGAAGGTGGTGTTTGGGCTTTTTCTCCCAAACCACTGACCACATATTAATGAAATTTCATGTGAGAAGGGGTTGTGTCTGCGGACTTTGATTTTTTGTCAAATTAGGTTTCGGCTCACATTGAGCAGAGTGATGGGGCAAAAATACTGCAATTCTTAAAAAATCTTCTCAAGAACCAGCAATAGCAGAGACTTGATATTTGGTATGCAGCTTCCTTTTGAGGTGTAGACTCAAGTTTGTTCAAGAGAAGTTGGAGGGGCTATATTTGAGGATGTTAAAGGAGGGGCAAAAATTTTGGCCCCGCCCCAAATTTGTATTTTCCAAACCGCGAGGCCGATTTGAACCAAATTTTACATGAGTGCTTATTGGGTCATAAGTACCTAATTTATGGCGAAATTTTTTTCCCCATAGCCCCGTGGGAACCACAGGAGCTAAAAATAGAAAAAAATGAAAACGCCCATATCTCCAAAACTACACGGCACTGAGAATTCTTATTTGTTGTGAAGCTTCCTTAGGACCAACAGAATGGAATGATAAAAAAAAATTGCCATCGGTTTTATGATGGGGTACTTTTTGGGGAGTTTGAAAAAGTGCTGAGTCAGCATTTTTCAACACTGTGGGTAATGGGAAAAACATAAGACTACTTTTCTGCGAAACCACTGCTCCAAAAGCTTTAAAATTTCACATATAACATCTTTGTAAGATTGTTTCACATGTTTATTGAAATCAATTGCCTGGGTGGATATTTGGGCTCTCTAAGGGAGCCCAAATGTTTAAATTAGTGCAGTATGAGGAGTATTTTTGAAAAATCTTCTTCTTCAGATCTAGCAATAAGAATGTTTTGATATTTGGTATGCAGCATCCTTAAGGGGGTGAGATTCAAGTTTGTTGAAGCCAAATCCCTGGGTTCATATGTAGGCTGACAATTTGGGGTCCCGTTGCAGACTTCGAAATTTTGGACGAAAATCCGAAAAAAAATTTTTTTGTTTTTTATGCATTTCTGTCAATTTTAAGACAAAAAAAAAATTTTTTTGTTTTTTCTGCGTTTTGGTCAATTTTAAGACAAAAAAAAATTTTTTTTTTTTACCCTGAAAATTTGGGGTCCGGGTGGGACTTAGAAAATTTTGGACGAAAATCCGAAAAAATTTTTTTTTGTTTTTTATGCATTTCTGTCAATTTTAAGACAAAAAAAAAAAAAAAAAATTTTCCCCTGAAAATTTTGGGTCTGGGTGTGACTTAGAAAATTTAAGACAAAAAAAAAATTTTTTTTTTTACCCTGAAAATTTTGGGTCTGGGCGAAAAATTTTTTTTTTTTTTGTTTTTTATACATTTCTGTCAATTTTAAGAGAAAAAAAAATTATTTTTTTTACCCTGAAAATTTGGGGTCCGGGTGGGACCAAAATCCGGAAATTAGTTTTATCGTTTTTTATGCGTTTCAAGAAGAAGAAAAAAATTTAGGCTGAAAGTATTTTGTTTGGGAAAAAAATCTGTTTTTTATGTGCTTATCTCAATTTTGGGACGTAAAAGTGCAGGAACTGAAAATAGAAGGAAAATCCTGTGTATTGTGTGGGCACAATCGCTTCATCTAGTTGGTATATGCTTTTCTTAGGAGGGGCGTATGCAGCTTATTCAAGTCAAGTCCCTGGTTTGATATTTAGACTACCATGTCAGGTGAGTGCCCTCAGGCCCCCTGGGGCCTATTGTTTTTAGGTTATTAAAGATTTTAATTTAATTGTATTGACTTAAATATTAGTTTTTAGAGGAAAAATGCAGATAGAAATAGCAAGAGAAAAAAGTAAACACTTTCAGTGATACAAAAAGATACACAGAAATAGTGCAAATGGCAATAGCATTGCTGAACTTCCGAGTGGTATACAGACCATCAAGCGCTCCCAATGTATATCCCTTTCCCAAGGCAAGCACTAGTTGCTAAGTAAACAACTCACTGCTAGGGGAAATTTGAGTTGACAAATGTTTTTCACAGTTCACAGCCAGCAATCATCAGTCATGGCAGTGATGCCCATTGTCTACTGAGATTACTCTTGTGTTGGAATAGAACAAAGGCGTTCAAGTGTTCTATTCAGCTTGTAATTCTTTTAACAGGGAACAAGCTGCTTAATCCCCCATTGTGCACTACCAGTTGAACAGGCAGAGCACTATGTGGAATTAACATTATCAGCTTGTTCCTTAATTACCCTTGGTACATGCAGATCCTAATTTCTTCCCCATTAGGTAACTTTATAATTATGTCTCCCCTTCCCAGAAGGGAGACATATTGTTTTAGTGCATATTCTTCTTCTTCTTCTTCTTCTTCTTCTTCTTCTTCTTCTTCTTCTCATACAAACTTTGTCCGGGCTATAACTTTTTTGTCTTTTGACCTACACCTTAGATACTTGGCATGTGGATGTATCACCATGAGCCGGTGTGCAGTGTATCATAGTGACCTTCATGTGACCTTGACCTTTGACCTGAAGGTCAGATTTATGTGTTTTTTAAGGGAAACATCACACAAACTTTGTCCGGGCCATAACTTTTTTGTCTTTTGACCTACACCTTAGATACTTGGCATGAGGATGTATCACCATAAACTGGTGTGCAGTGTACCATTGTGACCTTCATGCGACCTTCACCTTTGACCTGAAGGTCAGATTTATGCGCTTTTTTTAAGGTAAACTGTCTGGACCAGAACTTTTTTGTATTTCGAGGCAGGCTTTAGATATTTGGCATGTGGATTTATCACCATGAGCCGGTGTGTAGCGTTCTATTGTGACATTCATGTGATCTTGACCTTTGATCTGAAGGTCAGATTTGTACTTTTTTCAAGGAAACTTTGTCCGGACCAAAACTTGTTTGTCTTTTGAGCCAGGCCTTAGATATTTGGCATGTGGATGTATCACCATGAGCCGTTGTGTCGCATGCCATTGTGACCTTCATGTGACCTTGACCTCAAGGTCAAATTATGTACTTCAAATAGGGAGTAATTGTCCAGACCAGAATTTTTTTGTTTTTTGACCTAGGACTTGGTTATTTGACATGTGGATGTGTCACCATGAGACTGCATGTCGCGACCTTCATGTGACCTTGACCTCAAGGTCAAATTTATGTACTTCAAATAGGGAGTAATTGTCCAGACCAGAAATTTTTTTGTTTTTTGACCTAGGACTTGGTTATTTGACATGTGGATGTGTCACCATGAGACCGCATGTCGAGACCTTCATGTGACCTTGACCTCAAGGTCAAATTTATGTACTTCAAATAGGGAGTAATTGTCCAGACCAGAATTTTTTTCTTTTTTGACCTAGGACTTGGTTAGTTGACATGTAGATGTGTCACCATGAGACTGCAAGTCGTGTCCTTCATGTGACCTTGACCTCAAGGTCAAATTTATGTACTTCAAATAGGGAGTAATTGTCCAGACCAGAATATTTTTCTTTTTTGACCTAGGACTTGGTTATTTGACATGTGGATGTGTCACCATGAGACCGCATGTCGTGACCTTCATGTGACCTTGACCTCAAGGTCAAATTTATGTACTTCAAATAGGGAGTAATTGTCCAGACCAGAATTTTTTTGTTTTTTGACCTAGGACTTGGTTATTTGACATGTGGATGTGTCACCATGAGACCGCATGTTGTGACCTTTATGTGACCTTGACCTCAAGGTCAAGTTTATGTACTTCAAATAGGGAATAATTATCCAGACCAGAACTTTTTTGTTTTTTGACCTAGGACTTAGATATTTGACATGTGGATGTATCGCAATTAGACTGCATGTCACATGTAATCATGACCTTCACCTCAAGGTCAAATTTATGTACTTTAAATAGGGAGTAATTGTCCAGACCAGATTTTTTTTTGTGGACATGTGGATGTGTCACCATGAAACCGCATGTCCGCTACCTTGATGAACTGCATGTGACCTTGACCTCTGACCTCAATGTCAAATTTATGTACTTCAAATAGGGAATAATTGTCCAGATCAGAACTTTTTTGTTTTTTGACCTTGGACTTAGATGATTGGAATGTGGATGTATCGCAATGAGACCACATGTTATCATGACCTTCATGTGACCTTGACCTCAAGGTCAAATATATGTATTTTAAATAGGGAGTAATTGTCCAGACCACAATTTTTTTTTTTGACTTGTGGATGTGTCACCATGAAACCGCATGTCTGCTACCTTGATGAACTGCATGTGACCTTGACCTCTGACCTCTAAAGGAAGGGGAGACATATGTTTTAGTGTGCTAAAACACTTTCTAGTTAATTATTTTATTATTTTATTTCCTCATAAACTACATCCTATAACACAGCCAACAGAATACACATGCATGGTCGTAATTGAAGATGAAGGCACAAACTGTACAGAAGATACTGTAGTCAGCCAATGTGAAGACCACAGTGAAAAATCCACCTGTACATAATATAATCAGGGAAAATACTAATAAATACAACATTTAAATTAACATATAAAATAACATAAAATGTGTCTGAGAAAGGAAAGTATGGGAAGAGAATGTGCATTACAATCACGATGGAAGAGCGGGAGAGGAAAACCAACCACGGAGGAAAATAAAAAAAAAATAAAAAGTATATTCACAGCTTGTGAGCCAACAGAGTGTTCTAAGAACCGGCAGAGAAAACCATGCGAGAGAGAGGCACAAACTATGCCAAACCGCACATGGCTCACTGCGCGCTGTGGATAGTCAAAGCATCAATATGGATATAGTGGGTATAGCAGTCAGAAGACCATCTACCAAGAGCCTTGATCAGATGATCTTCCACATTGGCGGCTGCTGCAGAGGTGGCTGCACCAATCCGAAATGAATGGCCAGTGTAACAAGCTGCAGAATGACCTAAAACAGAGTATCCTGAATACTCTGTAGGAAAAGTGTACAAGTGAGAGGGGGCACCCATCACGCAAACAAAATAGAGGTGAAGAGGGCTGGCAATTCTGAGGTTGACAGAAAGTGAGATAATGGAGAAGCCTGTGAACAGGACAAACCTTACCACCTGTACAATGAAGAGATGAAGAGAAATAGTTATGCCTTGATGGAAAGGGTCACTTTTGGAAGCTTTCAAATGGAGGAAAACTATTCGATCTCACGAGTTATATTGTATATCACCAAAGCAAAGCTGAGAATTTGGATCAAAGCCTAAAGCCACGTGAGGTGAACTCCCCACACCGGAGAAAGCCGCTTCAAACAGAGAATCGAAATATGGATTGAAAAAACCTTTGCAGAGGCCTCACATATCTCAGATAAAAGTGGAAAGGTGATTGGTAAACATCGCGTACCAGTACAGGATCAAGAATGCTTAATACCTCGTAGAAACATTTGTAAGCGCACAAGCTGAGAATTATCCATGGGAATGAGTGGTGTGGGAATATTATATTATATGCCAAAATGGTGCAGTCCAGCAAGATATTACTTGATTGTACTGTAGGGAAGAGTCTTCATACCATGGCAAAAAGCAACATATTCTAAATAGGATCTCTTCGGTGAGTGTCAGAGGAAGATTGTAGTTTGTGAGAGGAATGTGGAACGTTCTACAGAATTCTTGGAAATGTCGAAGAGCAGAGCGATATGCATCAGTATACATGTGGGAGTCTGGCGCATGGGTGAAATTATTTTCATGGAAAAGAGAAACCCCATTCCAGGCATTGAGAAAGTTGTACCACATACGCAATTCCCGCCAACAGTTGTTGCTGAGATAAACAAAATGGTGTAGCTTTGGGTAAGACTACTTACCGAGAACAACCGAGAACAAATCAAAATAATATATAATGGCAAAAATAAATATTAATTGTTAGCATATAGGTACTCTATGTTGTATAAAAAATAAGAAAAGTCAAATTTAGAGCTTTTAGACCAACTGATTCTGTGGTGATGGGGATTATTTATCAATTTCGTATTTGTCGCCGGACCGAGAAGAGACTACTAACCGAGAACAAGATTGTGACTGTTAATTAACACTGACTGCATGAGTTTCATAACCAGTTTCATTTGTTCTTGGTAAGTAATCTGTTCTCGGTATAAATACAAGATTAATAAATAATTTTCATCACATAGACTTTGGCTGGTCTTTGTTTTGTTTTTTTTATTTAATACAGAAACACAATTCCCATCTCTATTTACCAGGACTTTGGACCTGCAAGCCATAGACTTGGCTGTTTTAAAACTGTCTGTTCTTTTGTCGCCTATACTGGTACACACAATTCCCATCACCATTTACCAGGGCTTTGGACCTGCAAGTCATACATGTCTACACATATATTTAAACCCAATAAACTTTTATTAACACTTTTAAATATTATTTTGTTTTGTTCTCGGCAAGTAGCCTCTTCTCGGTTCGGTGCCGAATGTGGAAATTAATGAATAATCCCATTCACCTTCGACCTGGCTGGTTTAAAATTGTTTTGTTACTAATTTGAACATAATATAGAGTACATGATGCTTTATCCATTAACAATAAACTTTTATTTCGATCTTTATATATTTTGTTTTGTTCTCGGCAAGTAGTTTCTTCTTGGTTTGGTGCCAAAAGCGGAGGTTTAATGAATAACCCTCTTCGCCATAGACTTGGTCGGTTTAAAGTTGTTTTTTCTAGCTTTTACATAAATAGAGTACCTATATGCTCATAATTAATATTTATTTTTGCTTTTATTTATTATTTATTTCTTTTTCTCGGTTCTCGGTAAGTAGTCTCACCGGTAGCTTTTTTGCTTTTACTGACACCGCCAACAGATGTGAAATAAATGACCTTCCAGGCACAATGACTCTGCATGCAAAATGCAGGTGTCCAAGGAGGCTCAGCAATTGCACCTTCTTGCACTTGGATCTTGAAAGAAAGTCAGAAAGAATGTCCTTAATGCCTTCCACTTTGTCCAATGGCAAGCAAGCTTCCATACGTTCAGAGTCCAAAATTATACCTAAAAATTCAAGACATGTGGCAGGGCCAAAAGTTTTGTGGCTTGCTAGTGGAATATTCAGATGCCCAAAAATCCTGGTAAGTAATGCCATAGTCTTGAAAGGATCACCATCCAAAGGGTCAGTAGTTAGGAAGTCATCCAATAAATGCAAAATATTATTGATCTTGTAATTGTGCTGTGTGATCCAGCAAATGGCTGTTGACAACTGATCAAAAATATTTGGACTGGACCTAGTGCCAAATACCAATTTTACAAAGAAGAAATAGGAATCCTTCCACTTTATCCCATGCATGGGCCACAGCTCAGGGAGGATAGGTAACAGTTTGAAAGTGTCTGTAATGTCAGTCTTACACATCCATGCTCTGTAACCTTGGGTATGGATAACTTGTATAGCATCATCAATTGTGACATAACATAAGGAAAATGACTTTTTATCGATAAGTTCATTGATGCACGGGATGTCGTCAGTATTATGTGGTGCTGACAAATCAACGATTAATCGTTTCTTTTTAGAATACTTCCCCTCTGCAATGCCAATAGGGCTGATACGGTAAACAGGGTAAGGAGGAGTGGTAAATGGGCCAATAATATAACTCTTGTCCAATTCATTTTTGAGCAGTGTGTCAACAACATCTGGCTGAACCGTAGCAGATCTAAGATTTTTACACTCGAATGATTCTGAAGGTTGCAGACGAAGGCCTGTGTGAAAACCATTCCTTAAACCATCTACCGAAAACGTCACAAATATCCTGTCGGGGTGGGTGTGCAGTTCTTGAGAGAGGCAGAATATATTAACTAGTGTAGTTGCAGTCCCAAATGGGTTCATGGAAGAAGCAAGTTGTGTCATCGACTGAGAGTCGAGGTGCCTGTCGCCCAAGTTACCCAAAGTCTGTGAAATTTCAGGGGAATTATCAGTACAACCTATTACACAGACCGAATAGAATTAAAATTATTACTTATTTCCTTGCCAAGATGCATTAAACGTTGTCTGCCCTGGGCATCTAAAGTACTCTTTGAAGGCCTCTTAGCAACAGGAATTGCTGAGGGTCCCGAAAAATACCTTGTATCCACCCGAGGACAGAATTCAGTTGAATGATCCTCTAAATTGCAAATGTGACATTTTAGCATTTGGTGCCCTGCAAAGATTGTGTTGAATAATTTGGTCTCTTCGACTCCAGTCTACCTTTTGGTGGTTATAGTGGAGCTGATTGGCGGCCTGGGCTGAAAAGTCCTTGTGATAAGAATAGAACAGGGTGCCACCAAATTGTTGGGCCATTTCCACAATATCATTTTCATTTGCATCCAATTCTGATCACCTTGAGGGGTAAGATTCACACATTACTGATTTGTAAATTGTGAAAGCTGTGATAAATTCCCCAAGTGACAGCTGTCTTGACAATCTAGAATCGGGACGTAAATTTGCTGGTCCCTCACCTGTATTGACGAGACGCTGTTCGGTGCCATAATGTGGTATTAATAAACATGCCAAATTTACATCTGCCACAATCTCAGTCCTAAAAGCAGCTGTGACAGTGTCAATTTACTGTAAAGTATTCATATCCGTACCTTGTGATGAAAGTAGTGACGAAATCGGAGTGCTGTCTGCAGAATTTGAAGTAGAAAAGTTGAAGCTTGGAAGATGTGTCCGAGAAAGTTCCGTACAATGTGATGAAGATAACATGATGGGTTGAGTCACTGAATTGGTAGGACCGGGTGGTTCACTAACATGGTGGCCTGGTCGTCGGGTGGCTTCTGTAATATATTGCAGTGAGTCCACAGTTTGACTTAGTTGCTGAAGAGACTGAGAAAGTAGACTTGCATCTGATGCCGTGAAATTGACTTTATCTGGCCTTGACACTGATGATGCATTTTCATGGGCCTGTCCCGAAGTTGTCGGCGGAGAAGAAATGGAGCCCTGCTCAAGTTGAATAAGATCTGGTGACTGTGCGTGAATGTCTTTTAGTGATATATTATTATGGAAAAGTTGTACTAGCAGTGACTTTTTGAGTCCGACAGGCACTATAAAAACTTTTTGTGCAAGGCTGTGTCGCAATTCATACACTGTCCAGTTCTCCAGTTCATCTGTGTTCCAGTTCATAATTCCGTTATGTGAAATTACTGCTTCTAAAGGTGATGTGTTTTGTGTGGAGTGGCTGTCATTTCGCAATTGTGACGTAGGTCGGGAGGCCGATCTGGTAACTGGTTTTGAATACAGCTTGTTTGTTGAAGCGGTTTGGCTCTTGGGCCTCATGACAGTTGTGATTTAAACTCAGTTCACTGGCATGTAATACACAATAAAGTGTCAAATGCATAATACAGAATGCTATAAACACAAATAGTCCATCCAACTGAATAATGAATAAGTCTGTATTAGTAGTGCATGTAGCTGTATTACTAGAGAATTGTCACTGTAAGTGTTAAGCAATCAAGACATGTGAATTAATTCAAAACAAAATCCACTATCCAGATTAGAGAGATTTGTGAAAGTCAAAATTCCAAAATTAACTAGACTTTATGATTCTGGAGAATCATGGCTTTTCCCGATGAGATTCCATGATTTTTCATGACCCCAGAGTGTCTGATGAATTGTTTTTAACTGTCTCACTGAAGTTCCTTTCTTGATGTTATGAGAAAGGTGGGTATAGTAGTCTCAAATGACTCAGTTTGATGAAAAAATGTTTAGGTAAAAACCATCATTAATGGTGGAGAGGTTAATATCAATATCATCGTCCAACAAGTTAATCACCGACAAAAGGAGTTATGTTTGTTTGACACATATCTACTAAGGTCTGTGGCTATTTGAAAATGGTCCATTTTATCTCAAATGTATCCCAAATATTGATGTCTGGCAGCTTGTAGAGGGTTAACAAGTGCTAACAGGAATATTTTTCCATGCTGTTTGTAATGTCACACCAAGAAATGCGAATGGCCATTTTTTCTTAAAAATCTGCAAGATGTTTTCAGAGAAATCCAGGGAGAACATGAATTTTAAGCTCTTGATGGGTATCATTGTGTATCCAGTCCAAAACGGCTTAAGGGTTGTTTATTGAATACCCTTATTACTTACAAAAATAATTCTCAGTGAGTTCTACTTCCACTTATGTTAATCCCTCCTCTTAACTATGGATGCTATGGTTACGCAAACACAGCCCATTTTATCAAAATTTTGATGTTTGAGAACCTGCATAGGGTTAACAAATGCTTACTGGAATATTTTGTACATGCAACTTGTAATGTCACACTAAGATCTGAGAATGGCCAGTTTTTCTTGAAAATCTATGAGATGTTTTTAGAGAAATCCTTGGATAACCTGAAATTTTAACCTATTGAGGGGTATCGCTCTGTAACCAGCCCTAAACAGGTTAATGCTTGGTTTTGTGAATACCTTCATTACTTACAAAAATGATCCTCGGTGAATTCCACTTCCAATGAAGGAGGTTATGTTTATCTCGCAGGTACACATTGGGTGTTATGGGTTCCCAAGGACAGCCCATATTCTCAAAATGTCTATGCTTGGCAGCCTCTGGAGGTTAACAAATGCTTACCGGAATATTTTGTCCATGCAACTTGTAATGTCACTCCAAGACCTGTGAATGGTCAATTTTTCTTGCAAAATGTTTTGGATAAATCCACAGAAAACGGGAATTTTAAGCTTTTAAGGGGTATATCTCCTTAACCAGTCAAAAATGGGTTAAGACCTCGATTTTTGAATACTTACAAAAATGTTTCCCTATCAGTTTTGCGTCTGGTAAATGAAGTTACGTTTCTCTGTGGCATTCCCATTTGATGTTGTTGGTGTCCAAAAACAGACTATTTTTTCAAAATTTTGACATTTAGCAGCCCATGGAGGGTTAATGAATGCTTACCAGAATAATTTATCCTTGCATATGCAACTGGTAATGTGACACCAAGACCTATCAATGGCCATTTTCTCTTGAAAACCCTACAAGATATTTGCAAAGAAATCCAGGGAAAACATGATTTTTTTTAAGCTTTTGATGGGTATCGCTATTAACCACCACAAAAGGGGTTAACATTGATTTTTTTAATACCCTTATTTATTTATTTATTGGTGTTTAAGGTCACATACTTATGCACAATGGCTGATCGTGACCATGACAGTTTTACGGGTGGAGGAAGCCGGAGTACCTGGAGAGAACCACCGAGCATCGACGAGCAACTGTCAGCTCCTCAACATTCTAACTCTGTTCAAGCTCCACTCAAGCAGGGTTACAGCGGTTGAAGACATGTGCACCATCGATGTGCAGTACGCTTTAGTACACAACGCCATCGTGCCCCCATGTAGGCAACCGGGATAAAGTGCCTTGCCCAAGGACACAACGTGGGTCATCCCGGATGGGGATCAAACTCGGGATCTCTAGCATAGAAGTCCAACAGTCTACCACTGAGCCATCGCGCTCCCCGAATACCCTTATTACTTACAAAAATGGTCTTCTGTGAATTCCACTTTCAACAAAGGAGATTATGTTTATCTCTCGGGTATACATTGGGTGCTGTGCGTGTCCGAAAACAGCCCATTTCAACAAAATTACGATGCTTGGCAGCCTGTAGAGGGTTAATAAATGCTCACCGGAATATTTTGTCCATGCAACTTTTAATGTCATACAAAGACCTGCAATAGTCAATTTTTCTTGAAAACCTGCAAGATGTTTTTAGAGAAATCCACAGAAAATGGGAATTTTAAGCTTTTAAGAGGTATCTCTCTTCAGCCTGTCCAAATGGGTTAAGACTTCAACTTTTGAATACCCTTACTACTTACAGAAATGTTTCCGTATAAATTTTGTGCACGATAAAAGAAGGCACTTTTCTTTGAGGCGTACCCAGTGGGTACTGTTAGTGTCCAAAAACAGCCCATTTTTATCTCAATTTTTACTTTTAGCAGCCTGTGGAGGGTTAACAAATGCTCACCAGAGTATTTTGTCCATGCAATTTGTATTGTCACACCAAGACCTGCGTGCATGGCCAGTTTTTCTTGAAACTCGACAAGACTCGTTTAGAGAAATCCACAGAAAACATGAATTTTTGAGGGGTATTTAGTTTAACCAGCCCAAAACGAGTTAAGGCTTGGCTCACCAACGATAGTTGTGTGAGCCTATGGCATAGCCCTCATGTCATCATCGTCGGTGTTGTCAGCAGCTTTGGCCGAAGATGCCGCCGTTTGCGCCGGCATCCGGATTCATTCGTTTTGAACTTGTGTGTGCAGGTTTTGATTTTTTTTTTTTTTTTTGCTTTTTTTTTTATGTCAGCATGCTTTTCAGGGAAAGTAATATTTTATTCAACCCTTTCCATGCTTAGTTCCTTGAATTTGATCTTTTGTGTGCAGGTTTTTGACTTTTCTGTGCAGGTTTTTGACATTTGTGTACAGGTTTTGAAATTTTGTCTTCGAGTGGAGTTTTACATTACTGGCATATTGCCATGGTGGTTACCTTAACATTTCATGGTATTTTTCTAAATTTTAACCCGTTGAAACAAATGTGATACTTTTTTGACTTTTATGTGCAGGTTTTGAGGTTTGTCTTTCTTTTCTTCCAAGTGGATATTTTTCAAGTAGAGTTTCACCTTACTGGCATATTGCCATTGTGGTTACTGTGACATTTGCAGGGTATTTTTCTCAATTTTAACCCTTTGAAACAAACTTGATACTTTTTTTTACTTTTATGTGCAGGTTTTGAGGTTTGTCTTTCTTTTCTTCCAAGTGGCGACTTACCTTGTAGCATATCGCCATGGTTCCTATATTATGTTAGGATGCTTCTTGGGGCTATTATTATATCCCTGCTTCGAAGAAGTGGGGGCTATATAGGAATCGCCCTGTGCGTCTGTACGTACGTCCGTATGTCCATCCATACGTCCATCTGCCTGTCTGTCTGTCCGTCTTTCCGTCTGAACAAATTCTTGTGTGCTCAACTCCTCCTACATTAAAGAACCGATTTTGAAGAAACCTTTCAAACATCATCACTACTAAGTGAACATGCGCATATTCCAAAATTTTTGATCTGCGACAATTTTAACCAGGTTATCTCTCTTGAACTTTGATTTAACATGGGTTTCTACATGAAATTCTTGTGTGCGCAACTCCTCCTACATTTATCAATCAATTTCCTTATGGCCTTCGCCTACATGATCAGAAGTGCATTCCTCTAAAAACCCAAAGCGGGGGTATTAATCACCTTCAGTGATAGTTCTAGTTATATTATTTAACCCTTTA
Organism: Pictodentalium vernedei; assembly: GCA_031216915.1. Taxonomy (NCBI): domain Eukaryota; kingdom Metazoa; phylum Mollusca; class Scaphopoda; order Dentaliida; family Dentaliidae; genus Pictodentalium; species Pictodentalium vernedei. The sequence goes on from CM062297.1 coordinate 621,483,616, forward strand.
GCTGCTTATTTACCTTAATTTAGGACTTTTGTGTGCAGGTTTTTGACTTTTGTGTACAGGTTTTGATATTTTTTTTAAGTGGACTTTTACCTCACTGGCATATTGCCATTGTGGTTACTGTAACATTTTCAGGGTATTTTTCTTAATTTTAACCCTTTGAAACAAATGTGATACTTTTTGGACTTTAATGTGCAGGTTTTGAGGTTTTTCTTTCTTTTCTTCCAAGTGGATATTTTTCAGGTAGAGTTTCACCTTACTGGTATATTGCCATGGTGGTTACTGTGACATTATCCGGGTATTTTTCTCAATTTTAATCCATTGAAACAAATGTGATGCTTTTTTAGCTCACCTGACTTTCAGTCAGGAGAGCTATAGCGATCACTCACCGTCCGTCGTCCATCGTCCGTGAACATGGTGTTTGCGTCTTCTCCTCCCAAACCGCTGAACCAATTTAATTGATATTTGAGATAATAGTTTGTTATGACATCGCAATTTGATTTTGTTCAAATCAAGTTGCCTCGCCCGTGGGTAGGGCCACACCCAAAAAGTGTGCTGAAATCTTAAAAAATCTTCTTCTCATGAACCAGCAGTAGCAGAGACTTGATATTTGGTGTGCAGCTTCCTTTTGAGGTGTAGACTCAGATTTGTTCAAGAGAAGTTTGTGGGGCTATACTTGGCGTCGTAATGGGAGGGGAAAGAATATTTGCCCCGCCTAAAATTTCTATTTTCCAAACCGAGAGGCAAATTTTGACCAAATTTGATATGAGGGCTTATTGGGTCATAAGTACTTAATTTATGCCAAAAATTTTTTTCCCGTCGCCCCATGGGGACCGCAGGAGCTAAAAATAGAAAAAAATTAAAACGCCCATATCTCCAAAACTACCCTGCACTGAGAATTCTTATTTGTTGTGAAGCTTCCTTAGGATCAACAGAATGGAATGGTAAAAAAAAATTGCCATCGGTTTTATGATGGGGTACTTTTTGGGGAGTTTGAAAAAGTGCTGAGTCAGCATTTTTTAACACTGTGGGTAATGGGAAAAACATATAAGACTACTTTTCTCCCAAACCACTGCTCCAAAAGCTTTAAAATTTCACATATAACATCTTTGGAAGATTGTTTCACATGTTTATTGAAATGAATTTCCTGGGTGGATATTTGGGCTCTCTATGGGAGCCCAAATGTTTAAATTAGTGCAGTATGAGGAGTATTTTTGAAAAATCTTCTTCTTCAGATCTGGCAATAAGAATGTTTTGATATTTGGTATGCAGCATCCTTAGGGGGGTGAGATTCAAGTTTGTTGAAGCCAAGTCCCGAGGTTCATATTTAGGCTGAAAATTTGGGGTCCCGTTGCGGACTTAGAAATTTTGGACCAAAATCCGAAAAAAATTTTTTTGGTTTTTTCTGCGCTTTGGTCAATTTTAAGACAAAAAAAAAAAAAAATTTTCCCCCTGAAAATTTGGGGTCCGGGTGGGACTCAGAAAATTTTGGACCAAAATCCGGAAATTTTTTTTTTGTTTTTTATGCATTTCTGTCAATTTTAAGACAAAAAAAAAAAAAAAAAAATTTTCCCCTGAAAATTTGGGGTCCGGGTGGGACTTGGAAAATTTTGGACCAAAATCCGAAAATTTTTGTTTTTTGTTTTTTATGCATTTCTGTCAATTTTAAGACAAAAAAAATTTTTTTTTTTTTCCCCTGAAAATTTGGGGTCCGGGTGGGACTTAGAAAATTTTTGACGAAAATCCGAAAAAATAATTTTTTTTTTGTTTTTTATGCATTTCTGTCAATTTTAAGACAAAAAAAAAAAAAAAATTTTCCTCTGAAAATTTTGGATCCGGGTGGGACTTAGAAAATTTTGGACCAAAATCTGAAAAAAAAATTTTTTTTGTTTTTTCTGCGTTTTGGTCAATTTTAAGACAAAAAAAAATTATTTTTTTTTACCCTGAAAATTTGGGGTTTGGGTGGGACTTAGAAAATTTTGGACCAAAATCTGAAAAAAAATTTTTTTGTTTTTTATGCATTTCTGTCAGTTTTAAGACAAAAAAAAAACAAAACAAATTTTTTCCCCTGAAAATTTGGGGTCCGGGTGGGACTTAGAAAATTTTGGACCAAAATCCGAAAAAAAATTTTTTTTTGTTTTTTCTGCGTTTCGGTCAATTTTAAGACAAAAAAACCCAACCCAGCCAAAGAAGGATTCTGACTGGTGGGTCTGAAGAAATAGATTTTTAAAGAACTTTCCTCATACTGCTCTAAGTTAAACTTTGGGCTTCGATAGATAGACCAAATATTAACCCAGAGACCCGATTCAAACAACCTTCAATCTAATCCCCCCCCCCCCTCCCCCTCCCCACTAGAGATGTTGTATTCCAAATATGAAAGCATTCTGACTGGTGGATCTGAAGGAGGTTTCAAAGACATTTCCTCATATTGCACTGTTGATATTTCAGTGCCTATAGGGAGCCCAAATATTAACTCAGGGACTCAATTTGAACAAGCTTGAATCTGCCCCCCCCCCCCCCCCACCTCCTCCTCCCCCCAAGAGATGCTGTCAAAAGATTCTCTTATAGATGGTTCTGGAGAAGATTTTTTTTTTAATTTGGAAAACAATTTATGGATGCTATCAGAGAAATGCCCCTTTTGGGGGCCCCTGTGGGTGTGGCAACTATATTTGAACAAACTGGAATTCATATATGATAAGGAACATGAATATCAAATATGGTTGAGTTCTGCCCAGTTGTTTATGAGGAGAGGTTGATAATGTAAAGTTCACGCCAGACAGATGGATGGATGGTCAACAGACAGAAAGTGATCACTTCAGCTCCCCCTGACTTACAGTCAGATGAGCTAAAAATAAACAATATTCACAAAGTTTAATAACTATGGATGTTACTGGAACCGGCTGATGAGCCGGCTCCAATGACAGCCATATTTGTACAAATTTTATTGCCAGTGTCACGATATTTCAGGTCATGTTAGTGTTGTATTGGTTAATCTGCTGCCTTTGTGTTAGGTAAAGGGTTAAACTGCCTCAGTTCTTTTCACATGAATCCTTGCAGCGGTACTATGAGGATCTACATGGTTCCTCACTGGTTTTGTTGCATGGATCTCTACGTGAATCGATTCTCAGATTCTCGTCGAAATATAAGCCCTGGCTGAGGCTCTATAATTCACTAATATCAATAGAAAGTGCCATTTTATCTCAACAAATGATGTCAAATTTTCTTTTACCTAGTGATGGGGTAAAATATAGCCCTGGATGTACCCCCACACCCCTCAGTATGCCTTTTTCCATAAAAAAAACTATATTAATTTATAAATTAATTGATGCTGACACATATTGAATTTCCCATTTTTATTCAATCACATTCTGGCTTCTGAAGACATTTCACATTGTGTTTGATGAATATTTTGCAATCTTGTAAGAAAAAGCCTCTGTTTTCCCAGTTAAGGCACCTCGAGTCATAAAACAGTGATTTTTTTTCCAACAGAATGACCAGTACCTGCTACTGTGGTGTCTCATGACACTTAAAATTCCTAAAATCATCAAATATTGATTCTGTAGTGCTGTGCTTGTGCTGCAAGTATCCACAAGTGCACTTTCACTACTTTGCTTTTAATCCCCACAGTCACACATTCTGTCAAAAGGAGTGAAATTATAGAATATATGTTCCCAAAGAGGACAAATCAGTTACAGTACAATCGCCATGGTCTGGTTGTAATACACGCGTGGGCAGTGATGTCCACTCATGCGTTTACCAGGCAATAAAAATCATCATCAGCAAAATTTTAATCAATGAAGCACCTGGTTCTACTGTGTTGTACCTGGTGCTTCATTATTTAAATTTTTGATGATTATTCCTATAGTTACTGTTTGGCATCAAATATTATTGTATCCGTGGAAATATTGCCCCTCCGTGGAAAGTGAGCAGTAAACAGCAGCTGTACTGTATTTGTTTCAAGTACATAATTCTCTTTGATGTTTAATATATTTGTGACAGGACTGGGTCCAAAGTACTCAGTACTCGTACTCATAGTACTCGAGTACCACTTTTTGGACAAAGTACTCAATACTCGCCCCAGCCGTGACTTGTGGGGAAGGTTGGAGGGTGAAAGATAGCTGCAAATTATTTAAAATGTAGAGCCAGGCAAATGAAAAGCAAAGAAACATTTCATCTGAAGGACAGACAGACAGACATGCAGTAACACATTTTGGAAGCCTACATAAAAGTAGTGACTGACTTACAATGAAAAATATAGAGAGAAGAGCCAGGGCAATGTTGTCAAACAGAAAACATGAGGCCCCAGGGGGCTGAGGGCGCTCACCTGACATGGTAGCCTAAATATCAGCCCTGGGAATTTAGTTGAACAAGTTGCATCTGCCCCTCCTAAGAAAAGCTTATATCAAATATCCAAAGATTCTGACCAGTGGATCTGAAAAAAAGATTTTTAAAGAATATTCCTCATATTGAACTAAGTTATAATTCGAGCCCAAATATGAACCCAGGGACTTGGCTTGAACAAACTTGAATCTCACCTCCCTAAAGATGCTGTATACCAATATCAAAAGATTCTGACTACCGGATTTTAAAGAATGTTCCTCTTATTGAACTAAGTTATAATTCGGGCTCTCACAGGGAGCCCAAATATAAATCCAGAGACTTGGCTTGAACAAACTTGAATCTCACCACCCTAAGGATGCTGCATACCAAATATCAAACGATTCTGATGGGTGGATCAGAAGAAGAAGATTTTTAAAGAATATTCCTCATATTGCACTAATCTAATCATAGAGAGCCCAAATATGGACCCAGGGATTTGATTTCAACAAACATTGAATACATCTTCCAAAGATGTTATACGCAAAATGTGAAAGCCTTTGGAGCAGTGGTATGGGAGAAGAAGATTCTTTAATGTTTTTCCCATTACTCACGGTGTTAAAAAATGATGACTCAGCATTTGTTCAAAAGTCCTGGAAAACTACCCTATGATAAAAGCGATGGCAATTTTTTTTTTGGACCATTCCTTTCTGCTGTTCCTAAGGAAGCTTCACACTAAATAAAAATTCTCAGTGCCATGTAGTTTTGGAGATATGGGCATTTTAAATTTTTTCTATATTTAGCTCCTGTGGTTCCCATGGGGTGACAGGAAAATGTTTTTTGCATAAATTAGGTACTTATGACCCAATAAGCCTGTCATATCAAATTTGCTTCAATCGGCCTCTCAATTCAGAAAGTAGAAATTTTGGTACAATTTGGGCTCCCACACGAAGCCCAAATATGAACCCAGGGACTTGTCTTTAACAAACTTTTATCTGATAACCATAGAGTATAACAACCGTTGTATATACTTGAAGTATATACAACGGGTGTTGTATATGATTATAATTTATGCGAACGACCTCTGACCTCTTTCAATTCCATTTTCATTCATTCATTCATGAAACATCGTTATATCACAGGGCAGGTTTTAATTGTACGCTTATTGCACTTTGTCAAAATCCTCTGATGGTGTCATTTCTTATTTATTTTGCTTCAATAAAGGCAACCTAAAATTTTGCTTCAAAACATTGTAGAAATTACTTGAATGTTAATAGTAATTAGTATGCGGCGACTGCGAACTATTTATAGTCACGGCCTCGATCAAAAGTACTCGCAGAACTGCGCTAATTAAAAGTTCGTCTGCTCTACCTGAAAAAAAAAAACACTTCGTAAAAATTGTAAACAAACGCAAAATTATTTGTTATATTGGGACTACAGCATAAAACACGGAAGAAAACTGGAACTATGTCAAAAAAAAAATAACTCTACTGAAACACCGTTTTGTTACTGTTAATAAAATAGTTGAAATTTATTTTGTTCCAGCGCAGTTACATGATGCAAGAAGTGCAATCGCACTTTACAATCGCCGTCATCGATTTTGTAATGTAAGGGACACAACTCTATGCGTCTTGTCCTATTTCTTTTGTCTCGTAGACTGGTTTTCTTTGGAGGCTCGTGGGAAGCATATATAAGTCAGGTAGACGCACAAGACGGGTGTCTGTTATCAGATAAAAACAATAAACATATAGTGTGTTTTTATATCTGTGTTATACAACTCGTTGAAATATGGTTTATTTTTTCTCGGCGAAGCCTCGAAAAAATAAACCATATTTCAACTTGTTGTATAACACAGATATAAAAACACACTATATGTTTATTGTCTATATATCTCACCTCCCTAAGGATACTGTATATCAAATATAAAATGATTCTGACTGGTGGATGAGAAGAAGAATATTTTTGAAGAATATTCCTCATATTGAACTAAGTTATAATTCTGGCTCCCACAGGGAGCCCAAATATGAACCCAAGGAGCCCAAATATGAACCCAGGGAGTTGGCTTGAACAAACTTGAATCTCACCCTTAAGGATGCTGCATACCAAATATCAAAACATTCCGACTGCTGGATCTAAAGATTTTTAAAGAAAATTCCTCATTTTGAACTAAGTTATAATTCAGGCTCCCACAGTGAGCCAGGGTTTTGCAAATATATTTTTTGCGGGACCCATTTATTTTTTTGCGGGACTCATTTCCAACATGTGTCTTAATCACATGAATTGTGCTTATTTATCTTCAAATACATAGATCTTTAGATTGTTCAACCACCACATCAAAGGCTATTGCAGTAATCATGTTTATAAAAATTAATTAGAGCTGATACGGTTAACTGATTAATTGACTAACCAATGAACAACGTCTTGATCGATAAAAAAAGGAATTGATCAGTTAACCGCTACCTTTGAACTGTAGTATTATATGGGTTAACTAAAGAACAAACTTGCTCCAAAACAGGCAAATATTGTCACACTGTCTCACATCAATTATATGAGACAGAGTAACGCATGCCAGTTACGTGCTGACATACTTGTTCACTTGCATGATCATTATACTGTATCAGTAGCTGGAAATGGTCATTCTCAACCCTTCACCAAATGCGGATAGCAGACGATACTTGCACAAGAAATTCTTGAATTATTAAAGATTTTCAATGTGTGTCTCAAAAACATAGCTTATGACCCCTCATTGGAACATGCTCATTGAGCTCGTTCCAATGAGGGGTCATAAGCTATGTTTTGAGACAAAAATTGAAAACATAATAAAATTTGAATGGACATTTTTGTATATGGCGCTGGCCGGTTTTGTCTATTACGTTGAGTGAAGTTATAATTATATAAATCATCAACAGTACAGCAATTAGTCAGCTACACATTAGGGCAAGTGATTAATCGGTTAACCAAGATTAATCCATCGATTAATCGATCAAGAAAACCCATTAATCATTTCAGCTCTCAAATTAATCTTATTTTATTAAATTTTATCTGATGAAAAAATGCTTATATTTTTGTGGGAATGGTAAATGGGTCTCCTTAACAAGCATTTGCGAGAACGTCACGGGATATGAACCCAGGGACTTGGCTTGAACAAACTTAAATCTCACCCACCTAAGGATGCTGTATACCAAAAGATTCTGATTGGTGGATCTGAAGAAGAAGATTTTTAAAGAATATTCCTCATACTGCACTAATTTCAACATTTGGACTCCCATAGAGAGCCCAAATATGGACCCAGGGATTTGATTTCAATAAACATGTGAAAAAATCTTCCAAAGATGTTTTTTATATGTGAAATTTGAAAGCTTTTGTATCAGTGGTTTGGGAGAAGAAGAGTCTTAAATGCTTTCCCCATTACCCACAGTGTTAAAAAATGCTGACCCAGCCTTTTTTCAAAGTCCAAAGTCCCGAAAAAGTACCCCATGATAGAACCGATAGCAATTTTTTTGCACCATTCCATTCTGTTGGTCCTAAGGAAGCTTCACACCAAATATGAATTTTCAGTGCCATGTAGTTTTGGAGATATGGGTGTTTTAAATTTTGTTCTATTTTTAGCTCCTGCGGTTCCCATGGGGTGATGGGAAAAATGTTTTTGGCATAAATTAAGTCTTAGGACCCAATAAGCCCTCATATTAAATTTGGTTCAAATCAGCCTCTTGGTTTGGAAAACAGAAATTTTGGGCAGGGCAAAAATTCTTGCCCCTCCCATAACGAAGACAAATATAACTTCATAAACTTCTCTTGAATAAATCTGAGTCTACATCTCAAAAGGAAGCTGCACACCAAATATCAAGTCTCTGCTACTGCTGGTTCATGAGAAGATGTTTTAAGATTTAGGCATACTTTTTGGGTGTGGCCCTACTGAGGGGCAGAGCAACTTGATTTGAACAAAATCAAAATGCAATGTCATAACAAACAAGCATCTCAAATTTCACTTAAATCGGTTCAGTTTTTTTTTTTTGGAGAAGACACAAACACAAACTTCATGGACGATGGACGGACGGCGGGCAGCGAGTGATCACTATAGCTCACCCTGACTGAGTCGCGTAAGTCACCTATTTTCATTTCGACATTTGAAGCTCCGACTGAAACGCAACAAAATAGAAATAAAAAAATCCGCCAAAAGAGACAATGGACAATTGATTGTCGTGTGATTTCATTAAATGGACGTTTATTTGACGAATTAAAATGCCCATTTATCACACTCGAGCACATTCGATTTTTGAAAATAATCGTTTTCATGCAAAGCTCGCATCACTCAGTTCAGCCTTTCCTCATTTTGGCCAATTTTTAGAGGGCGACTTGTAATCTCCCCGACTATTTTTCTAGGCGACTTTGAGCTTAGAAGGGCGACATAATCGCCCTAGTCACCCTCACGGCTGGTCCCTGCTGTGGTAACCGAATTATAACTTAGTTCAAAATGAGGAATTTTCTTAAAAAATCTTCTTCAGATCCAGCAGTCGGAATGTTTTGATATTTGGTATGCAACATCCTTAGGGGGATGAGATTCAAGTTTGTTCAAGCCATGTCCCTAGGTCCATATTTGGGCTCACTGTGGGAGCTCAAATGATAACTTAGTTCAAAATGAGGAATTTTCTTAAAAAATCTTCTTCAGATCCAGCAGTCGGAATGTTTTGATATTTGGTTTGCAGCATCCTTAGGGGAGTGAGATTCATGTTTGTTAAAGCCATGTCCCTAGGTCCATATTTGGACTCACTGTGGGAGCTCGAATTGTAACTTAGTTCAAAATGAGGAATTTTCTTTGAAAATCTTCTTCAGATCCAGCAGTCGGAATGTTTTGATATTTGGTGTGCAGCATCCTTAGGGGGGAGAGATTCAAGTTTGTTAAAGCCAAGTTCCTGGGTTTATATATGGGAGCCCGAATTATAACTTAGTTCAATATGAGGAATATTCTTTAAAAATCTTTTTTTTTTTAAATCCACTGGTCAGAATCTTTGGATATTTGGTATAAGTTTTTCTTAGGAGGAGCAGATGCAACTTGTTGAATTCAATTCTCTGGGTTGATATTTAGGCTACCATGTCAGGTGAGCGCCCTCAGGTCCCCTAGGGCCTCTTGTTTTTTCTTACCTTTCAGTTCTACTGGTCCTAAGGATGCTTCATACCATTTAACAGTTCTCTGTTCCGTATGGTTTGGGAAACATGGTCGTTTGAAAATATTTCTATTTTTAGCTCCTGGGGTTCCCATGGGGATGCAGGGGTTTTTTTGCATGAGTCAAGTACTTATGACCCAATAATACTACATACTGAATTTAGTTCAAATCGGACCATCGGTTCAGAAAATAGAAATTTTGGGTGGTTCCAAAAATCTAACCCCTCCCATTACAAAGAAAAATATTGCTTCACGAACTATGTTTTAACAAACTTGATTCTACACCTCAGAAGGAAGCTCCATAACAAATATCAAGTCACTGTACCCACTGGTTCATGAGAAGATTTTAAAAATATTTTGGAGCATTTTCCCCCACCCCCTTGAACCCATACCAGTTCGCTTCGTCAACTTTTTGGAAAATTGAAAAATTTCCTCTTTTACCAATAATATCCATTCTCCATGGTTATCATATTCAAAAGCTAAAAAATAATGTCAAACACAAATAAAATCTTAATTTCTGTACTTCAATCATTAAAGATATAATTAAATAAAAAATATATACACTTTTCATCACAATATTTCAACTAAAATGTAAAACAGGTAGTTGGATATACTTGGTGCTTTGCAAACTTTGAGTAGTATATATGGCATTTTGTCGAGTTTCGTACAGGACGATTCGTCCAAAAAGCTGGGTTTTTAGGGGAGACTGAGGTGTTTTGTGTGGGAAGGGTGCCTTTCAAGTGTTTTCAAAGAAATATATTAACCCCCTTGAACCCTGTTCAATAAACTCAAAATTATTTTAAACTAATTTCTTGTGAATAACTAGTCAAACTGCTTTGAGATACGGTAGTCACCTTCTTTTAGAGAGAGGGACTCTACTTTGTGCACAAAATGTTTCTTGTTTATGTGGCAATACGAAAAGATTGCATGATATATGCACAAAATAAGTGTTTTTATGGCATTTTATCGCACGCTTGTGCTTGCACCAAACTTTTCTTGTTAAAGTTGTGTATTTATAATCTTCAACCTCCCAGAAACCTGAGCTAACAGATACTAAATTTTGACTTAGGGCATTACAGGGAATAATCTTTAAAAATCTTCTTTAAAATCACCAGTCAGAATCTTTTAATGTTTGGTGTATATTATTGTTATGAGGGTCTGATTCAAGATTGTTCAAATCAAGTCCCTCGGTTAATATTTGGGCTTCCTATGGGGGCCCGAATTTTAACTTAGTGCAATATGGGAGAATAATCTTCAAAAATCTTCTTTAAATCCACCAGTCAAAATCTTTGGATATTTGGTGTACAGCCCCTTAGGGAGCTGCTTAAATCTCATTTTGTTCAAACCAAGTCCCTGGGTTAACATTCGGGCTCTCTATTGAAGCCCAAATTTTAACTTAGTCCAATATGTTGAATAATATTTAAAACTCTTCTTCTCCAGAAACACCAGTCAGAATCATATGGCATACAAAATCTTTACAGGAGTTGGATTCAATTTGTTCAACTTAAGTCCCTCGGTTAATAATTGTGCTCTTTAAGGGAGCCTGAATTTTTACAATATGAGAAATAACCTTTGAAAATCTTCTTCTTCAGATCCACTGGTCAGAATCTTTTGATATTTGATATACAGCATCCTTGAAAGTTTGTTCAAATCAAGTCTTTAGGTTAATATTTGGACTGTCTATTGCAGCCTGAATTTTATTTTAGTCCAATATGAGGAATAATCTTTAAAAATCTGATTCTTGAGATACAATCAGAATCTTTTGATATTTGGTATACAGCATCCTTAGAGGGTTCAGATTTAATTTGTTCAAATAAAGTCCTTGGGTTGATATTTGTGTTTTCCTTATGTGTGGGGTGGGGGGGGGGGGGGGGGTGTTAACATAATGCAAAATTGGTAATATTCTTAAAATCTTCTTCTCCAGAACCACCAGTAAGAATCTTTTGATATTTGGTATACTCCATCCTTCAAGTTTGTTGAAATCAAGTCCCTAGTACTTGTACTTATTTTTGTACTCCTTAGTTTTGCATTACTGAAAATCTGTGGTAGCATCCCATTACTAGAAAAAAATGATCTGGCATGGGCAACAGACTTATAAATGATTAAACAGCTTCATTCCTTTGTAGTGTCTACCATGGTCAGGCGAGCACCTCAGTCTCCATGGGCCCTCTTGTTCAAGTTAAGTCCCTAGTTTGATATTTGGGTTCTGTAGTTTTGCATTACTAGAAATCTGAGCATTATTTGTGTGGTGGCATCCCAATACCAGAAAAATTCATCTTACATGGATAACAGGCGTTACGAACAATTACTTCATTCCTCTGTATTGTTAACACTAGCCATAGATGCTAATGAAATCCTTCTTTAAACAACATTGTCAGGTAAGTGTCTCCCCCCCCCCCCCCCCACCCCACACACACACTCCTTCCCCAAGCCTCTTGTTTCAATAGCATTTCAAAATAGATTTTTATAGATGACCACTTATGATATAATAATTTCAACAAACATTAACTACTTTTGAAATACCGCTTTTGGAAAATGATCCTTCTTTTTTTTAAAAGAAAGAATATAATTTTGATTCACTCTAATAAATCATTTAAACACTTGAAGTCAGAAGTATTTTTTTTTTTTTTCAGTTCTTTTTAAAAAGATGTTTTAAAAATCATATACTCTCCATTTTTCAGAATTCAGAAAGTTGTTTGAATGAAGTAAAATTTACATTTTTGATACCCCTACCAACCTGGCAGGGGTATATAGTATTCCTTGTGTCTGTCAGTCTGTCCATCCTGAAGTTATATCGTACACTACACTCACACCTTTCAAGACAGCCATCTGAAATTTTGCATATTGCAAACCTACATTCAGTCCATTACCATGGTAGATGGTCAGATGACTGTATGTTTTTCTCACAGTTATTGCCGTTTATCAACTTGGAAAATTTCATGTATTTTTATGTGTACCCATACTATGTATGGTACACATAATGCCATCATCTGGGGTGGCCATCCGTCGTTCGTCCATCCTTTGTCCGTCCGTCTGTCCGTCCGGCATCCATATCCATTTCTTTGTCATTTGATAACTTGAAAAATATTGCTTGGATTGTCAAGTTACTTTATATTTGTGTTCAGGTTACTGATGTGCCGAGCTGTATAGTTTTTGGTGTAAATCTGATAATTTGATCCTGAGATATTAACCCTTTATCCTTCAAATTGAAAATTCCTCCAATCCCTTTGGCATTCGATAACTTGAAAAATGTTGCTTGGATTGTCAAGTTACTTTATATTTGTGTTCAGGTTACTGATGTGCCGAGCTGTATAGTTTTTGGTGTAAATCTGATAATTTGATCCTGAGATATTAACCCTTTATCCTTCAAATTGAAAATTCCTCCAATCCCTTTGGCATTTGATAACTTGAAAAATATTTATGTGTACCCATACTATGTATGGTACACATAATGCCGTCATTCGGGGTGGCCATCCATTGTTCGTCCATCCTTTGTCCGTCCATTAGTCTGTCTGTCTGTCCATCTGTCTGTCCATCTGTCCATCCGGCGTCCGTATCCATTTCTTTGGCATTCGATAACTTGAAAAATATTGCTTGGATTGTCAAGTTACTTTATATTTGTGTTCAAGTTACTGATGTGCTGAGCTGTATAGTTTTTGGTGTAAATCTGATAATTTGATCCTGAGATATTAACCCTTTATCCTTCAAATTGAAAATTCCTCCAATCCCTTTGGCATTTGATAACTTGAAAAATATTGCTTGGATTGTCTAGTTACTTTATATTTGTGTTCAGGTTACTGATTTGCCGAGCTGTATAGTTTTTGGTGTAAATCTGATGATTTAATCCCGAGATATTAACTCTTTATCCTTCAAATTGAAAATTCCTCCAATCCCTTTGGCATTCGATAACTTGAAAAATATTGCTTGGATTGTCAAGTTACTTTATATTTGTGTTCAGGTTACTGATGTGCCGAGCTGTATAGTGTTTGGTGTAAATCTGATAATTTGATCCTGAGATATTAACCCTTTATCCTTCAAATTGAAAATTCCTCCAATCCCTTTGGCATTCGATAACTTGAAAAATATTGCTTGGATTGTCAAGTTACTTTATATTTGTGTTCAGGTTACTGATGTGCCGAGCTGTATAGTTTTTGGTGTAAATCTGTTAATTTGATCCTGAGATATTAACCCTTTATCCTTCAAATTGAAAATTCCTCCAATCCCTTTGGCATTTGATAACTTAAAAAATATTTATGTGTACCCATACTATGTATGGTACACATAATGCCGTCATTCGGGGTGGCCATCCGTTGTTCGTCCATCCTTTGTCCGTCCATTAGTCTGTCTGTCCATCTGTCTGTCCATCTGTCCATCCGGCGTCCGTATCCATTTCTTTGGCATTCGATAACTTGAAAAATATTGCTTGGATTGTCAAGTTACTTTATATTTGTGTTCAAGTTACTGATGTGCTGAGCTGTATAGTTTTTGGTGTAAATCTGATAATTTGATCCTGAGATATTAACTCTTTATCCTTCAAATTGAAAATTCCTCCAATCCCTTTGGCATTTGATAACTTGAAAAATATTGCTTGGATTGTCTAGTTACTTTATATTTGTGTTCAGGTTACTGATTTGCCGAGCTGTATAGTTTTTGGTGTAAATCTGATGATTTAATCCCGAGATATTAACTCTTTATCCTTCAAATTGAAAATTCCTCCAATCCCTTTGGCATTCGATAACTTGAAAAATATTGCTTAGATTGTCAAGTTACTTTATATTCGTGTTCAGGTTACTGATGTACCGAGCTGTATAGTTTTTTTTGTTTGTCTGTCTGTCTGTCCGTCCGTCCGTCGGTCTGTCCATCCGGTGTCCATATCCATTTCTTTGTCATTCGATAACTTGAAAAATATTGCTTGGCTTGTCAAATTACTTTATATTTGTGTTCAGGTTACTGATGTGCTGAGCTGTATAGTTTTTGGTGTAAATCTGATAATTTGATCCTGAGATATTAACCCTTTATCCTTCAAATTGAAAATTCCACCAATCCCTTTGGCATTCGATAACTTGAAAAATATTGCTTGGATTGTCAAGTTACTTTATATTTGTGTTCAGGTTACTGATGTGCCGAGCTGTATAGTTTTTGGTGTAAATCTGATAATTTGATTCTGAGATATTAACCTTTTATCCTTCAAATTGAAAATTCCTCCAATCCCTTTGGCATTCGATAACTTGAAAAATGTTGCTTGGATTGTCAAGTTACTTTATAGTTGTGTTCAGGTTACTGATGTGCCGAGCTGTATAGTTTTTTTTTTGCCCGTCCGTCCGTCTGTCCATCCATCCGTCCGTCGGTCTGTCCGTCCGGCGTCCGTATCCATTTCTTTGTCATTCGATAACTTGAAAAATATTGCTTGGATTGTCAAGTTACTTTATATTTGTGTTCAGGTTACTGATATGCCAAGCTGTATAGTTTTTGGTGTAAATCTGATAATTTGATCCTGAGATATTAACCCTTTATCCTTCAAATTGAAAATTCCTCCAATCCCTTTGGCATGAGATAACTTAAAAAATATCAATCTGATTGTCATGTTACTTCATATATATGTTCAGGTTACTGATGTGCTGTGCTCTATGGTTTTTTATGTAAATCTGATAATTTGATCTGGAGATATTAACCCTTTATCCATCAAATTAGACACACCTCCAATCCATTTCTATATGTACCCATACCATGTATGGTGTATATAATGTCGGCATCCGTGGTGGCCCTCCATCATACAGCTTTCTACTAGTTACGCGTATGGGTACACATCTGACGATTTCATCGGCCTATTTTTTATTTGAGGGTATCTTCACGGTGTAATCAGTTCCTCCCACACTTGCTAATGTAGAGTGTTGAAACTTTAGGATATGGTTACACATGCCTTGAAGATATGCAGCATGTATAAAGTATGCAGAAATAGTGTTTTTAATAAAATTATTGCCCTTTATCAACTTTTTTTTTTAGCTCACCTGACTGCAAGTCAATGTGAGCTATTGTCATCGCTTGGCATCCATCGTCCATTAACTTTTGCAAACTTTGCTTCTCCTTCACCGCCATACAGCCAATTTCAAACATATATTGCACAAAGCATCCCTGGAGTATACCCTTTCTATTTTGTTCAAATGATGCGGCTGCCTTCTTTGGGCTCTGGTCAATGATGCCAAAGCCTAAAAATCTTTAAAAATCTTCTATTTATTTATTTATTGGTGTTTAAGGTCACATACTTATGCACAATGGCTTATCATGACTGTGACAGTTTTACAGGTGGAGGAAGCCGGAGTACCCAGTGAGAACCACCGACCAACAACGAGCAGCTGCCAGCTCCCCAACATCGTAACTCCAAACTGCAGCACAGACAGGCTTAGATTGGTTGAAGACATGTGCACCATCTACGTGCCCCATGTGGACAATCGGGGTTAAGTGCCTTGCCCAAGGACACAATGTGGGAGTCCAAATCGATCACTCAGATGGTCACCCATCCGAGGACTAACCTGGCTCGACGTTGCTTAACTTCAGTGATCTGACGAGAACCAGTTACCGCAATGCCACCGCGCCCCCAAAATCTTCTTCTCAGGAACCACCAGATAGATTACCTTGTTATATGGTATGGAACACTCTTTTGTGTTGAAGATTAAAGTTTGTTCAAGGGAAGATGGTGGATCAATATTTGATATATGTAGTATAAGTGAGTCCAAAGTACTGGATTGATTTTCATAGCCCCATGGGTACCCCAGGGGCTAAAAATAGAAAAAATTCAAATGCCCATATTTCTCAAACTACACGGAACAGAGAACTGTTATTTGGTATGAAGCATCCTTTTGACCAGTAGAATGGATTAAAAGAAAAAGGCCATTGGTTGTGTCAGGGTGGTCTGTAGGGGCGTTTGAAAAAATGCTGAGTCAGCATATTTGCAAAAATGGAAAAAAATATTTCTTCATAACCGCTGATCAGAATCTTTTGATATTTGGTATACAGCATCCATAGTATGGTCAAATACAAGTGTGTTCAAATCGAGCCCCTAGGTTCATATTTGGGCTCAACACAGGAGCCCAAATAATTAACTTGGGGCACTATGGGGAATAAGCTTTAAAAATCTTCTTCTTCAGATCAAACAGTCAGATTCTTTTGATACTTTGTATACATCTCTACAGGGGTAAGATTGAAGTTTGTTCAAATTGACTGTGGGTTAATATTTGGGCTTCCTATGGGAACCTGATTATTAACTTGGTGCAATATGGGGGATATTCTTTAAAAATCTTCTTCTTCAGATCCACCAGTCAGATTCTTTGGATATTTGGTATGCAGCATCTCTAGGAGGGTTAGATTCAAGTTTGTTCCAATGGGTTCCCTGGAGGAATATTTGGGCTCTTTATTGGAGCCCAAATTTTAATTTAGTGCAATATGAGAAAACTTCTTTAAAAATCTTTTTCAGCCCCACTAGTGAGAACCGTTCATATTTAGTATGTGACATCTCTAGAGGTGTAAGGTTCAAATTTGTTCAAATCGAGTTCCTGGGTTAATATTTGTGTTCCCCAAGGTAGCCCAAATATTTACTTTGTGCAATATGGGAAAATTTCTTAAAAAAATCTTCTTTTTCAGACTTGCTAGTGAGAATCCTTTCATATTTGGTATGTGACATCTCTAGAGGTGTAAGATTTGAATTTGTTCAAATAGAGTCTCTGGGTTAATATTTGGGCTTCCTATGGGAGCCTGAAATTAACTTCGTGCAATATGGGCAATAATCTTTAAAAATCTTCTTCTTCAGATCCACCAGTCAGATTCTTTTGATATTTGGTATGCAGCATCTCTAGGGGGTTAGATTCAAGTTTGTTCAAATGGGATCCCTGGATGAATATTGGGGCTCTTTATTGGAACCCAAATTTTAACTTAGTGCAATATGAGAAAATTTCTTTAAAAATCTTTTTCAGACCCACTGGTGAGAATCCATTCATATTTAGTATGTGACATTTCTAGAGGTGTAAGGTTCAAATTTGTTCAAATCGAGTTCCTGAGTTAATATTTGTGTTTCCCAAGGTAGCCCAAATATTTACTTTTTGCAATATGGGGAATTATCATTTAAAATTATCTCCTTCAGATGCAGCAGTCATATTCTTTTGATATTTTGTGTACAACACCTCTAGGAGGGTTAGATTGAAGGTTGTTCAAATCAGTTCCCTGGGTTAATATTTGGGGTTTTAATTGAAGCCCAAAGTTTAACATAGTGCAATATGAGAAAAGTTCTTGAAAATTCTTCTTCTTCAGGTCCACCGGTGAGAATCCTTTCATATTTGGTATGTAACATCTCGAGGGATGTCAAATTCAAGTTTTGTTCAAATCGAGTCACTTGTTTTTTCTTGTCTTTTTTTAATTTTTAAATGTTTTTAATTTATTTATTTTACTTTTTTTGGTTGGGGGGGGGGGGGGGGGGTTGCTAGAGAGGACCACAGTGGTTGAAAACAAAACAAAAATTTCTTTCGGTTGTTGTTTTTTTTAATACTTCACAGAACAGTGCTTGATAGGAAGCTTTCCTGGGACCAGCAGAAATGAATGACCAAAAAAGTTGCCTTAGATTATGTCATAGCAAATAAAAAAATTGCTCTTGCTGCTGATCACATGATACACTTATCTCTTTTGACAATTTGAGCCAGGTGAGCGTTTTAGGCTCACTTGAGCCTCTGGTTTTAATTGAGGGTACCTTATTGAGGGTACCAGCATGGTGTAATCAAAACCTTCCACAGTTTGTAATGTAGAGATTTGAAACCTTAGGATATGGTTAAACACACAATGAAGATGTGCAGCATCTATAAAGTTTGCCGAAAAAATATTTTTTAACAAAATTATTGCCCATTATCAACTTAGAAAATATCCTGGGTTTTTTAATTGAAGGTACCTTCATGGTGTAATCAACTCCTCTCTCAGTTTGTAATGTAGAGGATTGAAACTTTAGGATATGGTTACACATGCCTTAGATATACAGCATCTATTAAGTTTGTTGAAAAAAATATTTGTTCACAAAATTATTGCCCTTTATCGACTTATAAAATTTCCATTTTTTTTTAATTGGGGGTATGTATCTTCATGGTGTAATCAACTCCTTCCACAGTTTCTAATGTAGAGAGTTGAAACTTTAGAATATGGTTACACATGCCTTGAAGATGTGCAACACGTATATAAAGTTTGCAGAAAAATATTTTTTCACAAAATTATCAAATCAAGTCACTCTTACCTTTGATAAAGAAGCGGGAGTGCCTTTTTGTTTCACCCTATGGTGACTCTTAATAATTTTTATGACAATGCCCCAGTGGTCTGAAATCTGTCACAGGTCAGTTATCTGTCAGCCGTCACCTAGTAATAAAATTTTCATAAGTAACTATTTTTGGAATAATAAAAAATGATAAATTAGAAAATGTGATTCTGTAGAATCACAGACTTATCTGTGTTCTGTGATTACCCCCCCCCCCCCCCCCCCCCAACCCCTCCCCCTCTCCCTCCCCCCCCCCCCCCCCGACATTTTTTGTATATTTGTCGAGCACTGAGACCATGTAGGGGCATCGTGGACCATGTGGAAACCGAGAGGATGATTTGTGTCTGCCTTATTCTCAATGCATGGACTTTTCCACTCACTACTGACCTGTCACCAGCCTATTTTGGCATTATTTCTCTCTATTTGATGAACTGTTCAACTCTAACTGCTTGCTCGTTTATGCAGGGTGGCATGGTTAGAGTTGAACAGTTTATCTTAGACTGTCATAAATTGACTAAACTCAGACATTTCTTATCAACCTACCCTACAATTGTTTACTACAGGCTTGCACTACAGTGGAAGTCCCTAACTCGGAAAATGTACTCTCTATTTTGATCTTTCCCAAGGGATTTGGGAAAGAAAAGTGGTGCAAAAGCTCCAAGAAAAAATAAGCCAAAACTGGGTCGAGTGCTACTGGCGCACACCCAGTAGGGGACGCTCTTCTCCTAGTACAGATCCACGGCTTCCGGTACCAGTGTGCAGTCGGTAACTAATGAATCATTCTTTTTTCTTCCGCTGTCCTGGAATGACGTGTGGCCATTTGTATTGCGAAACAGTGATAATTCAACTCGTTGATAATGGTTACCTGGGACTAGAATTATGGATCTGAGTATCGTATAATAACAGAACTGTGTTTTATATATTCTCGTTATTAATTTCAACCACATTTTCATTGTATTTTGTATATTCTCCGCATTTACGCACGACTTTCACGTACGAGCGGTTTGGACATATAATTTTTTAGTTGATAAATTTATGTTATCCTTTTGGATATTATTATTATTATTATACCCCCCGCAAACAAAGTTTGGGGGGGGTGTATAGGAATCACCCTGTCTGTTTGTCTGTCCATCCATCGTAAGTGCAACTCCTCCTAAACCGTTTGAAGAATTTTCATGAAACTTTACACAATGGAAGAACTCCATATGGGAATGTGCATGAAGCAATATAATTCTGTTCTGACATTTTCAAGGGGAGATAATCTGTCCGTCTGACCATCCTTGTAAGCGCAACTCCTCCTAAACCGTTTGAATAATGCAACTCCTCCTAAACCGTTTGAACAATTTTCATGAAACTTTACACAATGGAAGAACTCCATATGAAGATGTGCATGAAGCAATATAATTCCGTTCTGACATTTCCAAGGGGAGATAATCTAACTTATACTGTCTGTCCATCCTTGTAAACGCGACTCCTCCTAAACCGTTTGAAGAATTTTCATGAAACTTTACACAATGGAAGAACTCCATATGAAGATGTGCATGAAGCAATATAATTCCGTTCTGACATTTCCAAGAGGAAATAATCTAACTTATACCGTCTGTCCATCCTTGTAAGCGCAACTCCTCCTAAACCATTTGAAGAATTTTCATGAAACTTTACACAATGGAAGAACTCCATATGAAGATGTGCCTGAAGCAATATAATTCTGTTCTGACATTTCCAAGGGGAGATAATCTAACTTATACATTTCAGGCGTGGGGGGGTATCACTTTGTGAGTTTGCTCACAGTACCTCTAGTTGGAGTTAGGTGTCAGTGGGGAGCTGTATGGACAGGATTTCTCCTCTCTGTTGAGGGCAGAATTTCTGTTTTTTAGGTCCTTGTCGGCCTTCTGGGTTCAGTTTTGTTCCTGCCAGCCCTTTTATTTTTGGCCACCTTTCTCTCTTAGTTGGGGGGGGGGGGGGGGGGGGGGGTGTTCTACTTTCTACATCTGTTGAGTTCACCTTTTCTTCTACTGCTCTCACCTCTGTTATGCCCAGGACTGTTCCTTGAGGGCATGCCTTTTGCCCAAGCATGTGGTGCGTTCTCATTGGTCACCGTTTCAGCTGGCCTCGGCTTATCCCTGCAGGGGTCTGCAGAGATGTCTGGTAGTGTAGACATGGGATATCAACCTCAGTCTTCCCTGACTTCAACTTGGCGAAGTCGGAAGGGCTGCCAGTCGAACCCTCTGCTGTGGTCTCTCAGCCATCGAGCCCAGCCCAGCAGCCTTCTCTTTGGATTCGGATGTTCCTGGTGGGGTCACCATGGACTCTGTTGTGTTTCCGTCCATGCACTCTGGTCCGATGGCCAGTTTTGCGGGACCGACGCTTTTTGTGCAGCCTGGACCTTCTGTCCCTCAGAGGTCCGCGGGACTCTCCTGAGTTCCCTCACTGTTGACCCTCGGGGTCTGGTATACCCCTATCAGCATCTGCCTGCAGATGTTTCGTCTGCCACCCATCGCCCTGCATCGGGTGTTCTGGAGGATCGTTGACCCTTCGCTGGTTCAGAAGGTCAGGAGTGAAACCACTTTGCCGGTTCGTTCCCAAGTCGAACCGGCTGCCACGGGCCGTGAGCTTAGGGAGGCCCTCGCCTTGCTCACTCAGGTTCTTTCCAAGGCAACTAGTGGTTTCCAGGCGTTTGCAGCTCTGGACTCTAAGCTGAGTTCCAAGACTATGAAGACTTCGTTCTTCGCCAGGGCTGACACCTTTTTACCTCCAGTGCGTTATCGTTCCTACGATTCCGCCATTCCGTCAGTCTACCAGATTTTGACGGTCTTGGATCAGGACTCCACCTCCCTCAGTCTTTCCAAGCCCAAGTCGGCTGTTATTCCTATGGCGACTCTGGAGTCCCTGTTGGGCTTATCGAGAGATGCTGGGCATGCCGTCTCTCTCAGATCACGTCTTCTCTTCTTTGGCTGTTTATCTGGCTCCAGATAAGTTTGACGATGTACAGTCTCCCTGTGATTTCCATGGCATTCATGCATCTTACTCACACGCATGCCTGTAACACAGCTAACTTAGAACTAGTTCGCCAAGGTGCTGTGTTGGACATAAGCCTTTCCCTTCTTGAGGGGCAGCGCGTTACACTTCGATCTGCTTCATTGGCGGGCCCGCGACTTTTCCATGGTTCCATGGCAACGGTCTGGGATGATGTCCTGCGTCATTCCAAAGATCAGCTGCTGCTTCGCCAGCTTGATCAGCCTTCTGTTGGAGGCAGGGGCCGTTCAAAGCCTAACAATCACCCTTCTGCTTCCTCTGCAAAGCCAAGGGCTGATCCTCTTGCCGCCGCTTCTACTTCTTACTCGCGTGGTAAGGGTAAGCGTTGGCAGACCAGAGGGAGGATTCGGATCATTCATCTAATAGAGGAGGTGGTTTCTCCTCTCGCCGGCCTCTCCGGGGCTCGAGATGAAGATCCTCACCTCGATTCGTCCCAGGTTGGAGGAAGGATATCAGGGTTCGCAGACCATTGGGCCACCGTCACATCCGATCCTTGGGTGTTAGACGTTGTTCGGTCCGGGCTGCGAATATCCTATGTCGAGAGTGCCTCTTCCAACACAAGTTTCTTCAGACATTTCACATCGGGAGCTTTTGATCACAGAGATAGACAATCTCCTGTCAGTTGGGTGATCGAGGTCGTCAAGAACATTCATTCAGAGGGATTTTTTTCCCACCTGTTCTTGGTGCCGAAGAAGGACGGCCGACTCCGACCGGTTATCGATCTGAGTATCCTGAACCAGTCTACCATTGCTCCCAAGTTCAGCTTGGAGACTTTCAGTTTCAGTTCGGTTCACCGCTCCATTCACTAGGGAGATTTCGCTTCCAGCATCGACCTGCGAGACTCTTACTTTCACGTTCCAATTCATCGGATATCACGACAGTATCTCCGGTTCGCTTTTCTGGGGCGAGTTTACCAGTTCAAGGCCATGCCTTTCGGCCTCAACCTGGCTCCTTGGGCCTTCACCCGACTGATGTCGCATGTGATAGCCTTCCATCGCACACAGTCCAGGGTGACTACTTCGGCATATCTGGATGATATCCTCCAGAGGCACTCCAATGCTGCTCTTCTGGAGTCAGATGTCGGTACATTGTTGAGCTTGCTCATGTCGCTAGGGTTCAGAGTCAATGAGGAGAAGTTGGACCTGGTCCCTTCTCAGTCATTTTGTCATCTGGGGATGGACTTCCGTACTCAGCTGAATACGATGGCGGTTCCCCGGGCAATGTCTGTGATTCTTTCAGCTTTCACCCTGACTCTGTCTCAGTCCACATCCGCAACAGCTCGGAGTATTCTCTGGCTGCTCGGTCTCTGCGGTTCGGTGATGGATCTCATTCCTTTCGGTCGGCTGCATGTCAGACCTCTCCAACACTTTCTGCTCAGTCGTTGGAGGCCGAATGTCGATCCTCCGGATCTGGTGCTTCAGTTACCAGACTCTATTCATCAT
The DNA here is from genome assembly GCA_031216915.1 of Pictodentalium vernedei. NCBI lineage: Eukaryota > Metazoa > Mollusca > Scaphopoda > Dentaliida > Dentaliidae > Pictodentalium > Pictodentalium vernedei. The sequence goes on from CM062297.1 coordinate 621,506,855, forward strand.
CACCTTCTTCCCTGGACGGATGTTCAGTGGATTATGCAGGGAGTTTCGTTGGACTTCCCTACATCCGATCGTGTTCTGACGGAAGATGCCACCGATCTCAGATGGGGTGCGACGTTGGATCCTCTAAGTCTTTCCCTTCACGGTGTATGGGACCAGGATCAAGCAGCTCTTCACATCAACCAGAAGGAGCTTCTTGCTTTTCTGAGTTTCTGGCAGTGGATCCCCCATCTTTCGATTCGTCAGGTCCTTCTGTTGTCCAACAATTCGACAGAGGTTGCTTACATTTCGGATACCAGGGCGGCACGGTACGAATTGGTTTGGGATCTTCTACTGCTCGCTCAGGATGTTCACGCCGGAGTGGTTGTTTGTCACATTCCCGGTCGTCTGAACATCCTAGCTGACTCCCTGTCCCGATGGGACAGGGTCATTTCCACCGAGTGGATGCTTCACAGGCCAGTGTTCCAGTTGCTTTGCGATCTCTGGGGTCGTCCCCACATTGATCTCTTTGCGACCCGTTGGAACCATCAGGTGGACACTTTCATGTCCCCGTGTCCAGATCCTCTGGCTTTTGCCATGGGCGCTCTGTCACTTGATTGGAACGGTCTAGTCGGCAATGCCTTCCCGCCGGTTCTGATTCTGCCTCAGGTTCTGGCCAAGATCAGAACCTGCAGTTGTCAAATCATTCTGATCGCTCCCCTGTTGCCTCAGTCGGTGTGCATCAATCAGCTCTGCTCTCTGTTGGTGGCAGTTCCGGCATCTCTCCCTCTATGCCGTGACCTTCTTTGCCAAGGTCACTCGAGGAGGTTTCACATCGACCTGACTTCATTGTTCCTTCATGCATATCTTTTGTCAGGTCCTGCCTCCTCCGTAGAGGTTTTTCAAGATGAGCAGTGGAGTGCATTTCTTCTTCAAGGCGGCACTCCACTGGTTTAGCCTATGCGGCTAAGTTGAAGGTCTTCTGTCGATGGTGTGCTGATCACTCTGTTGATTATGTCAATCCTTCGATAACACAAATTGCGGAGTTTCTGGTATATCTGTTTGATTCTCTGGGTCTCCAGCCTGTTTCAAAGGGTACAGGTCCATGCTTTCGGAGACCTTTTCGTATATGGGAAAGCGTCGTATCGGCGCTAATCCATACCTCTCCAAGCTTATTCGGCACTTTTCTTTGAAAAGGCCTAGGATTTTGCAGCTTACCCCAAGATGGAATCTTTCTTGCGTGCTGCTTTGCTTGTGGGGGGGGGGGGGGGGGGGGGGGGGGGGCCACCATTCCCAGGTGGATATACATTTTCTCACATACAAGACAGCTTTTCTGATGGCTTTTGCCTCAGCCAGACAGGTTAGTGAGCTTCATGCCCTCTCGGTTGATCCAGCCTTTTTCAGGAGCTCCGCCAACAGTGTTACTTTTACCACTGATTGCTCCTTTCTGGACAAGAATCAGATTCCAGGAACAACTCCACCTCCTATCTGTATCAGGGCGCTTCCTTCGGCTGAGGGTAATCGCCCTTTGCTCTGTCCGGTTCGTGCATTTCGCATTTATCTCAACCGGACACAGTTCATTAGGGAAGGCAGGAAACGATTCTTTCTGTCTCTTATTCCTGGTCGACAGAAGATCTCTCCTCAATCCATTTCTCGATGGATTTGTCTTGCTATTCGTGCGGCTTATGCTCGTCTAGCGACTGAAGATTGTATTACCAATCGTATTTCTGCCCACGAGGTGCGTGCCTTGTCTACCTCCTGGGCTTATGCTAACTCCGTCAGGTTGTCGGATGTTATGCAGGCAGCCTACTGGAGAAATGCTTCTACTTTCTCCACCTTCTATCTGCGTCAGTTGCAGGAGCAGTCTGAAGACCTTTTTTCTTTGGGCCCTCTTTCTTCTGCTCAGGCTGTTGTCTACCCTAGCCGTTAGGCTTCAAGGTCAGTTCCAGCCCTGTGCTGCTTCACTGTCCTTTCTATCTGTGCATCACACCGTACCATACACCTCATCTCTCATTATCTTTTACTAATGTTTGTGATGCTACGGTTTGATAGGCCTTGGGAACTCTTCTTCTGTCCACGGTTCCAGTGCAGTCGAGTTATGTGGGGGTTGGTTATGTGATTTCCCCCTCCTAATGTCTATTCAGCCTGTAGTAAACAATTGTAGGGTAGGTTGATAAGAAATCTAAATTTTAGAGTAAATTTCCTTTCTTATTATACCTACCACAATTGTTTACATGGAGGCCCTCCGGTCTTCTTATTCGGGTAAGAATCCTTCCTCCCTGCTGATCACATAACTACAATGTTGGCAGATTCAAAAGAATGATTCATTAGTTACTGAATGCGCACTGGTACCGGAAGCTGTGGATCTGTACTAGGAGAAGAGCATCCCTACTGGGTGTGCGCCAGTAGCACTTGACCCAATATTGGCTTATTTTTTTCTTGGTGCTTTTGCACCACTTTTCTTTCCCAAATACCTTGGGAAAGATCAAAATAGAGAGTATATTTTCCGAGTTAGGGACTTCCACTGTAGTGCAAGCCTGTAGTAAACAATTGTGGTAGGTATAATAAAGGAAATTTACTATAAAATTTAGATTTCTATACAAAGATACCCAGATCGTTGGACATTGATTAATGACAGGTTTTATGTCAAATATGGATCACTTCTTAGAAACAGGCTGCAGACATGAAAAAGAGGTGTGTATCAAGTATTTATTTTTTACTCTCGTGGATTGGTTGTTTGAAACTTTGTGGCTGGAGGAGTGGGGGGGGGGGGGGGGGGTTGATATCCACAACTATTCAACAGTGTTAAATGTGAAATGAGTCGAAGAATTGAAGATAGAAGATTGAACTTTTAGAAGTGCTCTGTCATCAAGTTGATGATGTCGTGACACACTGTGATTCCAGCGGCTAGAACCAGAAATTACGTAAGCTCTACAGCATAACTCTGTGCATCTAACTGTGATATTTCCTTCCTCTTACACCTGTAGATTTGGGTGTGTCACAAGTATGCTCTGATGCCACTGGTCTCCATTATTCCTGATGCAAAATATGCGGAAACATTGTCAGATCGACTGAAGAAAAAATACTGGTCTCTTATTTTTTGCAAGTATGTCATATACCGAAATTGCAGAGAAATGTGATGCGATTCTATTTTTCTGTCATTTTTATATATCACATCACTTGAATGTATTTGTATTTTAATTCATTGAATGATGAAAAAAAAGTAATTTTTGGACACTTAAAATGTTGGTGATTTCGCTTGGGGTGTTTGGAGGCAGGTTATTGACTGTAGTGGTGTTTTCTGACAAGATAGGACAAAAAATTGAACCCTGTCTTTCATCTGATGCCCAAATTATGGCCCGTAACACTGGCGCCCAACGTGGGGCTCGAACCCACGACCCCGATAATTTGGGGCCATAATTTGGGCATCAGATGAAATGTAGAATGTCCACCTGGACCGTGCCACAACTAACTCAGACTAAACAGCCAAAATCCATATTTATTTCATCATACCATAGTTACATATACATTGAACAGAGAAGATGGGAGTCCGATTGTGGATCAAATTCCCTCAGTCAAACATTCCATCGATCACAACATCCATTACTGTACCATCATCCCATACTGTGCAGTGCAGGTTAGCAAAATCCAAGGAAACACATATATTTTAATCACCATCAAAGAATTGTAAATATTAAAGCTTAAGTTTGTCAGCCAACAAATTCGGGAACGATTGTTTATGTCCTGTGACCTGAAACCCGCGAAATGAATACCTTTTCAAATTGCCTGTAAACAAAAGTATGGCTGCGTGAAGAAGCAACCAAAAAAACTGGATTCTTAACTCACATCTCTCCATTTACAATCAGACCGGACCTGGTAATTTAAAAAGTTCAATACATTAATATTTAAGTTAAAATATGTAAAATCGCATCTGACAACAGCCATCAATTTTAAATCGCACTTGTAGTCTAATTGCATTTTCCAGTTGCTGTTCTTGGATGTTGGTGGACGCATTTAGACTTACTAGATGATTTTGAAATTGCTGAGTAATTATGTTGAAGCCATCGAATGAAGCACAGCCAATGGCAGTTCACCCCACATCGAGAGGAAGATTCTGTTGCCTTTTAATGTTCCAGGTTACCCATAAACCCTACCTTGGCAGCTTCCAACTGCTTTTAACCTGTGCGTATCTAGCACTTGCAATACAGTACCGTCCATATAGAGTAGATTGTAGCCAAAGTTGTGGGAGCAGCCACTCCAAATTGTCAGCATTTATTTTAGGAACTCTACCTATCTTGGTCATATCATGCACCTCTCCAGAAGCCAAGTGTGTCTCATGGGAACCCCATACAAATGCGCACTCTCTCTTTTCCTATTTGACATGACAAGATGCAGAATTCATGCATCTTTTCAAGCAAAAGATGCAGCAACTTTTCCTGCACTGTAACTGAAAATGTCGTGGAAATCCCTTGACAATTGGCCGAGATACAGCATTTTGATGAAAGGAGGTAACTTTGCAAATTTTGGTATTTTTTGTGCTGATGAGAAATGGCACAGGGATGTACACTGACTGCCCTCTTTCTGGGATAGGGCCACATAAAATAATTTACTGCCATGGGTTTCAAGCTCATCACCAATGGGTTCTGGCACTGCCTTTAAAACTTAGATAATTACCAGAATTTAAATGTGAAGAGAAATCACGGGTGGATCAACAGCAATTGGTTAATTTGAAATTAAAATTGAAGAAATAGAAGTGTCAGACATATGCCAACTAAATCCAAACCACTGAACTCAGCTACTTGAAATTATCAGAATTTTTTCTACAATCCCGACATTTTCATATCTTTGTTGAGTGTTGCCTTTTAACATACCAAGTTGCCTATTAACCCTACCACTGTATCTTCCAACCGCTTTCATCCTGTGCATATGTAGCACTCAGAATACAATACTCTCCACGTAGAGTAGATTGTGGCCAAAATTTGTGGGAGCAGGCACTCCAAATTTTCAGCATGTATGCTAGGAACTCTGCCGAAGATGGTCATATCATTTGCAACTCCAGGAACTGTGTGTATTTCCTGTGGGAACTTCACATGCATACACACTTTCTTTTTTCCCATTTGACATGACAAAAGTGCTCAATTCATGTCGCTTTTCATGGCAAAAGATACAGCAACTATTCCTGCATCATGATTGAAAGTTTCATGGAAATCCCTTTGAAATTGGCTGAGATACAGGATTTGGATGAAAGGAGGTAATTTTGCGAATTTGATCTTTTTCAAACTGGTGCAAAACAGCATGTGGATTTGCACGGATTGCCTCGTCACAGGGATGGGGGTCACTTAAGACTTATAATTCACTGCCAGGGGTGCAGAGATAGCAATAAATCAAACTTGCATCCTCAAGATAGTCATCAATGGATCCTGACACCACCTTTAAAGCTTAGATAATCACCAGAAGTTTAAAGTGTTAAAAGTGAAGATAAATTACGGATGGGTTAATGGCAAAAAAGTTGTAAATTGGCTAATTTGACATTAAAATTGAAGAAATAGATGTGTCAGACATATGCCAACTGTGTCCAAACCACAGAACACAGCTACATGAAATTTTCAGAATTTGTTCTACGATCCCTGACTGACATTTTCATATCTTTTTCAAGTGCTGGGAATGTGTTGGACCATCGTGGATTGCATGGAACCCAAGAGGACGATTCATCCCTGCTTTATTCTAAATACAAAAACTTTTTCCACTCCTTTCTTACCTGTCACCGGCCTAGTTTGGCATTATTTCTGTCTATTTGAGGAACTTTTCAGTTCTAACCACTCCCACCCTTATACAAGGTCAAGCAGTTCCAGTTGAACAGTTCATCTTGTACTGTCTTTAACTCGCAACTCAGCAATTTCTATACAAAGATTCCCATATCATCATTCACTGATTGCAGCAGATTTTTATGTGTACCCATACTATGTATGGTACACATAATGCCGGCATCCGGGGTGACCATCCGTCGTTCGTCCATCCATCTTTTGTCCGTCCATCTGTCCATCCGTCCATCCGTCTGTCTGTCCGTCTGGTGTCCGTATCCATTTCTTTGGCATTCGATAACTTGAAAAATATTGCTTGGATTGTCAAGTTACTTTACATTTGTGTTCAGGTTACTGATGTGCCGAGCTGTATAGTTTTTAGTGTAAATCGGATAATTTGATCCTGAGATCTTAACCCTTTATCCTTCAAATTGAAAATTCCTCCAATCCCTTGGGCATTCGATAACTTGAAAAATATTGCTTGAATTGTCTAGTTACTTTATATTTGTGTTCAGGTTACTGATTTGCCGAGCTGTATTGTTTTTAATGTAAATCTGATGATTTGATCCCGAGATATTAACCCTTTATCCTTCAAATTGAAAATTCCTCCAATCCCTTTGGCATTCGATAACTTGAAAAATATTGTTTAGATTGTCAAGTTACTTTATATTTGTGTTCAGGCTACTCATGTGCCGAGCTGTATAATTTTTGGTGTAAATCTGTTATTTTGATGCCGAGATATTAACCCTTTATCCTTGAAATTGAAAATTTCTCCATTCCCTTTGGCATTCAATAACTTGAAAAATATTGCTTGCATTGTCTAGTTACTTTATATTTGTGTTCAGGTTACTGATGTGCCGAGCTGTATAGTTTTTAGTGTAAATCTGCTGATTTGATTCCGTCATTCGGGGTGGCCATCCATTGTTCGTCCATCCTTTGTCCGTCCATTAGTCTGTCTGTCCATCTGTCTGTCCATCTGTCCGTCCGGCGTCCGTATCCATTTCTTTGGCATTCGATAACTTGAAAAATATTGCTTGGATTGTCAAGTTACTTTATATTTGTGTTCGAGTTACTGATGTGCTGAGCTGTATAGTTTTTGGTGTAAATCTGATAATTTGATCCTGAGATATTAACCCTTTATCCTTCAAATTGAAAATTCCTTCAATCCCTTTGGCATTCAATAACTTGAAAAATATTGCTTGCATTGTCTAGTTACTTTATATTTGTGTTCAGGTTACTGATGTACCGAGCTGTATAGTTTTTAGTGTAAATCTGCTGATTTGATCCCGAGATATTAACCCTTTATCCTTCAAGTTGAAAATTCCCCCAATCCCTTTGGCATTCGATAACTTGAAAAATATTGCTTGGATTGTCAAGTTACTTCATATTTGTGTTCAGGTTACTGATGTGCCGAGCTGTATAGTTTTTGGTGTAAATCTGATCATTTGATCCTGAGATATTAACCCTTTATCCGTCAAAATTCCTCCAATCCCTTTGGAATGAGATAACTCAAAAAATACCAATCCGATTGTCATGTTACTTTATATATTTATTCAGGTTACTGGTGTGCTGTGCTGTATAGTTTTTTATGTAAATCTGATAATTTGATCTGAAGATGTTAACCCTTTATCCATTAAATTAGATAATCCTCCAATCCATTTCTATATGTACCCATACATGTATGGTGTACATAATGTCGGCATCCATGGTGGCCCTCCGTCATACAGCTTTCTACTAGTTGCGCGTATGGGTACACATCTGACGATTTCATCGGCCTATTTTTATATCTTATATGGATCAAACTTTACAAACACATGTCAGATATTAAAAAGAGGTGTGTTTCAAGTATTTATTTCTTTGCTTGTTCAAAACTTTGTGTGGTGAGGGTGGGGAGATGCCATCGAGCGAGTGTTAGGGGAGGTCACGTTGCTTAAACGGTGTTAGATGTAAAATGAGTCAAGATTTGAAGGTAGCAGATTGAACGTTCAGATGTGCTCTGTCCTCCAAGTAGATGATTTCATGACACTGAAAATTGCATACAGTGCTGTAAGACACATCCGTGCATCTAACCAATTTGTTCTACGATCTCTGCTCGACGTTTTCATTTTGTCAAGACTATGTGGAATCCTCATTGAAAGCGTGATAACCGAGAGGACGATTCATCCTGCTCTATTTTCAATGCAATAACTTTTCAACTCCTACTTAACGGTCGGCCTTGTTTGTTATTATTTCTGGCTGTTTGATGCACTGTTCAACTCTAAATGCTGACACCTTTATATAGGTCCAGACGGTTGGAGTTGAACAGCTTATGGTCATGATTAGCCATTGTGCAAAAGTATGTGACCTTAAACACCAATAAATAAATAATAAATAGTTGAACAGTGTATCTTAGGCTGGCTTAAACTAACAACTCAGCCATCTTTATACAAAGGTACCCAGATTATCAGTCACTGGGGGGGGACCTGAAGGGGGTGTTGCCATGCCTATTCACAGACATGAGAGTGTTCCGCAAATTCGTGGAATTCTGCTGTCCATTTCCGCCTTTTTTTCCTAGTCTTTCTGCCTGTTCCACATATCGGTTCTTTTCCGTGACCTATTCCTCCAGTGCCAGTTCCGTAATCTCTGTTACTTCCACTTTAAAACTTTTTAGCTCACCTGGCCCAAAGGATCATGTGAGCTATTGCCATCACTTGGCGTCTGTCATCGTCCTGCAACCGTCATTGTCTGTAAACTTGACACATTTTTATCTTCTTCTCTGGAACTGCTGAGCTGATGTGAAGCAAACTTGGCAGGAATGGTCTGTGGGAGATCCTCTACAAACAATCCTCATTTTGTTCCTGTCGGATAAAAAACATGGCCGGCAGAGTCATTCTTTGATTCTGATTGGTGGATTTTCAAAAATCTTCTCTGAAACTACAAGGCCAAATATTTTGAAACTTCACATGATTGATGACTGGGACGCCCTCAACCAACATTCCTCAATTAATGTTTGATCGAGTTGCAAACAGTTGCCACAGTTGCAGTTTATAATTACCATAGAAACCCTACGGGAAATCACATTAACATCTTCTTCTCTGGAACTACAGAGCTGATGTGAACCAAACTTGGCAGGAATTGTCTATGTGAGGTCCTCTACAAACGATTCTTATTTTGTTTCCGTTGGATGAAAAACCTGGTCGCCAGAGGCATTCTTTGATTCTGATTGGTGGATTTTCAAAAATCTACTCCTTGGAAACTACAAGGCCAAATGTTTGAAACTTCACATGTTGATGACTGGAACACCCTCTAGCAATGATCCTCATTTAATGTTGATTGGGTTGCAAACATGGTTGCAATTGTGGCTCATAGTTACCATGGAAACACAATGGAAAATCACATTTTCATCTTCTTATCAGAAACTACTTGGCCAGTGTGAACCAAACTTGGCACAAATAATGTATTGAAAGTCCTCTGAAAACAATTATCATTCTGTTTCACTCATGAAGGCGCATGGCATCCAGCTGCATTCTTTGATTTTGATTAGAATAACTGAGGGATATAAATTTCTGCCAGGTGAGCGATTACAGGCTCTTTAGAGCCTCTTGTTCTGTTTTCCCGCTGAAATTTACCAGGGTCTTAAGAAACCGGTTACTATTGGTCCATATCAGTGTGCTAGCCAATGAAATGGAGATTTCGAATTTCAGAATTAATCTGACCCCCTTTTGTTATTGTTTCTTCAACATTCATATGAATACAAAGAGAACAATGAACAACGTACAATTTGCAGATCGAAAGACTGACTCAATAAAAGAGATCGATAAAGGCTTTAAAAATGCTTTCAAATGGAACTGGCTTCTGAAAATGGATCAATATATTGTAAGCCAGATACGTAGTTTTGCCAGAAAACAAACTCAATTATCGTCACTTTTTGGTTTTGCTAAAACAGTATACCAGGATTTACTGTGTTTTGCTACTCAGAATAACCAGTGTCGTTGTACAAATAAGTTGAAGGAAAACATGTCAGTGACAGATACTTGGTTTATTTTCTATCGGATGATTACATTTGAGAACGTAACCCAGTATAAACCAACAAAAGTTTTTAACAACATTATTATAGGCTTTGGAATGTGGAATAAAATGGATAACTGCCACCCAAACACAGTACATCTGGAAATAAGTTGGCATATAAACACAATAAGCTTCACAATATTTTGTCGTTTATTGATTGCACCAGACTCTGGTATAATTTCTTGGAAAGCTGAGATTTCAAAGACATCCTCTGAGTCTGTGGTCATCAGTTAACCCGTTACTTAACACAGCATTTAAAAAAAAAATTAATTAAATTTCACACTTTTGAGACTTTAAATTTTGAAAGTTTGAAATTCAGAAAGTTTCAATGAAACTTACACTAATCGTGATATATTATCCATATTTATATGGTTTTAATGTAGCCCCTGCGAATATGGATTTTTTTTCAACTCGACTTTCAACTCGAACTTGCTAAAAAAATGTTCGAGTCGACCGAACATCGGAATCGAACCAAATTAGCCAAAGCCAGTTGTCCAAGTGCAGTTTCGTACGTGATATTTCAGTTTAAAATAGCCACATTAGGATTGTTTTGGCATCGTACTGATGATTTATCCCCATATTCATGCTAACATTCAACAGTTCGTACGTTAACAAATCAGCACACTTGAACGCATGGTTGAACAGGAGACAAAGAATCTGTATGTACCAGTGATTTATTCGCTACTTTCTTGACTTTAAGCTTGGCACCATCTGATCTTGCCTTATAATGAAGCGATGGATGCTTCTTACTGCAGTGTACCAGAGGTGAGATGTAGACCCTGTAACTTGGGTTTTGTACGAAGTCTTACATGTATTGCACATGTATGTAGCCATAGCTTTATCCACTGTAAAATATGAGTGTAATCCTATAACCGATGTCGAATCATGCGACACACAAGTGATTCCAGATGACATTGGTAATACACTAAGTTCCATGTTGACGATGTATGCTTGTGGTTCGCGCTCAATTCCTCACATTGTTTTGACAATTTAGCTAGTATTAAATGTATGAATGTACATATACAGAGACATTTATTTATTAATAAGTTTTTTTTCATATTCAATTTTTGTATTCGTGATTTTATTTTCGACCCAAATTCGACTGGAATTTGTTGATCGACTCGACTTTGACTCGAACAATCGAATATTCGCAGGGGCCTATTTTAGTGAGACATTTCTGGGTTACCTTAGGCTATGATAGGCTTATTTTGTTTCCAAATTGTGCTAAGAAGTATAGGTAATATTTACTTACAATTATGGATAGATTTCCCTCAAGAATTGTGTCATTGATAATAAGCATCCCAGATCAAAATTGATGTCATTGGAAAAGTTTACACATAACTGGTCTAATTAACCATTCACCCAACACAGATTTTTAGCTCAACTTTGACGAAGTCAAATTTGAGCTATTGTCATGGCCCGTCGTCCGTCTGGCCGTCTGTCCGTACGTCAACAATTGGCTATGGCTCGGGCTAGAGGTCGTATTTATGAACCGATCTTTACGAAACTTCTTGTGTACCTTTGTTATGACCCTGGGACGGGAACGAGTGTTTTTAGGTGTGGTCCGAAATTCAAGATGGCTGCCAGTGGCCATTTTGTACCGATGATGCAAAAATCAGTTTTTTGTACAGAACTTCTGTATGAAAGTTCTGATTTGAATAAAGTTTTGTATAAATGTTTAGTACCATGGGATACATCACATATAATACGGGTTTTTTTCTCGTGCGTAAATTATGCAAATTAGACTGACTTTGATTTATTTAGTGTTACTTTCAGAGCTGTAAGTGCCAAGCTGCTATGGCTCGGGCTAGAGGCCGTATTTATGAACCGATCTTTACGAAACTTCTTGGGTACCTTTGTTATGACCGTGGGACAAGAACGAGTGTTTTGGGGTGCGGTCCGAAATTCAAGATGGCTGCCAGCTGCCATTTTGTACCGATGATGCAGAAATCTTGTTTTTTGTACAGAACTTCCATATGAAAGCTCTGATTTGAATAATTTTTTGTATGAATGTTTAGTACCATGGGATACATCACATATAATACGGGTTTTTTTCTCGTACGTAAATTGTGCACATTAGACTAATTTTGATGTTTTTTGGGGTTACTTTCAGCACTGTAAGTGCAAATGCCAATACGGCTCGGGCTAGAGGCCGTATTTATGAACCGATCTTTACGAAACTTCTTGGGTACCTTTGGTATCACCGTGGGACGAGAATGAGTGTTTTTGGGTCCGGTCCGAAATTCAAGATGGCCGATGGCAGCCATTTTGTACAAAATTAGGTGCAATCAGATTTTTGCACAGAACTTCCATATGAAAGCCCTGATTTGAATAATTTTTGTGTGTGAATGTTTAGTACCATGGGATGCATCACATATAATACGGGTTTTTTTCTCGTGCAGAAATTATGCAAATTAGATGAACTTTGATTTTTTCAGTGCGACTTACACACAGTAAGTACACATGTCAATACGGCTCAGACTAGAGTCTGTATTTATGAACTGATCTTCACAAAATGTCTTGGGTACCTTTGTTATCACCTTGGGACGAGAACGAGTGTTTCTGGGTGCGGTCTAAAATTCATAAAGGCTGCCAGTGGCCATTTTGTACCGAAATTAGGTCTAATCAGTTTTTTGTACACAACTTCTATACAGCTCAGACTAGAGGCCATATTTATGAACCAATCTTTACGAAACTTCTTGGGTACCTTTGTTATCACCGTGGGATGAGAGCGAGTGTTTTTGGGTGTGGTCCGAAATTCAAGATGGCCACCAGCAGCCATTTTGTACCAAAATTTAGTGCAATCAGTCTTTTGTATAGAACTTCTGTATGAAAGTTCTGATTTTAATAAATTTTTGTATGAATGTTTAGTAACATGGAATACATCACATATTGTAAGGGGTTTTTTTTCGTGCAGAAATTATGCAAATTAGATGAACTTTGATTTATTCAGTGCTACTTACACAATGTAAGCACACATGTCAATATGGCTCAGGGTAGAGGCTGTATTTATGAACCGATCTTCACAAAACTTCTTGGGTACCTTTGTTATCTCCTTGGGATGAGAATGAGTGTTTCTGGGTACGGTCCAAAATTCAAGATGGCTGCCAGTGGCCATTTTGTACCGAAATTAGGTCCAATCAGTTTTTTGTCACAAGTTCTATTCAGCTCGTATTTATGAACTGATCTTCACAAAACTTCTTGAGTACTTTTGTTTTCACCTTGGGACAGGAACGAGTGTGTTTTGGGGTGCCTTTGTTATCACTGTGCTATGAGAACAAATATTTTGGGGTTCAGTCAGACCCACTCTGGGACTCAAAGATTTTTTCTAGTTCAGCATCTGACTGCCACCCACCTTTACAATACTTTACCTATACATTTGTTACAGGCAACGGTCAGTATTTATGTACAGACCGTTACAATACTTTATATGTACCTTTGTTATCAGGTCATTACCTAGATGTTTGTCATTGCTGTGTCACATACTATACATGTACATGTCTTTGTCTTGACAAGTTGAGCTACAGTGTCATTGACACTTTCATTTAAAAATATATATTAATTTTCACATTTTCACATACAAATGTGGGTATCATTAGAACTAGGGATGCGGACTGGACTGGACCACCAGTGGTGGTCCAGTCCAGGGGAGAGGTGGTCCAGTCCAACCCTAGGTGGTCTGATATTCTTGTCTGGACTGTTCTGGACCGGTCCAATCATTATAAAATACCTTAAATGAAGTGAAATGTGTTAAAATCTTACTTTTGATAATACCAAATTAAGATTTTAACACATTTGCTTTATTTAAGATATTTTATAATGATTTGAATTATAAAAAACGTTTGTGTTAAAGAAAGCATCAAGTTACTGCCATCTGATGGGCAAGCTTTGTAACTCTGGGCATGTTATATAATACTTTGTATGCACATTGTGGAAATGTGTAGTGTATTTTGAAATATTTTCTCATATCCATCATTATAGAGAAGTTAGAGAGAGAATAAACATGCTTACAACTTGTGACTGTGACTCACTGTGGAGTCTGTAATTCACGTTTCCCGCTATCCTGCACATGCCATATGTCATAGTGCTGTCATAGTGCACATGTTATTAGTTCTGAAAGACTTGGAGCATTTGCACTATCTATCTTTAAGTTATTAACCCAATCATATACTATATATCATATATCAAATAGTATATGATTGAGTTAAGAAATTAAAGATAAATAGTGCAAATTCTCCAAGTCTTTCAGCACAAAGACGTTTTGTTCTTAGCATTGGCACCTGACATATTCCAGATAGATTAGTCAATTTCCGACATGCAGGTATGCGTACCAGTATTCGATGTAGTGACTGGGAGTTAGATATTGCCAATGAAAGGCTATATCGCGATTTGCAACCTATCTTCAGTACACTGAAATGTATATGAGGGTTAGTTGACAACTTGACATGGTAATTCCTAATTCGCTATCTTGTCTGACATCAGTCATTGTCACTAGCAATGTGCATACCATTACCCATTGGAATTACGAAACCACTTATATAACTACCATGTTCTCGATATTTTGGCCTATATCTGACACATTGGGTATTACCCAAATTACTCAATGTGTCAGATATAAGCCCAAATGTCATGAAAATGGTAATTGTACAAGCAGTTTCGTAATTTCAGACATTGTCATTTCAGAGATCAAAGATTAAAGAGGATATTACTGTAAAGCACTTATTTGTTTCATCAAGGATCGTTGTTTTTGTCCTGGATGCAAGTTGTCAAGTTAGAGAAGATGGCTGTATGAAACGCGTTTTAGAAAGTGTCCCGCTAAACATCTAACATCTAAAGCGGCATTGTCTGACTTTATAAAATGCCTTATTGTAATCGATAACCCCAGTGCTAAAGCTAGACATACATCTATGTATTAAAGTCTGCAAACCGGTCCAGTACCGGACCGCCATGTGTGGACTGGTTCAAAGCAGTCCAATGATGGCTGGACCACAGACTGAACTGGTTCCACATCCCTAATTAGATCCAGCTCAGTGTGCCGATTCTAATTATGTCCATACTTGTATGGTTTTACTGAAAAATTTGTTAAGATGTTTTAGGCTGTGGTAATTTTCTGGCCTTTTTGGGACATTATATCAGGTAAAAGGTTAATAATGAATATTATGCATAATCACGCATAATCACACCCACGGAAATTATGTTTTTGTACACAGGTATAATGAATTATTCCTCATCCATATCAAAATTGGACTCTTCACAATCTGGTTGAGGTAACTTGTCACTATTAGGCATCTCGCATTTGATTTTCTGGTAAAACTGATGATATTCTTCGGGAATTATGCCAGATGAACATAAATCCATAAGGTCTTTCTTCTTTGCAACAGAAATGTCCAGTGGCTATGTGTAGCGCCTTGGCAACAGATTTGCTGCTGTATTCTGTTGACGCCATGTTTTTTCAACACACTACATTTCTTGGAAAGATTCATTGCCATAATCAGTTTTGAAGAAAACTGAATCAGGGGCAGATTATCGGAACTGTGACCATTTGATTTGCATCCAGTTAACCTTTGCCCCAGCAGTTGTGGATTTTGAATTCTTTAATAGTTGTTGTGACATCTTTTTGAAGTTGTTGATATCCTCAAACTTCAAGGGTATTAAGTAATATGGATTTTTTTGTCTGGCCGTTCTCATAACTCTATCCCATTGACTGGGGACAAAAAGTGATGTTTTCTTCTTCGCAAATTCAGTGGCAGCGTGCATCGAATCACATTCCATTTGTGTGTGACCAGTTTCAAGAAATTTAGGATCTATTGTCACCAGGCTGGTGTGAGATCTCACAAACGACAACAGAGCAGAAGCGACATATTTGTTTCGATTCTGGCCAGTGCAACTATCTGAGAAGAGAATAGCGTGTTGTACGTGTACGGGTAATGCGGAGAGGTATAGATAAAGATTGGTTGGAATTTCACATGAACCGTGCTGCCCCTCCGTTTCATTCCAAATGTAATTATAGCCATGTTAATCTCCCAGAGAACAGATGGAAAGATTGTAGCAGCTCAACTTTCTCTTATAATACAATTGGCTAACTAATCCACAAGCTGTTGGCATTACGGCTTCGAGATCAAAACAGACTACTTTGATGCTTTTATCGAAAGATGCACGTTCCCTGTCAATTGTTTTTTGATCCCTCGATTTGACTTTCCATATCTGGTGTGACTGATTTAATCTGATTCTAATTCAGTTGAGACATTACCTTTAGAAGCCTTTTCGTTGCTGTATTTTGTGCATATAAGACATTTGTCTTTCTTTGGGTTGTGAAAATAATAGTTGAAATTTTTGTTGGAAAAACTTTCTGTATATTCCTTTTGTCATGGGTGGAGTTTTGTTGCATTCGCAAAACTCTCAATATATAAGTCATACAGTATATTTATGTTTAGTCCCTCCTGTAGAAATCTTTGCTTAGTTGTTGAGTAATACGGCTTCGAGATCAAAACAGACTACTTTGATGCTTTTATCAAAAGATGCACGTTCCCTGTCAATTGTTTTTTGATCCATGGCTTTGACTTTCCATATCTGGTGTGGCTGATTTTGATCTGATTCTAATTCATTTGAGACATCACCTTTAGAAGCCTTTTCGTTGCTGTATTTTGTGCATATAAGACATTGGTCTTTCTTTGGGATGTGAAAATAATAGTTGAAATTTAATCTTTGCTCAGTTGTTGAGCAAGTGTAATGTCCTTCTACTGCTGGAAAAGACTCAATGTGTTGACACACCATGTCAAGTTGAGCCTGACTGGTTTTGTTCAATGATTTGTGTCTCCCATGGTTCTCCCTGCCTGTGTATATTCCATTGGACTGCCAGAAAGGGCATGTTCAGTGTAAGCTTCTCCTATATCCAAGGTCTTTGTGAAGAAAGCTTTGCAAACAGAAATTTGATTGCCATTGCTTGTAAATGAATATCATCATGCTACTTTTCTCCATTTGACCGCTGGAGCCATCTCAGAATCGAGGTATATGCATGTATTTTGTTCAGTGACACTTGCACACACAAATGATTTTTGCCTCTCATAATTTTTACAGTTTACAGAATTGTTTGAATATTGCTTCTATATCCTCCTGAATGATATTTTCACTGCATTTGTACTTGCATTTGTCACAGTTAATGGGGTTTAACAGACTTTCCGGGTATAGCTTTTCTTTTAGAGTTGCCATACTCTTTACCACAGTTTTAAACTTTTTCTGATATTGCACTTCCAGTTTTCTGGGGTGGTATACATTTTTTGAAAATGCCTTTTTTCGGAGAAGTGAGGAATGATGCTCGTTTCCGAGGACAACTCATAGAATTACTTTTCGTCTTAAATGGTGATGTCTCTTGTGAGAGTGTAACGTATGCGTCTGTTGCTTCCACCGGAACTGATGAGTTTTTCAGTTTTGTATTATTACTCAAGTCTCTGCTATCTGGGTGAAATCAGCTGGTGGCAATGGCCTAAATAACAAACTTGATTCATTTGTTTCTGAGCATGGTTCGAAAATTCTTACATATGCACCATAATAGCTTTGTGAGACACCACATTTCACATAAGACATAGCATTAAAGGATGACAATCAGATGATTTTGTGCCAGGATCAAAATTGATGACCGGTTGGGTTGCTTCATGTGTGCAGATTACAGCAGGCCTCATTGTTACCTCTGTCTGTGCCAATGGCATGATACTTTCTAATTCCTGACACCAATATCCAGTTTCTTTAACAATGTTCAGATTAGTAATAAAATCAAGTTAACAGTCATTAGGCTTTTCCCACTGGAAAAGACTATTGTTTTTGTACGGATTGTTTTTTTTCCACACATTTTGTCTGTACGGTTCAGAAGCCATTTTCGAACCGATTTTCACAAAATTTTGCACACATATAGAGGGACACAAAATCTAAAAATGTTCCGAAGCGGATTGTTCGATTTAATCCTTATTTTGTCAGAATTGGCAAAAAACTGCCAAAATTGGGGTTTATCGGCACTTTCTCGAAATACGTCTTGTAGATTTTTTTTAAACATTCATCATTGCTAGAACTGCCTGTGACACGACCATTGATACACATGACATATTAGGCGATGCACATGGTAACCCTCCACAGGCTGCCAAACAGAAATTTTGATGAAATGGGCTGTTTTCGGGCCCCCACAGCACCCAAATGAAACATGATAGATACACATAACTTCTTTTATTGGAAGTGGAATTCACCGCAGATCATTTTTGTAAGTAATAAGGGTGTTCAGAAAACCAAGTGTTAACCCGTTTTGGGCTGGTTAAACAGCAATACCCTCAAAAAGCTCAAAACTTCATGTTTTCCGTGGATTTCTCTAGACGAGTCTTGTAGATTTTCAGGAAATATTTGTCACTCCCAGGTCTTGGTGTGACATTACAAGTTTCATGGACAAAATATTCCGGTTAGCATTAGTTAACCCTCCCCGAGCTGCTAAACGTAAAAATTGTGATAAAATGGGCTGTTTTTGGACACCAACAGCACCCAAACGGTATACCACAGAGAAAGTGGCCTTCATTTATCGGACGCAAAATTGATCGGAAAATATTTTTGAAAGTGGTAAGGGTATTCAAAATTCGACGTCTTAACCCATTTTGGGCTGGTTAAAGAGAGATACCCATTAAAACCTTAAAATACCCGTTTTATGTGGATTTCTTTAAAAACATCTTGTAGGTTTTCAAGAAAAAATAGGCTATTCGCAGGTCTTGGTGTGACATTACAAGTTGCATGGACAAAATATTCCGGTCAGCATTAGTTAACCCTCCCAGGGCTCCTCAACGTCAAAATTGTGATGAAATGGGCTGTTTTTGGACACCAACAGCACCCAATGGGTACACCACAAAGAAAAGCGCCTCCTTTTATCGAGTGTACAATTTATACAGAAACATTTTTGTAAGTAGTAAGGGTATTCAAAAGTCGAAGTCTTAACCCATTTTGGGTAGGCTAAGAGAGATATCCCTTAAAAGCTTTAAATTCCCATTTTCTGGGAATTTCCCTAACAGTAACTTATAGGGTTTCAAGAAAACTGACTATTCGTAGGTCTTTATGTGACATTACAAGTTGTAGGGACTAAATACTCCAGTGAGCGTTTATTAACCATCTACAAGCTGCCAAGCATCGTAATGTTGTTGACATGGACTGTTTTCGGACACGCACAGCACCCAATGTATACACGAGAGATAAACATAATCACCTTTGTTTGAAGTGGAATTCACAGAGGACCATTTTTGTAAGTAATAAGGGTATTAAAAAAACCAAGCGTTAACCCCTGTTGGGGAGGTTAACAGGGATACCCATCGAAAGCTTAAAAATCGTTTTCCCTGGATTTCTTTACAAACATCTTGTAGGGTTTTCAAGAGAAAATGGCCGTTGATAGGTCTTGGTATCACATTACCAGTTGCATGGATAAATTATTCTGGTAGGTATTTGTTAACCCTCCATGGGCTGCTAAATGTCAAAAATTTTGAAGAAGTAGTCTGTTTTTGGACACTAACAACATCAAATGGAAATGCCACAGAGAAACGTAACTTCTTTTACTGGACGCAAAACTGATAGAGAAACATTTTTGTAAGTAGTAAGGATATTCAAAAATCGAGGTCTTAACCCATTGTCGACTGGTTAAGGAGATATACCCCTCAAAAGCTTAAATTTCCCGTTTTCTGTGGATTTCTCCAAAAAATCTAGCACATTTTCAAGAAAAATTGACCATTTGCAGGTCTTTGAGTGACATTACAAGTTGCATGGACAAAATATTCCAGTAAGCAATTATTAACCCTCCAGAGACCTGGAAAGTATAGACATTTTCAGAAAATGGGCTGTTTTGGGGCACCCATAACACCCAATGTGTACCTGCGTGATAAACATAACCTTCCTCATTGGAAGTGAAATTCACTGAGGATCATTTTTGTAAGTAATGAAAGTATTCACAAAACCAAGCATTAATCCGTTTAGGGCTGGTTACAGAGCGACACCCCTCAAAAGGTTAAAAATTGATATTTTCCAAGGATTTCTCTAAAAGCCTCTCGTAGGTTTTCAAGACAAATATTGGCCATTCTCATTTGAGACTACTATACTCACCTTGTATGAACTCAAAAGAAAGTGTATATTTATTTATTATCAAGAATAACCGCCCATAAGCTCCACTCTCACCGTGTCCCGCTTCATCGGTCAATTCCACGGTGTCCCACGCCAGCGGTCGATTTATCCAAACAAAATTACCAAGGTTACCACCTCCTCCCTGCCTCTTTCTCCAACCAAACACACATTGAAAGGTACGCCTCACCTCGTATTCCACACTGCCCTGCATGATAGCATTTATTATTTATTTATTGGTGTTTAAGGGCATATACTTATGCACAATGGCTAATCTACGGGTGGAGGAAGCCGCAGTACCTGGAGAGAACCACCGAGCAACGACGAGCAGCTGCCAGCTTCCCAACATCGTAACTCCAAACTGCAACACAGGCAGGGTTAGATTGGTTGAAGACATGCGTACCGTCGACGGGCAGTACGCCTTAGTACATGGCGGCATCGTACCCCCATATGGAGAATCAGAGTTAAGTGCCTTGCCCAAGGGCACAGCATGGGAGTCCAAATTGATCGCTCAGACGGCCACCCATCCAATGATTAACCAGGCTCAACGTTGCTTAACTTCGGTGATCTGACGAGAACCGGCTACCACAATGCCACCGTGCCCCACCACTGCACGATAAGAAAGCAGTAAATAACGTTAGCTACAATGGGATCAGTTACTTATAATATCAAATAGTGTTGACACTATAGCATTTCCCCGACAGTGGGTCCAGGTATATACTAGTCTGTAAAACGGCTATACACTGCCCCTCCTCCGCCCCAGAGTGGCGACGTGGCAGTATATATCCATCTTACTGACGCTATGTTGTGCCTAAGGAACCTTACAATAAAAGGTGGGGGTCCCCAACATAGGAAGGGGGGCAGGTATATTTACTACTCTGTAAGACGGTTATCAAATGCAGTGGTGCATGGCGCCAACATTTCCCCGGCAGTGGGGCTAGATATATACTAGTTTGTAAGACGGCTATACTCCCCTTCTCCGTCCCAGGGTATATTTTATCTACACATATGTACAAACAACACTTCCTATTTTCTTATGTAATTATTGTAGTTTATAGCTTCATGTTTGTCGTTGTATGTATGGATATCTTCATTGTAATAAATAAAACTAATTCTGCGGAGAAAAACAATTGGAGAGAAATTTACTTCTGCTATTAACAGACAGGTGATAGGTGAGCTCTACAAGGTGTGAAAAAATGACATAATCATGCAAAACAATTGTGGTCTAATAGGAGATAATTGATACAGGGACTATACATGACATGCTTAAGAATTTAAAGTTCACATTTTCTGTGGATATCTTCAATTGGTTCTTACAGATTTTTAAGAACAAATAAACCCTGGAGAAGAATTATTCTCGCAAGCCTTCATTAACCCTCCACAAACCGTCAAATATCAAAATTTTAGATAAATTTGTGATACAATGGGCTATTTACATTAGATGCTGATTCTCAGACGCTGATATTAATATTAACCCTCTCCACAAACAATGATGATTTAGCCAAAACGTTCTTTTATGACACTGGGTCATTTGAGACTATTATACCCACTTTTCTCAAGACATCAATAAAAATACTTTAATGATACAATTAAAAACAATTCTTCAGACACTCCAGGGTCATAAAAAATCATGGAATCTTTTTGGGAAAAGCCATGATTCTCCAGAATCATAAAGTCTAGTTTTGGTTTGAGCTTGTTTTAGGTTGCATCAAACTAATGTAATGGCTAATGTTATTCCCCAAATCTCTATATATCATATTTTGAAGATCTCGTCCACTGTATGATTCTAGTTGCAGGCTTGCTACCAAGATGTCATGTAGTCATGAACATTCCCTTGATGATGACTTTAGGCCACCTCTTGGCAGTTCAATTATTTCTCCCTTTCTTGTTTTCTTGAGTTCCTTTCTTTCAGCTTTACTCTTGTAAATATGCCAGTCGCTTCTTTATGCTAACAATCTCACTTGGAAACTTGTTAGAACTTTCACTGAATTCGGAATCTGTAGAATCTGGCACATCTCCCTTTGGTTCGAACGTAAACTGGATCACATTTGAAATCATAATTTGAATAATCTGAATGTGTCCATGTTAGTCAAAAGTTCATCATCAGAAGCTTGTGAATCATAAGCACATTTATATTTTATCAAGGGTTCATTATCTGAGCTATTGAAATTGTCATCATAACTTTCATTTCTACTAACGGCAGTGACCCCAGTGTATAAATCTGTATTGCGTGTGTGCCAAGATTCTCTTGCACTGTCACTACCGATGAAACAAGGTCATCAACAATGAATTTTAATGACCACTGTATATGTCCTGTTTTTTCTCCCTCTGCTGTTAACATTTCTGACATTTGTGGTCCTGTCTCGGCTATTGATGAAACCAGATCATCAACAACTGATTTGGCACTTAAGATAAATATCCTTTGCTCCTTCACTTAGGGTATCGGCTTCTGCATTTTGCCCTTCAGCTTTGATTGCTGCAGCAAAGAGATCTTCATTTTCTGATTCTTGGAATTCCATGATTTGGAATAGAGGATGAGTTTTAAAATTTTGGAGTATGACTATCATGACAGTACTGTATATATTGTGGGAATGTCATTTCACCAATTTACATAAAATTGCCACATAAAAACAAACCCAACTAAGACCCATTTGTTAGATTATTCAATAATAATTTAATTATTGGCCCCACGCAGGTTGATCTTGGAAATGTTGGCAGTAAAAAGTTTGGACTCAATGTGGGAGCGGTAGTAGGGATGGACTGAGATTGAAAATTCTGCAAAAGGAAAACATTAACTTTTCAATATGGTTGCAGTCAAAGAAAATTAATTTCAAACCTCCCCCACTATTCCCATCGCCACACACACTTGCACACACTCGGCCACCACAAATCAGTCATTTTATACCCATTTGTTCACTTGGGGGCCCCGAGAATGCTGTGTGCGAAGACGTATTGCACATTGATGGTACACATGCCTTCAAAAAATGCTAACCCTGCTTCTGTGGGATTAGTACGGTGATAAGTCTGACAGTTACTTAACACTGCTCGGTGCATCTCTCCGGGTATTCTGGCTTCTCCCATCCGTAAACTCTCACCAACACAATATTACCTCAGTTGTTGAAATTATATGCAAACTTAATCAATCAACCAAACAATCAATATTACCCACAAAATCTGTACATGAGTTCAGATTAGAATTAATAAACCAAATATGTAATTGGAAAGAGAGGGGAGTAACATTAATAATGATAGGGGGATGAAAGTCAATCACCCATTGTAATGTTGTGTTTCTTTAAATGGACAGCTGTGGATGAGGTTGGGTAAGCAAAGTTTGTTTTGGAAGAAAAAGTTGCATTTCTTTCTGATTTCTGGAAAATAATTATGATAAAGTTTAGAAACCTGCATCAGATAAAGAGTTAACCAACACAATAGCCAAAAAAAAAGATAGAGAAAATTAACCAAAATAAAGCTACCACAGCCTAAAATATCTTGAAAATTTTTCAATAAAACCATACAGATATGGTTATCATTAAAACTGATCATCGAGCCGGTTCTAATGATATCCATATTTGTATGGTTTTATTGAATAATTGTGAAAATTCTTGCCCCCCCCCCCCCCCCCCCCCCACTCTCCAAAAAAAAAAAAATTTGATTTCTTTATTTTCAAAAGCTGTGTAAGGTAAAGGGTTAAGTATATCTACTCACCTGTTGTTACAATTTTCTTTTGTCTGGTCTTCTCTGTAAAGGTTATGAACTGAAGTTTATTTTATTTTATTATGATTCTATAACCGAAGGGGAATGACCGTCGATATCTGCTGTCTGAGGGGAACCTTGAACAGGTGTGTCAGTGGAAGTTGGTACTGCATTGACACTGACGTCAACTTTTAATTGGGGGGTTATAAATTTGAGTACTCACTGAGTCCTTGTGGATGTGTTTATTTGTTCTCGTAAAAGTATTTGGAGAACATACACTAACTTCTGGTGATTTGTTGGAGCTTGGTAGAAACTGACTGTTCTGATGCTGGTAAGTCTGTTGTTTTAGCTTTTCGATGTTTTTCCTTTTGTTGTAGTCCGTCATGCGCCGCTCATCCCGTAGTTTATTTGCAGTTGATTTTTGCATTGGTTGTTTTTTCCATGACAAAATCAACGTGGTGGAATTCTCATCAGTCTGGAGAGTCCATTGCATCTTCATTTTATCCAGATGAAGATTATCAAGGACTGTCTGTATATTGTCTGGCAGTTTGTGGAACATCTTTACACTAACAATTGGAACGTGGTACCTGGATCGTTTGGACAAGCTAAAAAGATGTCCAGCCGCGGATTCTCTCACCAAATATAACCAGACGGGGAACGACCGTCGATATCTGCTGTGAAACAATGGTGTTCAACTGATGACTCGGAGACAAATTAAAGATGATAACAATTTAATAGCGAATCTGGTTTTACAAATATCTAACAGCAATCAATATTTAATAACCAAACTTGTTGGATATCCGAACAATTTTTCAGCAATAGCTCATGGGATTTCCCAATAAAATGAAGCAGAGTAACGTTTGGAAATCTAAACTATAACTGAATTCTTACTTGTGATCAAGGTTATATATACAATACAATAAATGAGTCATGTCCTAACAGGTTTACAGGATTTTAAGATTAAAGTAAGCTTTCACAGCGTCTTAATCAGAGGCCTGATTAACTTACTGAATAGACCTCAAATAAACAATGGAGGGAAGCAGTGAATAAAGGCAACTTGTTAACAACTTATATGAGAGAGGCTTGCTGTCACACGATGAATGAAAAAATATGCCAAGTTTGAAACAATTGAAATTACATTGGACAAAATGAGAATAGTAGATTGTGAATGCAGCAATCTAATAACAGTAAATTTGTCTTTTTGTTTCGGAAGTTTATCATAGTCTGTACACGCTTTGGTGATATAATCTCTGCCGCTCCAATTGATGCGACCCGCAGCAACACATTTAAACCAAAATCGTAATGTCCCAAAATTCCGAAATACAAAAAAATTATGGTCGCTTGTACCGCCGGTGTCTCTTATGTTCAGGAGTCCCCGGTCTTGACAAAGTTGGACGAAGGCCCGGGATTCTCCTGATTGTCCCGGATGTACTCTCGAGCTGCTTCGTCTAACTCACAGTCTTTAACCCATGAGTTATCAGCATCTGGATGCTCTTTCCATTTATTCAGATACTGAAGGCCAAATTGCACGGACCTACAATATCTGATCACAGTCTCAGTAACTCTTTTTGGCTGGACAGTGTTTGTCGGATGGCTGTGGATGGATAGAGTTGAACACTCCTCCCGCGGCGTCTGAATAGAAACGCTCTTCATCTGAGGGGAACCTTGAACAGGCGTGTCAGTGGAAGTTGGTACTGCATTGACACTGACGTCAACTTTTAATTGGGGGGTTATAATAAGTTTGAGTACTCACTGAGTCCCTGTGGATGTGTCTGTCTGTTCTCGTAAAAGTATTTGGAGAACATACACTAACTTCTGGCGATTTGTTGGAGCTTGGTGGAAACTGACTGTTCTGATGCTGGTAAGTTTGTTGTATTAGCTTTTCGATGTTTTTCCTTTTGTTGTAGTCCGTCATGCGCCGCTCATCCCGTAGTTTATTTGCAGTGGATTTTTGCATTGGTTGTTTTTTCCATGACAAAATCAACGTGGTGGAATTCTCATCAGTCTGGAGAGTCCATTGCATCTTCATTTTATCCAGATGAAGATTATCAAGGACTGTCTGTATATTGTCTGGCAGTTTGTGGAACATCTTTACACTAACAATTGGAACGTGGTACCTGGTTCATTTGGACAAGCTAAAAAGATGTCCAGCCGCGGATTCTCTCACCAAATATAACCAGATGGGGAACGACCGTCGATATCTGCTGTGAAACAATGGTGTTCAACTGATGACTCGGAGACAAATTAAAGATAACAATTTAATAGCGAATCTGGTTTTCCAAATATCTAACAGCAATCAATATTTAATAACCAAACTTGTTGGATATCTTAACAATTTTACAGCAATAGCTCATGGGATTTCCCAATAAAATGAAGCAGAGTAACGTTTGGAAATCCAAACTATAACTGAATTCTTACTTGTGATCATGGTTATATATACAATACAATAAATGAGTCATGTCATGACAGGTTTACAGGATTTTAAGATTAAAGTAAGCTTTCACAGCATCTTAATCAGAGGCCTGATTAACTTACTGAATAGACCTCAAATAAACAATGGAGGGAAGCAGTGAATAAAGGCAACTTGTTAACAACTTATATGAGAGAGGCTTGCTGTCACACGATGAATGAAAAAATATGCCAAGTTTGAAACAATTGAAATTACATTGGACAAAATGAGAATAGTAGATTGTGAATGCAGCAATCTAATAACAGTAAATTTGTCTTTTTGTTTCGAAAGTTTATCATAGTCTGTACACGCTCTGGTGATAATTCTGTGGTCAAACTGTTAAATACATTAAAATACATTAATTAGACAATCTTCGACTCATAGACTCTATGAAACTATCATCTACACATTTGAAATAAAAAAAAAAGCAAATGTGGAATAAACGAACTCTAAGTCCACTTGCCCAGGCAATTAGGTATAGTTGTATCTGTAAATCAAGATAAGACAATATAGGAATGGCATTAGTTATCAGATTCTTGATTTTCACTGTCAAAATTGATATTATTTATGTATTGGTGTTTAAGGTCACATACTTCTGCACAATGGCGAATCGTGACTGCGTCAACATTGGTAATCTGTTTTGAGGAAACATAAACTTTATCACCACATAATTAATTTTAGCTGACATAATTATCTGCGACATCAGGGCTCAATTTAACTGGATTTGCATAGTGATTTTCGAATCAGTTTTAGACTGTAGCTAATCAATTTCACATGACAAAAACATATAAATAATAGGAAATGCTAATCAAAATTTATCCAAGTTAGTAAACTGCTGTTCAATTTTAAAAAAATTAAATCGACCCATGTGCGACACACTAGTATTTGGCCTGGTAAATCCCATTAATTCTAGCAACAGGTGTCTGCCTTGACTTTACAACAGTGTCAGCCCATAGGGAATTAGAAAAGAGAAAGGTTAAAATGTATCGAGCATTAGGCTCAGGTGAAATGGAATGGAAATTCCAGAGCCACACCTGAATATTAGGCCAACACTGTCAACAGGCAAGAGAGAGCAAGAAGGTAACATCCTTCGCCAAGGAATAGGGGTGTCGCCAGTACTAAATATGAGAGGCCACCACGAAAGAACGTACATACAGTTACATAAGTAGCCGATATAAAATGGAAAAACAAATATGAATGCAAGGCAGAGCCCTGAACGCCCTACGATGTACAGGTAGAGAAAAAGGTGGCAGATTCTCCAGCCCAACTTGTGGAGAAGAAGAGCACCAACTAATATCGCTGGAGCACCCCCCAGCAGGGAATGGCGGAGAGAAAAAGAGATCTGAATAACATGTTAGGCCATACAAGTCGCGAAAGGATCAATACAGTAGGGGACAGAATACATGTCAGGGAGTAATATTGGTAATCACAGGGCAGACGAAGTGTCTGACCCAAAATGAATCCACCCTCCAGCCATAGAGAAGGAAACACAAGTATAAAAAGACCGTCACATACCCCCCCCCCCCCCCCACCAGCTAAAGGTAAGGATGTACCCCCACACCCCTAAATACAAGAATACAATGTGTATTATATGAGAACCGACACATGAGCACAGCAATAGGACGGAACGGAAATGCACAACCGCATACAGGTGTGATGACAGGGAAGAGGGATGGAAGAACGGGGATGTGACTCAGACCACAGCAGGGCAAACACCAGCGAAACAATGCCAAACAAACAAGACCAGCATGCAACAGCACAGATGACGTGAAGTGGGAAACGATAACGCCCAAACCGCCGAAAAAGATATACCAAGAAAAAGGACACAGGCCTGAGAAACCACCCCAAAACCGCCCAAATGCCATGTATGACTCAACAAAACAAATGAAAATTCGCCCCCAAAATCCGCCCAATGTGCAAGAAGAAACAGCTAAGGGATGAGCAGGATGGACAGCGGGATCGGGCAAGGGATGCAAACTGCCGGATACCATGAAGAAACACCACCACCACCCCCCCCCCCCCCCACACACCCACACAGCAAAAATATTTATCTAGATACTATAATCGGTTAAATGGATGCCATCAGACAAGTTTCCAAAAATAGCAATAATCTGCGTCACTCAACACGGCAATAAACACACATAAATTATACGAAGTGATGCTCAAGGTAGCACAAGAAGGGTGGGATGCCCGCAACCGAGCCTTAGTTACTTGGGAACGAGGAAACAATTGAAAAACTATACGTAAAGAACTCCATAAGAACAATGAAGCAGCCCATAGAAATCATCACTGGAACTCCCCAAACGTTGAGGAAACAATTGAAAAACATATACGTAAAGAACTCCATAAGAACGATGAAGCAGCCCATAGAAATCATCACTGGAACTCCCCAAATGTTGAGGACCAATGGACGAATGAGCTAAATCGTTTCCCCCAATCTGTAACAACACAACATGTGGCTGAAAACTAAAAAAAATCCACATATCATCAGCTAAAACACGAAGCAAGGTCAACCCACCAATACCATGAAGGCATAGATACACAGATGGCCCGGGACCCACTAAACCAAAATCTGAAGCAAAATTTTTGTCTGAAGGAAATACAATGTGGGAGTGAAAGAAGTGGCCAGCCGACGAATAAAACTGTGACCGAGAATCAAAATTCGAACATCAGCTGCTTCCAAAAAATGACTCGTAAATAAAAAATAATTAAAAATGAGACAATGTAAAACAATGTGAATGAGCTTATAGCTTATGCCAGATTAGTCAAGGTAAAACAAAAATATACATACATATACAATGATCCCGTGAAAACTGAATCCTCTGCACACAGAATTTAGATTTCTTGTCAACTGTTACGAGTCGAGATGTAATCCAAAGTGAGCCTGACTCTGCGTCCTCTTCAGGATTCCAATGACATCACGGACATTGCTTGGTCAGATCTAGGACACAGGCATATCAGAGGAACATCAGTACCACACAGAGCAGCGATTTGGACCAAAGTGCTGGCCTTTCATGCGCTCAGTGCATGATAATGCACGTTCCTCCAACATACCTGTACATGTAAATAACCTTCTGCGATTGTCTAGAGAAACCTGACCCATAACCTGACATAAATATTCCATAACCAAATTTAAGTTCAGGCAGATTAATGAAAAGTCAGATACAGACATTTAGCTGAAAATTGACACAAATCTTCTCTTTAAAATGAATTGGCAGAACATGTTATCAGTAGATACTGGGATTTACCAGAAATTCTACTGATATGTCATAAATGGAGAAGTTATGGTATTAGCCCTTTATCTGTGTTTACAGTCTGTTAGCTGTTCATATTCAGGTACATATGGAGTTACAGGGTTCATTTCTTTGAATATCTTAAGAATGCAGTGGTGTACTTGCATGAGGTTTTACACTTACAAAAAGAAACCATTTCACCAAATCTAAACCATCAAAAAAATGAAGATTAGTTCAAGCTGATTGAAGTGCCAGGAAACTGCTCAGATTGCAGGAAATTGCTTCATTTACCCTTTGGCTTCTGGGGTCCTAGATGGCCCCCAGACCCCCAGCCTAATGGTGCTTGCTTTACATTAAAAAAAAATATAAGATAATTTGGTGGATGGTCACTCTCATGCCTGTATTAAACAGTGTCATATGTGAAGTGTATCAAGATTTGAAGGTAGGAGATTGAACCTTCAGAAGTGCTCTGTCATTCTTGTTGATGTCATGAACCTCGGTGATTCCAGCAGATAACCTGGGAATTGCAGACAGTACTACAGCATACCTCTGTGCATCTAAATGTGATATTTCCTTCCTTTAACCCTGTAGATTTGCAACTGAGTGTGTCACAAACATGTCCTCATCGCAGTAGTCTCCAATATTCCAGACGTCATAATATGTAGAAACAGCATCAGTTCGTCTAAAGGAAAAAATACAGATCTCTTATTTTTTGCAAGTGTGCCATATTCCAAAATTTCAGAGGAATAGGATACGATTCTATTTTTCTGCCATTTTGATATATCACATCACTTGCATGTATATTTGTATTGTAATTTTTGGCCCTTAAAAATGTTGCAGATTTCACTTGTATTGTTTGGTTGCAGGATATTGACTGATGTGGACTAAACATTGAATGCTGTCTGATCTGGATGAGATTATAGCTTATGCCAGATTAGTCAAGTTGTGTTTCTTTACATTACTTCACCAACCCACCTACCAAAGTGCACCAAGTAGACAACAGCAAGCTGTTTGAAATCTCATTCTGTAGTCTAATTGCATTTTAGAGTTGCTGTTCTTGAATGTTAATAGACACACATTTAGACGCACTAGATAATTTTGAAATGACAAGCTGATTTCCAGAAGTCATCCAACAAAACATGCCCAACAATGAGAACGTGTATGCTGTCTTTTAACTCCTTGCATGCTGCTTGCGGATATTCCTGCCAATGATAGGATTTCTCTTGCCACTGAACTAAAGATCATTTGGGCACTTTTAACCAGATTTTCCCCTTGCAGACTGAATAGATTTTTTCACCAAAAAATTTCTAAAGTTAAATTTAGATGAATTTTTCTTCAAATCTGGTCATGGCTGCATCAGAGCAGCTGTGACTAGATTTGAAGAAAAATATCTTGAAAATACTCAGCGTGTTAAGAGTTAATGCACTAAGCCACTGGATAATGCGCCCCATGTCACTTCTTGTCGTCTGAGAGCATAGCGTGTCTCATGTCAGAGTAACAATACTGTCCATTGGTATAAAAAGTGTGGCCAAATTTCTGAGAGCACTTTCTCAAAATGTTCTGTATTATTTGTATGAACTCTCCCGAAAGCAGTCCCAATCATTCCTAACTCCTCAAAACATTTTGAACCCTTAAAAAGCTTAACATTTTACTGAGTATGTTAAGAATGATGAATTTTCAAAGTGACATAAAAACTTCAAAAATGGGGATAAATCGAAAAACTTAAAAGCAGCTATCTCCTAATATTTTGTTCTACAACATACTAAAATTTCATGAAAATTTGAGGCATTTTAATTTTTCATTATCCAACCCATATGACATCACCTCAGAGTTTGTCTATAACAGATGAGAATCTTGCAGGACAGTGACACAGTTTTAGATATGTTTTTTGCATAGATTATATTCCCAAAATTTTGAAAGACTGGAGCTGAAAATGAAGTTGAAAATAAAAGGTATAGAAAATAACATCAAATCTGCATCACTGGCATCGGGTGTGTAAATTTGAAATGAAAAAATAACAGTAAACAAGTACAAATAACTAGAAAACAATGTATGAAGTTTGGGAGAAGTATCGTTTATAAATATGGAGTTACATGAATCAGAAGACAGCGTTTTTAATGAAATATGTCCAAAAATAGGCTAAATTTTGAACTGAAATTATGTCAAAATAACACCAAATCTAAAAGCAAAAAAAAACAAGCTATCTCTTAATTCTTTTTCTCCACAACATACTAATATTAAAGAAAAATCCAACGTATTTTAACAATATGATGCTCTATGACGTCACCTCATCATTCGGGTATAATGGTTGAGAATTTCCAAGAACAACACCACATTTTTAGATATGGTTTTTTTGCAGAGATTATATTCCTGAAAATTCGAAAAATTATGGTTAAGAAGTTAATATGATCAGAAATGGGTGTGGAAGGTTTCATAAGTGTACCCTGTGTTAATAGGGTGCATTTGGTCTCAAGAACGTATGGCTTTGAATGAAGAATAGAGAAAATAGGCTAAACACCAAAGTGACATAAAAACATAAAAGTGGCGTTAAATCGAAAAACAAAAAACCCCCAGCTATTATTATTTTTGAGATCTGCAACATGCTAAAATGCCAGAAAAATCTGGCGTATTCTAATTTTTTACCATATAGCCCCCACCCCCCCCCCCCCCCCCCCCTCCTCCTATGATGTCACCTCAGCATTTGTGTATAACGGTTGAGAATTTTCTAGGACAGCAATACATTTATATTTCTTTTTTTTTTGCGGAGATTACAGTCGCAAAATTTCGAAAGGCTGGAGCTGAAAATGAGGTTGAAAATAAAAGATTTAGAGAAAAAGTGTTAAATTGTCATTGCTGGCATCGGGTTCATAAATATGAAATGAAAAAATAACAGTGAACAATTTTAAATAACCAGAAAACTGTGTGAAGTTCCATAGCTGTGTCATAAATATGGAGCAATGTGAATCCCAAGATAGGGATTTTGGCTCAATTTGACAAAGTCAAGCTGAGCAATCACTTCTGTTCAGTCATTTAAAAGATTTGCTGTGCAGTCATAGGATTCGCTGTGAATACTACGAGATTCTCTGTGAAAATCTTATTTTTTTGACGAACGCAAATGAAGGCTAAGGCATTTTTAGCTCACCTGACTGAAAGTCAGGGTGAGCTTTTCTTATCACTCTTCGTCCGTCGTCTGTCGTCCGTCGTCCTGCGTGAAGGTGGTATTTGAGCCTCTTTCTCCTAAACCACTGCCCACATTTTAATTGAATTTCATGTAAGTAGTGGTTATATAGGGGCATTTTGATTTTTAGCCAAAATAGGTTTCGACTCATATTGAGCAGAGGTGTGGGGAAAAAATGGCCAAATTTTTTGAAAATCTTCTTCTAATGAACCACAAGTAGCAGAGACGTGATATGTGGTATACAGAGTCCTTTTCAGGTTTAGAATCAAGTTTGTTCAAGAAAAGTTTGTCGGGCATTATTTTCCTTCGTTATGGGTGGGGCAAAAATTTTGGCCACGCCTAAAATTTCTATTTTCAGAACCGTGAGGTCAATTTGAACCAAATTTGATATGAGATGATAATGGGTCATAAGTAGTTGATTGATGCAAAAAAAAATTTTCTCATTGACCCGTGGGAACCTCGGGAACCTTAAAACTGCCATATCTCCAAAACTAGATGGCACAGAGAATTCTTATTTTGTATAAAGCTTACTTTTATCCAGTAGAATAGAACGGTTAAAAAAAGTCCCTATCGGTTTGATCACAAGGAACTTTTTTCAGGACTTTGAAAAAGTGCTGAGTCAGCACTTTTTAACACTGTAGGCAATGGGAAAAAGATTAAAAAATCTTCTTCTCCAGATCCAGCAGGCAGAATCTTTTGATATTTGGTATGCAACATTGTAGGGTGGATCTGATTCAAGTTTGTTCAAATCTGCCCCCTGGGTTCATATTTGGGCTCAGTATAGGAGCCCGATTTCGAACTTAGTGCATTTCAGGCAAATTTCTTAAAAAATCTTCTTCTCCAGATCCAGCAGGCAGAATCTTTTCATATTTGGTATGCAACATTGTGGGGTGGTTCTGATTGAAGTTTGTTCAAATTGGCTCCATGGATTCATATTTGGGCTCACTATAGAAGCCCGAAATCGAACTTAGTGCATTTCAGATAAATTTCTTCAAAAATCTTCTTCTCCAGATCGAGCAGGCAGAATCTTTTGATATTTGGTATGCAACATTGTGGGGTGGATCTGATTCAAGTTTGTTCAAATCGCCCCCCTGGATTCATATTTGGGCTCTCTATAGAAGCTCAAATTCGAACTTAGTGTATTTCAGGCAAATTTCTTAAAAAATCTTCTCCAGATCCAGCAGGCAGAATCTTTTGATATTTGGTATGCAACATTGTGGGGTGGATCTGATTCAAGTTTGTTCAAATCGGCCCCCTGGATTCATATTTGGGCTCACTATAGAAGCCCTAATTCGAACTTAGTGCATTTCAGGCAAATTTAAAAAAAAATCTCCTTCTCCAGATTCAGCAGGCAGAATCTTTTGATATTTGGTATGCAACATTGTGGGGTGGATCTGATTCAAGTTTGTTCAAATCGGTTCCTTAGATTCATATTTGGGCTCACTATAGAAGCCCGAATTTGAACTTAGTGCATTTCAGGCAAATTTCTTTGAAAATCTTCTTCTCAAGATCCAGCAGGCAGTTCAAAATGAGGAATTTTCTTTAAAAATCTTCTTCAGATCCAGCAGTTGGAATGTTTTGATATTTGATATGCAGCATCCTTAGGGGGGTGAGATTCAAGTTTGTTCAAGCCATATCCCTAGGTCCATATTTGGACTCACTGTGGGAGCTTGAATTGTAACTTAGTTCAAAATGAGGAATTTTTTTAAAAAATCTTCTTCTTCAGATCCAGCAGTCGGAATGTTTTGATATTTGGTGTGCAGCATCCTTAGGGGGGCGAGATTCAAGTTTGTTAAAGCCAAGTCCCTGGGTTCACATATGGGCTCCCTGTGGGAGCCCGAATTATAACTTAGTTCAATATGAGGAATATTCTTTTAAAATCTTTTTTTTTTTAGATCCTCTGGTCAGAATCTTTGGATATTTGGTATAAGCTTTTCTTAGGAGGAGCAGATGCAACTTGTTGAAATCAATTCTCTGGGTTGATATTTAGGCTACCATGTCAGGTGAGCGCCCTCAGGCCCCTTGGGGCCTCTTGTTACAGTAACAACACACATATGGAAAGGTAGGTACCAATAAATTTAACTTTATCCAGTCGTGTGACTATCCCTCGAAGTCCTGTTCACAAACAGTATCTGTTACTTTTCATTAAATTAAAAATAATCTGCACAAGAAGGGATGGTTCGCTGAATTTTTAGCTTTGCTCTGGTACGAGTGGCTTTTTATCAAAATTTCGTGTTTTTCAAATCGACTGTTATGCTTATAATCACAGCGGAACATCTTCCCAATCCAGACGGACAGGTTACATGCTCTTCGCTGCTCCAAAATATAAAAAGTTGTATGATGTTCTGGGGTGGTGTAAAACAAGAATGATAATGCAGCACTGCTGTGAGTGACAACGAGGTTTCGGAGCGACATAGGAATTATCATGGCAGCTGTAGCCACTCTGGTGAGGAGGAATTCATGACTTATGTGTTCTTAGGCCTTCTTTTGCTTTTGTTACACTGGTCAGTCAGCCAGCTTATGGTACATCATGGTAGACCTTGGCAGTATATAGCCAAGTCGACCTCTTCAGGTTTTGCCCCATGTGGTGCCCGGGTAGAATAGGCTAATCACTTCACCGTGAGGGGTAAGAGACTCCCTTATGTGTCTCTGACAGCCAGGTTCGTAAAGTTTAGTGTTGCACCAGTCTGGCTGTCCACCTCTTAGGGATCTGGCCCCTGATATATCAGAATTTGCTGCATTGGCATATTCTGCTAGATTGGGATATACTGATCGTTATGTTGGGTGAGCTGTGAGATACCAAATTCAAAATCGCTTTTTTAGCTCACCTGGCCCAAAGGGCCATGTGAACTATTACCATCACTTGGCGTCCGTAAACTTTTCACATTTTCATTTTCTTCTCGGGAACTACTGAGCCAATGTGAACCAAACTTGGCAAGAATGGTCTATGAGAGGTCCTCTACAAATGATCCTCATTTTGTTCCCATTGGATGAAAATCATTGCCGCCAAAGGCATTCATGGATTCTGATTGGTCAATTTTAAAAAATCTTCTCCTTTGAAACTACGAGGTCAAATGTTTTGAAACTTCACATGATTGATGACTGGGACACCCTCTACCAACGATCCTCATTTAATCGGGTTCCAAACATGGCCGCAATTTCGGCTCATAGTTACCATGTAAACCCTATGGAAAAAACACATTTTTGTCTTCTTCTCTGAAACTACTGAATCGATGTGAACCAAACTTGGCAGGATTGAATAGTCAGTGGGAGGTTCTCTATAAACAATCCTCATTTTGTTCCGGTCGGATGAAAATCTTAGCCTCTAGAGGCAGTCTTCGATTCTGATTGGCCAATCCTCTGAAACTACAAGGCCAAATGTTTTAAAACTTTACAGGATTGATGACTGGGAATCTTTCCATCAATGATCCTAATTTAATGCTGATATGATGGCAATCATGGGGGCAATAATGGCACATAGTTCCCATTGAAACGCTATTTCCTTTTCTTGAAACTACTTGACCAGTGTGAACCAAACATGACACAAATAATGTATGGAAGGTCCTCTGAATACAATCATCATTCTGTTTTGGTCAAATGAAGGAGCATAGCAGCCAGCTGCATCTTTGGTTCTGGTTAGAATAATAGAGGGATATGCAGTTCTGCCAGGTGAGCGATTACAGGCTCTTGGGAATATCAATCTCAGATCCGATTACGGCTTTATGCAACTGTAAGAATAATCATTACTGAGAATTGCCAATAAACACGGGAGTATATATCACTGGGGGTGGGGGGAGTCGTATAATGGCTCAGTTGATCTTTACTTACCCTGCTGCTGAAGTAGTAGTTTGGATCCAAGCCTCAATTGTACTCTATTTTAGACTGGTAACCCTGTTGAGTGGGCGGAACTACACTGGGTCATCCTCAAAACTACTATAGTAAGCCCATACAAGACTAAAACAGAAATATTAGTCTAGAATGGAGCATACTATCACAGCAGGGGCGTATGTGATCGAGTAGATGGAGTGCATTATGGGTACATGTATGTGCACTCGGTAACAAAGGCACACACTTGGATTTGTCATGTCCATATATTTAATTGGAGTTATTCTAATTCCATGAAAGCGGTGCTTATTCAAAATATTGATAAAACCTGTAATATATGTACCTGTACATGTATTATACAGATAATCACACAAGTCACTGAAACAATTATTATTTTGTAAGATAATATCAGAACCTTATATTCCCCACAGGAACCCCGGGAAGTGAAGCAGAGTCTGTTTACTGTGGTAAACAGGCTCTGTTTTACTGGTAAAATAGGACCCAGTCACCATTGCTTGGGAGGTGCAAACCCTCTCTAAAATGGGCAACATGGCTTATTAATGCTCACCCCTGGTCTTGAGTTGATACTCATGTTGTGGTCATGATTAGCCATTGTGAATAAATATATGACCTTAATCACCAATAAATAAATAATAAATAATCAGAACCTTATAACTTGTCCATATTTTGCCTGAAACTTTGAAAAATCTATTTCACCGATCATAATTTACATGTATTCCATAAGCGGATATTAGTTGGTGTATGTGGTCTCCTTTGAATATAAGATTGGGTAATTTTGCAGAAGTACTAATTATTTTGCAGAACACCTGTTCGACATAATAATCCTCTGTTGTCATAATGTACCTTGGTTGTCAAGGGTGGAAAATTGCTGCCCCCCAGCCAATTGAGTTGACCGCTTCTGACCAACTGATCATTGCAACAAAAGGATGCCTAAGGACACATAAGTCACAAATTTCACCTCACCAGAGTGGCTACAGCTGCCGTGATAATTTCAATGTCACCCAGAAGCCTCATCGCTCACAGCAATGCTGTGTTGTCATTCTTGTTTTACACCTCTCTGGGGACATCATAAAATTTTCGACATTTTGACACAGTGAAGAGCATGTAACCTGACAGTCTGGATTAGGAAGATGTTGTGCCATGATTATAAACATTAAAGTTGATTTGAAAAACCCGAAATTTTGATAAAAAGCTACTCATACTAGAGCAAGTAAAAAATTCAGCGGATTCTCCCATCTTGTGCATTTTTTAATTTAATGGAAAGTAACAGATATTGTTTGCAAACAGGACTTCGAGGGATAGTCACACAACTGGATAAAGGTAAATTTATTGGTACCTGCCTCTCCATATATGTGTCGTTACTGTGAAAATTTCTTAGCCTACATTTGCGTGCATCAAAAAAATAAGTATTTCACAGAGAAGCTTGTAGTATTCACAGCGAATCCCATGATTGCACAGCAAATCCTTTAAACGATTGAACATTTTGACTTCTAATCCGTCGGCGTATGTATGTACGTACATCCACAATTTCCTTTGACAAACCACACAGGTCACATTTATGATTGGAGCACTTTGAAACTTTTTTAGTTTGCTTGTTTGGGGTGACCTCTAAATGGGAGCTATCAATTTTCTTCCATTTCCGTCAAAAAACGTTTCCGTTGGCAATGACCTTTGAACTTAGTGTAGTTATGAATCGTTATCTCCCTTTGGCACACCCTGTGATACCTTATGATCGGATTGCTTTGAAACTAGGTTTGCTTATTTGGAGTGACCTCTAGATGGAAACTATCGCTTTTCTTCCATTTCCATTAAAAAACGTTGTTTTGGCAATGACCTTTTAATTTAGTGCAGTTGTGCATCAATATTTTCCTTTGGCACACCCGACAGGGCACATTTCTGATTGGATCACTTTGAAATTTGGTATGCTTGTTTGGGGTGACATCTAGATGGGAGCTCTCGATTTTCTCCTATTTCTGTCAAAAAACGTTAAAGTTAGCAACGACCTTTGTACTTCGTGCATCAATATATTCCTTTGGCACACCCCACAGGTTGCATTTATGAGTGGATCGTTTTGAAACTTGCTATGCTTGTTTGGGGTGAAGTCTAGATGGGAGCTGTCGATTTTCATCCATTTCCATCCAAAAACCATTGCCCTTAGCAACCAACCTTTGAACTTAGTGCATTTGTGCATCAGTATATTCCTTTGGCACACCTTACGGTGGCTCAGTGGTAGATTTGTTGGACTTCTATGCTAGAGGTCCCAAGTTTGATTCCCATCCGGGACGACACATTGCCCTTGGCAATGATTTTTTTAGCTTTGTGGATTTGTGTATCAATATGTTCCTTTGGCACACACCCTGCATGGTGCAATCATCAATGGATTGCTTTGAAACTGAGTATTCTTGTTTGGGCTGATTGGAGCTTTTGATTTTATTCCATTTTCGTTGAAAAATGTTCGTCAAGGCTGATTGGAGCTTTTGATTTTATTCCATTTTCGTTGAAAAACGTTCGTCAACATACTAATATTTAGATTTGTATACAGGATTTTTGCGCATGCAACTAACTACTCCTATATTTTTAACTGATTTGGATGAAAATTCTCAAACATTATGACTAATTAGTGGGCATACGCATATTCCAAAATGTTTGATCTGCAACAATA
Organism: Pictodentalium vernedei; assembly: GCA_031216915.1. Taxonomy (NCBI): domain Eukaryota; kingdom Metazoa; phylum Mollusca; class Scaphopoda; order Dentaliida; family Dentaliidae; genus Pictodentalium; species Pictodentalium vernedei. Next base: position 621,545,868 of record CM062297.1, read on the forward strand.
TTAACCAAGTTATCTCCCATGAACTTGGATTTATTATTCGTTTTTCAAGCTCAACATTCAGAGGTGCATTCTAGTAAGCCGGAAGTGTGGGTATTAATCACCTTCAGTGATAGTTCCAGTTTTTGACATTGATGTCAATAACGTCACCTTTCAATTCGGCCATAACCATTAGGGATTTCCAGATAGAAATAATTTAAAAGACATACCGTTCATCGCCACGATATAGCCTTGGCTGCTGATGTGGCGTAAAGCACCAATAAATAAATAAATAAATAAATAAGTAAATAAATAAGATAGAAATAAAATTTTTTGATATGCTTTTTGTTGGAGGTGAGATAAACAAAGTTTGAAAGTGGGAGACTTGATACAGGCATTGATATTAAGAGTAAGAATAAACGTTTTTGAAAATGTTAAAATGATTTTGAAATCTGCAATCGGATGTGAATGGGTGTGTCAAATTTCACATCCATAGGTGAAGGATAAGTACCTTTAAAATTGGGTCTTATGGAAAAAAAAAACAAACAGAGAAAAACTAGGCTAATGATCGCTATAAGTCATTCCAACTTAGTTGGATGAATTAAAAATATTTGATGGCTTTTGACTTTTCTTGAGGGCTCTTGTTTTGATAGTTTTTGTCTTGAGGGCTTTACTTTAACTTTGAACGTACTGTAGATTGAATACTTCCCTTATGTTGTATAGGCAGAGTGATATAAACATTCTTTCAATGATTGTTTTTGGCATTTCAGGGACTGAAGGCAAATGTATTACAGAAATTTGAAGAAAATTCCCAGCTCAGTATGAAAAATGAAGATTCTGTGAACAGACAGAGGTCTACAAGTTTCACAGAAGGAGCAGTAAAGAGGTAGTGTGTAAATCAATATCTTTCGTCCAATAAGTTTTTGAAAATTTCATTTGTTTAAAAATGTCACATGCAAGCTGTATGTGAAAATCTATATATGTGTGACAGTCAGAGTAACCTCTCCTTTGTTCATTCATCTATCAGAAGGTGGGCAGACGATGACAACTTCACATGAAAAAAGTAAGAATTCCATTTTTATTAGATGAACTTGACAAAGTCAAGCTGAGCTATTACTTGTTACTGGGCATACGCCGGCATACACATGTATATCCACAATTTCCACAGGTCGCATATATGATCAGATCACTTTGAAACTCTGTGGTGAGCTCTAGATGGGAGCTATCGATTTTCTTCCATTTCTGTCAAACAATGTTGCCATTGGCAATGACCTTTCAACTAAGTTTAGTTAGGCATCAATATTTCCCTTTGGCACACCCTGCAAGGCACATTTATGATTGGATCACTTTGAAACTTGGTATGCTTGTTTGGGGTGACCTCTAGATGGGAGCTATTGATTTTCTTCCATTTTTGTCCAAAAACGTTGGCAATGACCTTTAAACTTAGTTTAGTCAAGCTTCAATTTATTCCTTTGGCACGTTCTACATGGCACATTTATGATCAGATCACTTTGAAACTTGGTATGCTTGTTTCGAGTGACATCTAGATGGGAGCTATTGATTTTCTTCCATTTCTGTCAAAAAGCAGTTGCCCTTGGCAATGACCTTTGAAGAACTTGGTGCAGTTATGCATTTTAAAAAGCTACTCGTACTAGAGCAAGTACATGGCCCATTTATGTTTGGATCACATTGAAACTTGGTATGCTTGTTTGGGGTGGCCTCTAGATGAGATCTATCGATTTTTAGCTCATCTTGACAATGTCAAGTATGAGCTATTGGGATGGGTAGCAAACCGTTGTCCGTCCATCCATCCCTCTGTCTGTCCACAATTCCTTTACCACAACCTACAGGCCGCAGCTCTCAACCTATCAGTTCCAAATTTCATGCATGGCTTTGGGTCAATGTCTAGATGGGAGCTATCAAATTTTTCCGAATTTCATTGAAAAACATGGCCCCTAGTGGCCATTTTGGATTTGGCTATAAATTGTCCAACAATTGCTTTAGCACACCCTACAGGCTGCAACTCTCACCCGATCAAGCCCAAATTTCATATGTGGCTTTGGGGCAATGTTTAGATGGGAGCTATTGAATTTTTCCGAATTTCTTTTAAAAACATGGCCACCAGTGGCCATCTTAGATTTGGCATATAAATTGTCAACAATTCCATTAGCACACCCTACAGGCTGCATCTCTAACCCAATCTTTTTTTTAATTTCATATGTAGCTTTGGTGTGATGTCTAGATGAGAGCTATCAAATTTTTCTGAATTTTGTTGAAAAACATGGCTGCCAGCAGCCATCTTGGATTTGGATTTAAAATGTCCAATAATTCCTTTAGCGTACCCCATAGGCCGCAGATCTCACTTGATCAGTCCCAAATTTCATATGTGGCTTTGTGGAAATATCTAGATGGGAGCTATCAAATTTTTCCGAATTTTGTTGAAAAACCTGGCCACCAGTGGCCATCTTAGATTTGGCATATAAATTGTTAACAATTCCATTAGCACACCCTACAGGCCTCATCTTTCACATGATCTTTTTCAAATTTCATATATGGCTTTGGTGTTATGTCTAGATGGGAGTTATCAAATTTTTCTGAATTTCGTTGAAAAATATGGCCGCCAGCAGCCATCTTGCAATTAGCATATGAATTGTCAACAATTCTATTAGCACACGCTGCAGGCTGCATCTCTCACCCAATCTTTTTTTGAATTTCACATGTAGCTTTGATTGGAGCCATCTAATTTTTCTGCATTTTGTTGAAAAACATGGCAGCCATCATCCATCTTGGATTTGACATATAAATTGTTAACAATTCAATTAGTACACCCAACAGGTCGCATCCCTCACCTGCTTTTTTTCAGATTTCATATGTAGCTATGGTGTGATGTCTTTTCTGTAGAAACTTGAGTGAATGACTTGGCATTACTGGATCTTTCTATTTAGTTCAGTCCCTTCTTGGACAAGTTGAGCTGCAGTGTCATTGACACTTTCATTATTGATCATGGTTGCTAGTTCAGTATATAGAAACAGTAGTTGGTAAGATATATTCATTACATAGTAATATGTTTTTACAGTGTTGGTTTATTCGTTATTGAACAACATATCATATTCAATACTGCTTTTCTTAGTAGTGCAGGCATGCTCAAAATATGGCGAAAATCTGCGGAAATTTGTGTGAAGCCTAAAAACAATCTTAATATTATCACCACCCACTCACTAAAGAGAAAATGAAAATGTAACTGGCCCAATGTTGTGACTGTCTGATGGTATCAGATTTTGTCATTTAACCAAATATTTCTTGGTAAACATGTACCTAACATAATGGCAAGATCTGGCCAGTTCTGTTCTCAAAATCACCGTTCATAATATTATTATTTTTTTCAATTTTTGCCTCTGATACATAGCTTCTGAACCGTCATTGTAACAAGCTTATTGAGCTTGCTCCAATGAGGTGTCGTAAATTATGTTTTTGAACTACCAATGAAAACTTTTCAGTTATTCCAAATTTTTTTTAAAGTGTCATCCCTACTTGTGTCAAAAAAGGTTTAAATTCTATTGCTATACTTCAAGTCACCATAATTCAGTAAATCATCCTATAGTATCCTTTAGATAAAAAAAACAGACCTTTTTTATTGCACAGAGTGGATACTGATGTTATATGAATTATTTTGAACATTTTCCTGAAAGAATCTGGTGAGACAACTTGGAGAAAATTGAGATGGGTTGCTTGTATGACATCTTTATTCATCACCCAGCAATGTATTGAGGACTGCATGGTCACTGTAACATTTTTTCCCTTTAATCAGAGTTGTTCACTCACCTGTATAAAAATATGCATGAGTTATTGTTTTCTGATCTTTTTGGACTTTTGACATATGTCATCTGTCTGTCCATTGGATTATATTTTCAATTTCTTAATGATTTAATTCTTCTCAACCTACTCACAATTGTTTACAATTGGCTGTAACGTTACTGCAAGCCCTACTTCGGAACTAACTCAAGCTAATAAACTTTTCCAAACGAGTTGGAAAAATGGAAGAGTGAAAAAGCACGAAAAAAAAAGATCGAAAAGGGGTCGAACGAGACTGGCGCTCGACATTACAGGTACTCTCTCTGCACACCTCTTGCATTTACCAAGCGCATGTGCAACAACCGTGATGTCAATTCCGAATTTCCGCCTTCGTTCATGGTCGGAATTTCTGTGACTCGTGCTGCTCAGATTGTTTCCTTCATGAACGACTTGATTATTTCGCTAGCTATTATTGTTATTTGTGCAAAGTGGATTGTATCCTTTACTCAAGCTCAAAATTGATTGTCTTTTATTATATTTATGCTCATTTTCTCTTGTATTCTCTTTATTTGTCTTGCTTTTTCCACGCGCGAAAATGCAACCCGTGTTGTTCGGTTTTCCGTCGGTTGGAAGCTTGATTCTTTGGATATTTTGGGGGTTTTTTTCCCAATAGAAATTCTTCTGCCACCTTTTTGGACAATGCCTAAAACTATTGCTTGTCTTTCTTGTATGCAGGTGAAACATGTAGATGATGTTCACGGTACTTGTGTCACTTGCAACAATTGCTCTCAGGCCCATCCCTCTTGTGTTTGTGGGGTTTGGTCTTCCAAGTTCTGGGCTTCCATGAACAAGGTGGTTCTAACCAGAGCTAGAACCCCTCGTTCTCGGGGCAAAGGTAGCCGTGCCTCTTCGGATATTTCTCAGAGTGCATGTGGTGACTCTGTCACGCAGGATGTTGGACAGCCTATTTTGGTAGCAAGTTCCTCTGCAACTGTTGGCGGTGCTGGTGCTGGGATGCCTGAAGTGGGGACTGCAGTCTCTCTTCCTTTGGCTCCGGAAGTCACCCATAAGGTGACTGTTTTCGTTGAGAGTTTTTCCGAGGTCAGCTCGGTCACTCTCTCTGATTTGCCACCTGCATCATCGGCAGTTGCTGAGGAAATTGTTCCTGCTGCTCCTATCTTGCATGATAGTGCTTCTGCCATCTCTTCCTGGGATGACATACAGTCTCGGGGGTCCGAGGCTCTATCTGGTGGTGTGTCTCTGGGCTCCCAGCCTTCCGTGCCTTCTCAGCGTAGCTGTTCGGGTTTGCTGGCTGCCCGTCTCATCTGGCTAGGTTTGCTCCTGGTCGGTTGGGACGCTCGGTCACTTCAGCAGCGATTCCTCGTTCCTCGGGCGAATCATTTGTTGTTCCGCCTTCCCCTGCTGGTGTGCCGACTAGCAGGATGGGGCTGGGACATTGGCAACCAAGGCCTTCTGTTCGGCAGAGGCCAGTGACGGCTCCGGTTAGCTGTCACTCTTGGGACCTTCCTCTGGTGATTTCTCACTGTGTCCCAAGTCTTGCTGTCGATCGATGCTTGTCATCAGTCTCAGAGGATGGGCAGTTGGGGCCTTCTGTCGCACAAAGGCCAATGGCAGGTTCCTGTCACTCTTGGGACAATCCTCCGTTGTCTTCTCATAGTGTCCCAGGTCCAGCTACCGATCAACATACGCCATTGGTCTCTCTAGAGGATTTGCAGACAGGGCCTTCTGTTTGGCAGAGGTCAGTGAATGCCCCTGGGCGTCACTCTTTGGACTGTCCTCCGGTGTTTTCTCACCGTCTCCCTACTCTGTCTGCTGATCGACGTTCGTCCCTTCTGAGGATTTCGGTTCTTCTTCTAGAAGGGTCCATTGGGAAGACTATCCGTCGGACATGGCTGCTCCGACGGATTCTCAGGGTGAGCTGAGGCAGGCCGTTCTGGCGCTCACCCGGTTGCTTTCTAGCAACCCTCAAGTTGGCTTCCCTGTGCCTCCTGAGGCACAATCTCCTTTGGTCGGTCGCAGAGATTCCTCGCCTGGCCCTTTGAATGCTGTTCAGCATTCACAGGAGGTTTCTGCTGGTTAGCCCGAGTTGGGCTACGTCTCTTCTTCCACAGAGAATGACTATCAATCTGCTTGCGACAGGCCTCCCCCCCCCCCTCGTCAGTCTTGGGGCAGGCTTTAGATTTTGTCTTTGGCTTCTTGCCAGACATTCAGCCTTCAGACCAGCTATCCGGCCGCGGTCCTCAGTGGAGAGACGCAACCCTGTCAAGCCTTCTAGCTCTGGGGTTTTGCACTCTCAGCAATCGGCTCAGGTTGTTGAGTCCTTCCAGGGCCTGGATGCCAAAATGCATTTCAAGGCCCTGAAGGGTTCTTTCTTTTCATGATCTGATGCTTTTTTCCCTCCATCGCAGTTTCGTGTCTACGAATCCGTCTGTCCACCAATCTTCCAAGGGTTGACTACTGTGGATGAGGATTCTTCTTCCCTCGGGTTGACTAAGCCTAAGTCGGCAGTTCTCCCGATGTCGGTAGTTGAATCTATGGTGGGCCTTTCCTGAGAGATGCTGGGCATGTTGTCTATCGTGGACCATGTCGTCGCTGCCCTGGCTGCCTATTTTCCGCCAGGGGAGTTTGATGATGCTCAGGCACCTTTGAGTGTTTTGTCACAGGCTCTTATGAACCTGACACACGCTCACGCCTGTAAAACGGCTAATTTGGAGCTTACACGCTGGGATGCAGTGTTGGACACTTCTCCATCCCTTCCTTCTGAACAGCATGCTGTTCTGAAGTCTGCCTCTTTGGTAGGACCTCAGCTGTTCCATGGTTCCATGGAAGCTGTCCGTGGTGAGGTTCTTCGTCATTCGAAGGACCAGCTTTTGTTACGGCAGCTGGACCAACCTGCTGCTGTGGGTGGTGGTCGTTCCAGGCCCGCCAAGAGCCCAGCTGCATTGGCCACGCTTTCGGCTCCTTCTGCTCAGAAGAAACGCTGATGCGGCCAAGCTCACTGGCAGCCTCAGGGAGGAAAGTCTCAGGATTCTGTTGCTTCCCGAGGTGGTGGTTTCTCCTCTCGGGGGCCTCATCAAGGCCGCAAATGAAGGTCCTCACCTCGATTTGCCTCCAGTCGGGGGAAGGCTGTCACTGTTTTCTGACCGTTGGACAGAGATAACGTCAGACCCTTGGGTCCTCGATGTCATCCAATCCGGTCTGTGACTGTCCTTCCGTCGGCACCCCTGTTTATCTTGGGTGCCCCTTCCAACTCAGGTTCCCCTCCCGACTCAGGTCCCTTCCGATCCTCAGCATCGAGACCATCTGGTGCAGGAGATTGACAATCTCCTCTCCAAAGGGGCGATCGAGGTGGTCTGGAACACCCTTTCTCCGGGGTTCTACTCAAGACTTTTCTTGGTGCCGAAGAAAAACAGCCAGCTTCATCCTGTCATCGATCTGGCGATTTTGCAGCCAGTATCGATCTGAAGGATGCCTATTTCCATGTACCCATTCATCTGGCTTCACGGAAATACCTTCGGTTCTTGTTTCGGGATCGTGTCTTTCAATTCAAAGCTCTTCTGTTCGGTTTGAACCTGGCTCCTTGGGCCTTCACCCGACTGATGTCACATGTGCTCGCTTTTAACCGTACTCAGTCGGCTGTGACTTCGTCAGCCTACCTGGACGACATCCTCCAACGGCACCACAATGCTGCAGTCCTGGAGTCCGATGGTTGCTTGGCCTACTGCCATCACTGGGTTTCAGAGTTAATTGTGAGAAGTCGAATCTCCTTCCTTCTCAGCAATTTCGTCATTTAGGAATGGTTTTCGACACTCTTCACAATGTGGTGTCGGTTCCCGATGCTCAGGCGATGATCCTTTCCGCCTTGACTCGGAACCTGCTCCGATCCTCCTCCGTCTCGGCCAGGAGTTTCCTTTCGGATGCTAGGCCTTTGCGGTTCGGTGACAGATCTCATTCCGCTGGGTCGCTTGTTTGTCCGACCTCTTCAACACTTCCTGTTGGATCATTGGCGTCCGAATGTGGATCCTCTGGACCTGGAACTTCCTATTCCTCGGTCCCTGCTTTGTCACCTCCACCCTTGGGCCGATGTTCCCTGGTTGACTCAAGGTGTCCTGTTGGATCTTCCTTCAGCCGATCACATCCTTACTGCAGATTCCAGCGATCGGGGCTTGGGTGCGACATTGGACCCTCTCGGTCTATCTACTCATGGCGAGTGGGACAGCAAGCAGATGGCCCTTTGTATCAACCAGACGGAGCTCCTTGCTCTTCTGTTGAGTTTTCAGCAATGGATCTCTCACCTGTCGGACCACACAGTCCTGCTTCTTTCAGACAACTCGACAGTGGTGGCCTACATACGGAATCAAGGTGGCACACATTCGATTCCCATGTATCAGCTATCTCGGGATCTTCTGCTGTTGGCGCAGGATGTAAACGCTCGGGTGGCCATTCGGTACATTCCCGGACATCTCAACATCCTAGCAGACTCTCTGTCCCGACGCGACAGTGTCCTTCCCACCGAATGGATGCTGCATCGGTCGGTGTTTCAGGCAATCTGCAAGCGGTGGGGGCATCCTCTTGTCGACCTTTTCACCACTCGCTGGAATCATTAGGTAGAGACCTTTGTATCTCCTTGTCCAGATCCACTAGCCTTTGCGGTAGACGCTCTGTCTCAGGACTGGACAGGTTGGATCGGCTATGCCTTCCCTCCTGCACCGATTCTTCCTCAGGTGTTGGCGAAGATTCGCGTTTACAGTTGCCGGGTCATTCTGATCACACCCCTGTCTCCACAGAGGGTGTGGATCAATCTGCTGCGGCCTCTGTTGGCAGATCGGCCCATTCATCTACCTCTAAGCTGTGATCTTCTTTCCCAGGGTCGGCCCAGGAAGTTTCACAACAACCTGGCGAGCCTGTCCCTTCACGCCTGTCTTTTATCAGGTCCTGTCTCCGCTGTAGAGGTTTTTCGAGATGAACAGTGGAGTGCATTTCTGCATCACAGCGACATTCCACTGGCATGACTTATGCTGCTAAGCTGAAGGTTTTCTGCTGCTGGTGTACAGCTCAACATGTGGATTACCGTAATCCATCAATCACTCAAATAGCGGATTTTCTGGTATACCTTTTTGACTCCAAGGGCCTCCAGCCTGTTATTATTAAGGGCTATCGGTCTATGCTGTCAGGTATTTTCTCTTACGTGAGAAAGCGGTGCATCAGTCGTAAGCTCTTTCTCTCCATACTGATTTGGCACTTTTCTCTGAAGAGGCCTTGAGTTTTGCGTCTTACACCCAAATGGAACTTGGCATGGGTGTTACATTGTTTGGAGGGAGCGCCATTCGAGCCTTTATCTGAGACCGATATGCGTTTTCTCACATATAAGACTGCTTTCATTCTAGCGTTTACTTCTGCCAGACGTGTCAGTGAGCTTCATGCACTTTCTGTTTATTCAGCTTTCTTCAGGAATGAGGCTAACAGTGTAACCTTCATACTGATTGCTCTTTTCTGGCCAAGAATCAACTTCCTGATTCGGTACCTCCTCCCATCTGCATTCGGGCTCTCCCTGCTGTCGATGGCCGGAGGCCTATTCTTTGTCCTGTTCGTGTGATCAAGACTTATCTTAATCGCACGCAGTTCATTCGGAAGGGTCGGAAGAGATTCTTTCTGTCTCTCATTCCCGGGAGCCAGTCTATCTCTTCCCATTCTATTTCCAGATGGATCTGTCTTGCAATCAAGCTGGCTTATTCCAGTTTGTTTGCTTCGGATCTTGTTTCGAATGCTCATGGGGTTTGTGCCATTTCTACATCCTGAGCGTTCTCCAATTCTGTTTCACTCAGGGATGTTATGAATGCGGCTTACTGGATGAATGCTTCTACTTTCTCCTCCTTTTATCTCTGCCACCTACAGCAGCAATCTGAGGACCTTTTTTCTTCAGGTCATCTCATTGCTGCTCAGGCTGTTGTGCACCCTCGTTAAATATGTATTTTCAGGTTTGTGCATCGCTCAGCCTTGTTATACCCCCGCTTCGAAGAAGTGGGGGCTATATAGGAATCGCCCTGTACGTCCGTCCATACGTCCGTCCGTCCATCTGTCCATCCATCTGTCCGTCCGTCTGTACGTCCGTCCGTACGTACGTCTTTCCGGACATGAAATTCTTGTGTGCGCAACTCCTCCTACATTTATCAATCAATTTGGACAAAACTTTTCAGACATCATCACTACTAAGTGAACATGCGCATATTCCAAGATTTTTGATCTGCGACAATTTTAACCAGGTTTTCTCCCTTTGACTTAGATTTATTGTGTCTTTCCATCCGAACAAATTCTTGTGTGCGCAACTCCTCCTACATTAATGAACCGATTTTGATGAAACCTTTCAAACATCATCTCTACTAAGTGAACATGTGCATATTCCAAACTTTTTAATCTGCAACAATTTTAACCAGGTTATCTCTCTTGAACTTTGATTTAATATGGGTTTCTACATGAAATTCTTGTGTGCGCAACTCCTCCTACATTTATCAATCAATTTGGACAAAACTTTTCAGACATCATCACTACTAAGTGAACATGCGCATATTCCAAGATTTTTGATCTGTGACAATTTTAACCAGGTTATCTCCCTTTGACTTAGATTTATTATGTCTTTCCGTTCGAACAAATTCTTGTGTGCGCAACTCCTCCTACATCAATGAACCGATTTTGATGAAACCTTTCAAACATCATCTCTACTAAGTGAACATGTGCATATTCCAAACTTTTTGATCTGCGACAATTTTAACCAGGTTATCTCTCTTGAACTTTGATTTAATATGGGTTTCTGCATGAAATTCTTGTGTGCGCAACTCCTCCTACATTTATCAATCAATTTGGACGAAAGTTTACAGACATCATCACTACTAAGTGAACATGCGCATATTCCCAAATTTTTGAGCTGTGGCAATTTTAACTAGGTTATCTCCCTTTAACTTAGATTTATTATGGGTTTCTACATGAAATTTTTGTGCGTGCAACTCCTACATTTATCAATCAATTTGGACAAAACTTTTCAGACATCATCACTACTAAGTGAACATGCGCATATTCCAAGATTTTTGATCTGCGACAATTTTAACCAGGTTATCTCCCTTTGACTTAGATTTATTATGTCTTTCCGTTCGAACAAATTCTTGTGTGCGCAACTCCTCCTACATTAATGAACCGATTTTGATGAAACCTTTCAAACATCATCTCTACTAAGTGAACATGTGCATATTCCAAACTTTTTAATCTGCGACAATTTTAACCAGGTTATCTCTCTTGAACTTTGATTTAATATGGGTTTCTGCATGAAATTCTTGTGTGCGCAACTCCTCCTACATTTATCAATCAATTTGGACGAAAGTTTACAGACATCATCACTACTAAGTGAACATGCGCATATTCCCAAATTTTTGAGCTGTGGCAATTTTAACTAGGTTATCTCCCTTTAACTTAGATTTATTATGGGTTTCTACATGAAATTTTTGTGCGTGCAACTCCTCTTACATTTATCAATCAATTTGGACAAAACTTTTCAGACATCATCACTACTAAGTGAACATGCGCATATTCCAAGATTTTTGATCTGCGACAATTTTAACCAGGTTATCTCCCTTTGACTTAGATTTATTATGTCTTTCCGTTCGAACAAATTCTTGTGTGCGCAACTCCTCCTACATTAATGAACCGATTTTGATGAAACCTTTCAAACATCATCTCTACTAAGTGAACATGTGCATATTCCAAACTTTTTGATCTGCGACCATTTTAACCAGGTTATCTCTCTTGAACTTTGATTTAATATGGGTTTCTACATGAAATTCTTGTGTGCGCAACTCCTCCTACATTTATCAATCAATTTGGACAAAAGTTTACAGACATCATCACTACTAAGTAAACATGCGCATATTCCAAAATTTTTGAGCTGTGGCAATTTTAACTAGGTTATCTCCCTTTAACTTAGATTTATTATGGGTTTCTACATGAAATTCTTGTGCGTGCAACTCCTCCTACATTTATCAATCAATTTTGACGAAACCTTTCAAACATTATCACAACTAAGTGAACATACGCATATTCCCAAATTTTTGATCTGCGACAATTTTAACCAGGTTATCTCCCTTTAACTTGGATTTATTATGGGTTTTCAAATGGGATTCTTGCGTGTGCAACTCCTCCTACATTAATGAACCGATTTTGAATACATGTTGCACATTGTAAATGTGTTTTTCCAAATGTAAACCATATATGTGTGGGCTCTTTAAGTATTCAGTGCTGTTCTGTGGAAGGCCACATGCAAATACAACTTTCAACAACAAAAAATGATCTTTATGTATACATTTCCTTATGGCCTTCGCCTACATGATCAGAAGTGCATTCCTCTAAAAACCCAAAGCGGGGGTATTAATCACCTTCAGTGATAGTTCTAGTTCTTTTCAGGTGCTTCATTGTTTCTTTTACAGGTTTCGCTGTCATTCTCTGCCCTCCTTGCTTTTCTTTCTGCTGCGCTTGTTGGTATTGGTTATGTGATTCACCTCCTCCTATTGTTTATTCAGCCAATTGTAAACAATTGTGAGTAGGTTGAGAAGAAATTAAAATTTTTTAGTAAATTTTGTTTCTTAACATACCTGCCACAATTGTTTACCGGATGCCCACCCTCCTTGGGGATATCTTTGATAGCGTTGCCTCCCTGCTAAATCACAAACTTCTCGTTGGCAGAAATTCGGAATTGACGTCACAGTTGTTGCGCATGCGCTCGGTAAATGCAAGAGGTGTGCAGAGAGAGTACCTGTAATGTTGAGCGCCGGACTCGCTCGATCCCTTTTCGATCTTTTTTTTTGTGCTTTTTCACTCTTCCACTTTTCCAACTCGTTTGGAAAAGTTTTATTAGCTTGAGTTAGTTCTGAAGTAGGGCTTGCACTTACGTTAAAGCCAATTGTAAACAATTGTGGTAGGTATGTTAAGAAACAAAATTTACTAACAAATTTTAATTTTTCTTTAATCATATTCGATTTTCTTGCATATGATTGGTTGAGGTGAGTTTTTGATAACTCAATGAACGCTTTTCCAGTAGTATGAATCTTTTTGCTCTTTTCTGATCCATTTGTAGAAAAGAAACGTGGACATATCCTATGGTGCAATTAACCCTTATATCTTTAGATTAATTTTTACAACTACCATATATACATGTACACAGATGCAGGTGACTTAACAGTATTTGTACATCATTGTTGGCTGCCAACAGATGTAGATGATAAAGGCAACCTGATGGTAGAGTTCTAAAGGAAGAATACACTTGTGGGCCCCTTTTACAAAGCAATGTAAAAGGGGCAAAGTCGTGTCCACTGAAATATCAGTCCGTGTTGAAACTTAGCAGGACAGCACTCATTCCAAAATTTATTTACAAATTAGTATTCACATGATTGTCCATTTACAAATTAGTATTCACACGGTTTTTCACACTAGTTTTATTCTTGAGCATTCAAGACTTAACATAACAAAACATAACATAACATTTATTACACTCAAACCAATACATTTTGGTACATGAGGTACATCAAACTTTTACATGAAATAATGATAAGGATAGGGGAAAAGGGTTGACGAATGCAGGGGAAAAAAGTAATAATAGAGGACTAGATGCATTGCTGCTTCGGAATTATTGATATCAATTTTTAAACCACTATGAAACGTAACTGCCAACACTTGACCGGTCTGCACTATTCACAGAAATCCGGACTCCCATCGGGACTAGTTCAATGAACTTGCTCCATTGAGAGGCCACAAGCCACACCCTCGCCGCAAAGAACAAACAAACTATTGATTTAGGAATTTTGTTTGCATACGTTGTCTTCCTTTCGTGTTGGACAAAGGGTCAACTTACTGATACGGTGTGTATAGAGAGAGGGTGTTTTATGTTTATTCTGCTGCTGTTTATCGGGAAATTTGAATAACGAGGAAAATTTTGCGACTTGATTTCCATCTTGTCCCAAGTGTAGTAAGAATGCCCACAATATTGAACTCAGGCAACGAAATACTAAACCGCTTCCAGTTCAATTTTCTCAAAGGAGAACTTTTGTTGGTAAAACATATATGTGCCAAATCTTGGCCTTATTGGACTTTTGCCATTGAAGTGGGTGGAGGTAGGGGAATAAATTAATTTTTGTTTGCTAGTAACACTCAGTTGATTTAGAAAGAAAGGGAGGGGGATTGTTACATAGCATTTACCCATGTGCCCAGACTTGATATAATCCAAAATGAGTCCACTTACTTTAAGCTATACTGACATTTAAAGGGACGAAAGACAAGAGATGGGTTTCCCAGGAATGCTAGGTCTAAATCTCTGACCCTCTCCAACGGTATTGTCCATTGCTATACATCTGAATCTCCGTATAGTAAATATGCGCCACATGCTTGTGTAGTGACCGGCACACCCTCCACATCTCCACATTTTTAGTTGAACACTTGCTTCACTCTCTTCAGTTGTGAAATTGAGAGACACGGAACATGCAGCCATGTCACCCCCAAATGCTGTTGTGCTTGTTCTCTTTTTCCTGAAAGCCCAAACCTGGTTACTGCCTGCGAGGTAATTTAGGGGATTAATCAAACAATAGCGACAGGGATAGACTTCCAGGAAGGGGTGCAGAATCAGTATTTTTAATACATTTTCTTCTCCGACGTACCGACAAGTTATGCACATACTTTCTTATTAATAATCACTATAAATTTTGAAATATTTATTAGGTCTCGTACATTATGACTGGACATTAGTGTGGAGAATTTAGCTATATTCAGGCGCGTATAACACGATTTGCATATTAATTTTTCTCTCTCATCACTCAGGCTTTGGCATTCAAGGATATAATCATATTCATCACCTAACTTTTGCTCGTCACACAAGGAGCACAATCGTTCCTCTCTCGCAGTTCCAGTCCATCGTCCTATTTCTATTGGGAGCCGATGATTCGAAGCTCTAAATTTCAGAAACATTCTTGCGGCACTTGCTGGAAGAATGTTAAAATATTCCTTGAATTAAAAATTCACTTTAAATGTGCGGTAGATACAGCCAGCGGGTGAATTATTTGCCTTCCTGTTCCATGACTGGGTAAACTGGTCAGTAAGAGTTGTCTTTACAGTTGCTATTAAACTTTCTGGGTCATTGCAGTATTGACTATCCCAAATGTAAGATAAGCCACATGAGTTCAGAATATAGCTCAAATGTACCATCCAGGTACATCTGTTAGTACCTGACTCGTGTTGTTTATATGCATATCTATGTAATCTCAACGCGATTTTGTTGGGTTTCCACTAATCAGCCGAGCCCAATACGAGATCATCCTCAGTTTAATCAAGATTTCGATTGGATATATCCCAACCTCCCCATACACCATAAATGAGGGTGTCCCGTTTTTCAGGCCGAGAATTAATTTGAGATATTCAAGTTGCAATTTTTTAAATAAATCTAAATTTTCAAACCCCCAGACCTCTCGCTCTCATACAAGATTATGGGGACTATAATTTTATCAAAAACATTTAGTTGGCATTCTATTGATAAATTTAGATTTCTTGCTTTTCTTACAAGACAATACATTGCTTTTCTTGCCTGTTCCAAATTATGTTTTCTTGACTTCGCAAAAGAACTGTTATACGAAAGGAAAACTCCTAAATATTTTATCTCTTTTACTTCTTCCACCTCTAAATTGAGAATCTTAAATTTCTGTTTTCGTCAATCACGTTTTCCGACCTTTATAATTTTTGTCTTGAAAACGTTAATTACCATTTTCCACTTTATACAGTATTCCACAAACTTACTCAGGGCAGACTGGAGGTCTTTTGCATTTTCAGCAAGTATAACAGCATTATCTGCATACAGCAGTATGCACAAGCGTATAACATGTGCATTTCATTTTTATTCCCCTGAAAAAAATTCGGGGGAAATCTAGCCATGACGTCGTCCCTCTGTCCGTCTGTCCGTCCGTCAGTCTGGGCATAGATGGAATTCGTGTCCGCTCCATAACTTCTTACAACCTTCAAGAATATTAATGATACTTGGTATTATTATTGCCCACAACCAGAGAGTGTGTCGCGAATAAGGTTGGAATGGCTATCAAGGCTTTTTTCGGGGGAATCAGCCACCCTTTGGTGGCCATCCTCTAGTCTATTGAAGATTGTAAATTTGTGAGCCCCTCAACACCATTTTCCATTAAAAATTCCTCCAAATTGTTCAAATAGAGAGCAAAAAGAAAAGGTGACAAGTTTTCTCCCTGTCTCACTCCCTGTTCACATGGAAAAACATTGGAATATTGCCCCCCCCCCCCCCCCCACCCAAATCTTTGATTATTTATTAATTTTTGCCAGAGTCTGATGCGCCAGATCTTATCAAAAGCTTGTTTAAAATCAATAAAGGCACAGTATAATTTTTTACAAGACTTTTTAAACAGGTGAGATAATAAGTACATTGAAAATGTGTGATCCATTGTGGAGTAACCTTTTCTAAAGCCTGATTGGCATTCTGACATTAAACTGTAGTCATCAAAAACCCTTGTCAATCTACTATTAATTATTTTCGTAAAAGCTTTTCCTAAGGAGCTGAGAATTGTTATTGGTCTATAATTTTCTGGACATTTGGGATATCCTTTATTTTTGAATATGGGATTCATTATGCCGACAGACCAGGTATCGGGTATTATTCCACTGTCGGGTATTATTCCACAATTCTGGGTGCTTTATTGTTTTTTAGGTTTTTTATTGTGTCTCTGATTTCTTCCTCGCTGATTTCCACATTCGGGTAATCAATAAATTCGGGATCTATATTTGGATCGTAATTTACAGCACTATCCTCGGTGTGAGATGATTGGTTTATATTTTTAAAGAAGTGGTACAGCTCTTCTAATGCAACTTGGGCGGTATGTGTTGCTTCATTGGTTGACTGCTTAAGAATTTTCCAGTACACCTTGGGGTTCATAGAACGAAAGTTTTTAAGTCTATTCAACATTTGTTTTTGGTATGCTTTACTAATTTTTGTAATAATTTTTTTATATGATTTACTTTTCAAACTCAGATTTTCTTTATTTGTGACTGACCTCATTTTTTTAATAGCCCTGTCTTGCCAAATGGAAGTCTTTTCTAGCCTTTCTACATTCTGAGTTAAACCAGGGTTTGTCAGTTTGTTTTACTTTGGAGGTATTTTTCTTGAAACTCTTCGATGCTGAAGTCAAAAAGATATTACCAATTCTTTCCACCGCATAATTAACATCTGCAGATCATAAACTCGTTCAAGATTCGGTTAGCGACGTAAGAAAATGTATGAGGTCATCCACGCAATCTGTATCTATGTTTTGTATAAAGCAATCGCAGTGCTTCCCTGACCAAAGTTTTGTAGGTTCCTGGGTGTTTTGTGTCACATTCTCATCTTTTCTCACATTATCAATTCTAAATATTGACAGTGCCCTACTTATGGTAAAGGCGACGGGATGATGGGCGTCCGAATATAGTTCTGTAAAGTCAAGTACTGCAAAGTCGTTTATTTGTTGGATAAGTTTTACTGTTGTGATACAATAATCAACTACCGGTAAGCTAACGTTTTTGCAGGTTGCCTCCCCCACCCCTTTATCTTTTCCGATTCTCCCATTCAGAATAAAAAAGTCATTGTTTTTACAAGCTCAATCATTCTTCGACCAAAATTATTTACAAATTTATCCTCGGATGATCTATTCATTCTAAATCTATTCCTATGCAATTGACCAGGGTCAACATTTTTTATGCCAATTATTTCTTCACTTGCTTCATCAAAACACACATTATCCGCAAAGGCCCAGTTCGTGCATTGAAATCACCAAACAACAAAGCATATTTTCTATTAAGGATGTGGGTTAACATTTCATTTTCAATTTCGGAAAAGCGGTCACTCGAGGAATAGGGACTGTTTTCTGGGGGAATATATACAATGCCACAAATGACATCTTTGTCAGTTTTAAAAAGAGTTTTCTTTATTCTAAACCATAGAATATATTTGCTTTCAGAGGGGATTACAGTTATAAATTTCTTCAGTTTTTCTTTGTATAAAAGCATCATCTATCCCCCCTGATTTCATTCTGGAAATCTTTCTCCTGTTTTTCATATGCACAGTATAGCCCGGGATATGGATTGGATCTGCATCGTCTGTTTTTGTTTCAGTGATCCCTATAATGTCATTTTTACTCATTAACTTGGTAAACTCGGGAATTTTCAGTCTGCTTTTGATTCCACAGACATTCAAAAATGTGAAATTCAGGGGTGGTTTTGTATAGGAAATATCGGCTCTACTGTTCTCATTGCCCTCCGTATTTGAGAGTGGAGGATGGTTGTTGATATTAACCATTTGTGTACCAGCATTTTTCTATCTAGGTGAAGGGGTGGTATATTTGTGACGCTTAGCTGGAGGTGTGACTCTTTTTACTGAAGGAGTTGCCACAGGTGAGGGTGGGATTTTGTTATCTTTTGCAGAGCTAGACAGATCTGAAGGAATATTTTCTTGGGGGTTATTTACAGTTACTCGTTGTGCAGAGGAGTCTCATGAACCACAAGTGGGAATGCTTTGATATTTGGTATGAAATTTCCTCTGGTGTTCAAGATTAAAAGTTGTTCAAAGATAGTTGATAGGTCCATATTTGGGCTCTCCAGGGGATGGGCTCACTTTTGAGCTCCCTTGAAAATTTCTATTTCAAGAACCAGTGGGCATTAGTTGACCCTAAGTACTTCATTCATGCCCCCAAAAGTTTTCGCGTGGGAACATCTGGTGCTAAAAATAAAAAAAAAATGAAATATCCAATATTTCCCAAACCGCACGGACAAGAGATAATGTATTTGGTATGAAGCTTTCTTCTGAGCAGTTGAAACAATTGGACAAAAAAATTGCTGGTGAATCTGTCATATGGTTCATTCAGATTACATTTTCTCCATACCCATAACCCTTACAGTTAGGACAACTTGGTCCAGGTGAGCGTTTTTAGGCTCTCTTGAGCTCTAGTTTTCAGATATTTTCATTTTTACAGTTTCACATATTGAAAAATGGGCTTTGTCAATTCAAGCTTTGGGGTGGAGGTGTGTGTGTGTGTGGGGGGGGGGGGGGGGGTGTCAGTGTTTGTGCTCTCTACATTAAACACACTTTTACTGTTGTAAAATGTTTCTTGGTGGGAGTGGGTGGTATCGTTTAGTGAGCAGTCCTCACAGATTTTCTAGTTAAAAGTTTAATCCTTGGCAGATTTGAGACTTCCCATAAGGGTACTGTCAGAATAATTGTTATTTTCGCCAACTTTTACATGCGATTTCTCATCACTCGAGCCATATTTTCTCAAAATATTTCCCATGAAAAGATAGGGCATTCATCCAAGAACAATTTTGCTGTTACATGTTTTATTCAAAATTTTAACCTTCATCCAGTTGTCTGGCCTTGAATAGGAGTACCCTTATCAGAAACTCAATTTATGATTGATGTCCACACATTTAGAGCATAATATGATACACCAAAATCACCACACAAATATTTCAAAATTAACCTCTGTTGGCCACAAATGATATGAATATAGCATTTTATCTTCAAGATTAACTAACTTCAAGGGCCAATTTGTTCTAATTACAAGGCTGTTGTAACAATTATTTTGGTATGGATAGATGCAAAAATGATTGCAGAATAAAGTTACTCTTTACTTTTTTTAACCTCAGATTTAACCCTCAATCACAATGAGGGTGAGAATAAGAGTATCATTTGAAAATGCCCAAATTAGCCAATTTTGGATGCTTTTTTTCTATCATTTTGGGAAGGGTTAATTTCAAACACATTGCATGTCCGTATTCACAATTGACTAGCGAGCATATTTGCTGTTGTAAGTTTGTTTGTAAAGTTTAATCCTATACTCATTCTGGTTGCATAAAAGTAGGTACCATCCAAAAAAATCTTAAGTTTAAATGACAATTTACTCTATTTCTAATTCATTGAGTGCTGAATGTTTTCTATGGCTGCCTGCAGCAGTCAATGTATGACAACTTTTGTTTTATATATTATTATTAAAAGTTTAACCCTTGGCAGTTTTTTAGACTTCCTATAAGGGTACAGTGCAAATAATTTTTATTTTCACCAACTTTTACATGCCATTTCTCAGCACTGAAACCATATTTTCTCAAAACATTTCCCATGAAAAGATAGGGCATTCATCCAAGAACAATTTTGCTGTTATATGTTTTATTCAAAGTTTTAACCCTCACCCACTTGTCAGGCCTTGAATTGGAGTACCCTCAACTTGTACATGTTCATTCAAATACCAAGATTCAATATTCCTCCATGTCTCTTATCAGAAACTCAATCTCTGACTGATGTCCACACATTTAGAGCATAATATGATACACCAAAGTCACCACAAAAAATATTTCAAAATTAACCCCTACTGGCCACAAATGATATGAATATAGCATTTTATCTTCAAGATTGTCTAACTTCAAGGGCAAATTTGTTCTAATTGCAAGGCTGTTGTAACAATTATTTTGGCATGGATAGATGCAAAACTTATTGCAGAAGAAAGTTACTGTTCACTTTTTAACCTAAGATTTAACCCTGATGCACAATGAGGTCGAGAAAAAGAGTACCTTTTAAAAATACCAAAATTAGTCAACTAAGGTTGCTCTTTTCTGTCATTTTGGAAAGGGTTAATTTCAAACACTTTGCTTTGCCATATGCAGTGATGCTTAATGAACACATCTGCTGTTGTAAGTTATGCTCTGGGGCTTAACCCAACATGTGCTTTCGGCACTTAAAGAATAGTACTGTTTCACAATAAAATTGATTTTTAGTGAATTTTGCAAATTTCTGTACCCATTTTGTCCAAACACAAAAATGAAAGAGCTCATTGTGCTTTCCATAACTGCATTCAAAAATCATTGGGGAACAAATTTTGTGTTATGTGATTTTGTGTCCCGCTTTATCCAGTACCAGTTTTGGAGGTACAAATATGAGTACCGTCAGATGAAATCATTTTCCGATTAATTTCGTGGTTTTCTGTACTCACTTTCCCTGGGTAAGACTGGTATACGTTTTTAATCTTAGATTTAACCCTCAAGCACAAGGAGGGCGAGAATAAGAGTACAATTTGGAAATGCCAAAATTAGCCAACTTTGGTTGCTCTTTACTATCTGTTTGGAAGGGGTTAATTTGAAACACTTTGCTTTGCTATATGCAGAGATGCTTAATCAACAAATCCTCTGTTTTAAGTTATGCTCTGGGGCTTAACACAACATGTGCTTTGGCCACTTACAAAATAGCACTGTCCGCAAAAATATGATTTTTTAGTGATTTTTGCAAATTTCTGTACTCACTTGTCCAAAAACAAAAAGGAAAGAGCTCACTGTGCTTTCCATAACTGCATTCAAAAAACAATGGGGAACAACTTTTGTGTTATATGTTTTGATGTTCTGTGTTACCCAAGACCAGTTTGGCCATACAAATATGAGTACCGTCAGTAAAACCCTCTGTGAAATCCTTCTGTCAATAAATACCAAAGTAGTAGTGTAATGCAAGAAATATTGACAAGCTGTTCAACATCCCTTTAATCAACTCACTTTGACATGAACTGTACTTATCACTGCATATACTAGCTCTCTACATGATTTAAACCATATCACCAAATACAGAACTAATTTGTGTGTGGTAGCAACTCATGTTACTTGTATTTCATTGTATCTGAAACATTATGTTGGACAAAATTATGAAATCATTGAGTGGGAAGCTTACCCTTTTGTCGACAAGTCCTACACATTCACAAGCAGACAGAAATAGAGAATAAATTAATTATTGATATTTAAGGTTACATTCAGCATCTATGGTTATATGATGACTATAATGTAGGTATTTATTCAAGTCCAGGTATTCATTGCATAGGCAGACAGGATTATTTTTTCAGGGGGGGAGGGGGGGGGGGGGGTGGGCCCTTTTAGCCTGAAAAAAGTTGAATCACAGGAAGAGATGTCAAATGCCTTCCCACTGACGGTGGTCCAGGGGCTCTCCCACAGGAGCATTTTTTAAAATTGGATTGCCTGAGAACAATGTTGAGGCTCCCAAAGCATCTATTCAAGACATTTTCAAGAGTTCATATGACCTCATTTTAGTAGAAATAGTCTTAATACATCAGAATCTTTTAAATTTCATATCCCAGATACCCCATTGAAATTGATATATTTTACTTTATCAGATTGAGATCAACATTATTCAGTATGCAACCAGATGGAGATTTATATTCACTCTATATCTCACATGCCTTCTATTAATAATCTAATAAAACTCAAAGTACCACAATTTGCAAGCTGTGAATTAAAATGTTGTAATGTTCAAGTGCAATATGGAAATTTTCTACCGCTAACCTTGTTTTGAACAAAATCTAAGCGCTGTATTTCATTTCCAAAATTAGATTGTTTGAACTGTAATATGCTGTATTAATTGATTTATTTATTGTGGTTTAATGACACTTTCAACAGCCAGGGTCACCTCATGTCAGACAGTTTTACGGGTGGTAGAAGCCAGAGTACCTGGAGAGAACCACTGAGCAATGGCAAGCAACTGT
Organism: Pictodentalium vernedei; assembly: GCA_031216915.1. Lineage (NCBI taxonomy): Eukaryota > Metazoa > Mollusca > Scaphopoda > Dentaliida > Dentaliidae > Pictodentalium > Pictodentalium vernedei. The sequence goes on from CM062297.1 coordinate 621,568,253, forward strand.
CAGACTTCTCAACATACTAACTCCACAAAAGCAGGGTTAGCATTGGTTGAAGACAAGTGCACCCTCGATGTGCAACACGCCTTAGAACACAACGCCACCATGCCCCCCCCCCCCCCCCCCCAAACGTGGACAATTAAATAGGGATGAAGTGTCTTGCCCAAGGACACAATGAATGGGATTCGAACCGAGGACCTCTCGAATTGCAACAAGCATCTCTACATACTGAGCCACCCCGCTCCAGTAATAGAACTCTTTATATGAACTTGTGTGATTATAAATGGATAATATTAATGTGGATACGGTTCCACTGAATCAACTTGTAAAATATACTGGTTTTACATGCAACTTTCTAAATGATGAGATAGGAAATGTGACATTCATTGACAACATTTTGTATGGAAAACCAAAACGTTTTTTTGGTCATTTCTGGCAACTGAATTTCCCAAAATTGTCTGGCAAATTGCCTCAAAAATTGGTTTCTTCCTGACTCAGGGGTGGGTGGGGGGGGGGGGCACAGTCCTCCCTGACACCCCGGCTCATACTTCCATGATTCATCTGTACTTATATTTTCAAAAGAAAAAAGGAAATGGCTCGTTTTGCTTTCCATGAAAATATTCAGTAATTATTGAAGAGCAAATTTTGTGTTAAATGTTTTGGTGTCCTGCTTTATCTCAAATATCTGTTTTGGCTGCATAAAAACTAGTAGCCCCACAAAAACTTTGATTTCCAGTAAATTTTGCTGTTTTCAAAAATGATTGATAGTTTTGTGTACAATATAGTTTGCCTTTTTACATTAAAAAGTTTGGAAAGCCCGTAATTTGTCCAACACATTACAATTCTCTAGTTTATTTATTGAAGTTTAACGACACTTTCGACAGCTAGGGTCACCTCTTGTCAGACAGTTTTACAGGTGGTAGAAGTCAGAGTACCTGGAGAAGTAGTATATATAAGGCTGGGTCTGGCACACCTTTTTTGGGGAGCCCTATGCAGCATTTGGGAGCTGCCCCACCCCTCTAGGCTGCTCCCACATGATAGGTATTCCGGACTCTGGGAGACAACCCACCACCCTCGCCAGCCCCTCAGCACCGGGTACATCAGCAGCAGCAGAGGAGGGGGTGGGGGGGGGGGGGGGTGGGGGGGGTGAATGCACGGGACCTCAGTCGGCGAATGCACCACCACCCTCGCTGACCGAGAGGCCATCATACCACTTGGGGCTCCAGCATAGATTCACTTTCTATCCAACACCACGTAGATAAAGAATGGGCCACTCCAGAGAACCATAAGGGACGGCCCACACCCTCGCCGGCCCAGAGGTTCTCTTGCGGTAACTGTCAACTACCTCGGGTTTCATATTCCCAAGTGCTGGTGTGCGACAATAAAGTGTAATCGCCAAGAAAATTAGAGCAAAAGAGGAAAACCTTCCACATGCTTATGGGCTGGTGGCTGGATGTGTAGCTCCGGTAGCCTGCTGCCCTCACACATCCATGGAGTGTCAGTTATAGTTGTGACCACTGGTACATGAAAGCAAGCACCAGCTGATACACTCTAGCAGTATCCGCTGACCCCAGGCAGTGGGTCGAAGCAACTGTGCACCGGGCGGCTGATGGGTTGAACGGCACCACACCTAACGGATTTAACATACCCACCACAGAATGGAATCCCATTAGTGGCAGATACATAGGGAACCCGCTGTACCCTGCATTAGTTATACAAAACAATTTGTGCTTATATAGAATGCTAAAATCTATTCAATACTCTAGTGGTGTTCAAGCGATAACTTTCTTGTCAGCTTGTTTACACAGGGACTAAAAATAGTGTGACCAATTTCTTACCAGCATACAGCGTGATTGATAATAATTCACAACATACTGCCTTAGTTATATGTAGACACACTTAGTAATTAGTAACACTCTATTCCGGTTGTTCCTTTTAATGGCTGATCATCCAGAAGCCTTCCGTTACGATGCCGGTGCCAGATATAAGGCTGGTGGATTTTACAAGCACCAAAAACTAAGTGATATCAACAAAATTCATTTGGCTTTAACCCCTCCACATAGCTTAGAGACCAAGAGTTTTGAAACCAATCACTTGGACATCTTCTCAAAGTATAAACACCCAGATAAAAATTTGGGAGCAGTCATCAAGCAATGGTGGAGCGCACCCGTGCCCTTCTGGCAAAACCAGGTGAACTTCTCTGTATGGTGTGCGACGACAGGGTGCGGGGTCTCAGCTACTAACCACCTGAACCAAACCACAGACTTGTTCACTAGAGGTTTCTGGCTATTCCATTTCTACTACCAGACACGGCGGATTTTAGCCAAAATGAAAGTTGCCTTACCCCAGGATCATGCATGGTCTAGATACAATAACTCATTGAAAGACTATCAAATGAATTCGGTGTGTCGCCTGATACAGATTGGAGAGAAAAAGGGGATTATAGGTGATGTCGGTCAATGATGCAGACGTGTACCACTGCTATCTTGATCTCTGGAAGTGCAAAAAACGCACACTACCAGGGCATTGATACCTCTGCAAAAAGAAATGCTACTAAGCTGCGGGTCAGTGCAGAAGACAAGGATGACACTGCTGCCATAGACAAGGCTATCGCTGATGCCTATGGCAATCGGTTCTATATCCCGCTGGACTTTGAACTCCTTGAGGCTCATATGCCTTTCTACTGGAGTGCGCTTGGAATCGGCTCGAGTACGAGCTGACATTCAATGATTACAGTCGAGTGGTCCTGGCCACAGGAGATGCCACAGCCAGTTACACCATTGATAATATCAGCCTGGAATATGAAATGGTCACCCAATCTGAACTTACTCGCATGGTCCGCGACCAGTATGCTGATCGTCTCGCCATCCTATATGACTGCGTCCTTCGCCATCACAAAATGACCAAAGACAAGAGCGACTCTTTGTGGAACATCAACCTCAACGTTGTCGCAAAGAGCATGAAACGGATCCTGCTGCTGTTTGAGGAGCCTAATATGGCTGGTGCAGCTTTCGATAGGAAGCCCAAGGTCTTTTATAACCTCAAGATCACCAAAGTTGAGGTTATAATCGAAGGGGTGCCCAATCAGCTATACTCGCAGGGATTGCGTGTCTACCAGAAATGGAACGAAGCCACACGGCACTTTGGAGCTTGCCCCAGCAGCAAAAGAGATCCTGAGGTGGCTATGGTCGCAAAGGAGCTATCTTTGGCTGATGTCACACTGGGAGAGTTCTTGACCAACAAGTATGCACTATGGCTTGACCTGCAGATCATGGATGATGGCGAGCTACACGGCAGTGGCTGGCGTGTACAAAATGCCAATGAAGGTATCACTATCCAGATCACAAAGACAGCAGAGGCGAGTGATGAATTGAACGTATATCTGTACATTCTCATGGATGCGCAGCTTTACATTGAAAATGGCCGGTTCACCGACACAGTTTATTAATGACCTTTTCCTAATGGAGCCCCACACAGCCATTATTTGCGGTCAAACAGGCTGTGGCAAGACAGTTTTCACTCTGGACCTGCAGGAGGGCCCTTACAGGGCGTGTTTCGGCACATTGTGGTGCTCTGTCCCACAATCAAATACAACAAAACATACCACGACTGTCCATGGATTTGGGATGACCTCGATGTGTACATAGGAAATCCTGGTGAACACCTCCACTCATATCTACAAGCCTTCTATCAGATGTTCCAGGGGGAGCCAACCTTGTACATTATCAATGATTGCTCGGCTACGAAAGCTTTGATGCAAAAGAAAGACATGCTGTCTGAGCTAGCCTTCTCGGGTCGTCATGCGCAGCAGAGTGTTTGGGTTTTGACTCAGAAGTATAATTCTGTCTTAAAGAATCTCTGCGAACAGACCCGCTGGGGTTGTCTGTTCCATGGTAAGGACAGAGACAGCTTCGAGGACTGTCTTCTAGAGAATGATGTGATTGGAAGCCGTGAGGAACGTTTAGCAGTTTGCCAAGCATTGGTGGAGAGCAAGCTTGCCCAGCTAGTGTTAAAAACAGACCAACCAACCATATATAAAGTGTTGTGATAACAGACCTATATTATGTTAGAAGCAGCTATTCTAGTGACCCAAGCACTATATATAAGTGTGCTGGGGTGGGCGGCATTGACCATTATTATGTACTATATTAGACTTAAACGGCATGTATGTACATGTATACAGATCATGTATTGCTACAATATCATTGACCAACTGCTGGAAGAGTAAGGCGCCGCGTCAGAAGCGGGGCACTACCCACGGCAAGATGGCAGTGGATCCTTCTGTGCCTGTTGTTCCTTCGGAACTGGAACATCCGAAGGAAAAACAGGTCGATGGGGCCAAATATGAAAGGCTAGCTGCATTAGCTTCCGGTGGGCAGGCTAAGCAGTATATAGGGAAAACCCTCACAATTGGCAAGGTCGACGCCATGCAGATATTATGAAACAACAAGATGTCCTCAATCAATGCTAGTTGGGGGCACCCTTGTTAACGCAGTGGCCTTCTCTGGCAGCAACTACCTCTTCTCCAAGTTTCGGGATAACGATGCTGGTGCGGAACGTGTGTGACATAACAAAGCCGTAGAAAAGCTTCAGGCCACCCAGGCAGCATGGTCCCATAAGCGAACAGAATGCCTCAATTGGATCAACGAAGAAATATGTCACCAATGCCATTCCAGGATGTTGCTGCTGTGATTTGCAAGTATACACAGATAACTGGGAACAGTTTAAACAGTCTTGGCCCAGAACTGCAACTAGAAGACTTTTACACACCATCAGCCGGGCAAAAGGACCGTGAGATCACCTTCATCATACTAGGGCTGGGTGTGGTTGGGCTTGTTAGCTACAAACTCGCCCAGTGATTCACTACTTGTGTAAAAAAAAGTTGTTTTTTTTTTAGGGTGACAGAAGTTGGTCTGTTCCTTGGGAACGGAAGGCTGCCTAGCTATGCTGTAAAGTAATCCTAAAAGCCCATGAGAGTTGCACAGCAACTACAGAATGGCGGGTGCCTTGGACTCTGGTCCCAGGCATTTCCATTGTTCCCATTGTCCCCATTCCCAGGAACAACAGGGGGTCCCTGTCTCTGCCTGGCAAGTTCTTGGCGTATCAACAGCAGCAGCATCTCGTTTTTTGTGCCCTGTGGGCTCTCTCGGCAAGATGCTTTGCGGATATCAAGCTGGAGTTGGTTGAATTTCTCTTCCTCCACGAGTACACGACTGAATTCCTCCTTGGATATCTTCCATCGGCAACAGCCTGTGAATACAGATATGCGATGCTCGAAAGCTTGGCCTCCGCTAAGGCGGCGATGGTGTTGTGCTTTTTTACCTTCTTTGTGAGCCTTCGGCTTACAAACTTCCTGAAAACACCTGTCAATCCACAGGCCCCTGCTGCAGCCTCTAGTGCTATAACCACAGTAATTGCGGCTACGTTTGGCAACAACCCGATTCCACCAATGCCGATCCCTACACCGGTCGCGGATAGAAATGTTTCGATGCCATCTGCGATATTGACCCCTCGCTGGTATTTCTTGCCGAGAGAACGCCTGTGGTCTCGTTCGGTCATGAGATGGGTTCTTACATCACCAATCTCCTGGATGCGGAACATATTCGCGTCGCTGGTATTGAGTTCTGGATACAAGCCCATTCTTATTGGTATTATAGATCATGTTCTAATACCTTCAAATCGTTGTCTGTAAGTATCTGTCTGGTAAACCGTAGGCGCTTGAGCTTAGCTGGGCCAAGATATAGGGTATTGAATGTGTCAGTTGAAAACCTAGCATCTGTGACCTTGTACTTGACACCAAGTAACAAGAGCAACACATCTTTGCCACAGATAATAGTGACAAGTTCTTTGCCATTGTGCTGCTGACCCCCGTTTTAGGTCAAGTCCAGATAGCACTGGTATAAAGTCGTCGGATGGTATACCCAGGACTATCTGTATAATTGTGGTGGGACCCTTGCCAGGAGTAAGATGATCAAACTCCCAAAAGATCTTCATCATTGCCCCTCCTTTTACCCCACCCAACACATACCCAGCATTGCTTTCGTCAACAGAATACCTTTCAGGATATAAGAAGCCAACACACGGCCACTGTTCTGGAGTTTACAGAGCCTGTGGCCGCGGCCCAGTTGGATGTGAGGTTGGATGACCCTGAAGTCAAGTTCCTACCCACCACGAACAGGGTGCATATACAGAGACCACTGACTGGAGTCATTCTGGATAAGTTCGTAGCTCCTCCACGAGGCTGAGCCTTCCAGGTTCAAACCTCACAGCTCGGTAAATGTAGCTTGTTTCGGTTGTTCCGTTCCGAAGGAAAAATAACGGGCAGCTCTTTTCTCTTGTATAGCCCCTCAGAGAGCTGAAATACATACAATTTGTCTGTCATCTGCGTGTCTCCGAGATCGGCCTGCTTAAGGGTCGTGCAAGGTAATGCATCATGTGCGCCTGGTCCCCCACTGTTCACCATGTCTTTACACTTGTTACAGCTCAGAAGGTATATTTCGAATATGTAATGTTACAGATAGGTGCTGCAATTCAATAAGGCCATCCCTGCTGTCTAAAACGTGGACTGTAACATTGCCTATGGGACAAGCCTTTTGTATTGCAAATGAGAGAAAGCTACTGTTCTACCACTGGCACATTTTTCATTTGCTACAGATACTGTTCTGAGTAGTGTGCTGGGTAGCCCATTGTAAACATTGTCCGTGGTGCTGACTTCTGACAGATGAACGTAGAGCAGCTCATGGTGGGCCACAAGTTCAGGTAACTCACTCCACATCAGCTTCCCTCCCTCAGTGATATTGGTTGCTGCAAATCCCAAGGTGCATGCCAACTTTCTCAGTTTCAGAGACTTAACTGTCTTGAGCTGCAGATAACCCAAAGATTTGTTAAGATCCAGTATAGCCACAACCTGACTAAACACCTCATCATTTAGCTTGCGTACATTGTAATAGCATCTGGCATCTTTATCTTCCGCTCAGCTGAGTAACTTTTCTCATCCATGATGCAAATGTAATTGTTGCCTAGCCTCTAACTAGTGCCCTTGGTAGGTCCACGATTTGAACATTGGATAGTGTCACGTACATAATTGTATATTATCATTATAAGACTCCTCTAATATGGCTTTTAGAGGTCCAAAGGGTGCTGGAATACCTCGAGAATGGACAGCAAGCTTGCAACAAAGTTGGCTTCAGATCCACTAGTCAGAATGCTTTCATATTTGGTATACAACATCTCTAGGGGGGGTCAGATTCACGTTTGTTCAAATCGGGTCTATAGGTTAATATTTATCCCCGCATTTTAAAAAATGCGGGGATATTGTCATGATCTCCGTCCGTACGTCCGTACGGCCGTACGTCCGTACGTCCATACTTCCGTACGTCCGGTTTTGTAATTCGAAACGCTGTAACTTTCTACAGTTGTTCGATAGGGTCTGTGCAACCCAAAAATACAACTTTTAAACTTTTGTGCCACCAGGTGACTTCTGTGGAGCCACTTAAAAAATGCGTTATTTTTTCACTTTTTTGCTGAATAGTCCCAATCTATGTAATTCGAAGTTCTAAAATTACACTAGGGTGTTGCTAAATGATCTGTAGATATGTAGGAAGGTTTCGGATTTTTCGGGTGCCACGTGGCTGTGCCACCATAGCCACTTTTGTGTTTTCTTAGACCGTTTCCGGCAAAAGGCTCGTAGGATATGTAATTCGAAATGCTAAATCCATGCTCAGATGTTGCAGTAGGGTCTATAGATGCGCACGAAGGTTTCGGATTTTTTGGGTGCCACGTGGCTGTGCCACCATAGCCACTTTTGTGTTTTCTTAGACCGTTTCCGGCAAAAGGCTCGTAGGATATGTAATTCGAAACGCTAAATCCATGCTCAGAAGTTGCAGTAGGGGCTATAGATGCGCAGGAAGGTTTCGGATTTTTCGGGTGCCACGTGGCTGTGCCACCGTAGCCACTTTTGTGTTTTCTTGAACCGTTTCCAGCAAAAGGCTCGTAGGGTATGTAATTCGAAATGCTAAAACCATGCTCATATGTTGCAGTAGGGTCTATAGATGCACACGAAGGTTTCCGATTTTTCAGGTACCACGTGGCTGTGCCACCATTGCCACTTTTGTGTTTTCTTAGCCCGTTTGCGGCAAAAGGCTCCTAGGGTGTGTAATTCGAAATGCTAAAACCATGCTCAAATGTTGCAGTAGGGTCTGTAGATGCGCACAAAGGTTTCGGATTTTTCAGGTGCCACGTGGCTGTGCCACCGTTGCCACTTTTGTGTTTTCTTAGACCGTTTCCGGCAAAAGGCTCCTAGGGTATGTAATTCGAAATGCTAAAACCATGCTCAAATGTTGCAGTGGGGTCTGTAGATGCGCACAAAGGTTTCAGATTTTTCAGGTGCCACGTGGCTGTGCCACCGTTGCCGCTTTTGTGTTTTCTTAGACCGTTTCCGACGAAAGGCTCCTAGGGTATGTAATTCAAAATGCTAAAACCATGCTCAAATGCTGCAGTGGGGTCTGTAGATGTGCACGAAGGTTTTGGATTTTTCAGCTGCCATGTGGCTGCGCCACCATTGCCACTTTCGTGTTTTCTTAGACCATTTCCGGCGAAAGGCTCCTAGGGTATGTAATTCGAAACGCTAAAACCATTCTCAAATGTTGCATTGGAGTCTGTAGATGCGCACAAAGGTTTCAGATTTTTCAGCTGCCATGTGGCTGCGCCACCATTGCCACTTTCATGTTTTCTTAGACCGTTTCCGGTGAAAGGCTCCTAGGGTATGTAATTCGAAATGCTAAAAGCACGCTCAGATGTTGCAGTAGGGTCTGTAGATGCGCACGAAGGTTTCGGATTTTTCAGGTGCCACGTGGCTGTGCCACCGTTGCCACTTTTGTGTTTTCTTAGACCGTTTCCGGCGAAAGGCTCCTAGGGTATGTAATTTGAAACGCTAAAACCATGCTCAAATGTTGCAGTGGGGTCTGTAGATGCGCACGAAGGTTTTGGATTTTTCAGGTGCCACGTGGCTGTGCCACCGTTGCCACTTTTGTGTTTTCTTAGACCGTTTCCGGTGAAAGGCTCCTGGGGTATGTAATTCAAAATGCTAAAACCATGCTCAAATGTTGCAGTGGGGTCTGTAGATGCGCAATGAGATTTCGGATTTTTCAGCTGCCACCTGGCTGCGACACCATTGCCACTTTCGTGTTTTCTTAGACCGTTTCCGGCGAAAGGCTGCAAGGGCATGTAATTCGAAATGCTAAAACCATGCTCAAATGTTGCGGTAGGGTCTGTAGATGTGCACGAAGGTTTCCGATTTTTCAGGTGCCACGTGGTTGTGCCACCATTGCCACTTTTGTGTTTTCTTAGACCGTTTCCGGCGAAAGGCTCCTAGGGTATGTAATTCGAAACGCTACAACCATGCTTAAATGTTGCAGTGGGGTCTGTAGATGCGCACGAAGGTTTCGGATTTTTCAGGTGCCACGTGGCTGTGCCACCGTTGCCACTTTTGTGTTTTCTTAGACCGTTTCCGGCGAAAGGCTCCTAGGGTATGTAATTCGAAACACTAAAACCATGCTTAAATGTTTCAGTGGGGTCTGTAGATGTGCACGAAGGTTTCAGATTTTTCAGCTGCCAAGTGGCTGTGCTGTTGCCACTTTCACATTTTCTTGGACTGTTTCCGGGGAAAGGCTCCTAGGGTATGTAATTCGAAATCCTAAAACCATGCTCAAATGTTGCAGTAGGGTCTGTAGATGCGCACGAAAGTTTTGGATTTTTGGGGTGCCACGTGGCTGTGCTACCGTTACCTCTTTCATGTTCTCTTAGACCATTTCCGGCGAAAGGCTCCTACAGTATGTATTTCAAAATGGTAAAACCATGCTCAAATGTTGCAGTAGGGTCTGTAGATGTGCACAAAGATTTCTGATTGTTCAGGTGCGACGTGGCTGTGCCACCATTGCCACTTTCGTGTTTTCTTAGACCGTTTCCGGCGAAAGTCTCCTAGAGTATGTAATTCGAAATGCTAAAACCATGCTGAGATGTTGCAGTAGAGTCTGTAAATGCGTAGGAAGGTTTTGGATTTTTTGGGTGCTAAGTGGCTGTGTCACCGTTGCCACTTTTGTGTTTTCTTAGACTGTTTCCAGCGAAAGGCTCCTAGAGTAAGTAATTCGAAATGCTTAACACATGCTCAAATGTTGCAGTAAGGTCTGTAGATGCGTACAAAGGTTTCAGATTTTTCAGATGCCACGTGGCGGTGCCACCGTTTTTCTTTCGTGTTTTCTTAGATCATTTCCGGCGAAAAGCTCCCAGAGTATGTAATTTGAAATGCTAAAACTATGCTCAAAAGTTGCAGTAAGTTTCTGTAGATGTGCACGAAGGTTTCGGATTTTTGGGGTGCCACCGTTGCCACTTTCATGTTTTCTTAGACCGTTTCCGGCGAAAGGCTCCCAGGGTACATGTATGTAATTCGAAACGCTAAAACCATGCCCAAATGTTGCAGTGGAGTCTGTAGGTGCGCACGAAGCTGTGTCACCTGTGCCACTCAATATGATTTTAGTGTGTCATATAATACATTTCTTCTTTGTATCAAGCATTCATACAAAGTCAAGGATGCAAATGCGGGGATACACTATAGTGTGCTTTGCACACAGGTGACACCATCTAGTTTGTAATATTAATTACTAAAATTTCTTGGGAGTTTTAGCTGGGTAACAGAATGAATTCTGTTCTTTTCCCCATGTTTACGTCCTCACCCATGGGTGTTTAGGCGTAGTGTTTTGCATCTACCATATGATGTTCTGCAGTTTCTTCCCTGGAAGTCTCTGTTTTGCATCATATAGTGTGTTATTGGTAACTGATTTCGGGCCATGTTTATTAGTGCCTGGAGTCATGTTTCTGGTGTTTATACACTTCTTGTTTACATTGACAACGGTTTCTGTTGAGAGGGATTTTCTTGTCTTTGTATTAGCTTAATCATAACAAGATACATTATTATTATACGTAAGTGTTGCATTAATTTTTTTATAATATTTTAAAAAATTTTGTCCACACTTAGGCTTTTTGGGATCCATTGGGGCTTAACGTTACTTTCAGAAACTTGGGCTTTTCTGAAAAAATATTTTTTCAAAAAATTTTTTTTGATTTCAATTATTTTTTCTATGTTAATGGATCATGTTATTATGTATCTTTGTTTTCAGGGGTTAGTGCGAGTACTAGGACTTTTTGTGTTTTTTTCACAATGAAAGGATATTGTTCAAATTGTAATAAGAGGAAATCTTCCTCTGACTTTCATAATCATTGTATTAATTGTAGTCACTGTACTCGCACTAACTCCTGTTTAGTATGTGTCAGTTGGGATGACACACGTTTCACAAACATTTGAAACGTGTGTCACGGTATGTTGTTAGCGGGGAAAAGGCCATGCCGGTCCTTTCTCCGCGGGGTCACTCTAGTTGAGCTTGCTATGGTAGCCCAAATTTTAACGTAGTGCAATACGAAGAAATTTCTTTACAATTTTTCTTCTTCAGATCCAACAGTCAGAATGCTTTCATATTTGGTATACGTCTCTAGGGAGGTCTGTTTCAACTTCGTTCAAATCGAGAGCCTGGGTTAATATTTGGGCTCCCAATGGGAGCCGGAGTTGGCCATGTAGCTGAAGAGTTAGAAATTTTGTATTCAGTACCCTCCAGAGGTGTGTAACTAAGATTAATCCACATAGGTTGTATCAAGGGGCTTCAGGGGCTTTATAGGGGAGCTCCACATTTTATGTTATGATCAACTGAAGAAAAGGCATGAGGCTCATACTATTTTTGTCACTCCTGAGGGGATCTTGGATTTGGATATAAATTTGCTAACAATTCCTTTAGCACACCCTACAGGCCACCACTCTCTAGTCCCAAGTTTCATGTTACTTTGGGGCAGTGTCGAGATGGGAGCTATTGAATATTTCCAAATTTTGTTGAAAAACATGACCGCAAGTGGCCATCTTAGATTTGGCATATAAATTGTCAACAATTCCATTATCGAACCCTACAGGCTGCATCTCTCACCCGATCTTTTTCAAATTTCATCTGTAGGTTTGTGTGATGTCAAGATGGAAGCTATCAAAATGTTTCCAAATTTTGTTAAAAAATATGGCTGCCATCTTGAATTTGACATAAGAATTGTCAAATCCATTCGTACAACCTGCAGACCGCATCTCTCACCCTATCTTTTTTCAAATTTTATATGTAGTTTTGGTGTGATATCTAGATGGGAGCTATCAAATTTTTCTGAATTTTGTTGAAAAACATGGCCACCAGTGGCCATCTTGGATTTGGCATATAAACTGTCAACAATCCCATTAGCTCACCCTACATACCACATCCCTCACCCCATCTTTTTAGTTCACCTGATTGCAAGACAGTGGGAGCTATTGCCATCACTTTTGTCCGGCATCCGGTGTCCCTCGTCTGTTAACTTTTTGCTAACTTGACATCTTCTTCACAACCACTAGGCCAAATTGAAACAGGGTCTGGTCAAAACGTCCGATGATTTTAGTCAAAACGTCCGATCATTTTAGGCAAAACGTCCGATGGCATCGGACATTTTGACTTATAATCATCGGACGTTTTGAGTTTTAACCATCGAATGTTTGGGTTATTCTCAGTATCGTCGGACGTTTTGACCATTATCATCGGACGTTGTCACTTACCATCGGACGTTCTTTTCCAGGGCTGGTGATTCCTCTATGAGTCGGGGTGGGAGATGGAGGATATATTGGGGAGGTGAAATCGGACAGCGGGTGAATTACGCCCACAAAATTCAGGGGCATTGAAAAAACACCCTTTTTATTTTTATTGATTTTATTAAATTGAAAATAGGAAATACCAATATGTAACATTTGTAAAGATAGAAAAAACAACTTTCAATATCATAGACCCCAAAATGTCAATTACTGGTATTTTTAATGATAGGAAAACAACTTATTTTTATATTTTTGCTTAGAAATGCATCAATTACAGCCAGTATATTTCACAGACAATAAAAGTCAAAACAAGCGAAATTACAACACAAATGCTCACTGGACAGTCCACCAAGCCGACAGTTTTGATTTTTTATCTTCAAACATAATGAAGATTAAAGAAATTTAAGAACTGAACACAATTAATCAATGATGTTTATGCAGTAAAAACAATGCGGAACACCTCCGCAAATATTCTTTTTATTTCCAACCTCAAAGGATTATGTTAACTGGAGAGTCAAAACAGTAAACATTAAATTCTCAACCAAAATAATTACCAGTAATTCACCAATGTTTACGGAGTGAAAACTCTGCGAAACCTATCTTCAAACAGCCTTTGAATTTTCAAAGACTCAAATGAGAACTCAACTAATTAAATATATATAATATATCAGTAAAGAAAAAAAAAGTTTCGGGAATCGGACGTTTTGACCAATATCATCGGACGTTTTGACTAATACCATCGGACATTTTGACCAATTCAATCGGACGTTTTGACCAGACATTTTTCAAAAGCGGACGTTTTGACAATCAGACGTTTTTGAAATCGGATGTTTTGACTAGTATTCATTGAAACATATATTGCACAGACCATCTATGAAGTATACCCTTTCTATTTTGTTTAAATGAAGCAGCTGCCATATTCGGGCTCTGGTTTATGCCCCAAAAGCTTAAAAACCTTTAAAAATCTTCTCATGAACCACCAGAAGTAATGCCTTGATATTTGGTATGGAACATCCTTTGGTGTAGAAAATTAAAGTTTGTTCAAGGGAAGTTGATAGGTCAATATCTGGGCTCTCTGTGTGGGCATATCCATTTTGGGCTCTGCCCAAAATTTCTATTTCAAGAACTGGTGGGCCAGTTTCAACCAAATTTGGCATGTAGTATAAGTGGGTCCTAAGTAATTGATTGATGCCCCCCCCCCCCCCCCCCCCAAAAAAAAAATTTTTCACAGCCCTGTGGCAACCCCAGGGGCTAAAAACAGAAAAAAAATTCAAAAGCCCATATATCCCAAACCACAGGGAACAGAGGACTGTTATTTGGTATGAAGCATCCTTAGGACCAGAAGAAGGGATTGGTTAAAAAAATTGCCACAAGTTCAATCAGGGTGCACCGGTAGAGGGTATTGAAAAAATGATGAGTCAGTATTTTTGCAGTAGTTTATCCTGGAGGAAAATGTTCATTTACTGAGAACCTTGATTGACATATTGTTCTTAAATCAACAATGCTGCTAGAAAACATTCTTATCTTGTTATTTTAATCTGAAAATTTTGTGGACTTCAGTTTGTTTTTTCAAAGATTTCATGTTGAATGAAGCTTTCAATGCTGGAAACATCTGATTCCTGTATGCATGTCTTTAATTTAACCCTCTCAAGAGTGCAATGTGGGTTCTAAAGATTTTATTGATTCCATGAACAAACAAACCCTTTTAATGCTGTATATGTATTTTTCTGGTTCCTTGAAAAAAATTGATCTGATTGCTGTATGAATATCTTTAATTTAACCCTCTCATGACTTCCGTGTGTTTCTCCAAAGATTTTATTTGCATGATGAACTCTCACTGCTGTGCATATATGTTTTTTTCTGCTTTCTTGAAAACATTTATCTGATTCCTGACTGCATATCTTTAATTTAACCCTCTCAAGACTGCAATGTGGTTTCCAAAAATTTTATTGATGCCATGATCAAACACTTTCATATCTGTGCACATACATGTGTTTTTGCTGGTTCCTTGGAAAAAAATTGATCTGATTTCTATATGAATATCTTTAATTTAACCCTCTCATGACTTCAGTGTGTTTTCCGAAGATTTTATTTTATGTTGAACTCTTTCAATTCTGTGCAAAATATATATGTTCTTTTCTGGTGTCTTGGAAACATTTATCTGATTCCTGTATGGATGTCTTTAATTTAACCCTCTCAGGACTTCAGTGTGGCTTTCAAAGATTTTATTGATGCCTTGATCAAACCTTTTTCAATGCTGTGCACATATATGTTTTTTTCTCATTTCATGAAAAAATTTCTCTAATTCCTGTATGAATATCTTTAATTTAACCCTCTAAAGTGTATTTCTGTCTAATCTGCAAAGTGCACCAATGACTTACATCATATCTTAGTATAAAATGCCATAATGCCCCCCCCCCCCTCCCCACCCACCAACCCCACCCACCCATCACATGAGCAATCGAGATTAACTGTCTTGTGAAAGGACCTGAAGCAGTTTCTGTTGGGCAGGATCAAACCACTGATCTTTCGGTTTGAAGTTCAGTGCTTTAACAGCTGGTACACTGCACTCCCAGGGTGATTCTGAGGCACATTTTTAAATTTTGGGAAAATTTTGGCATAAAAATATTAATTGTATAAAATTTTGTTAATGGTTATTAGTCGAGAAATGTAATAAGTTAAGTCATTTTCATGCTTGGATCAGGAGATACTGGTCAATAAAAATTTAAACATTTTTGGTTGATGATTGTGGAAATGTCTTCAGCAATTGCATTGAACATTAATGGACTTTATTGTTAGAAGGCTGATTGACAGTTCAAGATGAAATACCATCACACACTGGGTGGGAAAGCGATTGTTGTAGTGGATATTGATGGTTTGATTGGAATAGCAATTGATGGGAAAGCGTTACTTATGTCTAAATTAGAAAGGCACTCTCTTTGTGATTTAAAGTGCACACTCTTGCATCAAAAAACATCACACAAATAGCCCCTCACCCTAACCTGGGGTCAAAGTCAAATGGTGATTTTCTTTCTTTTTTTGCATAAAATCCTTCAAAATTAATTTTAAAGCAAAAAACATCATGCAAGTAGACTCTTACCCTAATCCAGAGTCAAAGGTTCATTTGGGTTATATGGTGATTTTTTGGGGGGTATAAAATCACTTGAAATTCTCCAAAACCCATTTTAAAACAGAAAAACATCACACAAATAGACCCTCACCCTAACCTGAGTGAAGGGTAAAAAAGTGATTTTCTTTTCTTTCTTTTTTTCCCATAAAATCACTCAAAATCCTTCAAAACTCATTTTAAAGCAGAAAAACATCATCAAATTGACTCCCTCCCTACTTGGGGTCATGTGGTCATAAACATCATATGGTGATTTTTTCACTCAAATTTTTTTTTTCACTTTAAATCCTCTATAACTGATTTTAAAGCATAAAAAGCATCGCCCATATTCACCCTGGACCTAACTAGGGTCAAAGTGTCATATGGTCTGTTTCCATTTTTAGCTCACCTGGCCTAAAAGGCCAATAGAGCTTTTCACATCACTTGGTGTCCGTCGTCATCTGGCGCCTGGCATCCGTAAACTTTTCACATTTTCATCTTCTTCATCTTCTTCTCTGTAACAACTGAAACTTGGCAGGAATGGTCTATGGGAAGTCCTGTACAAACGATCCTCATTTTGTTCCCGTTGGATGAAAAAGATGGCTTCCAGAGGCATTCTTTGATTCTGGTTGGTGGATTTTCAAAAATCTTCTTCTCTTAAACTGCCAGGCCAAATGTTTTGAAACTTCACATAAATGATGACTGGGACCCCCTCTACCAACGATCCTCATTTAATGTTGATCGGGTTACAAACATTGCCTCAATTGCTGCTTATAGTTAATATAGAAACCCTATGAGAAATCACATTTTCATCTTGTTCTCTGGAACTACTGAGCCGACGTGAACCAAACCTGGCAGGGATAGTCTATGGGAGGTCCTCTGCAAACGATCCTCATTTTGTTCCCATGGGTTTGAAAACATGGCCGCCAGGGGCATTCTTTGATTCTAATTGGTGGATTTTGAAAAATCTTCTCCTGAAACCACAGGGCCAAATGTTTTGAAACTTTGCATGGTTGGTGACTGGGACCCCCTCTACCAACGACCTTCATTTAATGTTGATTGGGTTGCAAACATGGCTTAAATTGCGGCTTATAGTTATTATAGAAACCCTGTGGGAAATCACATTTTCATCTTCTCTGGAACTACTGAGCCGATGTGAACCAAACCTGGCAGGAATGGTCTATGGGAGGTCCTCTACAAACGATCCTCATTTTGTTCCCGTGGGTTGAAAAACATGGCCGCCAGAGACATTCTTTGATTCTGGTTTGTGGATTTTCAAAAATCTTCTCCTCTGAAACTGCCAGGCCAAATGTTTGATACTTCACATAAATGATAACTGGGACCCCCTCTACTAACAAACCTCATTTAATGTTGATCAGGTTGTAAACATGGCCGTAATTGCGGCTTTAAGTTACTATGGAAACCCTATGGGAAATCACATTTTCATCTTCTTATCAAATATCAGTCCGATTGTCATGTTACTTTATATATTTATTCAGGTTACTGATGTGCTGTGCTGTATAGTTTTTTATGTAAATCTGATAATTTGATCTGAAGATGTTAACCCTTTATCCATTAAATTAGATAATCCTCCAATCCGTTTCTATATGTACCCATACCTTGTATGGTGTACATAATGTCGGCTTCCGTGGTGGCCCTCCGTCGTACAGCTTTCTACTAGTTGCGCGTATGGGTACACATCTGACGATTTCATCGGCCTATTTTTTATGCATGAAATCACTCAAAATCCTTCAGAACTCATTTTAAAGCAGAATAAATGGTCACCCAAATTGCCCCTCACCCTAATCAGTGGTCAAAAGGATCATACATCAATTTTCATTTTTTGGCATGAAATCACACAAAATCCTTCAAAATTCATTTTAATGCAGAAAAAAAAAGATCATCCAACTAGACTTTATGATTCTGGAGAATCATGGCCTTTCCAGATTAGATTTCATGAATTTTCATGACCCCAGAGTGTCTGATAAATTGTTTTTAGCTTAACTTGACAAAGTCCAGATAAGCTATTGCCATCATGTATGCGGAAGTCTGTGAGTTTGTTCACATTTTCCTTTAGCACAGGCTACACCCCGTAGTTCTTGTCTGATCGTCACGAAATTTCATATGCAGGTTTGGGGTCATGTCTAGATGAGAATGTGTCCTTTTGGTCGCCATCGGTCAACCGGTATGACTGTCCGAGCCCAAAGCCCAAAAACCGTTAGCACAGTGTACAGGTCGTATTTATGAAGGGATTTCATTGTAACTTGGTAGGATGCCTCTGTATAATGCCTAGATGAGAACGTCCCTTTATGGTCATAATCTGTCAACCGGTATGGCTGCCCAAGTCCGAAACCCAAAAACTTTTTGCACAGTCAGCAGGTCATATTTAATATGGAGGGATTTCATAGTAACTTGGTAGGATGACTCTGTATGATGTCTAGATGAGAACTTCCCCATTTGGTCGTGATCTGTCAACCGTGACGACTGCCCGAGCCCAAAACTTGAAAACCTTTAGCACAGTCTACAGGTCATATTTGTGGAGGGATTTCATTGTAACTTGGTAGGTTGACTTCATACAATGTCTAGATGAGAACGTCTCCTTTTGGACATGATCGGGCAACTCTGATGGCTACAGGAGCCCTAAGCCCGAAAACCTTTAGCACAGTCTACAGGTCATATTTATGAAGGAATTTCATTGTAACTTGGTAGGATGACTCCAAATAATGTCTAGATGAGAACATTCCCTTTTGGTCACGATCATTCAGCCTTAATGGCTGCCCAAAACGCAAAAACCTTTAGCAGAGTCTATAGGTCGTATTTATGGAAGGATTTCACTGTAACTTGTTAGGTTGACTCCATATAATGCCTAGATGATGACATCCCCTTTTGGTCGTGATTGGTCAACTGTGATGGCTTCAGCGGCCTGAAGCCCAAAAACCTTGAGCACAGTCTACAGGTCATATATATGAAGGGATTTCATTGTAACTTCATAGGATCACTCCAGATGATGCCCAGATGACAATGTCCCCTTTTGGTCGCGATCATTCAACCATAATGGCTTCCTGAGCCCAAAACCTGAAAACTTTTAGTACAGACAACAGGTCGTATTTGTGAAGGGATTTCATTGTAACTTAGTAGAATGACTCAGTATAATGTCGAGATGAGGAGGTCCCCTTTTAGGTGCAATCGGTCAACCGTCATGGCTACACAGGCCTGAAGCCCGAAAACCTTTAGCACAGTCTACAGGCCATATTTATGAAGTCCAAAAACCTTTAGCACAGTCTACAGGCCATATTTATGAAGGGATGTCAATGTAACTTGATAGGATGAATCGTTTTGGAATAATTTCACTGTAACTTGGTAACTTTCGTTGGCATACGTTAACTGTGAGGGCCACATACATTAACTGTGAGGTCCACATTAACCCACCCCTCAGCTCTTTAGTACAGTGTAACCTCATATTATTTTTATTAAAAACATAGCATACAGGAAACAGGAATTAACATATTCTCAATTATCACAATTCTTGTCTTATTTCATAATCCTTTCATAAACATTGAACATTATTCTTTTCATCAAACCCAACACACAGACAAGTTAAGCTACAGTGTCATTGACACTTTCATTAACTGTCTCACTGAAGTTCCTTTATTGGTGTTATGAGAAAGGTGGATATAGTAGTCTCAAATGACTTAGTTTAATAAAAAAAATGTTTAGGTAAAAACCATCATTAATGGTGGAGAGGGTTAATATTAATATCATCATCCGACAAGTTAATGACCGACAAAAGGAGTCATGTTTGTTTAACACATACCCACTGAGTGCTGTGACTATTTGGAAATGGTCCATTTTATCTCAAATGTATCCAAAATACTGATGTCTGGCAGTTTGTAGAGGGTTAACAAAAGCTAACAGGAATATTTTTCCATGCTACTTGAAATGTCACACCAAGAACTGTGATTGGCCATTTTTTCTTGAAAATCTACAAGATGTTTTCAGAGAAATACAGGGAGAACATGAATTTTAAGCTTTTGATGGGTATCATTGTTTATCAAGCCCAAAATGGTTTAAGGTGTTGTTTTTTGAATACCCTTATTACTTACAAAAATAATTCTCAGTGAATTCTACTTCCACTTATGTTGATCACTCCTCTTAACTTTGGGTGCTGTGGGTACACAAACACAGCCCATTTTATCAAAATTTTGATGTTTGAGAACTGTATAGGGTTAACAAATGCTTACTGGAATATTTTGTACATGCAACTTGTAATGTCACACTAAGATCTGAGAATGGCCAATTTTTCTTGAAAATCTTCGAGATGTTTTTAGAGGAATCCTTGGATAACATGAATGTTTAACCTTTTGATGGCTATCGCTCTGTAACCAGCCCTAAATGGGTTAATGCTTGATTTTGTGAATACCTTCATTACTTATAAAAATGATCCTCGGTGAATTCCACTTCCAATCAAGGAGGTTATGTTTATCTCGCAGGTACACATTGGGTGTTATGGGTGCCCAAGGACATCCCATTTTATCAAAATGTCTAAGCTTGGAAGCCTCTGGAGGGCTAACAAATGCTTACCGGAATATTTTGTCCATGCAACTTGTAATGTCACTCCAAGACCTGCGAATGGTCAATTTTTCTTGAAAACTTACTAGATTTTTTGGAGAAATCCACAGAAAACAGGAATTTTCAGCTTTTAAGGGGTATATCTCCTTAACCAGTCGAAAATGGGTTAAGACCCCGATTTTTGAAAACCCTTACAACTTACAAAAATTTTCCTTATCAGTTTTGCGTCCGGCAAAAGAAGTTATGTAAGAAATCCAGGAAAAACATGAATTTTTAGCTCACCTGAGCGAAGCTCAGTGGGAGCTTCACTGATCACATTCTGTCCGTCGTCCGTCGTCGTCCGGCGTTAACTTTACATTATCGACTTCTCCTTCAAAACCACGAGCCCAATTTTATTCAAATGTTGGGTAAATGTTTATTACCTAATGCCAATTCAGATTCGTTCAAATGAAGTTGCCACTCCTCCTGGGTGGTGCCATGCCCCCAAGGGGCTCCAAAATCTTTGAAAATCTTCTTCTCATGAACCAGCAGTAGCAGAGACTTGATATATGGTATGCAGCTTCCTTTTAAGGTGTAGACTCAGATTTGTTCAAGAGAAGTTTGATGGGTTGTATTTGGCGTCGTTATGGGAGGGGTAAAATGTTTGGCCCTGCCCGAAATTTCTATTTTCCAAACCGAGAGGCTGATTTGAACCAGATTTTATGTGAGGGCTTATTGGGTCATAAGTACCTAATTTATGCCAAATTTTTTTTTCTGTAGCCCCATGGGAACCACAGGAGCTAAAAATAGAAAAAAATTAAAATGCTCATATCTCCAAAACTGCACGGCACTGAGAATTTTTATTGGGTGTGGAGCTTCCTTAGGACCAACAGAAGGGATTGGTAAAAAAAAATTGCCATCGGTTTTATCATAGGGTACAGTTTCAGGACTTTTGAAAAAGTGCTGAGTCAGCACATTTTAACACTGTAGGCAATGGGAAAAACATTAAAAAATCTTCTTCTCCAGATCCAGCAGGCAGAATCTTTTGATATTTGGTATGTAACATTGTAGGGTAGATCTGATACATGTTTGTTCAAATCGTTTCCCTGGGTTTATATTTGGGCTCAGTATAGGATCCCGAATTCGAACTTCGTGCATTTCAGGCAAATTTCTTAAAAAATCTTCTTCTCCAGATCGAGCAGGCAGAATCTTTTGATATTTGGTATGCAACATCGTGGGGTGGATCTGATTCAAGTTTGTTCAAATCGGCCCCCTGGATTCATATTTGGGCTCACTATAGAAGCTCGAATTCGAACTTGGTGCATTTCAGTCAAATTTCTTAAAAAATCTTCTCCAGATCCAGCAGGAAGAATCTTTTGATATTTGGTATGCAATATCGTGGGGTGGATCTGATTCAAGTTTGTTCAAATCGGCCCCCTGGATTCATATTTGGGCTTACTATAGAGCTCGAATTCGAACTTAGTGCATTTCAGGCAAATTTCTTTGAAAATCTTCTTCTCAAGATCCAGCAGGCAGAATCTTTTGATATTGGGTATGCAGCATGCTTAGGGGGATGAGATTCAAGTTTGTTCAAATCGGCCCCCTGAGTTCATATTTGGGCTAAGTATAGGAGCCCAAATTTGAACTTAGTGCATTTCAGGCAAATGTCTTTGAAAATCTTCTTCTCCAGATCCAGCAGGCAAAATCTTTTGATATTTTGTATGCAACATTGTGGGGTGGATCTGATTCAAGTTTGTTCAAATCGGCCCCCTGGGTTCATATTTGGGCTCAGTATAGGAGCCCAAATTTGAACTTAGTGCATTTCAGGCAAATTTCTTTGAAAATCTTCTTCTCAAGATCCAGCAGGCAGAATCTTTTGATATTGGGTATGCAGCATGCTTAGGGGGATGAGATTCAAGTTTGTTCAAGCCAAGTCCCTGGGTTCATATTTGGGCTCACTGTGGGAGCCCGAATGATAACTTAGTTCAAAATGAGGAATTTTCTTTAAAAATCTTCTTCTGCAGATCCAGCAGTCGGAATGTTTTGATATTTGGTATGCAGCATCCTTGGGGGGGGGGGGGGGGGGGGGGGGGGGGGGGGGGGGGGGAGGAGAGATTCAAGTTTGTTCAAGCCATGTCTCTAGGTCCATATTTGGGCTCACTGTGGGAGCTTGAATTGTAACTTAGTTCGAAATGAGGAATTTTCTTAAAAAATCTTCTTCTTGAGATCCAGCAGTTGGAAAGTTTTGATATGTAGTGTGTAGCATCCTTATGGGGAAGATTCAAGTTTGTTAAAGCCAAGTCCCTGGGTCCATATTTGGGCTCCCTCTGAGAGCCTGAATTATAACTTTGTCAATATGAGGAATTTTTCTTTAAAAAATCTTCTTCTTCAGATTCAGCGGTCGGAATGTTTTGATATTTGGCATGCAGCAACCTTAGGGGGTGAGATTCAAGTTTGTTCAAGCCAAGTCCCTTGGTTCATATTTGGGCTCACTATGGGAGCCCGAATGACAATTTAGTTCAAAATGAGGAATTTTCTTTAAAAAATCTTCTTCAGATCCAGCAGATGAATGCTTTTGATATTTTTTATACAGCATCCTAGGGGGGGTAAGATTCAAGTTTGTTCAAGCCATGTCCCTAGATCCATATTTGGGCTCACTGTGGGAGCTCGAATTGTAACTTAGTTCATAAATGAGGAATTATCTTTAAAAAATCTTCTTCTTCAGATCCAGCAGTCGGAATGTTTTGATATTTGGTGTGCAGCATCCTTGGGGGGGGGGGGGGGGGGGGGGGGGGGAGAGGGGGGGGGGAATTCAAGTTTGTTAAAGCCAAGTCCCTGGGTTCATACAGGGAGCCCAAATTATAACTTAGTTCAATAGGAGGAATATTCTTTAAAAATCTTTTTTGTCCGAAGACAGCCCATTTCAACAAAATTACGATGTTAGGCAGCCTGTAGAGGGTTAATAAATGCTCACCAGAATATTTTGTCCATGCAACTTGTAATGTCACACAAAGACCTGCAAATAGTAAATTTTTCTTGAAAACCTACAGTTTTCTTTTAGAGAAATCCACAGAAAATGGGAATTTTAAGCTTTTAAGGGGTATCTCTCTTTAGCCTGCCCAAAATGGGGTTAAGACTTAGACTTTTGAATACCCTTACTACTTACAAAAAATGTTTCCGAATAAATTTTGTGCTCAATAAAAGAAGACACTTTTCTTTGTGGTGTACCCGTTGGTGTCCAAAAACAGCCCATTTTATCACAATTTTGACATTTAGCAGCCCTTGGAGGGTTAACAAATGCTCACCGGAGTATTTTGTCCATGCAACTTGTATTGTTACACCAAGACCTGTGCGTGGCCAAATTTTCTTGAAAATCTACAAGACAACAGAAAACATGAATTTTTTAACTTTTGAGGGGTATTGCAGTTTCACCAGGCCAAAATGGGTTAACGCTTGGTTTTGTGAATACCCTTATTACTTGCAAAAAGGATCCATGGTGAAGTCCACTTCCAATAAATGAAGTTATGTTTATCTCTCGTGTATCGTTTGGGTGCTGTGGGGACCTAAAAACAGCCCATTTCATCAAAATTGCGATGTTTGGCAGCCTGTGGAGGGTTAGCATATGCATTGCCTAATATCTCTTGTATATGAATGGTCGTGTCACAGACAGGTCTAACAATGATGAATGTTTAAAAAAAGTCTGCAAGATGCGTTTCGAGAAAGTGTCTATAAACCCTAATTTTGACAGTTTTTTGCCAATTCTGGCAAACTAAGGGTTAAATTTAAAATTCCGCTTTGGTACATTTTTAGATTTTGTGCCCCTCTATGCGTGTGCAAAATTGTGTGAAAATCAGTCCGAAAATGGCTTCTGAATCATACGGACAAAATGTGTGGGAAAAAAAAAAAAAAATCCACAGAAAAACAATAGTCTTTTCCAGAGGGAAAAGCCTAAATAGACACTCACCTTAACTTGGGGTGAAGGAGTCATATGGCAATTTGCTTTTTTTCGCATGAAATCACTTGAAACTCTTCAAAACTCATTTTAAAGCAGAAAAACATCAAATTGACTCTCTTCCCTACTTGGGTGGGTGTCAAGGAGTCATAAGGGTCATATGGGGAGTTTCTTCTTTTTTATGCATAAAATCACTCAAATTCCTTCCTAACTCATTTTAAAGCAGAAAGGCATCACCCATATTGACCCTTGCCCTAACCAGGGTCACGATATCATAAGGATCATATTGTGAGTTTTCTTTTTTTTGCCTAAAATCACTTGAAATCCCTCAAAATTTATTTTAAAGCAGAAAAACATCAATTTTTTTTTTCACTCGAAATTTCACTTGAAATATTTTTTTCACTTGAAATCCTCTATAACCGATTTTAAAGCAGAAAAAGCATCACCCATATTCCTCCTGGTTCTAACCAGGGTCAAGGGGTCATATTGTAAGTTTCCTTTTTTGGGTGTAAAATCACTTTAAATCCTTCAAAATTAATTTTCAAGCAGAAAAACATCAATTGCCCACCCTCAACTTGGGGTCAAGGGGTCACAAGGGTCATTCAAAATCCTTCGGCACTCATTTTAAAACAGAAAAAAAAATCATCCAAATTGTCCTTCACCCAAACCCAGGGTCATTTAACAACACTTTTGACAGCCAGGGTCACCTCGTGTCAAGACAGTTTTATGGGTGGAGGAAACCGGAGTACCGGGAGAGTACCACCGAGCAGCGACGAGCAACTGTCAGGCTCCCCAACATACTACACACAAGCAGGCTTTAGCATTGGTTGAAGACAAGTTCACCATTGACATGCAGGATGCCTTAGTACACAGCCCCACTGTGCCTTCTCAAGGGCAATCGTATTAAGTGCCTTGCCCAAGGACACAATGCAGTTTCTCCTGGCAGGGATCAAACTGAGGACCTTTCAGTTTGAAGTCCAATAGCGTAAGCACTGAGCCCCCAAGGTTCATAAGGATCATATGTCAATTATCTTTTTTTTTGGCACTCAAAATCATTCAAAACTCATTTTAAAGCAGAAAAAAGCATCACCCAAATAGACATTTGCCTTAACCTGAGGTGAAGGGGTTCTGAGGTCATATAGCAATTGCCTTTTTTTGCAGAAAATTACTCGAAACTCTTCAAAACTCATTTTAAAGCAGAAAAACATCATGAAATGGACTCCCTCCCCTACTTGGGGTCAAGGGGACATATGGGTAATTTGGTGAGTTTCTTATTTTTGTGCATAAAATCACTCGAAATCTATTCAGAACTCATTTTAAAGCAGAAAAAGCATCCAATATGGATCCTGGCTCTAACCAGGGTCCAGGTGTCATAAGGGTCATATGCAGAGTTTCTTTTTTAGCTCACCTGAGCGAAGCTCAAGGGGAGCTTTACTAATCACTTTCTGTCCGGCGTCCGTCGTCCGTCGTCGTCCGTCCGGCGTTAACTTTACATTATCGACTTCTCCTCCTAAACCACTAGCCCAATTTTATTCAAATGTTGGCTAAATGTTTATTACCTAATGCCAATTCAGATTTGTTCAAATGAAGTTGCCCCTCCTCCTGGGTGGTGCCACACCCCCAAGGGGCACCAAAATCTTTGTAAATCTTCTTCTCATGAACCAGCAGTAGCAGAGACTTGATATTTGGTGTGCAGCTTCCTTTTGAGGTGTAGACTCAGATTTGTTCAAGAGAAGTTTGTGGGGCTATACTTGACGTTGTTATGAGAGGGGCAAAATTTTTTGCCCCGCCCAAAATTTCTATTTTCCAAACCGAGAGGCTGATTTGAACCAAATTTTATGTGAGGGCTTATTGGGTCATGAGTACTTGATTTATGCAAAAAAAAATTTTCCCGCAGCCCCGTGGGAACCGCAGGAGCTAAAAATAGAAAAAATTTAAAACACCCATATCTCCAAAACTGCACGGCACTGAGAATTTTTATTTGGTGTGCAGCTTCCTTAGGACCAACAGAAAGGATTGGTAAAAAAAAATTGCCATCGGTTTTATCATAGGGTACAGTTTCGGGACTTTGAAAAAGTGCTGAGTCAGCACTTTTTAACACTGTAGGCAATGGGAAAAACATTAAAAAATCTTCTTCTCCAGATCCAGCAGGCAGAATCTTTTGATATTTGGTATGCAACATTGTAGGGTGGATCTGATTCAAGTTTGTTCAAATCGGCCCCCTGGGTTCATATTTGGGCTCAGTATAGGAGCCCGATTTCGAACTTAGTGCATTTCAGGCAAATTTCTTAAAAAATCTTCTTCTCCAGATCCAGCAGGCAGAATCTTTTGATATTTGGTATGCAACATTGTGGGGTGGATCTGATTCAAGTTTGTTCAAATCGGCCCCCTGGGTTTATATTTGGGCTCAGTATAGGAGCCCAAATTTGAACTTACTGCATTTCAGGCAAATTTCTTTGAAAATCTTCTTCTCCAGATCCAGCAGGCAGAATCTTTTGATATTTGGTATGCAACATTGTAGGGTGGATCTGATTCAAGTTTGTTCAAATCGGCTCCCTAGATTCATATTTGGGCTCACTATAGGAGCTCGAATTCGAATTTAGTGCATTTCAGGCAAATTTCTTCAAAAATCTTCTTCTCCAGATCCAGCAGGCAGAATCTTTTGATATTTGGTATGCAATGTTGCGGGGTAGATCTGATTCAAGTTTGTTCAAATCGGCCCCCTGGATACATATTTGGGCTTACTATAGAAGCCCGAATTCGAACTTAGTGCATTTCAGGCAAATTTCTTAAAAAATCTTCTTCTCCAGATCCAGCAGGCAGAATCTTTTCATATTTGGTAAGCAACATTGTGGGGTGGATCTGATTCAAGATTGTTCAAATCGGCCCCCTGGGTTAATATTTGGGCTCAGTATAGGAGCCTGATTTCGAACTTAGTGCATTTCAGGCAAATTTCTCAAAAAATCTTCTTCTCCAGATCCAGCAGGCAGAATCTTTTGATATTTGGTATGCAACATTGTAGGGTGGATCTGATTCAAGTTTGTTCAAATCGGCCCCCTGGGTTCATATTTGGGCTCAGTATAGGAGCCCGATTTCGAACTTAGTGCATTTAGGCAAATTTCTTAAAAAATCTTCTTCTCCAGATCCAGAAGGCAGAATCTTTTGATATTTGGTATGCAACATTGTGGGGGGGATCTGATTCAAGTTTGTTCAAATCGGCTTCCTAGATTCATATTTGGGCTCACTATAGAAGCTCGAATTTGAACTTAGTGCATTTCATGCAAATTTCTTAAAAAATCTTCTTCTCCAGATCCAGCAGGCAGAATCTTTTCATATTTGGTAAGCAACATTGTGGGGTGGATCTGATTCAAGTTTGTTCAAATCGGCCCCTGGGTTTATATTTGGGCTCAGTATAGGAGCCCAAATTTGAACTTAGTGCATTTCAAGCAAATTTGTTAAAAAATCTTCTTCTCCAGATCCAGCAGGCAGAATCTTTTGATATTTGGTATGCAACATTGTGGGGTGGATCTGATTCAAGTTGTTCAAATCGGCTTCCTAGATTCATATTTGGGCTCACTATAGAAGCTCGAATTCGAACTTAGTGCATTTCAGGCAAATTTCTTAAAAAATCATCTTCTCCAGATCCAGCAGGCAGAATCTTTTGATATTTGGTATGCAACATTGCGGGGTGGATCTGATTCAAGTTTGTTCAAATCGGCCCCCTGGATTCATATTTGGGCTCACTATAGAAGCTCGAATTCAAACTTAGTGCATTTCGGGCAAATTTCTTCAAAAATCTTCTTCTCCAGATCCAGAAGGCAGAATCTTTTGATATTTGGTATGCAACATTGCGGGGTGGATCTGATTCAAGTTTGTTCAAATCGGCCCCCTGGGTTTATATTTGGGCTCAGTATAGGAGCCCAAATTTGAACTTACTGCATTTCAGGCAAATTTCTTTGAAAATCTTCTTCTCCAGATCCAGCAGGCAGAATCTTTTGATATTTGGTATGCAACATTGTAGGGTGGATCTGATTCAAGTTTGTTCAAATCGGCTCCCTAGATTCATATTTGGGCTCACTATAGGAGCTCGAATTCGAATTTAGTGCATTTCAGGCAAATTTCTTCAAAAATCTTCTTCTCCAGATCCAGCAGGCAGAATCTTTTGATATTTGGTATGCAACATTGCGGGGTGGATCTGATTCAAGTTTGTTCAAATCGGCCCCCTGGATTCATATTTGGGCTCACTATAGAAGCTCGAATTCAAACTTAGTGCATTTCGGGCAAATTTCTTCAAAAATCTTCTTCTCCAGATCCAGGAGGCAGAATCTTTTGATATTTGGTATGCAACATTGCGGGGTGGATCTGATTCAAGTTTGTTCAAATCGGCCCCCTGGGTTTATATTTGGGCTCAGTATAGGAGCCCAAATTTGAATTTACTGCATTTCAGGCAAATTTCTTTGAAAATCTTCTTCTCCAGATCCAGCAGGCAGAATCTTTTGATATTTGGTATGCAACATTGTAGGGTGGATCTGATTCAAGTTTGTTCAAATCGGCTCCCTAGATTCATATTTGGGCTCACTATAGGAGCTCGAATTCGAATTTAGTGCATTTCAGGCAAATTTCTTCAAAAATCTTCTTCTCCAGATCCAGCAGGCAGAATCTTTTGATATTTGGTATGCAATGTTGCGGGGTAGATCTGATTCAAGTTTGTTCAAATCGGCCCCCTGGATACATATTTGGGCTTACTATAGAAGCCCGAATTCGAACTTAGTGCATTTCAGACAAATTTCTTAAAAAATCTTCTTCTCCAGATCCAGCCGGCAGAATCTTTTCATATTTGGTAAGCAACACTGTGGGGTGGATCTGATTCAAGATTGTTCAAATCGGCCCCCTGGGTTAATATTTGGGCTCAGTATAGGAGCCCGATTTCGAACTTAGTGCATTTCAGGCAAATTTCTTAAAAAATCTTCTTCTCCAGATCCAGCAGGCAGAATCTTTTGATATTTGGTATGCAACATTGTAGGGTGGATCTGATTCAAGTTTGTTCAAATCGGCCCCCTGGGTTCATATTTGGGCTCAGTATAGGAGCCCGATTTCGAACTTAGTGCATTTAGGCAAATTTCTTAAAAAATCTTCTTCTCCAGATCCAGCAGGCAGAATCTTTTGATATTTGGTATGCAATATTGTGGGGTGGATCTGATTCAAGTTTGTTCAAATCGGCTTCCTAGATTCATATTTGGGCTCACTATAGAAGCTCGAATTTGAACTTAGTGCATTTCATGCAAATTTCTTAAAAAATCTTCTTCTCCAGATCCAGCAGGCAGAATCTTTTGATATTTGGTATGCAACATTGTGGGGTGGATCTGATTCAAGTTTGTTCAAATCGGCTTCCTAGATTCATATTTGGGCTCACTATAGAAGCTCGAATTCGAACTTAGTGCATTTCAGGCAAATTTCTTAAAAAATCATCTTCTCCAGATCCAGCAGGCAGAATCTTTTGATATTCGGTATGCAACATTGCGGGGTGGATCTGATTCAAGTTTGTTCAAATCGGCCCCCTGGATTCATATTTGGGCTCACTATAGAAGCTCGAATTCAAACTTAGTGCATTTCGGGCAAATTTCTTCAAAAATCTTCTTCTCCAGATCCAGCAGGCAGAATCTTTTGATATTTGGTATGCAACATTGCGGGGTGGATCTGATTCAAGTTTGTTCAAATCGGCCTCCTGGATTCATATTTGGGCTTAATATAGAAGCCCGAATTCGCACTTAGTGCATTTCAGGCAAATTTCTTCAAAAATCTTCTTCTCCAGATCCAGCTGGCAGAATCTTTTGATATTTGGTATGCAACATTGCGGGGTGGATCTGATTCAAGTTTGTTCAAATCGGCCCCCTGGATTCATATTTGGGCTTAATATAGAAGCCCGAATTCGCACTTAGTGCATTTCGGGCAAATTTATTAAAAAATCTTCTTCTCCAGATCCAGCAGGCAGAATCTTTTGATATTTGGTATGCAACATTGTGGGGTGGATCTGATTCAAGTTTGTTCAAATCGGCTTCCTAGTTTCATTTTTGGGCTCACTATAGAAGCTCGAATTCGAACTTAGTGCATTTCAGGCAAATTTCTTAAAAAATCTTCTTCTCCAGATCCAGCAGGCAGAATCTTTTCATATTTGGTAAGCAACATTGTGGGGTGGATCTGATTCAAGTTTGTTCAAATCGGCCCCCTGGGTTTATATTTGGGCTCCGTATAGGAGCCCAAATTTTAACTTAGTGCGTTTCAGGCATATTTCTTAAAAAATCTTCTTCTCCAGATCCAGCAGGCAGAATCTTTTGATATTTGGTATGCAACATTGTAGGGTGGATCTGATTGTGATTCATGAACGTATTTATTTGTAAAGTTGATAGAATCTTAGACAAAATTTGCAGAAAAGATCTACTATAGAAGGGGTGGTATCCAGGGTGAACCGTTTACCCCAAATCTAGCAGTACTAATGCATTATTCACACAAATCTTCGTTCAAATTTTATGACCCCTCATTGGAACACACGCATTCAGCTCATTCCAACAAAGGTCATATGCCATGTTTTCGAGACAAAGGAATAAAAATTTTAGTTATTCATGCAACTGTTGTCTGTTATTCACATTGCTTCATGAAATTTCAGTACTTTTAGAAGTTACCTCAGTAATCAAGGGTTAATTCCCCTTAATTAAATGTCGCCTCTAAAAAACAACCACTTTGCATATCTTACCTTTTTACCAGCATAACTGCCAAAACTTGTCAGCATTCTTCGCAAAAATCGCTATTCAAATTTTAATTTTTGTCTCTTAAACATACATGTACTTATCGCTTGTAAATACCCCATTGGAATGAGCTTTTTGAGCTCATTCCAATGAGAGGTCGCACACCATGCTTTTTGAGTCAAAAAAGCAATTTTTTTAGTTATTCCAGAATTTCGTACGTAAAACACAGCTTTATGACTTCACATTAAAATGAGCTCTCTAAGCTTGTTCCAATCAACATTCACGCACTATGTCTTTCACACAAAAAATAAAATTTTCCATTTATTCAGGAATTTTGTTTGCAAGAACACTCTTACCCCCCCCCCCCCCCCCCCCCCCCCCCACACACACACACACACACACACACAAACACAGACACACACATCTAAAAGTTCGTCAGCAAAAAAACAGTTACTTCAATTTTTAAATGCATGATAGGAACAACTTGCCTAATCAAATTTAAATACTTTTGCATCATTCTGTATCTAGAACAAACCATTTACCATATCTTTACGCAAAATTCTCCAGCATCATTCACAAAAAAACACCATTATTTATATATTCACATTTCTGTCTCAAAAATATACCTGATCTTCCCATACCCCTATTGGAATAAGCTGTTTGAGCTTGTTCCAATGATGATAAAAAAAAATAAAATTTGTGAAAATTTTTGTTTTCTTGCATGCCAATATATACATGTAGCACATGGAAGATATCCACAGTTGGGGAGAGATGTCCAAGGCTATCTCTTCACATTCCTTGTTTGTGCTTCATGCTAAACCAGTTTGTCTGCAGAGATAAATTTGCTTTATTAAAAATCATTGGAGATTGGCCACACACCAATGATTTTAAATAAAACTAATTTTAGGTAACAAATGTTGAACTTCAAACAAAATCTATCACTCAACCAGTTAATGTTGATGAGGCATGACATGGTGAAGGTGACCTAAAATACTTCTTAGAGTCACTTTGTCAGGTGAGCGATTAAGGCCACGTGGGGCCTCTTGTTTTGCATAAAATCACTTGAAATCCTTCAAAATTAATTTTAAAGCAGAAAAACATCAATTGACCCCCTCACCAACCATGGGTGAAGGGGTCACAAGGGTCATTTTATGATTTTCTTTTTTACAAACAACACTCAAACCCATAAAAAGTCATCTTAAAGCAGAAAAACATCACTCAAATAGACCCTCACCCTAACTGGGCATAAAAGGGTCGTATGAAGATTTTCTTTTTTTATTATACCCCCCTCCCTTTATAAAAGGGGGGTGGGGGTA
Source organism: Pictodentalium vernedei (assembly GCA_031216915.1). NCBI lineage: Eukaryota > Metazoa > Mollusca > Scaphopoda > Dentaliida > Dentaliidae > Pictodentalium > Pictodentalium vernedei. The sequence goes on from CM062297.1 coordinate 621,600,615, forward strand.
TATAGTAATCACCTTGTCCATTCATCCTTCCGTCCGTCCATACGTCCATCCATTCATTCATCCATCTATCTGTTCATCCATCCATTCGTCTGTCTGTCCATGCATCCGTCTCTGGGCAATAACTTTTGTTCTGTTGCTCACACAGTACCCATACTTCACAGGTAGGCTGCTTGTAATGGGATGATGATTGGGATTGCTTTTGGGATCTGTAGGTGAAAGGTGAAGGTCACTGTTACTATAAATAGATTTTTGGTTTCCATGCAATAACTTTAGTTTTCTTTTGTGTATGAAGCTATAACTTCATATTGTGATTGCACTTGAGGTGTCGATCGTTGGAATACATTTGGGGTCAATAGGTCAAAGGTCAAGATCACTGTTACAATAAATAGATTTTTTTGGTTTCCTGTGCAATAACTTTAGTTTTCTTTTTTGTGTATGAAGCTATAACTTCATATTTTGATTGCATTTGAGGTGTCGATCATTGGGATTGCATTTGGGGTCAATAAGTCAAAGGTCACGGTCACTGTTACTATAAATAGATTTTTAATTTCCGTGCAATAACTTTAGTTTTCTTGTATGTACGAAGGTATAACTTCATATTGTGACTGCATTTGAGGTGTCGATCATTGGAATTGCTTTGGGATTGGTAGGTTTGTGGTCAAGGTCACTGTTACTATAAATAGATTTTCATAGAATTTTTGGTTTGCATGCAATAACATTGGTTTTCTTTTGTGTACAAAGCTATAGCTTGTAATTGTGATTGGATTTGAGGTGTCAATCGTTGGGATTGCATTTGGGGTCAGTAGGTCAAAGGTCAAGGTCAGTGTTACTATAAATAGATTTTTGGTTTCCTTGCAGTAAATTTAGTTTTCTTTTATTATTTTATCATCAATGCCCCATGTATAGACCTCTTATAATAAGACAAAAATGGGACAAAATTATGCCTTGGACCGAAAAATCCTCCTAACAAGTTCAAAGGGTTAAGCCCCAATAAACAAACATCAAAAATCGGTTTGAAATATTTAAATTTGAGGTTTTTCTGAAGTAATTTAGTGAAAGTGTTTTATTTCCAAATTCTGTTGTTTTTGTTTTTTTAAACGCAATTTTCAAACACAAATTCCCAAATTTATAATCAAAAATCTAATTATGACTTTTATGAATATTATGACCAGTAAAATAGATGCTTCAGTGTGCTATCATGGGGAAGTCTTTCAGATAAAGCCAAATAATTCTAGCATCATTTTTGAGTCAAGTATTATTATACCCCCCCCCCCCCCCCCTTTTCTAAAAGGGGGTATATAGTAATCACTTTGTCCATTCATCCTTCCATCTGTCCGTCTGTCTGTTCATCTGTCCACCTGTCTGTCACACTCGTTTCCGAGCAATAACTTTTGTACCATTGGTCACACAGTACTCGTACTTCACAGGTAGGCTGCTTGTAATGGGATGATGATTGGGATTGCTCTTGGGACCTTTAGGTCAAAGGTCAAACTCACTGTTACTGTAAATAGAATTTTTGGTTTCCGTGCAATAACTTTAGTTTACTTTTGTGTACGAAGCTATAACTTCATACTGTGGTTGTATTTGAGATGTCGATCATTGGGATTGCATTTGGAGTCAATAGGTCAAAGGTCATAGTCACTGTTAGTATAAATAGATTTTTGGTTTCCATGCATAACTTTAGTTTTCTTTTGTGTAGGAAGCTATAACTTCATTGTCTCCTGAACAAATTTTTTTGGGAGACTATAGTAATGAATGCTGTCCGTCCATCAAAGATGTCCCATCCATGTGTCGAGACATCCGTCCGTCCAAAACACTTTGGCGTCCAAATTTTAACTTGAGTTTGACTGAATTGATCATAACCAAATTTGATATATGGCTTACTTGGGAGGTAATGTTTGAAAATGGACATGGTCTGTTTATTTTCACCAGAGTTAAGGTCCTTTTTCGACTTAGGAAACACCTGTTTTTTGTATTGTCCGAATTTTAACTTGAGTTTGGGTGAATCGATTGCAACCAAATTTGATATACATTTTACTGGGGTGGAAATACATCACCTTCAGATGGCTGAACTGCAAAGTGTGGGGGGGGGGAGGTATTTCTTGTGAGTCCCACTCACTTTGTTTTTATTTGACATAAAATCACTTGAAGCAGCTCCTTTCCCTATCCTGTGGTCAAGGGGTCATACAAGTTTGTTTTTTCTTGTGTGGGGGAGGGGGGGGGGGTGCAAATACCAGTTATCTGAAATGCCTGTATTGCATCCAGCATGCAAAAACCATTGACTAGACAGGCATTAATAACTGGATAGCAAGAACTGTTACTCTGTTAACCCTTTACCTAACATGAAAAGCAGACAACACTTGCAAACAAAATTCTTGAATAACTAATTTTTTTCATTTTTTGTCTCAAAAACATAGGTTATGACCCCTCATTTGAATGACCTCGATGAGTCAGAACAAAATAATGAAAATTAAATGGCGATTTTTGTGAATAGCGTTGGCCGGTTTTGGCCATTACGTTGGGTAAAGGGTTAACTAAAATCTCTTCTTGGCACTTACAAGCTGCCACAGTTACCACCAAAAACAAAGCAGTTTAACCCATACCATATTTCACATGATTGGGTGCAAACCAATTTTCTGAACTTAGAAATTCTTGTTGCTTCATTTTATCGCCCACCTCACGTCTGTGCCCCTCAAACTGATAAACCAAACATCACAAGATAGCCCAGCATTTTTATGTGTACCCATACTATGTATGGTACACATAATGCCGGGATCTGGGGTGACCATCCGTCGTTCATCCATCCTTTGTCTGTCCATCTGTCCTTCTGTCTGTCTGTCTGTCTGTCTGTCCATCCATCTGTCTGTCTGTCCATCCGGCATCCGTATCCATTTCTTTGGCATTTGATAACTTGAAAAATATTGCTTGGATTGTCAAGTTACTTTATATTTGTGTTCAGGTTACTGATGTACCAAGCTGCATAGTTTTTGGTGTAAATCTGTTATTTTGATCCTGAGATATTAACCCTTTATCCTTCAAATTGAAAATTCCTCCAATCCCTTTGGCATTTGATAACTTGAAAATATTGCTTGGATTGTCAAGTTATTTTATAATTGTGTTCAGGTTACTGATGTGCTGAGCTGTATAGTTTTTGGTGTAAATCTGATAATTTGATCTGGAGATATTAATCCCCTTTATCCTTCAAATTGAAAATTCCTCCAATCCCTTTGGCATGAGATAACTCAAAAAATATCAATCCGATTGTCATGTTACTTTATATATTTATTCAGGTTACTGATGTGCTGTGCTGTATAGTTTTTTATGTAAATCTGATAAATTGCTCCAGAGATATTAACCCTTTATCCATCAAATTAGACACTCCTCCAATCCATTTCTGTATGTACCCATAACTTGTATGGTGTACATAATGTCGGCATCCGTGGTGGTCCTCCGTCATACAGCTTTCTACTAGTTGCACGTATGGGTACACATCTGACGATTTCATCAGCCTATTTTAATATGTATGTCATTCCACTATGATCACAGAGTACAGTGATGTAAAAATATGTTAATCCATCATTTGTCCCCCCCCCCCCCCCACTATGATCATAGAGTACAGTGATGTAAAAATATATTAATCCATCATTTGTCCCCCCCCCCCCATCCCCCCCCCCCCCCGGGAATTGAAGCAGTGCCTGTTCACTGCGGTAAACAGGCTCTTGTTTTACTGGTAGGGAGCAGCAAACTTCTCAGTGTGGGAGAGACAGGTGATTACGAGTATTTGGGGGTAAATATAAACATTACAGGTAGAGGCATCTACCGGAACCACACAAATAAATTGATTCTGAAGGGGAAGCGAATCCTTAACCAAATGAAACTTATAGGGAGAAACAGTTTCAATAAGGTTTTCGTGGGGAAAACCATTTGGGAAATGGTGGGGCTGCCAAGTATAACATACGGTACGGAAGTGGTACCTCTAAACCAGACAGCCGTAAAGAGCTTGGAAATCCTGCAGAACGATGCAGGCCGATGCATAACGGGGTCGAGTAATGCCGCAGCTCTGGAAGCAATCAGGGGTGAGCTTGGGTGGATGAGGGTCAAGGACAGGATAGACCTGTTGAAGCTCGGTCATCTTAATTATTTGGTAAATCTCCCCGACAGCCGATGGTGTAAAGTAATGTTCCTGAGAATTTTCAACTCAAATATCAAAACGGGGTGGATGGTCCAAGTGGGGGAGCTAGTAGAGAACTACTCATTGGAGAGCTCGGACCTGGACGTTGGGGCAAACCAGGGTAAAAAATCGTCAGAGAAAGGGTCATGGAAGATTGTAACCGTAATTGGCGAGAGGGGGTCAAATCAAAGAGGTCTTTGGGTGGCCTGCTTGATAAAGAGAAGCCAGGTTTTGAAGAGTACCTTGATGGCTCTGCCGAGAAAATATTAACTATATTTCAACGAGTTGTATAAACCAGATATAAAAAAACACTATATGTATATTGTTTTTATCTGATAAAAAACAAGTTTCATTCGTTGAGGCTTATATCCACTTTTATCATGATTCCCACGGGCCTCCATAGAAAACGAGACAAAGCAAATGGGACAAGACAAACAGAGTTGTGCCCCTTATACCACAAAATCGATGACGGCGATTGATTCACACTTTCAAGGATTTGTCACTACACTGAAACAAAAAAGTTAACATGTTACATTTGCGTGAAATCATTGAAAGGTGGATTGTTTAGTAACTTTTTCATTCGGAATCCGACAATATTGGAATAACTCTCTGGAATTTACATTTTCTTGGTGGTGTCATTGTAGGATTTTCTGTGAACTGGTATGTGTATATGTTCATATTTTGTCCGTTTAATGTTGCTCCGTAGAATAATCGTGGAACATTGTTCGTTGACATTGTCATTTCTCCGTGATTTAGAATCTTCAAGGTTACTTCTGCTGCTGGGGTGGTGTAATTATGAATTCTTTGTCTGCTGAATTGGTGATGTTATTGCCGAAGCACTTGAACTTGAAGCTGAAGGGCACGTTGATGTTCTACTGTGTTCAGACAGTATGTTGGAATAATGTATACTCAATTGAGAAGCTTCCAATTTCCATTAATTATGGTCCACTTTTCTTTTTGTTTACAATTTGTTTGAAACATTTTTTTTCAGGTAGCAGACAAACTTGTAATTAGGGCAGTACTTTGATTGTGGACATAGCCGTATCTGTAAATAGAGCCCTACACATTATTGATACTCCAGGAATTTCTACAATGTAAATAATTACAAACTACATCGTTTAAAACCTTATTGTACACTACATAAGGTTTTGAACGAAGTAGTTTGTAATTATTTCTTTATTTCAGCTAAATAAACATAAAGTTTACATGTTTATACTTATAGAAAATATTTCATATTATTTCGATAAAATATCACTTGCTCCTTCAACGAAGAATTCAAACCTGCATTCTGAAGATAATGAATGAATGAAAATGGAATCGAACAAGGTCAAAGGTCTTTCGCATAAATTATAATTATATACAACACCCGTTGTATATACTTCAAGTATATACAACGGGCGTTATACTCTATGGTTATCAGATAAAATATAATAAAATATAATATAATATATTTGTTAAAATTAGACCTATGGACTAGAGATTGACAGTTGTGATTTTTTCACTTTGGTTTCAGTTTTTTGGGGGGTGAAGACCCGGGTTTCGGTTTCGGTTACGTTTTTTTTTTTCTACTTTATGCATTCTCAACTAATTTTGGGAATTTGGAAGTGAAGAACCAGTGAACTCGTGTTCAAGTGTTAAGTGATAGTCTCAGAATGTTTTTTTCCAGGTGAACCTGAATTCATTGGTTGTTCATAATTCAAAATTATTATTGCAGGGTATCAGACAATCAAATTTAAGCACCTTTAGGCCTCTGACCATGATTTTCAAGGACTGTTATAAGCTTGATGAGATTCAGAGACAGGAAAACTTTAACACTGTCACCAATGCAAATCATTTAGAGTATTGTAACCATTACTTCATAGGTGTCTATAGAAAGAGAATTATTCCCCTTCGATCAGTGCGTATACAAAACGTATCTCCATGTGCTTTTGTGCTATAAATAAATATATACATGCAATGTATGACAAAGGGTTCGGAGACAGTTTTAGCATAAAATGTTGCAGTAAAACTCTTATATATTCCATTTTACTATCTTACCACTAGCACATCTGGGTTTACACATTGTGTATGCATACATTCAGGCGAACTTTAATTTAGTGCTTACTGCAGATGATTGTTTTCGCCGATTTCTTGAAGACAATCTCTCATCCAGTAACTTTTTAAGCTTCGGATAAATTTTTATGCTTCGACTCTATATGTCGAATTAGGTTGCTCGTATTTACGTGTTCAGAAGCTATTTCTCTTTTGCATATATTGCAGGTGCAAAATTTTGATTTCAGGTCATTTCGATCATAGTACACAGGACTCAGATCTTTAGTTGCCTTTTTAACTCAAGAAAACTTGTAACTCTCACGTGGTACACACGGTTGGTTATCAAGTTATACTTTTATTTCTGTAATCAGTACATATCCGTTCATGGCGCTTGGCACATTTATCCCCCCCCCCCCTGCCCCCCCCCCACACCTGATCGTGGATGATATGGTTAGTTCTAAGAAATAACACCTGCGTTTTCAAATTAGCTCAACCACTGTTCCAGAATACATAGATTATGCGTTGTATTAATGATTAATTAAAAAAAACGTAACATCGGTTGTATGACTGCAATTTCAGTGCAACTCGCATTTTTTTTTTTTTTCACAACCGAAACCGAGTTGTGGTCTCGGTTACCCGCCAGTCTCTACTGTGGACTCATATTTGTGTTCACAATGATTAACTAGTGTAATATGAGGAATATGCTTTAAAAATCTTTTTCAGATCCACCAGTCAGAATCTTTTGATATCTGGTATACATCATCATCCTTTGGAGGGGGGGGGGGGGGGGGGGGTGCAGGTTTAAGTTTATTAAAATCAGGTCTATGAGTTCATATTTAAGATGCCTTTGAAAGCCCAATGTTTGACTAGTTCAATATGAGTAATTTGCTTTAAAAATCTTTTTAAGATCCACCAGTCAGAAACTTAATTCAGTATGAGGAATGGTCTTTAAAACTTTTTCTAAAGATCTACCATTCAGAAGTGTTTGGTATTTAGTACACTGCATACTAATGAGTTTCAGATTAAAGTTTGTTCAAATTAATTCTCCAAGGTTTTTTTTTCTGCTGCTTTTAGAAACCCAAATTTTAACTTAAGCCCTGTTTATACGGCGAGGAAATACTTATATGCAAATTTGCTCACATGAGTAAATTTACACATGTGAGCAAAAGTATATTTGCTATGCGTTCATGTGAGTTATAAGTCACACGAGCAAGTGTGGTGTAATTCAGAAGTTTATTCATTTCTGTCGCAGTCATGGACATGTTAAGACTACATGATATTCGTCGCAAAAGGAAATGTCCATATTACCTATGTCTTGCACTGACTTTGGGGACTTCTAATTATTGGGATGTCAGACGGAAAGTGAGATCGAGGAAATGGTTTCAAGATACCGTCATGAAACAATTCACGGACGAGGACTGGCTGGCAAACTTTAGAATGGGGCAAGCAACATTCGACAAACTTTGTGATTATCTGAATGAAAGTCTTCAACCCGCAGAGAGAACTGTTGAAGAACCTCTGACTGTGCAGGAAAAAGTTGCTGTAGCACTTTATTGGCTGGCGTCGGCGGCTGAATACAGGACAGTTAGCAACCTATTTGGCATTGGAAAAGCTACAGTCTGTATGTGTGTCCATCAGGTTTGTGAAGCTATCGTGGATATTTTATTCCATCATTACGTGAAGTTCCCGGAAGGTCAAGGTCTAGTGGAGATTATTCAAGGCTTCCAAGATAGATGGGGTTTTCCGAACTGCGCAGGGGCCATCGATGGGAGTCATATTCCAATCATTGCACCTCAACATTATCATGGCGATTATGTCAATCGGAAAGGGTTCTATTCGCTTATACTACAAGCTGTCTCCGACCACCGCTACATTTTCACAAATGTGAATATTGGATGGCCTGGCCGCATCCATGACGCGTGTGTCTTCGCAAACTCTGAGATTTACATGAAAGGTGAAAGCGGCATTCTGTTCCCACCCTGGATAAAAACGATTGGCAATTCTAACATGCCTGTGGTAATTCTTGCTGACGCAGCCTATCCTCTGAAGAATTGGCTCTTGAAGCCTTATACCAATAGAGGTAATCTTACACCAGCTCAGAGTGCTTATAATTACAGACTCAGTAGAACAAGGATGACAATAGAGAATGCTTTTAGTCGTCTGAAAGGGCGCTGGAGATGTATTCAGAAACGGCTGGATGTTGAGGTTGAATTTGCATGCACAGTAATAGCCTGCTGTGTTGTTCTACACAATATCTGTGAATCTGAGAAGGAAGAATACCAACCAGATTGGGATGACTGCGTTGATGGAGACACAGCGGATGAAGTGTTGGACATACAGGATGAGTGCGATGAACCACTCGGATGTGCTAAACGTCTTCACGATGAACTTTCTGAAGCATTCCTACAGGAGGAACTGTGACAAGTTTTCAGAATATATTTGTCAGTTACAGTAGATGAGACACATCTACGGTCCCTAATAAATACCTATGTATGGCAAGGTATAATAAATAACAGAAGTTAAAAACAACCTTCACTTCCATTGTATCCAACTAAGGGGACACTAAAATCAATCAATCATTCAATCAATCAATCAATCATCCATTTTTGACATCTAACTTATGGAGTTAGTCTAACTCCATGAGTTAGATGTCAGAGAAGGATGATTGATTGATTGATTTAATGAATGATTGATTGATTAGATTTTAATGTCGATCTAGCTGTTATATGCGACAAACGACTGCCAGGATTAGCAGTGGAGGAAAGACCACACGATGCACACGCCTAGGGGAGAACCCTATGTGTAGAAACCACCGGGGTTGATCACGTACTGGTGACGTACTCAGGTAACCGAAGTTAACCCCAGTCATTGCTGAGCGGCCCATGACTTCACGTGATATACGCGTTATCGACTAGACCAATCAAGCCCCAAAATGGGCAGTAGGATGAAGCTACTCAGTACTGTAGAATCAGTGTGCGTCTCAGCCACAAACCCACGAGTTCCCTCGAGTTATGTGAAAGTTTGTATTATTGTTTATGAACACATCAACAAATGCATTTTGTGTAGTTAATTTTAATTAATTTTAACGGAAAAGACATTCCCAACTTACAAACTGAGAAGTTGGTCGTGTTCAAGAGTTTGAGTCTTTTATTTATTTCTCCCTTTGGGTGAGTTACAAGTCATAGTAGGTTGGATTCTCCTGACCACTGTAGTCATTAGGTGTCCATGACGGCTGGTTAGAATCTGCGGGCAACTGACAGAAACCACCTTGACTACCATTCATTTGGCCTTGGTTATTAGGCGCATGTTGACTGGGAAGAATTGGCGAATTCGAACGCGAAGGTCCAGCACGAACCACGCCCATTATCATTCTCATCATATTGAATTGGTGTTCCTTTCTTCTCTCTTCATTCTCTCTTCTGATTCCAGCTTAGCTTTCTCCAGGTCAAGTCTTTGCTTTTCCAACTGAATTTTTTTGTTTTCAAGATCAATAATTTTATCTTCTGCCTTTTCATTGGCAGCTCCAAACCCATCCATTACAGATTTCAAAGCGACTTCTAGCTTAGTTTTCCTCAACCTTTTGTTCATCTTCTCTTTTTTGTCACCAATGACGCCTTTCTTCCTCTTTTCTGTAGAACCTCTGGCCTTTGGCTCGTCTTCAGGTGTAATATCATTATGTACTGCTTCATCATTTTTGGGAGAGTGGACATCCTCGTTCCCTTCAGCGTCAGAGTCAGGATCACGGACAGCAGCTTCACTCTCAGAATCACTGCCACTTGTACCTGATTCTTCATTTTTTCGGGGTTAAGCTCTCTATAACCTTCAGGGGTGACGATGCTGCCCTGTTGCCGAAGATACCTTCCAATTCATCATAAAATTTGCATGTTCTTCTTCCTTTCCCACTCCCCACTCTTCTTCAGGTTAGTTTTGCAATCTCTGTAACTACGTTTTAGTGTATGAATGCGAATTTTACATTGATCCGATGATCGCTCAAAACCTTTCTCAGCCATCTCATCTGCAACAGTTTTGTAGATAGAAGCATTATTCACTTGAGGGTTCTCGAGCTGTTCTTCAATCACATTTTCTTCCCATATCGCAAGAAGACACAATGTTTCCTCATCACCCCATGCAGATCCACGTTTTTTACCTCGTTTCGAGCGATTTTTTGCAGCCATGATGCCTCACGCGTCTCACACCCAGCTGTTACTGACCACAATTAACGCCAATTAATCGATGTGAAGCGACTAATCACACTCAATTCCCGGGCATTCGCTTGTATGAATAGACGTGAATCCCGTGATGTCGCCGGTTTAGAAAATTACTCAGGGTGTGCAAATTTGCTGTGTGTTCATACGGACGGATTTGCTCACGAGAGCAGAATCTGCATACATCAACTCGATTTACTCACATGTTGTATCATATTTGCATCTGGCCTGGCCAGGTGCAAATTTACACATGTGAGTAAGATATGCATATAAGCAATTGCGTCCATACGGTCAGATATACTCACATGAGTAAATTTGCATATATGCAAAATATACACACGTGAGTATTTCTCGCCGTATAAACGGGGGCTTTAGTGTAATATGAGTAAAATTCTTTACAAATCTTTTTCAGAACCACTAGTCAGAATCTTGTCATATTTGGTATACAGCATCCCTGTGTGTGTGTGTGTGGGGGGGGGGGGGGGGGGGGGGGGGGGTATTTAAGTTTGTTCAAATCAGGTCAATGAGTTCATATTTGGAGCCTCAAGTTTAATTTTAGTGCAGCATGAGGAAATTCTTTAAAAATAAAAATCTTCTTCAGATCTACTAGTGAAAATCTTTCATCATATTTGGTACACAGCATCCTCAAGGGGGCACAGATTCAAGTTTGTTCAAATCAATCAAGTCCATGGGTTCATATTTGGGCTCCCTATGGGTGCCCAAATTTCAACCTAGGGCAATATGAAGATTACTCTTTTACCTTTTGAATCTAAAAGACCTCTCTTCCAGTTCAGAATCATAATACGACCTGAATTTATAAAGTAGATAGTTGCTCAGTGAATTTGTGTGATAGACCAATCAAGATTTTCAATGTGTAGCCTTGGGGGTGGATCAGGGGTCAGCTGAGTGGGGCGACTAGTGCAAAGAAGTCACCTTGTCATTCCTAAAGTCGCTTTGGCTTACATTGGGGGGCGAAATTCAAGTCGCTCTCCAAAAATTCTTTGGATGACATGGCAGTTTTGTGCATTTCTCATGTTTTATTTTCAAATAGAAGTGCTTTTGCATTCTGACGTTCATAATAAGATAAACATGTTTGCAGTTGCCATTAAAATCCGTCATATGGCTCTGAAAATAGTCCAAACTAGCCCAGTTTAATATTTCTGAAAAGAGTTGTAATGGCCTATTGTGGTGTTGAAACAATTCGCTCTAACTGCTAGCAACCAACACAAAAATGTTTTTTTTTTACCAGGCTGTGATTATAAATCACAAATATAAGGGTGGATGAGAATGGCAGGTCTACATAGCACCAATTGCACGTATCAATGTAAAATGGTCGTCAGTAACTATCATTTTTTCTGTACAGTCCCAAAGCAGAAGGGAAAGGAGACAAGTGAAATATTTTGTCAGTTACCTCAGAAATAAATTAACTCAAATTCTTAATAACGTTTAATTAACGAAGGATATTGAAAACTTTTTGACTTCCCATTTCAATTTAATTAAGACATTCACAAACCATGGTAGACCCAGCTTCTATATGAATTTGAAATTTATTTTGAATACTTTAAATATTTAATAAAAAAATAAAAATACCTTCTGTGATGAAGAACACTCTCACAATATGTAGTGATAAATTTCACCTCCACTGCTCTTAGGTAAATTTACAATCAACTTGAGTGCCATTGAGGACTAAATGCACAGCTTTATTTTTAGTTAATAAAACTTAATTTTAAATGGTCAGCTTGTATTCATCACTACCACCTTGCTATAATATATGTCTTGTTGAACACAACATGAATGAGGACTCCTCTTAACTCTTTCCCTACCAGTGATGGCAATAGTTACCATGCTTTGAATTACACATGGTCTCAAATAAGTAATGTGAAGGGTTGAGAACTTTAAAATTTGAAATGTACTGCCTGGAAGCAGCAAATTTCAAATTTTAGATTGCTCATGTGACAGTCAATCTTAGTTCCGTTTAATGTGATGGCAAACATTTTTAGCCCGACTGTTTAAAGTGAGGGCTATAGTCATGACTTTCGTCTGTCTGTCCATCCGTCTGTCTGTCTGTTAACATTTAGAGTTTTGGTTAAAGTTTGTGGTTAAAGTTTTTTTTTACTCAAGGTTCAAGTGGGTTTGGGTTTTTTTTCCCCTGTTTAGTCATGACTTTCATCTCTCCTTCTGTTAACATTTGGAGTTTTGGTTAAAGTTTGTGGTTAAAGTTTTTTAGTCAACCTTAAAGTTTTTGGGTTTTTTTTTCTTTTAAATTAATATTACTATTGATTGTATCATTCTCATTATGTTTTTTTTTATGTTTCATGTTATTTTGGGAAATATTTAACCCTTTTTTGTATGGCAATTTAACTTACAATTTCCAGGTTAAAGTTTTTGGTTAAAGTTTTTTTTGGGGGGGGGGTGTTTTAAAATTACACCTTTAATTTCATTAATATCAGCATGATTTTAACCCCTTTTAAACATGTTTTCAGACTTACTTTCTTTGTATTTGAAATTAGACTTTGCCACATACTTTCTTACTCTAATTCTTGCATGGCCAATACAACTTAATGATTCCATTTACATCAATGATTTCTTTTATCAGTTTTAGGAAATATTGAACCCTTTTTTGGCAGTCAGTTTTACTTGGTATTCCCAGCTTAAAGTTTCGGATTAAAGTCTTGCTTTTCAAGGTTGTACCTTTCATTCTTCAAACACTGTGTTACAGCGACATTGATTTTCATTTGGGCCAAGGTCTACTGAACCGGTATATAATGGTTTCAAATAATATTAGCATTAATTTAACCCTTTTCAAAACGGTTTTCGAACTTAGTTTCTCTAAATTTTAAATTAGGCTTTTACCACATACTTTGTTACTTTTTATCCCCCCCCTGCCCCCAAAAGGGAGGGATGTAGCATAGAGCTCCATCCGTTCGTCCATCCATCCATCTGTCTGTCCATCTATCTGTGAGTCCATCCATCCGTCTGTCCAAACTTTGTTTATGGCATAACTTGAACAATAGTTAACAGATTTCAATTCTTGTCAGTACATGTCTCTATAGCAGCATTGTCTATGTTAAGTTCGATGGCCACCAATATCAAATGAAAGTTATTGCTCTGCCCCTTCCAGAACACCCTGCCCCCTCCAACGCCCCGCAAATTAGGCATTTTTTTCTTTGCCTCAAAATGCTTTTTGAAATATTTAAAGTGATTACATGCAGAACTTTTTTTTTTTAACTCCTATACCCTCTCCCACCCCGATGCCAATAAGGCACTTTTTATTCTTTGGTCCAAAATGCATTTTTAGCTCAACTTGACAAAGTCAAGCTGAGCTACTGCCATCACTTCTCGTTCGTCGGCGTACGTACGTTAGTACGTTAGTATGTTAGTACGTTAGTACGTTAGTACGTAAGTCCACAATTTCCTTTGGCACACCTCACAAGTCGCATTTATGATCAGATTACTTTGAAACTTCTTATGCTTGTTTGGGGTGACCTCTAGATGGGAGCTATCGATTTTCTTCAATTTCCGTCAAAAAATGTTGCCGCGGCCAACGTTCTTAGAACTTAGTTTAGTCAAACCACAATATTTCCCTTTGGCACACCCTACAGGGCACATTTATGATTTGATTGCTTTGAAACCTGATACGCTTATTTAGGGTGACCTCTAGATGGGAGTTATCGATTTTCTTCAATTTCCGGCAAAAAATGTTGCCACGGCCAACGTTCGTAGAACTTAGTTTAGTCAGACCTCAATATTTCCCTTTGGCACACCCTACAGGGTACATTTACGATCAGATTGCTTTAAAACCTGGTATGCTTGTTTGGGGAGACCTCTAGATGGGAGCTATCGATTTTCTTCAATTTCTGTCAAAAAATGTTGCCGCGGCCAACGTTCTTAGAACTTAGTTTAGTCAGAAGACTCAATATTTCCCTTTGGCACACCCTACAGGGTACATTTATGATCGGATTGCTTTGAAACCTGGCATGCTTGTTTGGGGTGACCTCTAGATGGGAGCTATCCATTTTCTTCAATTTCTGTCAAAAAATGTTGCCGCGGCCAACGTTCTTAGAACTTAGTTTAGTCAGAAGACTCAATATTTCCCTTTGGCACACCCTACAGGGTACATTTATGATCAGATTGCTTTGAAACCTAGCATGCTTGTTTGGGGTGACATCTAGATGGGAGCTATCGATTTTCTTCAATTTCCGTCGAAAAATGTTGCCGCGGCCAACGTTTTTAGAACTCAGTTTAGTCAGACCACAATATTTCCCTTTGGCACACCCTACAGGGCACATTTATGATTTGATTGCTTTGAAACCTGGTATGCTTGTTTGGGGAGCCCTCTAGATGGGAGCTATCGATTTTCTTCAATTTCCATCAAAAAATGTTGCCGCGGCCAACGTTCTTAGAACTTGGTTTAGTCAGAAGACTCGATATTTCCCTTTGGCAAACCCTACAGGGCTCATTTATGATTAGATTGCTTTGAAACCTTTCATGCTTGTTTGGGGTGACCTCTAGATGGGAGCTATCGATTTTCTTCAATTTCCATCAAAAAATGTTGCCGCAGCCAACATTCTTAGAACTTAGTTTAGTCAGACCACAATATTTCCCTTTGGCTCACCCTACAGGGCTCATTTATGATTAGATTGCTTTGAAACCTGGTATGCTTATTTACGGTGACCTCTAGATGGGAGCTATCGATTTTCTTCCATTTCCGTCAAGAAATGTTGCCATGGCCAACGTTCTTAGAATTTAGTCTAGTCAGACCACAATATTTCCCTTTTGTACACCCTACAGGGCACATTTATGATCGGATTGCTTTGATACCTGGCATGCTTGTTTGGGGAGGCCTCTAGATGGGAGCTATCGATTTTCTTCGGTTTCTGTCAAAAAATGTTGCCACTGGCAAAAAAAACTGACCTTGGTCCCAATGATCTTCAATTTTGCCATCTAATTTATAACTTACCAAGTTCAAGTTTGTCAAGTTGAGCTACAGTGTCATTGACACTTTCATTAAGGATTTAGAGTGACTACATGCAGAAAAAAAAATTGACTCCTATAACCTCCCCTCTCTCTCCTACACCCTCCTCCTCCTCCTCCTCCTCCTCAGGGCCATTTAAGCAATATTTTTTCTTTGGTCCAAAATGCATTTTGAAGGATTTAGAGTGTCTACATCTACATGCGGACAAAAATTTGACTCCTATGACCTCCTCCTCCCCCCCCCCCCACCCCTCCAGTTGGGATGCCAATTAGACATTTTTAGCCCGACTGTTTACAGTTTACAGTCAGGGCTATAGTTATGATGTCTGTCCATCCATTGTCAGTCCATCCATCTGTCCTTCCATCCGTCCGTCCATTTGTTAACATTTTGAGTTTCGGATAAAGTTTGTGGTTAAAGTTTTTTAGTGAAGGTTACAGTTTCTTTTCTTTTTAATTAATTCTAATTACAATTGATTGTATCATTTTCGTTATGTTTTATGTTATTTTGGGACATATTTAGCCCTTTTTTGCAGTCAATTTAACTTAGAACTTCCAGGTTAAAGTTTTTGATTCAAGTTTTTTATTTACAGAGTTACACCTTTAATTCTTCATCAATCTTGTTCCATTAATAGGTCATGAGGTATGTTTTGGGGTAGAGAAATGAAAAAATAAAATTTGAACAGCAATTTTTAGCTCACCTACATTTGTATGATGTGGTGAGGTATTGTCATAACCTCGGGCGTCAGCGTTGGCGTCGGCATCCGGCGTGTCCAATATTGTAAGATTTAATGTTAAGGTTAATTTCTTAAACATCAGTGGGCTCAGGCCTTTGATATTGCATATGTAGGTTGTAGGGGACTATCAGAACAGTATTTAACCCTGATACTACGACTTTTTTCCAAATTTCACCTAAAATTTTCTGCCAAAACTTGTTGTAAGAATTTGCGTTTAGGTGTTGTAAGAATTTGTGTTAAAGTCAGCTTTTGTGCAGATTGTGCTGCTTTAACTTCTCATTACTGTTGATTTTCATATTTCAATAACAACTGTAGGTATTAACCCTACTGTATGCGGAAATTTAACGGAAATTTTCTTTTTTTTTCAGTCAAAATTTTCATGTTTTTCTCGGACTTAGTAAATTTTAAGTTGTAAAACTTTGTAAACTTTGTGTTTAAGTGAGTTGTGTTTCTATGTGTCTTTCCAGGCAATTAATATTCTACACTTGGGTTACTGAACTCCATTGCAGTAATATTTAACCCTCATTACATGCATATTTGAGGAATTTGAGGCTGATTTTCTGCCAAAACTTGTTGTAAGAATTAGCGTTTAGGTGTTGTAAGAATTTGCGTTAAAGTCAGCTTTTGTGCAGATTGTGGTGCTTTAACTTCTCATTACTGTTGATTTTCATATTTCAGTAACAACTGTAGGTATTAACCCGACTGTATGCTGAAATTTAATGGAAATTTTCTTTTTTTTCAGTCAAAATTTTCATGTTTTTCTCAGACTTAGTAAATTTTAAGTTCTAAAAGTTTGTGTTAAGGTGAGGTGTTAAGCTGAGTTCTCAAAGATCAGTGGGCTCAGGCCTTTGATATTGCATATGTAGGTTGTAGGGGACTATCAGAACAGTATTTAACCCTGATACTATGACTTTTTTCCAAATTTCACCTAAAATTTTCTGCCAAAAGTTGCTGTAAGAATTTGCGTTTAGGTGTTGTAAGAATTTGCGTTAAAGTCAGCTTTTGTGCAGATTGTGCTGCTTTAACTTCTCATTACTGTTGATTTTCATATTTCAATAACAACTGTAGGTATTAACCCTACTGTATGCAGAAATTTAACGGAAATTTTCTTTTTTTTCAGTCAAAATTTTCATGTTTTTCTCGGACTTAGTAAATTTTTAGTTGTAAAACTTTGTAAACTTTGTGTTTAGGTGAGTTGTGTTTCTATGTGTCTTTCCAGGCGATTAATATTCTATGCTTGGGTTACTGAACTCCATTGCAGTAATATTTAACCCTCATTACATGCATATTTGAGGAATTTGAGGCTGATTTTCTGCCAAAACTTGTTGTAAAAATTAGCGTTTAGGTGTTGTAAGATTTTGCATTAAAGTCAGCTTTTGTGCAGATTGTGGTGCCTTCACCTCTCATTACTGTTTATTTTCTCATTTCAATAACAACTGTAGGTATTAACCCTACTGTATGCAGAAATTTAACTGATTTCTTTTCTTTTTTTCAGTCACAATGTTCATGTTTTTGTCTGACTTACTCAATTTTAAGTTCTAAAAGTTTGTGTTAAGGTGAGGTGTTAAGGTGAGTTCTGTTTCTATGTGTCTTTCCAGGCAATTGATATTGTATGCATGGGTTACTGAACTACACTGCGGTAACGTTGCGCCCTTATTACATACATATTTGAGGAATTTGAGGGGGATTTTTGGGACTTATATTCACTTTCTTTAAAAAAAAAATTTTTTTAACTTTTTTTTTTTTATTTAATACTTTCTCATACTTGTTACTAGTAACATTAAGGCTTATTTTAGTTGTTGATGTGATGTATTTTTGTTGGGACTTATAGTCACTTTCTTGAATGAATGTTTTTCCACAACTCCTCTTTAACCAATGAATGTACTTCAATTACAATTTCAGTGATTTATGAAAGCCTTTCCTAATTCTTATTTATGATTTAATATCTGACCTCACGATTCATATTCTTAATCATAAACATTTCTAAAAGAAAAAAATGCTTTTATATCCAATGATTCTATGTTGAATTGATATATAATAAATGCAGAAATATAGACTTTCCAAAGCCATCACATAAACCACATTAATCATTTGATGCCTAGTTAATGATTTATATTAACTAAATATTAGGCATGTTACATTGGAACGACATTATCAAGCGCGAATGTAGGTGAGCGTTGGGATGTAACATCCCTCTTGTTGTATATCACGAGTGCAGATATGGCAGATTCATTAGGTAAACGGTTATCAAAAAATGGCTCAGACTATTTTGTGTCTAAGCATTGGCATTGCTGGGACAGTTGGGATGTATGCATGGCATCACTCTAGTTATGTTTTTTCTGACTTCTCCCTCATGTCCACTGACTTCTCCCTAAAATCTCTGGAGGGAGAAGTCACTTCTCCCGAAAATCAGCTGACCCCTGGGGTGCATGTTGAAAATATTCATTGGTCTTCCCCCAAGTAACTTATATAGATTATGGATCTGAACTGTCAGGGAATATACCATCAGAGTTGAAAGGGTTGAAATCATCTTCTTGAGATCCACCAGTCAGATTTTTCTTATAGTTGGTATACAGCTTCCTTATGTAGGCCAGATTGAAATTGTTTCCAACCAAGTTCCAACGTTCATATTTGGACTCCTTATGGAAACATAAATATTAACTTTATGAAATATGAAGAAAATGCTTTAACAATCTACTTGAGATCCACCTGGTGGAAATTTGTCATATTTGGTATACACCATCCTTGTGTGTGCAGATTCAAGAATGTTCAAATCAAGTCCATGGGTTCATATTTCAGCTCTACATGGATTCCAAATTTTAACTTTTGCACTATGAGGAATATTCCTCAAAGATCTCCATATCCTCCAGATGGAATCTTTTAACCTTCAGTGTGAAAACAAATTTTATTTCAAATAAATGTTCTGTATTCATTATTGATTACATCTGTTCCTGAGTATGTGAGGAGACACAACCAGAAAGCTCTAATTTGTCATAATAATAATTATAACAATAATAACAAATATTAAAATTCTAAATCCCCCAAAGAGTGCTGTTTGGCTAAACATTCATGTCTCTGTTGACTGCCATTTCACTCTATTTCTTCACATGTCTAGGAACACTAAATATTTCACAGAATTTCAACAAAATTTTACCCAACCTAGAATGTTTTTCAACATAATCTCAGGCTTAATGTAAGTTGCATGCTTAGAGTGGGAAGTCAAGAGTTGAAAAAAACAGACGACATCATTTTTTCAGAGCCTTTTTGGTGACAGTCATTGCAGTATGAACACTTTTACAAGGTGACACATTATTTTTGCCTCTTTCCTTCTGATTCCTAAACACTAATACCCTCATTCCTTGTAGACAATTTCATCCAGTTGAGTTTTTTAACTCCCTTGAGCCCTTGGTATTTGATCAAACTATAATTTAGATATGAGATAATACAGGTTGTAATGTTTGAAAAAGTTAATTGGATTTTTTTCCCTTTATTTATTTTTTGGATATTTCTTGTATTTAATAAAAACTATAATTTACATGTGGAATAATACTAACTGTCATGAGAACTAGCATTTTGTACTGAAATGATTAAATGAACTGTTTAATTTTGCCCCACTATTATTTCTCCCACTTGTAAGAATGGACTATTCAGTATTTCCACCTAGAAAGTACTGTATTCGCAACAACATGCACCATCAATTTCATGTTAGAAAACAATATGTGTGGGTGTGGCAAGAAACATGACTTCCCCACCCCCACCCTCCCACCCCAATTTGGAATAATAGATAGCAGGTGAAGTAATTTTGTATAACTTTATTGTTTTTTTAGCATATAAGTTGTAACTGTTAATGAATGATTATATAATTTTTTGTTTGTTTATTTTACACAGAAGGAACATGTCTGTATCAGCTTGTAAGCAAAACTTCAGTTTTCCTGTTGATGAAAAAATGTCACTCTTCCATAAAGAATTGACAGAAACATGTACTGATGTTATGGCTAGATATTCTTTTGGGAACTTTTCTGCTATTCCATCTAGGTATGTAAAAAATTTGAAACTGCTTTTAAATATTTCACTCTCTCTTTTCCTCTTCTTTTTGATGTGCAAAACATGTAAGGAAAAGTTAGAAAACTGAGTACAGAAAAGTATGAAACTAGAGAAACAGAATTTACTACACCCAGTAAATTCAAGTCTGTGTGAAAAGGGTTAAAGTATCAGGAATAAACTATACAGAAGGAGAATTTATGGAAGCTTATTTTCAGGAGCAAAATATTTTTAAACAAATCAGAAATGGATTTTCGTTAATAGTATTTACAGATATTCATATAGGAATCAGAACATTTTTTATAAGAAACCAGAAAAGGCATATATGTGACCAGCATTCAAAGGGTTCGATACACGAATCAGAAATGGACATTTTTGGCTCTGCCCACTAATTTGAGTGATTAAATACGTTCATGAACTTTTGAAATGCATTAAGGTGTTATGAAATGCATTCCCCAGTCTTTCTGAATAATATGCACTTGATGACCTTGGTGTCCTCTTTCAGGCGGACCATATATTCAACCTCCAGCAATTTTTTAATCAGTCGGCATAGTCCCATGTATACACCCTCTTTAAAGAAATGGCTCCACCAACTACAGATCTGTCATTTTTGGGCGATGATAGGAAATATTTATTATGACTTAGACGCTTCTAAGGCAATCAGCCTACTGTATCACACACAAGGCCTCAAACTAGCTGAAAAAACAAAGATGAGTGCAAACTGGTTGTTGGTAACCAGCACGCGAAAACGAATAGAGATAGGGCGATTTGTATTTGAGTTATCAAGCCGACAAAGGGTGCATAGACTCTATATCAGGGATAGTGCCATAAAAAAACTTACCCTACCCTTAAGAGCATCTAGTGCCCTAAACAAGGCATACATAAAATAAGATGGTGGAATCTTGAATCATGGCATTTGCGTAAAGAGTGGCAATATGGCAGGAAGCGTGCAAAAAGTTCCACAGTCCTAAGTTAAATGCTGTTGTTTGTTCTTTGCGGTGAAGTATGAAGAGGGCGGTGAAGTATGAAAAGGGTTAAAGACAGACCATTTAAATATTCCATTTCACTAATTCATAATTGTGATAAGTGTTTCGAGAAAGCCGCTTACGACTCGGCCCGAAACCTGTTGATCTTGAGTTATGATTGAGAATGAAAAAAAAATTTAAAAATCCAATGAAAGTTGAAGGGTTATTTATTCAACTACAATTAATCAAGTGTTGTAAGATAGATCTGTATAATAAACAAATTTTCTTGCCACTCAAAGGGTTTCTTTGAACTTGGTTTGGGGATGGAATTGAATTCTGATCTGACAGCTGATAAGAGTAAATATGTGTCAGGCTGTCAGCTATAGCAACTTCTCTCTAATTTGATTGTTTACATTATTCTCTTGTGTATACAAATATAAACAGCTATTTCTTTATGAAGCTTTTCTGTTACAAAGAAATTAGGGGGTATAAAAACCTATGTGGCCCAATGGAACACTTCCAAAGGTTCCCTGATAACATAGCTGGGCCAGCACTAGTGACAGGCTACCAGTATGCCAAACAGCCCCAGGACAGATTATTTATTTATTTATTGGTGTGTAAGGTCACATATTTCTGCATAATGGCTAATCATGACCACGACAGTTTTACAGGTGGAGGAAGCCGGAGTACCCGGAGAGAACCACTGAGCAACGGCGAGCAACTGTCAGCTCTCCAACATACTAATTCCACACGAGCTGGGTTAGCATTGGTTGAAGACAGGTGGACCATCGACGTGCAGTATGCCTTAATACACAGCATCATCGTGCCCTCACGTGGGCACCGGGGGGAAGTGTCTTGCCCAAGGACACAACATGGTTGCCGCAGGTGGGATTCGAACCGAGGACCTCTCGGCTTACAGTCTGCACCTCTACCAACTGAGCCACCGCAGCCCCCAGGACAGACGATTTGTTTTTGAGTTAACATCAAGACAAAAGGAAGTGGATAGAAAATATTCATACAGGAATCAGAACATTTTTATAAGAAACCAGAAATGGCATATATGTGACCAGCATTCAAAGGGTTTGATACACGAATCAGAAATTGATATTTTTGGCTCTGCACACTAATTTGCGTGATGAGATACATTCATAAACTTTAGAAATGCATTGAGGTGTAATAAAATGCATTTCCCAGTCTTTCTGAATAATGCCCCCATATTAAGATCCTCAGAGGGTTAAAATATTCCCTTTAAATACGCCATTTTAATCCTTTAAAAGGGGGCGCAGTGGCTCAGTTGGCAGAGGTGCAGGCTGCAAGGCATGAGGTCCTCACTCTGTCCTTGGGCAAGACACTTCACCCCATTGCCCACGTGGGTGCATGGTGGCGATGTGTACTAAAGCGTACTGCACATCGATGGTGCACCCGTCTTCAACCAATGCTAACCCTGCCTGTGTGGAGTTAGTATGTGAGGGATCTGGCAGTTGCTCGTTGTTGCCCGGTGGTTTTTCCCGGGTATTCTGACTTCCTCCACCTGAAAAACTGTCGTGGTCATGATTAGCCACTGTGCAGAAATATGTGACATTAAACACCAATAAATAAATAATCCTTTAAGAAATGAGCTCAATCCAATAAAGGGTCGTAAGCTGTTTTTCAAGCAAAAGTGAAAAGGTAATTAAAACTGAATAGACGTTTCTGTGAATAATGTTGACCGGTTTTCGAGGGATCTGGCAGTTGCTCGTTGTTGCCCGGTGGTTTTTCCCGGGTATTCTGACTTCCTCCACCTGAAAAACTGTCGTGGTCATGATTAGCCACTGTGCAGAAATATGTGACATTAAACACCAATAAATAAATGATCCTTTAAAAAATGAGCTCAATCCAATAAAGGGTCATAAGCTATGTTTTTCAAGCAAAAATGAAAAGGTAATTAAAACTGAATAGACGTTTCTGTGAATAATGTTGACCGGTTTTCGCCGTTATGTTGGCTAAAGGGTTAAGAATCCCTTACTTTGGAAGGCACACTGAAAAGGTGTCCCATTCCACATTAATCAAATGTTAAGAAAATAAAGTGAAAAACATTAAGTTTCTCAACTGACAGTACCTGCTTTTGCACTCTGGAGGGATGGAACGGCACAAATCAGAGACATTCTCTTAATGGCACTTTGGCACTAAAGGCTTCTGCACTCGCGGTAAGACTGAGCTGAGCGCAGTGAACGACTATAGAACTCCTCTAACAAATGAGTTTTAAACAGTCATAGCACTGACACAGTTAACAGTACAGTCGACCATGTCAGTATTGCATTGTTACCCGGCACCCTGACAGTTTTGTGATAGGTTTCAACAATTATTTAGTGCAGTTTTATGGAAAGGGTTAACTTTATTCTGCCTGAAACAAAATATGTGCAATCCACATTTAAGTCTTGAGAGGGTTAAAAGCATTGAACTGAATAAGATAGGTTTCAACAATTATTCAGTGCAGTTTTACTTTATTCTGCCTGAAATAAAATATGTGCAATCTTGTCTTTAAAGGGTTAAAAGCAGGGAACTGAATAATTTATAATTTATTTCTTGCAAGGCAAAGGGTGTCTCTCAACTTAGTTTCAGGAATTTACATCCCATTATAAATGACCAGGTCAAATTTCATTTTGACAGCTGACTCCACTGATGTTTTCATAGTCTCCAGTGTGAACATAACATTGTATTGCTTGGGGAGAATTTACTGTATCAGGAAACTGGAGGCTGTGAAAACCCTGTGGCCTACTGGGCCATACTCAATGGCTCTAGCGACCTGAAAAACATAGGTGGCCGAGAAGTTGTGAATGTCTACCAGTATGCCAAAAATCAGCGAGATAGGACAATTCGTTTACGAGTTATCGTGAGGACAATGAAGTGCATAGAAGACAGAAGACAGGAGAATAAGAAGAAGAAGAGGGAAGAAGAAGAAGAAGAAGAAGAAGAAGAAGAAGAAGAAGAAGAAGAAAAAAAAAAGAAAAAGAGAAAGAAAAAGAAACCGTACAAAAACAATAGTCTGTGTGTTTCACACAGACTAACTAGAAGGGCAGTTGGTACTGCCGGCAGGTCATAAAAAGTATACACTCTGTTACATGTACAGTAGATTGTGGAGAGAGTTTTTTGAGTAGCGACTCAAAATTTTCAAAGTTCGTTCTAGAAGCTCTGCCCAACTTGACCTGTGCCTGAAAAATCCAACAACCGAGCGCATAGCCCGTGGGAGCCTCACGCGCATGCGCATACGCTCTTTTCGAATTGGACTTGAGGAAATGCGCAATTCGTATCTCCTTTCCAGGCATCCGATGGAGCAACTATTTGTGAATGCTGAGTGAAAATTTCGTGGAAATCCGCGGAGAATTCGCTGCCATATACCGTTTTTGAAGAGAGGAGGTAATTTTCTGAATTTGGTCTTTTTCAAGTCGGAGCGAAAGAAGAGGGCGGGAATGGGCACAGTATCTCTCTGGGGTAGGTCCACTTGAAAGTTACAATAGAGCGTGGCTGACGGAGGGATGGCTGTAAATCAAAATAGTTTCTTTAAGAACAGCACCCAGGAATCCCATCGCAACCTTGAAAACTATGAGAATCATCGGAAGTTAAAAGTGAAAAGAAAATGGCGGTGAGTAGGTTTTTGGCAGGAAAAGATAAATGAGAATTTGCATACAAGACATTAAAATAGCACTTCAGACATACGCTCACTGTGTCCAGACCGCTGAAGGCAGCGACTTGCAATTTTCAGAACTTGTTCTACGTAGCCTGGCCGACATTTTGGCATAAAATCAAATGGTCTGACCGCGTGGAAAACACCACGCCTCGCGTGGAAACCGTGGGGACGGTTCAATGCAATGAAATTTCCATTCATTATTTACCTGTCAACGGAAGAGTTTGGCATTATTTCTGTCTGATGAACTGTTCAACTTTAACTATTTACACCTTTATATAGGACCGAGAGATCACTGCATGCTTACCAATATTCAGGTACTGATTTTACGAAAATAACAATTATTTCAACAGTACCCACTTGGGAACTCTCAAATCTGCCAAGGATTAAACTTTTAATAATAACATGTAAAACAAAAGTTGTCATACTTTGCTAGCCGCATGCACCCATAGACAACAGTCAGCACTCAATCAATTAGGAATGGAGTAAATTGCAGCTTAAACTTAAAAAATTCTGAAAAATGGAGTTATTTTCCACGGCACCTATCTTTATGCATCTGAAACAGGGATTGTGTTAAACTTTACAGCTACCTTATCAAGGAAAATCTTCTTGGACTTGAACTGTAAATCTGAATGTCAACAGAATTTTCAGATATTACCAAAATCACAATTATTCAGACAGTACCCATATGAGAGTCTCAAATCTGCTAAGGGTTAAACTTTTAATACTCACATATAAAACAAAAGTTTTCATACTATGACTGCTGCATGCAGCTATTGAAAACATTCAGCACTCAATCAATTAGGAATGGAGTAAATTGTCATTTAATCGTACCAAATTCTGAAAAAGCGTGAGTTTTTTGGACAGCATCTATCTTTATGCAAACAGAATGGGCATATGGTTAAACTTTACAACCAAAGGTACAGCAGAAAATATGCTCAATAGGTAATTGTGAATACGAACATGTGCATCACTTTTCTATATACCATTCGTAAATGGAAGAAAAATGAACTAAAAATGAGCCACTTTTATGAATGAGTTAAGGGTACTCGAATTCAAGGCCCGAAAACGAGTTTAAAGTTAAAACATTGAATAGAATATATAACAGCCAAATTATTCTTGGATGAATGCTTAAACTTCTCATAGGAAACGTTTTGAAAAAATATGGCCGCAGAGCTGAGAAATTGCATGTGAAAATTTACCAGTTTTTCCAAAATTGCACTTTGCTCAGAATTTTGAAGTCAAAAGGGAGCAACGTGAGTAATACAGCTTATGTAGTCAGGTGTAGTAAGTTTTGCTACAAATATAATGAAAGCTCCAGCCAAATCGTCCTGGGTCTTGTTTGAGAATTGTGGCACAACGTAACATTGTGACAACATTTTGCACGGTTTTGGCAGAAAAAGAAAAACTTCAGAAATGCCATGATCCAGGTGAGAAACTTCTAATGAAGCTCTACATATGTGCCAAATGTCAGTAGAATAGTGAAGAATCCATCAGACAAAAATCATTGAAATAGAAAATAATGTTAATAAAAGAGAAATAGAATTTACTGCATCCAGTAAATTCAAGCTTGTAAGAAAAGAGTTAAAATATCTATTGGGAAAAAACTATATAGAAAGAGAATTTATGGAGGGTTATTTTCGGGAGTAACATTTACAAATCTGGAATGGATTTTCATAAACAGTATATACAGATATTCATAATGGAATCAAAACAATTATTCTAAGAAACCAGAAAAGGCACATATGTGCACAGCATTCAAAAGGTTTGTCAAGAGAATGCATTAGGTGTCCAATTGTGATTCCCAGCAATACTAAAAAATGCACTCAGTTATCCCCGGGCGACCTCAGTGACCTTGTCCATATTGTGAACCTCTATGGAGTGTTGAATCATTTGGTGTTGGTCCCCATGTCTATGTGTCATACAAACCTTGAGATATGAGCGTGACCCACTTTCAAAAATTTTGGCCACGCCCACTTTTTACGTCAAAATGCACGTGTGTATGTCAGGAATGCTTCAGGGGGTCAACAAATGTGATTTCTAGCAATTATGAGAGATGCACTTAATGACCCCTAGGTGACCTCCATGACCTTGACCCATATTTTGAATCTCCATCGAGTGTCGACTCATTTGGTGTTGGTCCCAGGTCCATACGTCATACCATGCTTGAGATATGAGCCTGACCCACTTTCAAAAACTTTGGCAATGCCCACTTTTTTGTCAAAATGCATGTGTCTACGTCAGGAATGATTCAGGGGGTCAACAAATGTGATTTCTAGCAATTATGAAAGATGCACTTAATGACCCCGAGGTGACCTCCATGACCTTGACCCATATTTTGAATCTCCATCGAGTGTCGACTCATTTGGTGTTGGTCCCAGGTCCATACGTCATACCATGCTCGAGATATGAGCGTGACCCACCTTCAAAGATTTTGGCCACGCCCACTTTTTTACGTCAAAATGCATGTGTGTATGCCAGGAATGCTTCAGGGGTCAAAAAATGTGATTTCCAGCAATTCTGAAAAAATGCACTCAATGACCCCAGGTGACCTCCGTGACGTTGACCCATATTTTTGAACCTCCAACAAGTGCCGACTCATTTAGTGTTGGCTCCAGGTCCATGCGTCACACCATGCATGAGATATGAGCGTGACCCACTTTCAAATTTTTTTGGCCACGCCCACTTTTTTCATGAAAAAATGCACGTCTGAATTTTGGGGAAGCATTTGGAGGTCAAAAAATGTGATTTCCAGCAATTATGAAAAATGCACTCATTGACCCCTGGGTGACCTCGGTGACCTTGACCCATATTTTGAATCTCCATCGAGTGTCGACTCATTTGGTGTTGGTCCCACGTCCATACGTCATACCATGCTTGAGATATGAGCGTGACCCACTTTCAAAAATTTTGGCCACACCCACTTTTTTTACGTCAAAATCCATGTGTGTATGTCAGGAATGCTTTAGGGGGTCAAAAAATGTGATTTCTAGCAATTATGAAAAATGTACTTAATGACCCCTAGGTGACCTCCGTGACCTTGACCCATATTTTGAATCTCCATCGAGTGTTGACTCATTTGGTGTTGGTCCCAGGTCCATACGTTATACCACGCCTGAGATATGGGCGTGACCCACTTTCATAACACCCCTACAGACACCACTAATACCCCAGAAATCTGAAAAACACAGGTGGACGAGAACTTGTGACTGTCGATCAGCATGCCAAAAATTAACGAGATAGGGCAATTCGTTTTCGAGTTATCTTGCGGACAAAAAAGTGATGAGAAGACAAGAAGAAGAAAAAAAAAAAAAAGAAAAAAAAAAAAAAGAAAAAGAAACCGTGCAAAAACAATAGTCTGTGTGTTTCACACATACTAATTAATCAGCAAATGAATTTTGTCTGACGGTACTCATATTTGTGCGGCCAAAACTGGTATTGGATAAAGCAGGACACCAAAATATACAACACAAAATTTGTTTCCAATTGATTTTTGAGTGCAGTTATAGAAAGCACAATGAGCTCAGGTAGGCAGGCAGACTGCATTTCTTACAACTCTTCCGACAATACTCTCACATTGGCTTGAATGGTGTATGGTTAATGTCGAAGTCAAGGTGGGCGGGCAGGCAGGCGAGCAGGCAGGCGAGCAGGCAGGCAGGTCTGTATAACAACTCTACCGACTACTATTTCACACTGGCATGACTGGCGTATGGTTAAAGTCAAAGTCAGGGCGGTCTTGCTGTCATGCAGACAGGGAGGCAGACAGACAGACAGACAGACAGACAGACAGACAGACAGACAGACAGACAGACAGACAGACAGACAGACAGACAGGACAGACAGACAGGCAGACAGACTGCATTTCATATTATTCTATCCATAATTGCCAGAAATCCGAGAGGTTCTCGGTTCGAATCCCACCTGTGGCAACTGCGTTGTGTCCTTGGGCAAGACATTTCACCCCCATTGCCCTCATGGGGGCACGGTGGCATTGTGTACTAATTAAATGCGTACTGCACGTCAATGATGCACTTGTCTTCAACCAATGCTAACCCTGCTTGTGTGGAGTTAGTATGTTGGGGAGCTGACAGTTGCTCGCTATTGCTTAGTGGTTCTCTCTGGGTGCTCCAGCTTTCTCCACCCGTAAAACTGTCGTGGACATGATTAGCCACTGTGCTGAAATCTTTGACCTTATGAATTATTGCGACACATTTATGAATCTGTTGCAATAAAAATCAATAATATTTTGAAAACTAGAGAAACAGAATTTACTGCACCCAGTAAATTCAAGTCTGTGTGAAAAGGGTTAAAGTATCAGGAATAAACTGTACAGAAGGAGAATTTATGGAGGCTTATTTTCAGGAGTAAATTATTTTCAAACAAATCAGAAATGGATTTTCGTTAATAGTATTTACAGATATTCATACAGCAATCAGAACATTTTTTTATAAGAAACCAGAAAAGGCATATATGTGACCAGCATTCAAAGGCTTCGATACACGAATCAGAAGTGGACATTTTTGGCTCTGCCCATCAAGCTGAGTGATGAAATACGTTCATGAACTTTTGAAATGCATTAAGGTGTAATGAAATGCATTCCCCAGTCTTTCTGAATAATATGCACTGGATGACCTTGGTGACCTCTTTCAGGCGGACCATATATTGAACTTCCAGCAGTTTTTAAATCAGTCGGTATAGTCCCATGTATACACCTACTTTAAAGAAATGGCTCCACCAACTACAGATCTGTCATTTTTGGGCGATGATAGCAAATATTTATTATGATTTAGAAGCCTCTAAGGCAGTCAGCCTACTGTATCACACACAAGGCCCCAAACAGACATGTTAACTCTCCCGGAATGCCCGGGAGTCTCCCGGAATTAGCTATACCCTCCCGCCCTCCCGCACAGGAGTCAATTTGGGCCAAAATCTCCCGGAAAGTCGACATACCAGACAAAATCATGTCAGATTTGAGAAAAATTGGTGGTAATTTGAAACGAAAATGGGCAACTTATGCGCACTGTAATTCAACTGCACGCTGATATAAGCAGTGTTTAATTGCATGAAACATATATGTTCTGGAAATAAAATGAAATATATCTTTTGACCGAGATTATTTATTCACTGTATTTGTTAATGTTATCCAAATCTCAAATCAAAGAGAAAAACACCACCAAAACAAACAGTCCACTTGACAGGCCTACCGTGAAATGTCGACGATTTCCGATGAACTGCACAAAACACAAATCGAGTGAGTGTGCTGTGTATTCCCCATCCCCACCCACGGGTATTGCCCGGTGCCCATCCACCTCATGACTATGAAGTATGAATTGAATGAATTCCCGGCTACACGCCTGATTGCATGACACAGCATTCACGATGTTCATGGCATTTGAAAAGCTTCAGAACTCTCAGATTTGAACAGACTTGCGTAAGGGAGACTACTCTTTTAACAGGAGAGATATTGATGTATTTCTAATTTTTCTTCCTGCTGAAAGAAAACACACTCAAATCTAATGATCGTCGGGGTTCTTTACTGTAATAAAGCAAACCAACATTGAATATATAACTCATTCTCTCAATAAAATAAACATCATTTCCCGGTAAACCCTGAAAACTTATATTCTGAATAAAATCCTTTCCCCTTACGAAACAGAACACATTTGAGGATGCACTATTTTTTCAGATGTGAACTGAACTTTCTTCATCTCTCATTAGCCTTGTTCCAGATAGTAATCAATGGTCTGTTTGGGGTTCAGACTGAAAACGGTTCCCCGGGAGCAAGTAAAATTTATACCAAATCATATTGACGAAGTAGATCAATTCTCTTTTATGCAGATTGCATCACATATTACAAAGAACCCAGGTTGCCAATTTGCCAAGCTGTGATTTGATCATTTTATGTTCTACTTTTGAAGTTTTTAGTTAAGGTGATTCTAAACTGAAGATTGTCGTTTGAGTGGACAGGTCGAAAACATGATGTTTTTTTCATTACTTTTCAATAGTAATGGTTATTTAATACATGAATGATTGCTTCCTACCTAATAGATTACAAAAATGTGATAAAAAATTTTAAAAAAAGAATTTACTCACCAAAAAAATGCTTTTGAAAATCCCTAACTCACGGTCAACTTCCTGCCACAAAAACTTAAAATATGAATCTCACATTGAAGAATATGTTTTCTATGTGCACTAGAGAACAACAGTCGAGTAATAACTTTTTAAAAAATAAATCCAATTGTATGTTTATTTAAATTTTTGATGGACCACTGCATGCACTGATCCAGCCATTTTTGCACAGGGAACTATTTACAGTTCAAAAGTATGGCACACTGCACTAATCGGTAATCTAGATGACCGCCCCTGGAAATATTAGCCATACAAGTGATATATCTGTTCTGCTCTCTTCCACAAGTAAAACTGTCTTGACATGAAATGACCCTGTTGAAAGTGTATCGTCAAATCCCAATAATAGAAAATAAAAGACTGCGTGGCCACACCTCCCCCCCCCCCCCCCCACCACAAAAAAATGGATTTTTCAAAATTGAAAAAGGGACATAACTCTGGCAAAAATTGTTGGATCAAACCCTGATTTGACTTGACCTGCATTTTATGTTGCTGAACCTGCACAACAAATTTTATTTGATTCTGCCAATTACAGCTCAAGTTATTGGTTGGAAACTCAAAAAAAGGAGTTTTCAAAGTTGAAAAAGTGTGACACTGGAATCACCTACCAGGACTACATGCAGGCTCGAAGGGAAGTTATGGAATTGAATTCTGCCAATAAGTCGTATCGATTGACCAATACTTACAGTGCTCAATGTATAAAATATTCGTCCAATTATTGAAAAAATCCGATAAGGTGGTTAATGTATAAAAGTGTTTTTAATGTGTTAAATGCCATGTTTTGGATCATGAATAAACTCATGTTGTGTCAGAAACCTACCTTGTATTATTTTTTTTTGGTGGGAGTTGACCCGTGGCGACTTGACCCGGTAGCGAGTTGACCCGTTCCCAAAAATTTTAAGCTCGATTGTGCCTTGTGTGTGTTGCCATACTTCACTTTCATGGAGAATTTCTATGCAACGACTAATAAAATAATTTTCTAGAGAAAAATTTCATGTTCACACTTCTGTCATATTTTATTTGTGATAGGGGTTCTAGTGGGGTGGATAGAAAGAAAAAAATATTATTTTTCGCACTTTGAACAAGCGCCTTACCAACGCATGTGGCTTTCCGGTGACAACAGCTTCGATCAACAAACACTTGCAGGCATGAATCTAATAGCCCACAGATTATTCGAAATTATCGATGATCTTTGTGGATTGCAAACAAATTTAATGAAATGCATCGTTTACAATGATTCGCAATGTAAATCACACCAGATCGCAAAATTAGGAGCATTATTTCTGGAACTCACCGAAACCAGACCGAAACGGGTCCGAATGACAGACCAATAAAGTTAACCATCAATATTACATGACGAAGAATAGTTCCCCCGATTTGCGATTAAAAGAAGTGAAAAATCAACCAGTTTACGAATATTTCAACAACGAAAGAATACAACATGGGTTTCTAATTCCACTATATGTCACCGTTTTGTTAATTAAAGAAAATTGAATTTTTTGTTCTCTATTGGTAATTTTGGCGCATGAATACAAACTAATGGCAAGGTCGATCCATGTAAACAAATTAATTGCTTCAGTTGGTGAGGGAAGAATATTTACGTACAACAGACAATCAATGCAATTTGCCTCTATTAGTCTGCCTCCCTTGAGATATATCGACAATCAGAATTTCAGCAGTGGCATTGTCATGAGAATTTACGGGACATGTGGCGAGATCTTTTGTCGCAATGTTGCCCACAACCTTCAGTGTTTTGAATTTCCCACCGTAAACATGGCGGACACTTTTGAGACTGAAACGACCCAGGTTGACAACGTGCTTAGTCCTATCTTCGATGTGTTTTATTAAAAATTAAGACTCAACTGCTGCAGTACATTACTGATAGCTCACGTTGGTTGTTCATTGGAAGGTGAGGCGTCTCGCTATTTTTTGAAAACCTGTCCACGCCATTTCCGACTTTTTGACAGTACACATTTTCTAATGTCTCCAAATGACTCGTAAATTTGTTAAATGCATATTTTTCGGGTCCCATCACGTTCTATGTGACATGACCATTCCACCCAACCCTGGTATCCAAGGGCAAGGCTGTTTCGTTGCCAAGTTATTGTTCAATGAAATGTTCACATTTTTCTGTGTTTCTGGCTTCCATGTTGGCAGCCATGACTTTAGAATCACCTTAATCAAGTCTGATCACACCCATATTTCAGTTATGTCTACACAAGTTTATATCAATGTCCAGAGATGGAAATACAGGTACAGGTCAGCCTGGTCAAATCAATACCACCTAACTACCCAGTCCACCCCACTCACTTGTAAATGTAAGTTATAATTACTCTAACCAAAGACTCCAGTGATTCATTGTTCTGAAATACTTATGCCTGTGTGTGTGTGTGTGGGGAGGGGGGGGGGGGGGGGGGGAGGGGGGGATATTTGGTATTAATTTGTATTTAAAATTGATCCTCCACACATGGTTTCATAAAATACTTATGCCTGTGTGTGTGTTGGGGGGGGGGGGGGGGAGAGGGGGGATATTTGTATTTAAAATTGATCCACACATGGTTTCTACGCGCAAAAAAAAATCTCCCTGAAAATCATGTCATCTCCCTGAAAATTTTCTTCAATCTCCCTGAAAAAAATTTTGGGAGGTTAACATGTCTGGCCCCAAACTAGCTGAAAAAACAAAGATGAGTGCAAACTGGTTGTTGGTAACCAGCATGCCAAAACGAATAGAGATAGGATGATTTGTGTTTGAGTTATCGAGCCGACAAAGGGTGCATAGACTCTATATTGGGATAGTGCCATAAAAAACTTAAAAGCCCCAAGAGCTCGTTTAAAGGCCTACCCTTAAGAGCATCTAGTGCCCTAAACAAGGCATACATAAAATAAGATGGTGGAATCTTGAATCATGGCATTTGCGTAAAGAGTGGCAATATGGCAGGAAGCGTGCAAAAGGTTCTACCGTCATAAGTTAAATGATGTTGTTTGATCTTCGCGGTGAAGTATGAAGAGGGCGGTGAAGTATGAAGAGGGTTAAAGACAGACCATTTAAATATTCCATTTCATTAATTCATAATTGTGATAAGTGTTTCGAGAGAGCCGCTTACCACTCGGCCCGAAACCTGTTGATCTTGAGTTATGATTGAGAATGAAAAAAAAAATAAATAAATGCAATGAAAGGTGAAGGGTTATTTATTCAACTACAATTAATCAAGTGTTGTAAGATAGATCTGTATAATAAACAAATTTTCTTGCTACCTAAAGGTTTTTTTCGACTTGGTTTGGGGATGGAATTTAATTCTGATCTGACAGCTGATAAGAGTAAATATGTGTCAGGCTGTCATCTATAGCAACTTCTCTCTAATTTGATTGTTTACATTATTCTCTTGTGTATATAAATATAAACAGCTATTTCTTTATGATGCTTTTCTTCTACAAAGAAATTAGGGGGTATAAAAAACTCTGTGGCCCAATGGACCACTCCCAAAGGCTCCCTGATAACATAGCTGGGCCAGTACTTGTGACAGGCTACCAGTATGCCAAACAGCCCCAGGACAGATTATTTATTTATTTATTGGTGTGTAAGGTCACATATTTCTGCATAATGGCTAATCATGACCACGACAGTTTTACAGGTGGAGGAACCCGTGATACCCGGAGAGAACCACCGAGCAACGGCGAGCAACTGTCAGCTCCCCAACATACTAATTCCACACAAGCAGGGTTAGCATTGGTTGAAGACAGGTGCACCATCAACGTGCAGTACGCCTTAATACACAGCGTCACCGTGCCCCCACGTGGGCAATGGGGAAGAATTGTCTTGCCCAAGGACACAACGCTGTTGCCGCAGGTGGGATTCGAACTGAGGACCTCTCGGCTTGCAGCCTGCACCTCTACCAATTCTGCCACCGCGCCCCCCAGGACAGATGATTTGTTTTTGAGTTAACGTCAAGACAAAAGGAAGGGGATAGAAAATATCCATACAGGAATCAGAACATTTTTATAAGTAACCAGAAATGGCATATATGTGACCAGCATTCAAAGGGTTTGATACACGAATCAGAAATGGATATTTTTGTCTCTGCCCACTAATTTGAGTGATGAAATACATTCATAAGCTTTAGAAATGCATTAAGGTGTAATAAAATGCATTTCCCAGTCTTTCTGAAAAATGCCCCCATATTAAGATCTTCAGAGGGTTAAAATATTCCCCTTAAATACTCCATTTTAATCCTTTAAATGGGGGCGCAGTGGCTCAGTTGGCAGAGGTGCAGGCTGCAAGGCGTGAGGTCCTCACTCTGTCCTTGGGCAAGCCACTTCACCCCATTGCCCACATGGGTGCATGGTGGCGATGTGTTCTAAAGCGTACTGCACATCGATTGTGCACCCGTCTTCAACCAATGCTAACCCTGCTTGTGTGGAGTTAGTATGTGGGGGATCTGACAGTTGCTCGTTGTTGCCCGGTGGTTCTTCCCGGGTACTCCGACTTCCTCCACCTAAAAAACTGTCGTGGTCATGATTAGCCACTGTGCAGAAATATGTGACATTAAACGCCAATAAATAAATAATCCTTTAAAAAATGAGCTTAATCCAATAAAGGGTCATAAGCTATGTTTTTCCAAGCAAAAATGAAAAGGTAATTAAAACTGAATAGACGTTTCTGTGAATAATGTTGAACGGTTTTCGCTGTTATGTTCGCTAAAGGGTTAAGAATCCCTTACTTGGAAGGCATACTGAAAAGGTGTCCCATTCCACATAGAATTAAATGTTATGAAAATAAAGCGAAAAACATTAAGTTTCTCAGCTGACAGTACCTGCTTTTGCACTCCGGAGGGATGGAACAGCACAAATCAGAGACATTCTCTTAATGGCACTTTGACACCAAAGGTTTCTGCACTCTCGGTGAGGCCGAGATGAGCGCAGTGAAAGACTATAGAACTCCTCTAACAAAGTAGTTTTAAACAGTCATAGCACTAACACAGTTAACAGTACAGTCGACCATGCCAGTATTGCATTGTTACCGGCACCCTGACAGTTTTGTGATAGGCTTCAACAATTATTCAGTGCTGTTTTATGGAAAGGGTTAACTTTATTCTGCCTGAAATAAAATATGTGCAATCCACATTGAAGTCTTGAGAGGGGTTAAAAGCATTGAACTGAATAAGTTAGGTTTCAACAATTATTCAGTGCAGTTTTATGGAAAGGGTTAACTTTATTCTGCCTGAAATAAAATATGTGCAATCCACATAGAAGTCTGGAGAGGGTTAAAAGCAGTGAACGGAATAATTTACAATTTATTTCCTTGCAAGGCAAAGGGTTTCTCTCAACTTAGTTTCAGGAACTAACATCCCATTATGATGACAAGGTCAGATTTCATTTTGACAGATTACTCCACTGGTGTTTACATAGTCTCCAGTGTGAACATAACATCGTATTGCTTGTGGAGAATTTACTGTATCAGGAAATTGGAGGCTGTGAAAACCCTGTGGCCTACTGGGCCATACTCAAAAAAATGTGATTTCCAGCAATTCTGAAAAATGCACTCAATGACCCCTAGTTGACCTCCGTGACCTTGACCCATATTTTGAACCTCCATCGAGTATCGACTCATTTGGTGTTGGTCCCAGGTCTGTAGGTCATACCATGCCTGAGATATGGGAGTGACCCACGTTCAAAATTTTGGCCACGACCACTTTCTACGCAAAAATGCATGTGTGTATGTCAGGAATACTTTAAGGGTAAAAAAATGTGATTTCCAGCAATTCTGAAAAATGCACTCAATGACGCCTAGGTGACCTCTGTGACCTTGACCCATATTTTGAATGTCCATCGAGAGTCGACTCATTTGGTGTTGGTCCCAGGTCCATATGTCATACCATGCTTGAGATATGAGCGTGACCCACTTTCAAAAATTTTGGCCACGCTCACTATTTTTATGTCAAAATGCATGTGTGTACATCAGGAATGCTTTAGGGGGTCAAGATATGTGATTTCCAGCAATTATGAAAAATGCACTCAATGACCCCTAGGTGACTTCCGTGACCTTGACCCATATTTTGAATCTCCATCGAGTGTCGACTCATTTGGTGTTGGTCCCATTTCCGTACATCATACCTTGCTTGAGATATGAGCGTGACCCACTTTTAAAAATTTTGGCCACGCCCACTTTTTTTACGTCAAAATGCATGTGTGTACATCAGGAATGCTTTATGGGGTCAAAAAATGTGATTTCCAGCAATTATGAAAAATGCACCCAATGACCCCTAGGTGACCTCCGTGACCTTGACCCATATTTTGAACCTCCATCGAGTGTCGACTCATTTGGTATCGGTCCCAGGTCTGTAGGTCATACCACACCTGAGATATGGGCGTGACCCACTTTCAAAACACCCCTACAGACACCCCCGATACCCCAGGAATCTGAAAAACATAGATGGACGAGAACTTGTGGTTGTCTATCAGCATGCCAAAAATCAACGAGATAGGGCAATTCCTTTTCGAGTTATCTTGCGGACAAAATAGTGATGAGAAGACAGAAGACAGGAGAAGAAGAAGAAGAAAAAAAAGAAAACAAAAAGAAACCGTGCAAAAACAATAGTCTGTGTGTTTCACACAGACTAATTACAGTTTTTCAGACAGTACTCTCTTTCAAATAGTGACTGGAGAATAATGGTCACACCTATTTCGCTTGTTAGCTCACCTGACTGAAAGTCAGGGTGAGCTATTCTGATCACTTTTCCGTCCGTCATCCGGCATCCGTCATGAAGGTGGTGTTTGGGCCTTTTTCTCCCAAACCACTGGCCGCATATTAATGAAATTTCATGTGACTAGGGGTTATATAAGGGCATTTTGATTTTTTGTCAAATTAGGTTTCGGCTCACATTGAGCAGAGGGATTGGGCAAAAATGCTCCAATTCTTAAAAAATCTTCTTCTCAAGAACCGGCAATAGCAGAGACTTGATATTTGGTATGCAGCTTCCTTTTGAGGTGTAGACTCAATTTTGTTCAAGAGAAGTTGGAGGGGCTATATTTGACGATGTTAAAGGAGGGGCAAAAATTTTGGCCTCGCCCCAAATTTCTATTTTTCCAAACCGCGAGGCCGATTTGAACCAAATTTTATGTGAGTGCTTATTGGGTCATAAGTACCTAATTTATGCTGAAATTTTTTTTCCCATAGCCCCGTGGGAACCACAGG
The DNA here is from genome assembly GCA_031216915.1 of Pictodentalium vernedei. Classification (NCBI taxonomy): domain Eukaryota; kingdom Metazoa; phylum Mollusca; class Scaphopoda; order Dentaliida; family Dentaliidae; genus Pictodentalium; species Pictodentalium vernedei. The sequence continues at coordinate 621,638,718 of CM062297.1, forward strand.
AGCTAAAAATAGAAAAAAATGAAAACGCCCATATCTCCAAAACTACACGGCACTGAGAATTCTTATTTGTTGTGAAGCTTCCTTAGGACCAACAGAATGGAATGGTGAAAAAAAATTGCCATCGGTTTTATGATGGGGTACTTTTTGGGGAGTTTGAAAAAGTGCTGAGTCAGCATTTTTTAACACTGTGGGTAATGGGAAAAACATAAGACTACTTTTCTGCGAAACCACTGCTCCAAAAGCTTTAAAATTTCACATATAACATCTTTGGAAGATTGTTTCACATGTTTATTGAAATCAATTGCCTGGGTGGATATTTTGGCTCTCTATGGGAGCCCAAATGTTTAAATTAGTGCAGTATGAGGAGTATTTTTGAAAAATCTTCTTCTTCAGATCTAGCAATAAGAATGTTTTGATATTTGGTATGCAGCATCCTTAGGGGGGTGAGATTCAAGTTTGTTGAAGCCAAGTCCCTGGGTTGATATTTAGGCTGAAAATTTGGGGTCCCGTTGCGGACTTCGAAATTTTGGACCAAAATCCCAAAAAATTTTTTTTTGTTTTTTCTGCGTTTCGGTCAATTTTAAGACAAAAAAAAAATGTTTTTTTTTTCCCCTGAAAATTTGTGGTGCGGGTGGGACTTAGACAATTTTGGACCAAAATCCGAAAAAAAATTTTTTTGTTTTTTCTGCGTTTTGGTCAATTTTAAGACAAAATTTTTTTTTTTTTTTTTTCCTCTGAAAATTTGGGGTGCGGGTGGGACTTAGAAAATTTTGGACCAAAATTCGAAAAAAAATTTTGTTTTGTTTTTTATGCGTTTGTGGTCAATTTTAATAGAAAAAAAAAAAAAAAATTTTTTTTCCCCAGAAAATTTGGGGTCCAGGTGGGACTTAGAAAATTTTGGACCAAAATCCTGAAATTTTTTTTTTTTTGTTTTTTTTATCCATTTCTCTCGATTTTAAGACAAAAAAAAAAAAAAAATTTTTTTTTTTTCCCCAGAAAATTTTGGGTCTGGGTGGGACTTAGAAAATTTTGGACCAAAATCCGAAAAAATGTTTTTGTTTTTTATGCCTTTCTGTCAATTTTAAGACAAAAAATTTTTTTTTTTTTTCCCCCAGAAAATTTGGGGTCCGGGTGGGACTTAGAAAATTTTGGACCAAAATCCGAAAAAAATTTTTTTTTTTGTTTTTTATGCATTTTGGTCAATTTTAAGAGAAAAAAAAAAAAAAAAAATTTTTCCCCAGAAAATTTGGGGTCCAGGTGGGACTTTAAAAATTTGTTTTTTTGTTTTTTTTATGCATTTCTCTCGATTTTAAGACAAAAAAAAAAAAAAAATTTTTTTTTTTTCCCTGAAAATTTGGGGTCCGGGTGGGACTTAGAAAAATTTGGACCAAAATCCTGAAATTTTTTTTTTTGTTTTTTTTATCCATTTCTCTCGATTTTAAGACAAAAAAAAAAAAAAATTTTTTTTTTTTCCCCAGAAAATTTTGGGTCTGGGTGGGACTTAGAAAATTTTGGACCAAAATCCGAAAAAATGTTTTTGTTTTTTATGCCTTTCTGTCAATTTTAAGACAAAAAAAAAAATATTTTTTTTCCCCCTGAAAATTTCGGGTCCGGGTGGGACTTTTGGACCAAAATCCTGAAATTAGTTTTATCGTTTTTTATGCGTTTTAAGAAGAAGAAAAAAATTTAGGCTGAAAGTATTTTGTTTGGAAAAAAAATCTGTTTTTTATGTGCTTATCTCAATTTTGGGACGTAAAAGTGCAGGAACTGAAAATAGAAGGAAAATCCTGTGTATTGTGTGGGCACAATCGCTTCATCTAGTTGGTATATGCTTTTCTTAGGAGGGGCGTATGCAGCTTATTCAAGTCAAGTCCCTGGTTTGATATTTAGACTGCCATGTCAGGTGAGCGCCCTCAGGCCCCCTGGGGCCTCTTGTTTTTTTACGCACCAACAAAATCAGCTTATATATAGAGTTGGTAGGTTTTTAAGGCTATACTAAGTGCCTAACCGATAGAAACTGTGTCTAACATTTCTTCAGACTGTACTCTTTCACACTGGCTTGAATGTTGTATGGTTAAAGTCGAAGTCAGGGACGGCTGGCTTTGGGCTTTGCAGGTGGGCAGGCAGGCTGGCTGCATTTCTAACAACTCTTCCTTAAATACTCTCACACTGGTGTGTATGGTTAATGTTGAAGTCAAGACGGGCAGCCTTCGGTTTCAGGTGGGTGGGCGAGCAGACAGGCAGGCAGGCCTGCCTAACAACTCTTCCGACTAATCTTTCGTAATGGCATGCCTGGTGTATGGTTGAAGTCAAAGTCAGGGCATGCTTGCTGTCAGGCAGGCAGGTAGGAGATTTATGAATTTTGTTTCACTAAAAATCAGTAAAAGAAGGTTAAATAATATTTTGAAAAGTACAGTTTTTCAAATAATACTCTCAAATAGCTTTGGTTACGTAAAGGGTTACACAAGGCACAGTGATATTCAAATGATTTGTGTAAGTGATAAAATGAAAGGAATAATAAATTATTGACATTAGAACTGATTGGAGATTGAATGCTGGTCAGGTATTAATGATAGTATAAATAAAGTAGACTTTATGATTCTGAAGAATCATGGCTTTTTCAGACAAGATTCCATGATTTTTTATGACCCCAGAGTGTCTGAAGAATTGTTTTTAATTGTATCACTAAAGTATTTTTATTGATGCCTTGAGAAAAGTGGGTATATAGTCTCAAATGACCCAGTGTGATAAAAGGTTAAATCATCATTGTTGGTGGAGACGGTTAATATCAATATCAGCATCTGAGAATCAGTGTCTAATGTAAATAGCACATTATATCTCAAATTTATCTAAAATTTTGATGTTTGACAGTTTGTGGAGGGTTAATGAAGGCTTGCGAGAATAATTCTTCTTCAGAGTTTATTTGTTCTTGAAACTCTGTAAGAACCACTTGAAGATATCCACAGAAAATCTGAATTTTAACTTCTTAAGCATGTCATGTATAGTGCCTGTATCAATTATCCCACCCCATGGGAACCCCGGGAAGTGAAGCAGTGCCTGTTCACTAAGGTAAATAGGCTCTGTTTTACTGGTAAAATAGGACCAGTCACCAATGCTTGAGAGGTGCAAACCCTCTCTAAAATGGGCAACATGGCTTATTAACACTCTCGAGTTGATTCTCATGTTGTGGTCAAGATTAGCCATTGTGCAAAAAATATGTGACCTTAAACACCAATACATAAATAAAATTATCAATTATCCCCTATCAGACCACAGTTGTTATGCATGATTATGTCATCTTTTCACACCTTCTACAGTTCACCATGTCTATTAATAGCAGAACTACTTTTCTCTCCAATTGGTTTTCCCAGTTGGATAAGTTTTATTTATAACACTGAAGATATCTATACACACAACGAGAAACATGAAGTTATAGACAACAATAATTACATATATAAATAGGAAGTGTTGTTCATACATCTATGTAGATAAAATATACCCTGGGATGGAGGAGGGGCAGTATAGCCATCTTACAAACTAGTATATACCTAGTCCCACTGCCGGGGAAATGTTGGTGCCACCACTGCATTTGATAACTGCCTTACAGAGTAGTAAATACCTGCCCCCCCCCCTCCATCCTTCCCATTTTGGGGAACTCCCCTTTTTTATTGCAAGGTTCCTTAGGCACAACATAGTGTCTGTAAGATGTCTGTATATTGCCACGTTGCCTCCCTGGGGTGGAGGAGGGGCAGTGTATAGCTGTTTTACATAGTATATACCTGGACCCTCTGTCGGGGAAATGCTATAGTGTCAACACTGTATTTGAAATTAGAAGTGACTGATCCCATTGCAGCTAATGTTATTTTCTGCTTTCTTATCATGCAGTGCAGTGTGAAATACGAAGTGAGGCATACCTTTCAATGTGTGTTTGATTGGAGAAAGAGGCATGGAGGAGGGTGGTAAGCTCGGTAATTTTGTTCGGATAAATCGACCGCTGGTGTGGGACACCGTGGAATTGACCGATGAAATGGGACACAGTGAGAGTGGAAGTTATAGGTGGTTATTCTTGTTAATGAATAAAATATACACTTACTTTTGAGTTCATCTTGGAGGGGATTCATTGGAAATCGTATATCGACAACCGTTACTTCTCAGTAAAACTCTGCTCCCCATCCTATGAATTGCACTTCAGACTTTTCAAATCTTGCCCCCACCCCCACATCATACCTGCCAGAATTTTGGCTCGCTAAAAACTTATTTTTACTTTATTCTCCCAACTTCTAACATAATGACAACTGGAGGTGCTTTGAAGGGCCACCAGGAGCACGAGAGGGCAGGGCAACCCATATTTTCAGGGCTCGTTCCCCAGGGCAGTATGCCAGCTATGCTCCCAACCATGCCCTTTCTTCGTCAGCCCGGGTGCTTCTAAAGATAGAAAGGTCAATGGGGGAGGGGCCGTTAGCAAACAAACGGGGGCAGTTGTACTTCGTGAAAAAACAGCAGGGGGGGGGGGGGGGGGGGGGCATGTGTCCTACGTAAAAAAAAAAACGGCAGGGGGCAGGTGTCCTAGGTAAAAAAGAAGCAGGGGGGGGGGGGGGCAGAAGTGCCCCCCATTTGAATTAGCTTAACTTGACTCAGTCAAGATAAGCTATTGCCATCACGCGTGCGGAAGTCTGTTAGTCTGTGAGTCTGTTCACATCTTCCTTTAGCACGGGCTACACCCCACAGTTCTTGTCTGATCGTCACGAAATTTCATATGCTGATTTGGGGTCATGTCTAGATGAGAACGTCCCATTCTGGTCGCAATTGGTCAACTGGTATGGCTGCCCGAGCCCAAAACACGAAAACCATTAGCACAGTCTACAGGTCATATTTATGAAGGGATTTCGTTGTAACTTGGTAGGATGCCGCTGTATAATGCCTAGATGAGAATGTCCCCTTTTGGGCATGATCTATCAACCATGATGGCTGCCCAAGCCCGAAACCCAAACACTTCTAGCACAGTCTGCAGGTCATGTTTAATATGGAGGGATTTCATTGTAACTTGGCAGGATGACTCCTTATGATGTCTAGATGAGAATTTCCCCATTTGGGCATGATCTGCCAACCGTGACGACTGCCCGAGCCCAAAACTCGAAAACCTTTAGCACAGTCTACAGGTCATATTTATTGAGGAATTTCATTGTAACTTGGTGGTTTGACTTCGTACAATGTCTAGATGAGAAAGTCCCCTTTTGGTCCTGATTGGGCAACTGTGATGGCTACAGGGGCCCAAAGCCCAAAAACCTTTAGCACATTTGGGGTCATGTCTAGATGAGAACGTCCCCTTTTGGTCGCGATTGGTCAACCGGTATGGCTGCCCGAGCCCAAAACACGAAAACCATTAGCACAGTCTACAGGTCGTATTTATGAAGGGATTTCATTGTAACTTGGTAGGATGCCTCTGTATAATGCCTAGAGGAGAATGTCACCTTTTGATCATGATCTCTCAACCGTGATGGCTGCCTGAGCCCAAAACCCAAAAACTTTTAGCACAGTCTGCAGGTCATGTTTAATATGGAGGGATTTCATTGTAACCTGGTAGGTTGACTTCATATAATGTCTAGATGAGAAAGTCCCCTTTTGGATGGGTTTGGGCAACTGTGATGGCTAAAGGGGCCCGAAGCCCGAAAACCTTTAGCACAGTCTATAGGTCATATTTATGAAGGGATTTCATTGTAACTTGGTAGGATGACTCCAAATAATGTCTAGATGAGAACGTCCCATTTTGATCGCGATCATTCAGCCTTGATGGGTGTCCGAGCCCAAAAACCTTTAGCATAGGCAAAAGGTCATATTTTTGGAAGGATTTCATTGTAACCTGTTAGGTTGACTCCATATAATGTCTAGATGATGACATCCCCTTTTGGTCATGATTGGTCAACTGTGATGGCTACAGCTGCCCGAAGCCCGAAAACCATTAGCACAGTCTACAGGTCATATTTATAAAGGGATTTTATTGTAACTTCGTAGGATCACTCCAGATGATGCTCAGATGAGAATGTCCCCCTTTTGGTTGCGATCATTCAACCATGATGGCTGCCCAAGCCTGAAGCTTGAAGCCCGAAAACCTTTAGCACAGTCTACAGGTCATATTTTTGAAGGGATTCCATTGTAACTTGGTAGGTTGACTTCATATAATGTCTAGATGAGAACGTCCCCTTTTGGACGAGATTGGGCAACTGTGATGGCTACAGGGGCCCGAAGCCCAAAAACCTTTAGCACAGTCTACAGGTGATATTTATGAAGGGATTTGACTCCAAATAATGTCTAGATGAGAACATCCCCTTTTGGTCACGATCATTCAGCCTTTATGGCTGCCTGCGCCCAAAGACCTTTAGCATAGTCTTTTGATCGTATTTATGGAAGAATTTCATTGTGACTTGTTAGTTTGTCTCCATATAATGCCTAGATGATGACATCCCCTTTGGGTCGTGATTAGTCAACTGTGACATCTACAGGGGCCTGAAGCCCGAAAACCTTGAGCACAGTCTACAGGTAATATTTATGGAAGGATTTCATTGTAACTTGTTAGGTTGACTTCCATATAATGTCTAGATGATGACATCCTCTTTTGGTCGCGATTGGTCATCTGTGATGGCTACAGGTGCCTGAAGCCCGAAAACCTTGAGCACAGTCTACAGGTCATATTTATGAAGGGATTTCACTGTAACTTCGTAGGATCACTCCAGATGATGCCCAGATGAGAATGTGCCCTTTTGTTTGCGATCATTCAACCATTGTGGCTCCCCGAGCCCAAAGCCCGAATACCTTTAGCACAGTCTACAGGTCATATTTATGAAGGGATTTCATTGTAACTTGGTAGGTTTGACTTCATATATAATGTCTAGATGAGAACATCCCCTTTTGGACACGATTGGGCAACTGTGACAGCTACAGGGGCCCGAAGCCCGAAAACCTTTAGAACAGTCTACAAGTCATAATTATGAAGGGATTTCATTGTAGCTTAGTAGGATGACTCCAAATAATATCTAGATGAGAACGTCCCCTTTTGGTTGCGATCATTCAACCATGATGGCTGCCCGAGCCTGAAGCCCGAAAACCTTTAGCACAGTCTACAGGTCATAATTACGAAGGGATTTCATTGTAGCTTGGTAGGATGACTCCAAATAATGTCTAGATGAGAACATCCCCTTTTGGTCACGATCATTCAGCCTTTACGGCTGCCTGCACCCAAAGACCTTTAGCATAGTCTATAGATCGTATTTATGGAAGAATTTCATTGTGACTTGTTAGTTTGTCTCCATATAATGCCTAGATGATGACATCCCCTTTGGGTCGTGATTAGTCAACTGTGACATCTACAGAGGCCTGAAGCCCGAAAACCTTGAGCACAGTCTACAGGTAATATTTATGGAAGGATTTCATTGTAACTTATTAGGTTGACTCCATATAATGCCTAGATGATAACATCCTCTTTGGTCCTGATTGGTCAACTGTGATGGCTACAGGTGCCCGAAGCCCGAAAATCTTGAGCACAGTCTACAGGTCATATTTATGAAGGGATTTCATTGTAACTTTGTAGGATCACTCCAGATGATGCCCAGATGAGAATGTGCCCTTTTGTTTGCGATCATTCAACCATTGTGGATCCCCGAGCCCGAAGCCTGAATACCTTTAGCACAGTCTACAGGTCATATTTATGAAGGGATTTCATTGTAACTTAGTAGGTTTGACTTCATATAATGTCTAGCTGAGAACATCCCCTTTTGGACACGATTGGGCAACTGTGACAGCTACAGGGGCCCGAAGCCCAAAAACCTCTAGATGATAACATCCCCTTTGGTCCTGATTTGTCAACTGTGATGGCTACAGGTGCCCGAAGCCCGAAAATCTTGAGCACAGTCTACAGGTCATATTTATGAAGGGATTTCATTGTAACTTTGTAGGATCACTCCAGAGGATACCCAGATGAGAATGTCCCCTTTTGGTTGCCATCATTCAACCATCATGGTTGCCCGAGCCCAAAGCCCGAAAACCTTTAGCACAGTCTTCAGTTCATATTTATGGTAGGTTGACTTCATATAATGTCTAGATGAGAACAGCCCCTTTTGGACACCATTAGGCAAATGTGATGGCTACAGGGGCCTGAAGCCCGAAAACCTTTAGCACAGTCTACGGGTGATATTTATGAAAGGATTTCATTGTACCCTGGTAGGATGACTCCAGATAATGTCTAGATGAGAACGTCCCCTTTTGGTCGCGATCATTCAGCCTTGATGGCTGCCCGAGCCCAAAACCCCAAAACCTTTAGCATAGTCTATAGGTCATATTTATGGAAGGATTTCATTGTAACCTGTTAGTTTGTCTCCATATAATGCCTAGATGATGACATCCCCTTTTGGTTGTGATTGGTCAACTGTGACGGCTTCAGGGGCCTGAAGCCTGAAAACCTTGAGCACAGTCTACAGGTCATATTTATGAAGGGATTTCATTGTAACTTCGTAGGATCATTTCAGATGATGCCCAGATGAGAATGTCCCCTTTTGGTTGTGATCATTCAACCAAGATGGCTGCCCGAGCCCAAAGCCCAAAAACCTTTAGCACAGTCTACAGGTCATATTTATGAAGGGATTTCATTGTAACTTGGTAGCTTGACTTCATATAATGTCTAGATGAAAACATCTCCTTTGGACTCAATTGGGAAACTGATGGCTACAGGGGCCCAAAGCCTGGAAACCTTTAGCACAGTCTACAGGCCATATTTATGAAGGGATTTCATTGTACCTTGGTAGGATGATTCCAGATAATGTCTAGATGAGAATGTCCCCTTTTGGTCGCGATCATTCAGCCTTGATGGCTGCCCAAGCCCAAAAACCTTTAGCATTGTCTATAGGTCGTATTTATGAAAGGATATCATTGTAACTTGTTATGTTGACTCCATATAATGCCTAGGTGATGACATCCCCTTTTGGTTGTGATTGGTCAACTGTGATAGCTACAGGTGCCAGAAGCCCGAAAATCTTGAGCACAGTCCTCAGGTCATATTTATGAAGGGATTTCATTGTAACTTTGTAGGATCACTCCAGATGATGCCCAGATGAGAATGTCCCCTTTTGGTTGCCATCATTCAACCATCATGGTTGCCCAAAGCCCGAAAACCTTGAGCACAGTCTTCAGTTCATATTTATGAAGGGATTTCATTGTAACTTGGTAGGTTGACTTTATATAATGTCTAGATGAGAACAGCCCCTTTTGGACACCATTAGGCAAATGTGATGGCTACAGGGGCCTGAAGCCCGAAAACCTTTAGCACAGTCTACAGGTGATATTTATGAATGGATTTCATTTTGCCTTGGTAGGATGACTCCAGATAATGTCTAGATGAGAACGCCCCCCCTTTGGTCGCGATCATTCAGCCTTGATGGCTGCCCGAGCCCAAAACCCCAAAACCTTTAGCATAGTCTATAGGTCATATTTATGGAAGGATTTCATTGTAACCTGTTAGTTTGACTCCATATAATGCCTAGATGATGACATCCCCTTTTGGTCGTGATTGATCAACTGTGAGGGCTTCAGGGGCCCGAAGCCCGAAAACCTTGAGCACAGTCTACTGGTCATATTTATGAAGGGATTTCATTGTAACTTCGTAGGATCACTTCAGATGATGCCCAGATGAGAATGTCCCCTTTTGGTTGCGATCATTCAACCAAGATGGCTGCCCGAGCCCAAAGCCCAAAAACCTTTAGCACAGTCTACAGGTCATATTTATGAAGGAATTTCATTGTAACTTGGTAGGTTGACTTCATATAATGTCTAGATGAGAACGTCCCCTTTGGACTCAATTGGGAAACTGACGGCTACAGGGGCCCAAAGCCCGGAAACCTTTAGCACAGTCTACAGGCCATATTTATGAAGGGATTTCAATGTAACTTGATAGGATGACTCGTTTTGGAATAATTTCACTGTAACTTGGTAACTTTCGTTGATGTACGTTAACTGTGAGGGCCACATACATTAACTGTGAGGTCATATTAACCCACCCCTTAGCTCTTTAGTACAGTGTACACCTCATATTATTTTTATCAAAAACATAGCATATAGGGAACAGAAATGAACATATTCCCAATTATCACAATTCTTGTCTCATTTCATAATCCTTTCATAAACATTGAACATTATCCTTTTCATCAAACACAGCACACAAGTTAAGCTACAGTGTCATTGACACTTTCATTTTAATCCCATTGCCCAGTATTCCAAATTTTCTATGGTACTTGGCCTTGACGGAAACAACATTTTAACAAGAAACAACGGGAAACCTATTTGCAGTAAAGCTGCAAATATAAACTTGATTTTAGGGTCATTTCATGGACAGTTTAAAGCCTACTTCGATATTAGCATTCCTTATTCTTGTCCTTTCACTGCAGTATTTCACCTGAGTCGAGTTCTGACTTCATGCAGGTTTGACCGACATGCTTTCAATTTTGTTATTGACAACTACATATTTATAATTTCGTGATTACTGATCGGAATTTTGAAAATAACACACACAATCGCGAAAGCATTTTCTTAAAAATACGATTCTGCAAAAGGTTTTATTGAAATTTGATTATTTTGTTTTTTTTCAATTTCGATGGCTCTTGTCGAAAAGGTGTTAATCACTGATCGACCCAAACGAGCTCAAAGACTGACCAAGAAGATTAATAACAGACAGAGAATTTTCGAAAAGTATACATGCGCAATCCTAAAATGCAATAAATCAAGTCTTTTTTCATGTTTTATGAGAGAAATATGTCCAATTGTATCATTGAATCATTTTTAGGTATATATGGGTGAGAAATTTTGTATATGGACAAAATACAGACTAAAAAAAATATTTGGCATTATTTTCCATAGACATATTTTTGTCTTTGCTTCTTGGGGAAATCCATGCTGCTAAATACGACGAAGGATTGTTATCTAATGAGGTCATGTTGTCGGGTCTGACACCCCACCTTGCAGTAGATTTAGTGGGGTTGTCGATTTTACACGTAATGTAGACAGCATACACGGCATGGGCTGTCTGTCTTTAATCCGGCAAAACAGGGTTAAGGCTTGGTTTTTTGAATACCCTTAATACTTTCAAACATTATCCCTCATGAATTCTGAGTCTGATAAAAGAAGTTATATCCGAAAACAGCCAATTTTATCAAAATTTTGATGTTTAGCAGCCTGTGGAGGGGTTAACAAACGATTAGCGGAATATTCTATCCATGCACCTTGTAATACCACACCAAGACCTGGCAATGTCCAATTGTTCTTGAAAATCGCCAACAAGCAGTTGGTGAAATCCACGGAAAATGTAAATTTTAAGCTTTTATGGGGCATCTCTTCTTATCCAGTCCAAAATGGGTTAAGCTTCATTCTTTTAAATATCCTTACTACTTACAAAACTGATCCTCTGTAAATTCTACGTGCAGTAAAAGAAGTTTTGTTTAGCTTTTACATACCCATTGGGTGCTATTGGTGTCTCAAAACTGCCCATTTTATCAAACTCTTGATGTTTAGCAGTTTGTGGAGAGTAAACAAATATTTTGTCCATGCAACTTGTAATGTCGCACTAAGCCCTGTGAATGGCCATTTTTTCTTGAAATCTACAAGATGCTTTTAAAGAAATCCAGGGAAAACATGAATTTTTAAGCCTTTGATGGGTATCGCTGTTTAACCAGCCAAAAACAGATTAAGGCTTGATTTTTAGCTCAATAAGCTATTGTCATCACACGTGCGGAAGTCTGTTAGTCTGTGAGTCTGTTAGTCTGTGAGTCTGTTCACATTTTCCTTTAGCACAGGCTACACCCCGTAGTTCTTGTCTGATTGTCACAAAATTTCATATGCAGGTTTGGGGTCATGTCTAGATGAGAATGTCCCCTTTTGGTCTTCATCTGTCAACCGGTATAGCTGCCCGAGCCCAAAACCCAAAAACCATGAGCAAAGTCTACAGGTCGTATTTATGAAGGGATTTCATTGTAACTTGGTAGGATGCCTCTGCATAATGCCTAGGGGAGAATGTCCCCTTTTGATCATGATCTGTCAACCGTGATGGCTGCCCGAGCCCAAAAGCCAAAAACTTTTAGCACAGTCTGCAGATCATGTTTAATATGGAGGGATTTCATTGTAACTTGGTAGGTTGACTTCATATAATGTCCAGATGAGAAAGTCCCCTTTTGGATGTGTTTGGGCAACTGTGATGGCTACAGGGGCCCAAAGCCCAAAAATCTTTAGCACAGTCTACAGGTCATATTTATGAAGGGATTTCATTGTACTTGGTAGGATGACTCCAAATAATGTCTAGATGAGAATGTCCCCTTTTGATTGCGATCATTCAGCCTTGATGGCTGCCCGAGCCCAAGTAGAATGACTCTGTATGATGTCTAGATGAGAACGTTCCCGTTTGGTCACGATCTGTCAACCGTGACGACTGCCCGAAGCCCAAAACCCTAAAACCTTTGGCACAGTCTACAGGTCATATTTATGGAGGGATTATGGAGGGATTTCATTGTAACTTGGTAGGTTGACTTCATATAATGTCTAGGTGAGAAAGTCCCCTTTTGGATGTGTTTGGGCAACTGTGATGGCTACAGGGTCCCGAAGCACGAAAACCTTTAGCACAGTCTACAGGTCATATTTATGAAGGGATTTCGTTGTAACTTGGTAGGATGACTCCAAATAATATCTAGATGAGAATGTCCCCTTTTGATCACAATTATTCAGCCTTGATGGCTGCCCGAGCCCAAGTAGGATGACTCCGTATGATGTCTAGACGAGAACTTCCCCGTTTGGTCACGATCTGTCAACCGTGCCCGAGTCATTGTAACTTGTTAGGCTGACTCCATGTGATGCCTAGATGATGACATCCCCTTTTGGTCGTGATTGGTCAACTGTGACGGCTACAGGTGCCCGAAGCCCAAAAACCTTGAGCACAGTCTACAGGTCATATTTATGAATGGATTTCATTGTAACTTCGTAGAATCACTCCAGATGATGCCCAGATGAGAATGTCCCCCTTTTGGTTGCGATCATTCAACCATGATGGCTGCCCAAGCCTGAAGCCCGAAAACCTTTAGCACAGTCTACAGGTCATATATATGAAGGGATTCCATTGTAACTTGGTAGGATGACTTCGTATAATGTCTAGATGAGAACGTCCCCTTTTGGACGTGATTAAGCAACTGTGATGGCTACAGGGGCCCGAAGCCCAAAAACCTTTAGCACAGTCTACAGGTGATATTTATGAAGGGATTTCATTGTACCTTGGTAGGATGACTCCAAATAATTACTAGATGAGAACGTCCCCTTTTGTTCGCCATCATTCAGCCTTGATGGCTGTCCAGGCCCAAAAACCTTTAGCATAGTCTATAGGTCATATTTATGGAAGGATTTCATTGTAACTTGTTAGGTTGACTCCATATAATGCCTAGATGATGACATCCCCTTTTGGTCGTGATTGGTCAACTGTGACGACTACAGGTGCCCGAAGCCCGAAGCCTGAAAACCTTGAGCACAGTCTACAGGTCATAGCTATGAAGGGATTTCATTGTAACTTCGTAGGATCACTCCAGATGATGCCCAGATGAGAATGTCCCCTTTTGGTTATGATCATTTAACCATGATGGCTGCCCAAGCCCGAAGCCCAAAAACCTTTAGCACAGTCTACAGGTGATATTTATGAAGGGATTTCACTGTAACTTGGTAGGTTGACTTCATATAATATCTAGATGAGAACGTCCCCTTTTGAACACGATTGTGCAACTGTGATGGCTACAGGGGCCCGAAGCCCAAAAACCTTTAGCACAGTCTACAGGTCATAATTATGAAGGGATTTCATTGTAGCTTGGTAGGATGACTCCAAGTAATATCTAGATAAGAACATCCCCTTTTGGTCGCGATCATTCAGCCCTGATGGCTGCCCGAGCCCAGAAACCTTTAGCATAGTCTGAAGGGCGTATTTATGGAAGAATTTCATTGTACCTTGTTAGGTTGACTCCATATAATACCTAGATCATGACATCCCCTTTTGGTCGTGATTGGTCAACTGTGACGGCTACAGGGGCCCGAAGCCCAACAACCTTGAGCACAGTCTACAGGTCATATTTATGAAGGGATTTCATTGTAACTTCGTAGGATCACTCCAGATGATGCCCAGATGAGAATGTCCCCTTTTGGTTGCGATCATTCAACCATGATGGCTGCCTGAGCCCGAAGCCCAAAGCCCAAAAACCTTTAGCACAGTCTGCAGGTCATATTTATGAAGGGATTCCATTGTAACTTGGTAGGTTGACTTCATATAATGTCTAGATGGGAACTTCCCCTTTTGGACATCATTTGGCAACTGTAATGGCTACAGGGGCCTGAAGCCCAAAAATCTTGAGCACAGTCTACAGGTCATATTTATGAAGGAATTTCATTGTAACTTTGTAGGATCACTCCAGCTGATGCCCAGATGAGAATGTCCTCTTTTGGTTGTGATCATTCAACCATGATGGCTGCCCAAGCCCGAAGCCCGAAACCTTTAACACAGTATTCAGGTCATATTTATGAAGGGATTTCATTGTAACTTGGTAGGTTGACTTCAGAATTGTTTAAAATTGCATTTTATGACCCCAGTGCATTTCTGGAGTTCATACATGTATTTCTTTTCTCAAAAAGTGGACAGAGTTAAAAATATCCATTGCTGTGTGCTTGATAGAAGATATTTAATGGTATGCACAAAAGTAATTTCCGATTTCTTGAAAAATTTAAACTGAATCCTGAATGAAAATCTTTAAATGATGTTTACGAAAACATATTTCTGATTTCTTGCAAGATATTTTACTCCTGAAAATAAGTTTCCATAAATGCCTTTTTAGCCCAACTGTTTACAATCTGGGCTATAGTCATGACTCTCGTCCGTCTGTCTGTCCATCTGTCCATCTGCTAACATTTAGAGTTTTGGTTAAAGTTTGTGGTTAAAGTTTTTTAGTCAAGGTTAAATTTTTTTTTCTTTTAAATTAATATTAATTACTAATGATTGTATCATTCTCATTATGTTTCTCTTTTTTGTTTTGGGGAATATTTAACACTTTTTAGCTCACCTGACCGAAGCTCAAGGGGAGCTTTACTAATCACTTTCCATCCGTCGTCCATCATCTGTCCATCCGGCGTCCGGCTTTAACTTTACATTATCGACTTCTTCTAACAAACTACTGGACCAAATTCAACAAAATTTGCTGTGCATTTACCTTATCATATGTCAATTCAAATTTGTTCAAATCAAGTTGACCCGCCCCTTGGTAGGGCCACGCCCAAAAAGTGAGCCTAAATCTTAAAAAATCTTCTTCTCATGAACCAACAGTAGCAGAGTCTTGATATTAGGTATGCAGCTTCCTTTTGGGGTGTAGACTAAGATTTGTTCAGGAGAAGTTCTAGGGGCTATATTTGCCATCGTTATGGGAGGGGCAAGAATATTTGCCCCTCCCAAAATTTATATTTTCCAAACCGAGAAGCAGATTTGGACCAAATTTGATATGAGGGCTTATTGGGTGGTCATAAGTACTTAATTTATGACCAAATTTTTTTTCCTGTCGCCCCATGGGAACCGCAGGAGCTAAAAATAGAAAAAAATTAAAACGCCCATATCATCATTTGTTCAAGCCAAGTCCCTTGGTTCATATTTGGGCTCACTATGGGAGCCCGAATGACAACTTAGTTCAAAATGAGGAATTTTTTTTAAAAAATCTTCTTCAGATCCAGCAGATGAATGCTTTTGATATTTTTTATGCAGCATCCAGGGGGTTAAGATTCAAGTTTGTTCAAGCCATGTCCCTAGATCCATATTTGGGCTCAATGTGGGAGCTCGAATTGTAACTTAGTTCAAAAATGAGGAATTTTCTTTAAAAAATCTTCTTCTTGAGATCCAACAGTCGGAATGTTTTGATATTTGGTGTGCAGCATCCGTGGGGGGGGGGGGGGGGGGGGGGGGGGATTCAAGTTTGTTAAAGCCAAGTCCCTGGGTTCATACAGGGAGCCCGAATTATAACTTAGTTCAATATGAGGCATATTCTTTAAAAATCTTCTTTTTTTTTTAGATCCTCTGGTCAGAATCTTTGGATATTTGGTATAAACTTTTCTTAGAAGGAGCAGATGCAACTTGTTGAAATCAATTCTCTGGGTTGTTATTTAGTCTACCATGTCAGGTGAGCACCTCAGGCCCCCCTGGGGCCTCTTGTTTATTTTGTGAGGGCTTTTCAGGAGGGTGAACCCCTTTGCAGATATAGCAGTCCTGATGAATTTACTTCTGGTGATTGTGTATAGATATATTTTGTCAATGGCTGCAATCTTGCTCATGAGCTCCGATAGCATCTGTTTCTGATTTTCAAGAAAGGATGAGAGTGAACTCAGCAAAAGTTATGTTCCTGTCTCTGGTGTATTGGCTGTCTCTAAGCATTTGGATATTATTATATTGTTTGTTCTTAAAGATGTTTGTTCATGCTACTAGTGCAGTATCCAGTTCGAACACTGTGTTACACTGAATGCATTGAGCTTTTTTTTAGATTGTTTGTGTCAATTGTGTAGTAGTCCTAGTTTGGGTTCATTTTCTTCACAATTTTACGTGTTAATGCCACTGCTATTGTGTACTCTCAGAGTGCCAAATGATGGCAGAGCATTTCTACAAAACACTTATAATAAGTTATAAAACAAAAGGTGACACTTCAGACTAAGTTCAGGGTCAGAATGTCTCAGATAATTGTGTTGAGAATTCCTTATGAATTGTTTAAATAATATCGATGGGAGCTCATGATTTTCTAGAGAGTGCTGGATGCAAGCTTTCGTTTTTTTTAAAAATGACACCATATAATACTGTGTGGAAATATGTTTCATCACTTTCATGTGAACAGATCAACACATGTGATTTTTGTACAGTGTGTACTAGCTGGGTAATCAATTTCAGTGCTACTGCCAATTAGTACTTAGATTTATCAACCCATATCCATATGCATTTCAAATCATTTGATTCGTGCTGATATGTATTTATTTATTTATTTATGGGTGTTTAAGGTCACATACTTATGCACAGCGGCTAATCATGACAGTGACAGTTTTACGGGTGGAAGAAGCTGGAGTACCCAGAGAGAACCACCGAGCATCGACGAGCAACTGTCAGCTCCTCAACATTCTAACTCTGTTCAAACTCCGCTCAAGCAGAGTTACAGCGGTTGAAGACATGTGCACCATCGATGCTGATGTGTAACATAGTGGCAGAGTACATGATAATTACGCATGTATTATCTCTCAAGCAGTCAAGCTGTGTTATTTCTTGTCTAGGGGCGTCCTAATAGTGCACATTTTGGTGATTAATCATGTAGTAGGGTTACTGGCAATGTCAGAGATCAGTACTGACTGAGCTCCAATTTACTGGCAGTACCAGTACTGGTACAGATACCATTTGCAAACACTGGCTCTCATGCCCCCACGTGGGCAATACAGATTAAGTGTATTGCCCAACAAGTTCATTTAATCTCTGAAATTTTTATAAAGACTGTTCAAGGAATTGCAGTGACAGAAGTAGGAATATTAGAGGGCCCCCTCCAGAAGTGACTCATTGAAAGCTTTTATATTTAGTGCTATGAGTGGCACTTCAAGAGAAATGATTCGTGAAATTTAATGGAAATGATTGGTCAAAAGTTGTAATATCAGATGCAAATCTTAACCATATTATGACTTAAAAATGAAACAAACAACAGCCAGTGCTCATTAAGATTGCCGATTTCAGGGGTTTGCTGCTTGGGGTTTGGACATTTTGGATTTGAGAATGTCTTGCATGAGTTTTGACCATATTCTTTTCATGAGTTATGCCCCTTAAGATTTTACTTGAGAAAGGCTTGGATGAGTTTGAAAACCAGTCCAGCCCAAATTTTTTTTCATTAGTTTTGCCCCTTAGATTGTTTTTCTTATTTGAATTTCCGACTCGATTGGCGGTGTCAGCATGATGACTTGAACAAACATCCGATTTTTACCTAATTTGCCCTATGCTCTTAGATTGTTTCCTAATTTGAGTAGTTTTGAGGTCCTAGCACAGATTCCTTTTTAGCTACCACAACTTGACCCCAGCATCTCTGATGTAAACTTCTTGTATAATCTGTGAACTCACCAGTATGTCCACCATGGTGGCAGTTTTGAATTAGCTGCTGTTAGCTTGTAAAACAACTGATTCAACAGATTCTATTTTTATGTGAATAAGAGTTGAGATAATCATCTTCTGCACATAGTATCTGTACTTGATTGACAGGAATCTTGAATTTGAAGCCAGCTCTATACCTTGAAATGCAGTCCTATTTATTTGAGCTCATTAAAGATGTGCAAGAGAACATTTATTGTGTACAAGTAATGAAGTTACTTGTTTTGTATCATGATTCCACATCCTGGCACTGCTCTTGGCTGATGAAAAATGAATGATGTTTCTTTTTGCATGTTTCTGTTTATATAGTAGGTATGTAAGAAACTGATTGTATTCAAAGAATTAAAAATGACATACACATGTATCAACAGCATGCTTGTGTTTTTGTAGGTCGCCTATTGTTGATTTCCTTTTACATGGAGGGCAGTCACAGACATGGTTAATAGGAAATAAACTAATCACAATAACCACCAGTGGAGGAGCTGCTAAAGTTGGAAATACAGGTCTCTGTGAAAAATGTCTTTCTGTATACCAGTCTTCACACGAAGCAGTGAAAGACAGACAATCTAGCATGAAAGAATCACGTAAAAGACACAAGTCGGCAGCAGTTACTTACAGTCGTAGTTCAAGTGTTATTCAAACAAAAACCCCAGAATTTCAAAATGACATAGTTCTCATTAAAAGATCATATGATGACATGAACATCCTAAAGGATAACTCCTCAGTTGTGACTAGTGTTGACCATGTTGGTGTACAGACAGGCACTAGTCTGACAGATCATACAAGTCCACAGGCTTTGGAGTCATTATTAAAATGTAAGTGTGTTTGTAACTCAATACTAAACTAAAGAAATCAATCTCAGGACTTTGACACCGAATCACCAAGACCTGAATGTTCTGCTACCATACTAAATGAGCTAATGGCAACCCCTAAATTATACTTTTCTTTAATTGTCATTAGCTCTGTTAGTATGGTATATATAGTAGAACATTCAGGGTTGTTGTTAGCATAGTTGGTATGGTTGCATTTGTTGATATTCCCATCTGGGTCAACTGCAGAAAACTTTGCAGTTTTCAGTTGAACAGTCTCGTACATAGCACAATGCCTTGTGGAGTTTCTGCTTGAAGTAGGTGATATAAAATTAAACTCAAGCACTTTCATTTTGGTGGATCTTCCATTAATTGAGATTCCTGTGTTTAAAAGCGTGGACCATAGACCTATATGTATTTGGTATGTATACTGTTTTGATGTTAGAAAGTCATTAATTCACAGATTCTGAAATAAAATTAAACTTAAGTGGATTTTTCCAATCAGAAGATCAAGAATTTATCTTAATTGTCATTTTCAAAATGTGCCTTTATGATTCCAAAACAATATGTAAAAGCATAGCACAGTAAATGGTAGGACTATACAATATTTCCAATATTGTTATAAAGAATCAAAAGTATGGGGAATAATCTTTAAAAATCTTTTTCAGACCCACCAGTCAGTTTTGATGTTTGGTATGCAGCATCCTTACAGGGCTCAGATTAAAGTTTGTTCAAATCAAGTCCATTGATTAATATCTGAGCTCCCTATTGCATCCTTAATTATCCTCACATTTTAAAAAATGAGGGGATATTGTGATGATCTTGTCTGTAAATCCATGCATCTGTATATATCTGTACCTCCCTTTTTTTTAGCTATAGTTTTTAAACTTACCATACTTCTTAAGTATGGTATAGAGATGACAAAAATAGGTTTAGTTTGAATTTTTGTCACCAGGAGGTGCCAGTGGCACCACTTGAAGACTGAGCTAAAATATTGCTTTCTGACAAAAGGCTCCAAGGATATGTAATTTTGATTGTTTAAAGTGTGTTTATATGTTCAGGTAGGGTCTCTAGATGTGCATAAAGGTTTTAGATTTTTGATTCAGCTTCATGTGGTGACCAGAGCACCACTTTTGTTGTTGGAGAATCTGTTTCTGGCAAAAGGCTTGTTAGGGTTTTAATTCAAAACATTGAAAGCATGTTCATATGTTCATGTAGGGTCTCTAGATGTGCATAAAGGTTTTGGCCTTTTGATTTGGCCCCATGTGGTGACCATAGTGCCATTTTTGTCATTACAGAATCAGTTTTTGGTGAAAGGCTCCAAGGGGTTTTAATTCGAAATGTTCAGAGTGTGTTCATATGTTTAGGTAGGGTCTCTAAATGTGCATAAAGTTTGGGATTTTTGTTTTGACCTCATGCAGGGCTGGAAATCTAGAAAATGTAGGAGGGCTAAAATCACCCTCCTCAATTTGGCTACGAGGGCAATAGCCCTCTTAAATTTCAGCTCACATGAAAATGTTGAAATAGGAGCACATATGCATTACAAACAACTATTTTATGATATTACGTGTTTAACTGTTATAAGCCTTAGCCACAACCCTGCAAACACACAACGTAACTACAACATTATATTATGTTGTCACTGTGTCTGAACTGGAAACAGAAGTTTGTCAATGCACATCAAGGGAGGTAACACACTCCCCACATGTTCAATGTCAAAACGTCTGCTCAAAACTTTTGGTTTTAAATTATTTCTGTGTGGGAAATATAAAAAAATAAATAATTGAAGTTGCTCTCATATCTTTCCAGCCCAAAAATTATTGAGAAGACCTGTGAAGGCGTGGTTTAGAGATTATTCACAGGAGCTTACACAAAGCGACTTACTGATAAACAAGTCGTTGTTGCGCGAGATGTTTCAGTTGAACTAAATACATAATACTTACCTCATTAAATTTACGCCATTGGATAAAAGCACACACACAAAAAACCCTCAAACATTATCCAGTTCCCAATTTCAGCCATTTTGTTGAGTGGAATGTTGCAGTAATTCACCTGATTTAGTTTTTATGGCCTGCAGATCGGACATCTCTCGTCCAACTTGTAAAATTGGGGAATGGGAGGTGTGGGGGCTAGGCGGACTTAAAAAAGCCTGCCTTGGAAAATTTTGCATGGACAGTAGACAGGCAGCCCACCAGCCTGACTTGAAAATGCCAGCCCTGCCACATGTGGCACCCGTAGTGCCACTTTTGTTGCTAGAGAATCAGTTTCCTGCAAAAGGCTCCTAGGGGTTCTAACTCAAAACTTTGAAAGTGTGTTCATATGTTCCGGTAGGGTCTCTAGATGTTCATAAAGGTTTGGGATTTTTGACTCAGCCCACGTGGCACCCTGTAGCACCACTTTTTTTGTTAGATAATCGTTTTCGGGCTACACGCTCTTAGAGGTTTTAATTCAAAACATTGAAAGTGTGTTCAAATGTTCAGGTAGGGTTTCTAGATGTGTATTATAAAGATTTCAGATTTTTTTATCTGCCCATGTGGCTCCCGCTGTGCCACTTGTCATTAGGCAACCGGTTTCAGGTGGAAGGCTCCTAGGGGTTTTAATTCGAAACGTTGAAAGTGTGATCAATGTTCATGTATGGTCTCTACATGTGCAAAAAGTTCTCAGATTTTTGATCCACCCCATGTGGCTCCCATAATGCCACTTGTGTCATTAGAGAATTGGTTTCTGACGAAAAGCTTCTAGGGGTTTTAATTTGAAACGTTGAAAGTGTGTTCATATGTTCAATATTGAATGTTTAACATCAGACATTAAAAAACCCTCAATATACTGTTTCCTTTCATCTAATTTAAGGTATATTTTTGCCTTGCTGTAAATAATGAAAAAAAATTATTGATACATATAAATCATAAGGTGTGTGTGCATGAAGGTGTTGGAATTTGGTATTCAGCCCTATATAACTCCAGTCACACTACTTTGTTGTATAGAATCAGTTTCTGGCAAAAGGCCCCAAGGGTGTATTATTTGAAATGATTCAAGTGTTTTTATATATTATGATATGGTTCATAGATTTGCATGGAGGATTCCTAGTTATATAAAGTCGTATATTGCCCCAGTGATAACACTTTGGTTGTATGTGAATTGATTTGCCATTGTGATGGCAAACTAAAAATTCGGGGATACACTGTAGTGTGCTTTGCACACAAATGAAATTATTCTAGTATTATGCAATATGATGAATATTCTTTCTAAAAATCTTTTTCTCATGAACCCCCAATCAGAATCTTTTGAGATATGGTATACACCACCCTCATTCACCCTCAATCGGATTCCAGTTTGTAAAAATCAAGTCCCTGGGTTAATATTTGTGCTCCCTATTATTGGAGCATAAATTTTAACTTGATCCAATATGAGGAATAATCTTTTAAAATCTTCTCCAGAACCACTAGTTAGAATCTTTTGATATGTTATAGCATCCTTACAGGGGGCAGATTCAAGTTTGTTCAAATTAAGTCCCTTCGTTAATATTTGAGCTTTTTATGGGAGTCTGAATTTTAAAAAAAACTTCTTCTCATTCACCTGTCCAAATCTTCTTATATTTGGTAGACATCTTCATTACCGAGGTCTGATTAAAGTTTGTTAAAATCAGGAACCCCCGGTTAATGTTTGGGTTCCCTATGGGAGCCCCACTTTTAACTTAGTGCAATATAAAGAATAATCTTTACAAATCTTCTTCAGATCCACCTGTCAGAATCTTTTGATATTTGGTATAGAGCATTCTTATAGAGGTCAGATCCAAGTTTGTTCAAACCAAGTCATGGTGTTGATATTTGAGCTCCCTATTTGAGCCTGAATTTTAACTTGATTCAATATCAGGAATATTCTATGGAAATCTCACGAACTCCCAATAAGAATTTTTTGATGTATATATATATATATATATATATATATATATATATATAACTTCGTCAAATTGCCGTCATGCTCGGAAGTTTACTTCCTTCTAAGCGGCTTTCATTTTTGACTAAAACTTATTCCGTTACGTTAAGTGCCGTACCAATGTGTATCGCGTCATGGGAACGTAAAATTTAGCGTCACGCTGATCCTAATTGTTGAATGGGAATTATAAAATTGATCGTGATACGCGTACGTCTTACAGATCGATTTATTATTTGGCAAGTGGCTGCCTAGCTCCTAATCACGAACCCGTCTATAAAATCGCCGATGCATATCTTCCTTGGGTGGCAACAAGTAAAGATATGTTCCGCATTACACGTTGTTCACTGTTTTTAATTGTAAATTATGGACAAACAAGACCGTATCATATCTTCCTAAGGTGGTAACGAGTGGAGATATATTCCGCGTTATAGCGCGCATTTTTTGTTCTCAGCCTTAGAATTAGAAGCATTCAATCATTTATCTCAACCTCGCCCTGGTAACAGAGGCAGAAGCGAGTTCGCATGCAGTATTCACACATCCAACCATTCCTTGACCCGAATTGTTCAAACGCGTTGTTCTCCATATTCAAGTGTATTGCTTGTAAAACCACCGCATCATATCTCCCTTGGGTGGTAAAGATATGTTCCCTGTTTCATGTTGTTCCCCGTATCCGAGTCTATTACGCGCAAAATAACCGTATCATATCTTCCTTGGGTGGCAACAAGTAAAGATATGTTCCGCGCTTCACTTTGCTTTTTGTATTCAAGTGTAAATTATGAAAAAAATACCGTATAATATCTTCCTTGGGTGGCAACAAGTAAAGATATGTTCCGCGTTATTACGTAAAAAGCAAATATGAATTAGACACTATTTCTAAAACCTCGCCCTGGTAACAGAGGCAGAGGCAAGTAAGTTCGTATACCGTATTCACACATCCAACCACTCCTTGGTCCGAATCATTCAATCATTTAAAAGCGCGCCTCCATATCTCCGCCCCAGTACTCAACCCGCGTCAATCAGACATCAATACCGCTGATGGAAAATATAATTTTTTATACCCCCCTTGCGTAGTAATAACCTCCCACTCCCCCCCCCCCCCCCCCCCGCCCGATCCTTTCAGGGTGTGTAAATGTCTTGTCCCACCCACTATTGCAGCATATATATGCCCTCCACCACTGATCTAAGTGCAGTCCCTCCTATAATGTCTACACTGGCAATCGTAGGCTAGGGTTCCATACACCCCTCCCCCCCCCCCCCCACACACACACACACACACACCACATACACATGATGTACGCACTGACATATACCAAATGATCATAATCTCGCAACATATACACGCTATGTTTAACACAGTGCGTGTTTAGGTGTAATTGCTCTGTACACTAATTTATATCCCCCCTCCCTCCCCCCCCCCCCCTGGCAAAAGGCCCCAAGGGTGTATTATTTGAAATGATTCAAGTGTTTTTATACTTGAACTTAGAGACTGCACTTAGATCCACCACTGATCTAAGTGCAGTCCCTCCTATAATGTTTACATTGGCAATCATAGGCTAGGGTTCCATACACCCCCCCCCCCCCCCCCCACACACACACACACACACACCACATACACATGATGTACGCACTGACATATACCAAATGATCATAATCTCGCAACATATACACGCTATGTTTAACACAGTGCGTGTTTAGGTGTAATTGCTCTGTACACTAATTTATATCCCCCCCTCCCTCCCCCCCCCCCCCCCCCCCCCCCCATTCAGCAAGTTCATAAATGAGAATATTTGGAATTATTCTTGTCTATTGAGCCCATTGGGTTCTAGTGTTTGAAGTTTGTTAATCCAAAATGCTTCACGGCCCCTCCTGTAAGCTGTATTTTGTTTATTAATTTGTTCAATCCCAATAATGTTAAAATTGTTTATACTATGGTTTTTGGTCAGAAAATGATGTGGTATCGGTTCATCCATAACCTCAAGTTTTATTCTACTCAGGTGGTTTTGCATTCTCTCATACAATTTTGTCCCCGTCTCTCCCACGTACACAACTTCATTGTACTTGTCGCAGAAAATCCCATATATCACATTCCTGGACATGCAGGTGATTTTTTTGCCTATGTGGTAGGCCGTCCCGTTCTTGTCTGCGAACTGTTTTGTTTGGAGCATAAAGCCACAGATTGCACATTTTCTCTCGCATCTACCAGATCCCGTCCCTTGATTGTTGAACATTTTATTATGCTTACTGTGGACTATGATATCTCCCAAATTTTTCAGTCTTTTGTACGAAATCAGGGGAGGTTTTTCAAATGCCAACTTCATGCGTTTTGAGCGGTGTAAAATGGGCATCCGCTCCCGCGTTATTTTCCCGATGTCGGGGAGGCGCCGCGAGTAGGTGACCACAAACGGGACTCTTTTGCCGGTTGATTTGTTGGATCGTTTTTCAAGTAACTGTTTGCGCTCAATTTGATCGACCTTTTCTAGTTGTTCGCTTACAAACTTTTCGTCGTAACCTCTGGCATGCAGGTGCTGTTTTATATTATTTTTGTGACATTCATATTCAGCATTATCGGAACAAATTCTTTTTACTCTTGAAGCTATTCCATATGGTATCTCTCTTTTAGTGTTGATTGGGTGATCTGACTTTGCGTGTAGGTATTGATGCGTGTCCGTGGGTTTTGTATATAAACCAGTTTTAAGAAATCCGTCTTCAGTTTTGACTATCGTGTCTAAGAATTCTATCTCATTTTCAGACCACCTTAAATCAACCTGTATTCTTGGGTGTATCGTATTTGCCAAAGAATGATATTGTTTCAGAGACTCCAACCCATGCGTCCATACTCCCCAGATATCATCAACGTACCGTACCTGTTCAAGGGGGTGTAACTTCGATGCTTTTGAAAGTTTCTCTTCCCATTCATCCATATATGTACACGCATAATTCATCCCTAATCGCGAACCTATTGCAACGCCGTTGGTTTGTAAATAATGTCTTCCTTTAAATGAAAAATTGTTGTTGTCCAAAACAGTTTCTATTAGTTTAAGACCTATCTCTGTTGGGAATAATTTTTTTTTAGAGTTTTCTAGTGCTTTTTTACATGCTAATATACCTTCATTACGTGGGACGCTTGGATATAGTTTCTTGACGTCCATACAGTACATTATGCTGTTTTCAGGGAGTGGTTGGGGTATACTGTCCAGTCTGTTCAAGAAATGTGTGGTGTCGCGTATGTAGGATGGTAATGACTCAACGTGTTGTTTTAATTCAGACTCCATCACTTCTGCTATTTTCTCTGTTGGGTGGTTTATTCCCGAAATTATTGTTCTTAAAGGGGCTTCATTTTTATGCATTTTGGGGTTACCTTTTACTCTACCAGCCTGTGGCTGCTTAGGTATCATGTACGCTAATACTTTTTTGTCTATCAGTTTGTTTTTTTCTAGTTTTTTGAGTTGGCTTTTAATCTTGTTTGTTATTTTCTCTGTCAGATTTACAGGTACTTCTTTGTATGTTGTTTGGTCCCCCAACTCCATCAGGATCTCATTTTCATATTTACTTGCATCCAAAACGGTTATTCCAGACCCTTTATCGGCTGGTCGCACGACTATTGTATTATCATTTAACAACTCCTTCAGAGCCTTCTCTTCCATTTTTGTTATGTTGTTTCGCACGCGTTTTTTTATGCCCTTCAAAATATCTTCCCGTACTATCTCTAAATAAAGGTCAAGGTGCTTATCTCTACCTTCTTTAGGGGTCCACGGGTTACGCTCTTTAAATTTATCATTAATATATTGCTGTTTATTGTCTAGGAAATACTCACATAGTCGCATTCTTCGCTCCCATTCTTTTATCTCAACGATAAGGTTTGCCATATCCAAAGTTCTTTCCGTTGGGACAAACTTGAGACCCCTTTTAAGTAACGTTCTTTGGTGTTTTGTTAGCTTCTTACCGGATAAATTAAACATGTTATTTTGCTGATTTATTTTAGTTTCGTTGTGCAGAATTTTACTCTTTATATCTACAGACATGTTATTTTGATCATCGCTCATATTCTCAACTTCTACAGATTCATCCTTTATGGAGGGTTTCTCAGACTTTTTGTCGGTAATTTGTTTTGAATAACCCCGGGGATTCAGTTTTGGTTCATTCCTACGGAACGCGGAAATATTTTGTGACTGCAAGTATTTGTATTTGATTGTTTTAGGCCCATTTGTCTTTTTCATACTTCCAATCATTTGTGCAACCTGAAAATGAGAATCATTCAAAAAGAGATAGAAATTTAATTCATTTGTACTCACCGGTTTTTCAGGTTCGAATCGCACCCACCTGTAATTTTGACCATACTTACAATATACATGAATCCCTATTCCCAGCATATTCACCAAACCTATTATATCCTCATCTGTTGCCCAGCTCTCAATACTACCATTCGTTTTTGATCTGTTTCTAATGAATCCTGATACTGGCCCATCTATATATTTAGACATTATTTTCGCGTGATGTTCCACATACTCCATTACTCGTTTCCGTATTACATGATGATATTCCTCATCGCCTGTACAGATTTTGCTGATGCACCTATAAAAGCAATTTCCATCAGCTCTAACATTTTGCAATCCAAACCCTTGCCTTCTCAGTTCAATGTTGTGTGTTGCGATATCAGTGTGGCTGGGAAGTTTCTTCTGTAATTTTATTCCTAATACTTTTAACACATTATTTATTTCCAACAGCGATACATTCTTTCCAGGTAGGTCGGTACCGTCTGAATCACCCAGTCCCGCTATCTTCTTATCTTTTGTTCTTTCAGTAAGGACTTGGATTTTATCACCATGGTTCTTTATTATCTTCAGAATTGCCTCTTTATCCGAGATGTTGAAACGGGAATTTATCAAATTTTTTAACTTCGCGAACTTATCCCTCAGAAGACCCAACTGTTCCTCGAATTCTAATCGCGTAATATCTACCAGTCTCTCTGATGTTTCATTTAAAAGGTTTTCATATTCCGATTTTCGTCTTCCACTGACATCCGATGTCATATTCCATTTCACTTTGAATCCTCGCGGTATTATATTTTCTTCCTGGCATTTTCTAAGAAATTTTATATGTGATTCGCGTTTGTTTATTTTTTCAATTAGTTTCCGTCCCACATTGCAGACCGTCTTCCCTTTTCGCGATAATTCCTGAAAATCCGATTTTGTACGTTCCTTTCGCACATAACTTGGTACGACATCTTTCCTTGGAATTCTTTTAGTCGGCATAAACATACACTTCATCAAATATTTAATATAACTTCGTCAAATTGCCGTCATGCTCGGAAGTTTACTTCCTTCTAAGCGGCTTTCATTTTTGACTAAAACTTATTCCGTTACGTTAAGTGCCGTACCAATGTGTATCGCGTCATGGGAACGTAAAATTTAGCGTCACGCTGATCCTAATTGTTGAATGGGAATTATAAAATTGATCGTGATACGCGTACGTCTTACAGATCGATTTATTATTTGGCAAGTGGCTGCCTAGCTCCTAATCACGAACCCGTCTATAAAATCGCCGATGCATATCTTCCTTGGTGGCAACAAGTAAAGATATGTTCCGCATTACACGTTGTTCACTGTTTTTAATTGTAAATTATGGACAAACAAGACCGTATCATATCTTCCTAAGGTGGTAACGAGTGGAGATATATTCCGCGTTATAGCGCGCATTTTTTGTTCTCAGCCTTAGAATTAGAAGCATTCAATCATTTATCTCAACCTCGCCCTGGTAACAGAGGCAGAAGCGAGTTCGCATGCAGTATTCACACATCCAACCATTCCTTGACCCGAATTGTTCAAACGCGTTGTTCTCCATATTCAAGTGTATTGCTTGTAAAACCACCGCATCATATCTCCCTTGGGTGGTAAAGATATGTTCCCCGTTTCATGTTGTTCCCCGTATCCGGGTCTATTACGCGCAAAATAACCGTATCATATCTTCCTTGGGTGGCAACAAGTAAAGATATGTTCCGCGCTTCACTTTGCTTTTTGTATTCAAGTGTAAATTATGAAAAAAATACCGTATAATATCTTCCTTGGGTGGCAACAAGTAAAGATATGTTCCGCGTTATTACGTAAAAAGCAAATATGAATTAGATACTATTTCTAAAACCTCGCCCTGGTAACAGAGGCAGAGGCAAGTAAGTTCGTATACCGTATTCACACATCCAACCACTCCTTGGCCCGAATCATTCAATCATTTAAAAGCGCGCCTCCATATCTCCGCCCCAGTACTCAACCCGCGTCAATCAGACATCAATACCGCTGATGGAAAATATAATTTTTTATACCCCCCTTGCGTAGTAATAACCTCCCACTCCCCCCCCCCCCCCCCCCCCCCGCCGATCCTTCCAGGGTGTGTAAATGTCTTGTCCCACCCACTATTGCAGCATATATATGCCCTCCACCACTGATCTAAGTGCAGTCCCTCCTATAATGTCTACACTGGCAATCGTAGGCTAGGGTTCCATACACCCCCCCCCCCCCCCCACACACACACACACACCACATACACATGATGTACGCACTGACATATACCAAATGATCATAATCTCGCAACATATACACGCTATGTTTAACACAGTGCGTGTTTAGGTGTAATTGCTCTGTACACTAATTTATATCCCCCCCCCCCCCCCCCCCGTTCAGCAAGTATTATTATTACTACGCAAGGGGGGTATAAAAAATTTTATTTTCCATCAGCGGTATTGATGTCTGATTGACGCGGGTTGAGTACTGGGGCGGAGATATGGAGGCGTGCTTTTAAATGATTGAATGATTCGGGCCAAGGAGTGGTTGGATGTGTGAATACGGTATACGAACTTACTTGCCTCTGCCTCTGTTACCAGGGCGAGGTTTTAGAAATAGTGTCTAATTCATATTTGCTTTTTACGTAATAACGCGGAACATATCTTTACTTGTTGCCACCCAAGGAAGATATTATACGGTATTTTTTTCATAATTTACTCTTGAATACAAAAAGCAAAGTGAAGCGCGGAACATATCTTTACTTGTTGCCACCCAAGGAAGATATGATACGGTTATTTTGCGCGTAATAGACTCGGATACGGGGAACAACATGAAACGGGGAACATATCTTTACCACCCAAGGGAGATATGATGCGGTGGTTTTACAAGCAATACACTTGAATATGGAGAACAACGCGTTTGAACAATTCGGGTCAAGGAATGGTTGGATGTGTGAATACTGCATGCGAACTCGCTTCTGCCTCTGTTACCAGGGCGAGGTTGAGATAAATGATTGAATGCTTCTAATTCTAAGGCTGAGAACAAAAAATGCGCGCTATAACGCGGAATATATCTCCACTCGTTACCACCTTAGGAAGATATGATACGGTCTTGTTTGTCCATAATTTACAATTAAAAACAGTGAACAACGTGTAATGCGGAACATATCTTTACTTGTTGCCACCCAAGGAAGATATGCATCGGCGATTTTATAGACGGGTTCGTGATTAGGAGCTAGGCAGCCACTTGCCAAATAATAAATCGATCTGTAAGACGTACGCGTATCACGATCAATTTTATAATTCCCATTCAACAATTAGGATCAGCGTGACGCTAAATTTTACGTTCCCATGACGCGATACACATTGGTACGGCACTTAACGTAACGGAATAAGTTTTAGTCAAAAATGAAAGCCGCTTAGAAGGAAGTAAACTTCCGAGCATGACGGCAATTTGACGAAGTTATATTAAATATTTGATGAAGTGTATATATATATATATATATATATATATAAGAAGAAAATATTAAAGTTCAAAACAAATACAACGACATCAATGACTATATTCCTGCTAGCGCTTTCACCGCTCTGTATGCGGATCTTCAGGCATTTTTATTTTTATAAAATACGTTATACGAATATTTACAAAATAACGTTATGACGTAAACCACTGGGTGTGGTGTATCGATTTTTGGAGAAACTGCATATGCAATAATAATTTCATTAGGATCAACACGCCTCTGTTCAAATGTATGAAATTATTATTGCATATGCAGTTTCTGGAACAACGTCTCCAAAATCGATACACCACACCCAGTGGTTTACGTCATAACGTTATTTTGTAAATATTCGTGTAACGTATTTTATAAAAATAAAAATGCCTGAAGATCCGCATACAGAGCAGTGAAAGCGCTAGCAGGAATATAGTCATTGATGTCATTGTATTTGTTTTGAACTTTAATATTTTTTTCTTATAACTACCAGCACAAGGATTTGTTTATAAACTTCTGATATATATATATATATATATATATATATATATATATATATATATATATATATATATATATATACTATCCATAGGGGAGTCAGATTCATGTTTCTTAAAACCAAGTCTCTGGGTTAATATTTCTGCTCCCAATTGGGGCCCGAATTTTAACTTGGTTCAATCTTCTTCTCCAGAACCACAAGTGAGTCTTTTAATGTATGGTATACAGAATCCATATATGGGTGAGATTCAAGCTTGTTCAAAACAAGCCCATTGGTTAATAATTGGGCTCTCTATGAGAGCCTGAATTTTAACTTAGTGGAATGTAGAGAATAATCTTTAAAAATCTTCTTCAGATCCACCAGTTGAAATCTTTTGACGTTTGATATACAGCTTCCTTCCAGGGTCTAGATTCCAGGTTGTTCAAATCGAGTCCCTCAATTAATATTTGGACTCCTCACTGAAGCCCAAATTTTAACTTGGTGCAGTATGAGGAATATTCTTCAGAAATCTTCTACTCACGAACTCCTAATCAGAATCTTTTAGGTATATGGTATGTGAAAAATTTTATCTGAATCCTGTATGAAAATATTTAAAACACTGTTTACAAAAACCTATTTCTGATTTCTTTAAAGATATTTTATTCCCCAAAATAAGTCTCCATAAATTATTTTTCTTTTCAGTTTAAATTCTGATGCTTTCCCCATTTTCACAGAAACTCGAATTTACTGGTTGCTGTTTCTCTAGTTTATAATTGATTTCATTGACCATATAGGGTCGAGTAGCAGGTATCTTCTTCCCTTCTTCTTCTCTTCCTATTCTTCTTTTCTTGTTCTAGAAGTTCTTCGAGAAGCAGTTTGTTAACTTAAGTGTCAACCTCTTCTACGTGGCTCTTGAGTGCATGCCATTCCATAGGTAGTGCGATTCCAGTCTAGGTTGGTTTCCCATCATAAAATCTTCTAATGTGGATCTTCAAATCCCCTTGAAATATATTCACATTATGTGGGTGTTTCTGGTTCCAAGTCTGTTAGCCTATGAGTCTGTTCACAATTTCTTTTAGCACAGGCTACACCCCGTAGTTCTTGTCCGATCGTCACAAAATTTTATATGCAGGTTTGAGGCCATGTCTAGATGAGAACGTCCCCTTTTGGTTGCAATCGGTCAACTGTGATGCCTGCCCAAACCCAAAACCCGAAAACCTTTAGCATAGTCTACAGGTTGTATTTATGAAGGGATTTCATTGTAACTTGGTAAGATGACTCTAGATAATGTCTAGATGAGAACATCCCCTTTTGGTCACGATTGTTCAACTGTGATGGCTGCCCAAAACCCAAAAACCTTTAGCACAGACTACAGGTCGTATGTATGAAGGGATTTCTTTGTAACTTGGTAGGATGACTCAGTATAATGTCTAGATGAGGACATCCACTTCTGGTTACAATTGGTCAACCGTGATGGCTACACAGGCCCGAAGCCCCAAAAACCTTTAGCACAGTCTACAGGCTGTATTTATGAAGGGATTTCATTGTAAATTGGTACGATGACTTGGTATAATGTCTAGATGAGAACATCCTCTTTCAGTCACGATCAGTCTACCGTGATGGCGACAGGGGCCCAAAGCCCAGAAACCTTTAGCACAAACTGGACTTAATTACAGCTGATTTGGGAGATTTTGACGTAGTTGCCATAACAGAGAGTCTCCTTTCTGAGAAAATCGCCAATGATCATATAAAAACATCTTTTTCCTCCAGTACGCAAAGACCATGGCAATGGATGGGCAGGTGGGATAGTAGTCAGATGTGACTTGGTCTAGACATAGAAGTCTCTGGGCTGAAAATTATGTGGGTACAACTGAGATACATCAAAAACCTTAACTGGGAGTTGTATACTGCCCACCCTCAGCTAATAGTACTCACCGGGACCCCATAGATGAGTCTATAGCTTTCTCACAGAATAAAATGTCCATACAAACAATTTTAGTTGGGGACTTCAATAACAACTATCTGACGATTCACCCCAAAATAAAATACAATTAAAAACTCCACGGTCTTGTACCAATTGTGGATTCACCAACAAGAATTACTGAACACCAGAGTATTCTTATCAATCGTATATTGACATCATGTCCCAACATAGTTCACAAATGCAGGGAATCATTTGTTTGGTTTTGTATCACCGTTTGTGAAGCAGTATCTCCCAGTCGCAAACCAATATCTAAAAATGATTTCCACAGTGCGATACAAAGTCTATTAAGATTTCTGCTGGTATGACTGTCAGACAATCTCATTAATTGTAAAGATTGCTATTACGGAACCACCAACACAGGGACAACTGATTGGGTTATCCCACTGAGGCACTTTGCACTTTCTAGGTCACCATGTCCAGTCACTGACTTAATCATTCATTATATCAGTGTCATTGGTTTTTCATACCATAACCCCTCTAGAAAGAATTTGTGCCATACACATGCTCAGTTGTTATATTTTTGTTGGATTTTCCTGAGTGTGCTCACGTTCAGGAAAATCCAACATAAATACAACAACTGTACATGTGTATGGCACAAACTGTGCTCTGAAATGAAACATTGAAGTTTCAGTCACAAACGAGTGACACTAATTGATTCGAGGGAATAAGTAAATCGAGGTCAGCAAACTTACTGTCTTTTTAGTGTGTCAGTGATGTGAACCCATAAAAAAGAATGCATGTTGAACTGCATTATAATGCCATAGTCAATGTTAAGACCATGAAATTTTCTACAGCAAACTGTTACGGAAGGGAAAATTGAATTTAGGCACCTGTGATGAAGAAATGTGCACAGTGTGTTATTTCGGACAAAAATAAAATGAAATGGGTTGGATAATAATAAACTGAAGATTAACTAACCTTGGTCTATAACTACAAATCAATTTATACCAATCACTAATCAATGTTCCTGGTGGGGGAGAAAACCATGAATCAAAATTTTGAAAACAAAAGATACCCTGAAATGTGAAGTTATTCAACCATTTTGTAGAGACCATCATGCCACAAGTGTTGTGTTAAAAGGTAAATCAGTCACAGCTCTTCCTTATAGGCAAATAGTGTGTGGAACTATGAAGCTATGGACATTGATGCTATGAGCTCAGCTTTGTCTTGTGCAAATTGGGATTTCTATTTTGCATCTTCTGATGTTAACATTGTCACCAAATGTCTAATTACTTATGTCACAGAAATATCCAACATTTTATTCCATCTGAAACAGTTCTTATAAAACCTAAAGATAAACCTTAGATAACAGCAACAATGCCATTGGCAATGACATTTGAACTTAGTTTAGTTAGGCATCAATATTTCCCTTTGGCACACCCTACAGGGCACATTTATGCTTGGATCGCTTTGAAACCTGGTATGCTTGTTTGGAGTGACCTCTGGATGGGAGCTATCAATTTTCTTCCATTTCCGTCAAAAAAAGTTGCTTTGGCACACCATACAAGGCACATGTATGATCAGATTGCTTTGAAATTTGGTATGCTTATTAGGGTGTCCTCTAGATGGGAGCTTTCGATTTTCTTCCATTTCTGTCAAAAAACGTTGCTGTTGGCATTAACTTGGCAACAACCTTCAAACTTAATTTAGTCAGACATCAATATATTCCTCTGGCATGCCCTACAGGTCACATTTACAATCGGATCACTTTGAAACTTGGTATGCGTGTTCGGGGTGACCTCTAGATGGGAGCTACTGATTTTCTTTCATTTCCATAAAAAATAATTGTTGTTAGTGCCAGCTTTTGAACTTAGTGCATTTGTGCAGCAGCTTATCCCTTTTGCACTCTCTACAGGGCATATTTATGAATTTCCTGACCCCCCCCAAAAAAAAACATTGTCAAGAGCAGAGTGACCTTCAAACTTAGTGCCTTTGTGCATTAATATCTTCCTTTGGCATGCCTCAGAGGGCGCTTTCATTATCGGATTGTTTTGAAACTTGGTATACTTATTTAGGGTGACCAAGATAGGAGCTATCGATTTTCTTTTAATTTCCATAAAAAACTGTTGCTGTTAGCGACAACCTTTGAATTTATTGCATTTGTGCATCAACATTCTTCTTTGACATAGCCTACAGGGCACATTTATCATAAGGTTGTTTTTGAACTTGGTGTGCTCATTAGGCGAGACCTCTGGATAAAAGCTATCGATTAGCATTCATTTCTGTGAAAAAAGTTGCAATGACCTTTAAACTTACTGCATTTGTGTATCAGCATTCTTTTTAAAAATCTCATGAACCAGTGGGTACAATGGCTTGATATTTGGTATGGAGCTTCCTTTTGAGGGGTAAAATCAAGTTTGTTCAAATGAAGTTCGTGGAGCAATAGCCTTTATAGTGGGAAGGGCATCATGTTTAGCCATTGTGTAGAAATATGTGACCTTAAACACCAATAAACAAACAAAGGGAGGGGCAAGATTTTTCACCTCGCCCAAAATTTCTGTTTTCTTATCCGATTATGCAATTTGAACCAAATTTGGTATATGGTATTACTGAGTCATAATTCATGCAAAAATAACATTTTTGTGTGTCCCCGTGGGAACCTCAGGGGCTAAAAATAGAAATATTTCCAAACGTTCATATTTCCCAAACTGCACGGAACAGAAAACTGTAATTTGGTAGATAGATATTTTACTTAGCAAATACACCAAAATCAAGGTATGAAGCATCCTTAGGACCAGTAAAATGAAACTATAAAAAAATAATTGCTATCGGTTGTGTCAGCGTGTTCTGTAGGTGGGGGGAGGGGGGGGGGGGGATGAAGGCATCGAAAAAATGCTGAGTCAGCATATTTGCAAAAATTTCTTACCCAGAGCCACCGATTTGAATCTTTTGATATGTGATATACAGCATCCATGTGGGGTCAGATACAAGTGTGTTCAAATTAAGCCCCTCGGTTCATATTTGGGCTTAATACAGGAGACCAAATCTTAACTTAGGGCAATATGGGGAATAAGCTTTAAATATCTTCTTCTCTAAGGGGGGGGGGAGGGGGGGGGGGACAGATTCATGATTGTTCAAATCGAGTGCCTGGGTTACTACTTGATATGGGAGCCCAAATTTTAACTCAGTTCAATATGAGGAAATATCTTAAAAAATTTTCTTCTTCAGATCCACCTGTCAGAATCCTTTCATATTTGATATACAACATCTCTAGGGGGAGGGTCAGATTCAAGTTTGTTCCTGGGTAAATATTTGGGCTCTTTATTTTTTCAAATGCCCATATTTCCTAAACCGCATGGAACAGATCTGTTATTTGGTATGAAGTATCTTTAGAACTAGTAGAATGGAATAGTTAAAAAAAATGCCATTGGTTGAGTCATAGTGTAGAGGAATTGAAAAAATGCTGAGTCAGCATATTTGCAAAAATTTTAAAAATTTTCTCCAGAACTTCTCCAGAACCACCAATCAAAATCTTTTAATATTTGGTATATACCATCAATACAGGTGTCAAATTTACATTTGTTCAAATCAAGACCCCTGTTAATATTTGGGCTCCCTATGGGAGCCCAAATTTTAACTTAGTGCAACATGAGGAATAATCGTGAAAGTCTTCTTCTTTGGATCCACCAGTCAAAATCTCTTTTTTTTTTAGGTATACAGCATCCTTAGGGAGGTCAGATCTAAGTTTGTTCAAACCAAGTTTTTGTGTTAATATTTGGGCTTTCTATTGGAGCCTGATATGTAACTAGATCCAATATCTGGAATAATCTTTAAAACTCTGTTTCCCCAGAACCACTAGTCAGAATCTTTTAATATTTGGTATACAGAATCCTTACAGGGGTTGGATTGAAATATGTTAAAATCAGTCCCATTGGTTAATAATTGGGCTCACAATGGAAGACCAAATTTTAGCTTAGTGCAATATGGGGAATAATCTTTAAAATCTTCTTCAGATCCACCACTCAGAATCTTTTGATGTTTGCTATACAGCATCCTTCTCGGGGCAAATTTAAGTTTGTTCAAATCAAGTCCCTTGATCAATATTTGGGCTCCCTATTGGAGCCCGAATTTTAATTAGGTGCAGTATGAGGAATATTCATTGAAAAAAGTTTTCTCAAGCCCCAGTCAGAATCTTGCGGTAACCGGTTCTTGGCAGATCACCGAAGTTAAGCAAAGTCGAGCCCGGTTAATCTTCAGATGGGTGACTGTCTGAGCAATCGATTCAGACTCCCGTCCTGTGTCCTTGGGCAAGGCACTTAACCCTGATTGTCCACATGGGGCATGATGACGCTGTGTACTAATGCATACTGCACGTCGATGGTACGCATGTCTTCAGCCAATCTAACCCTGCCTGTACTGCAATGCGGAGTTACGATGTTGGAGAGCTGGCAGCTGCTCGTCGTTGCTCAGTGGTTCTCTCCGGGTACTCTGGCTTCCTCCACCCCATAAAACTGTCACGGTCATGATTAGCCATTGTGCATAAGTATGTGACCTTAAGCACCAATAAATAAATGAATAATAAATAGTCAGAATCTTTTGATATGTGGTATACACCATCCTCAGTGGAATAAACTCTGTAAAAATCAAGTCCCTAGGTTAATATCTGGGCACCCTATAGGAGCCTGGATTTTACCTTAGTCCAATGTGAGGAATAAGGTCCCCGAGCTCAATCCCCATCCAGGACGACCCACGTTGTGTCCTTGGGCAAGGCGCTTTATCCCGGTTGCTTACATGGGGGCACGATGATGCCGTGTACTAAGGTGTATGCACGTCGATGGAGCACATGTCTTCAACCGATGTAACCCTGCTAGATCAGAGCTTGAACAGAGTTAGAATGTTGAAGAGCTGACAGTTGCTCATCAATGCTCGGTGGTTCTCTCCGGGTACTTCGGCTTCCTCCACCCATAAACCTGTCACGGTCACGATTAGCCATTGTGCATAAGTATGTGACCTTAAACACCAATAAATGAATAAATGTGAGGAATAATCTTTTAAAAATCTTCTATCTTCTTTTCCAGAACCTCCAGTCAAAATCT
Source organism: Pictodentalium vernedei (assembly GCA_031216915.1). Taxonomy (NCBI): domain Eukaryota; kingdom Metazoa; phylum Mollusca; class Scaphopoda; order Dentaliida; family Dentaliidae; genus Pictodentalium; species Pictodentalium vernedei. Next base: position 621,676,921 of record CM062297.1, read on the forward strand.
TTTGATACATGATATACAGCATCGATACAGGGGGCAGATTCTAATTTGTTCAAATCAAGTTCCTTAGTTAATATTTGGGCTTTCTATGGGAGCCTGAATTTTACCTTGATGCAATATGGGGAATAATCTTTAACAAATTTTCTTCCTGAGATCCACCAGTTAGAATCTTTTGATATTTGGTATACATCCTCATTGCAGGGGTCATATTCAAGTTTGTTCAAATCAAGAACCCCAGTTAATATCTGGGCTCCCTGTGGGAGCCAAACGTTTACTTAAAGCAGTATGAAGAATAATCTTTACAAATTTTTCTTCAGCTCCACTGGTCATAATCTTTTGATATTTGGTATCCAGCGTCCTTAGGGAGGTCAGATCTAAGTTTGTTCAAACCAAGTCCCTGTGTTTGGGCTCCCCATTGGAGCCCAACTTTTAGTTTAGCCCAATTTGAGGTTTTATCTTTAAAACTCATTTTTTCCAGAACCACTAGTCAGAATCTTTTCATATATGGTAAACTGAATCCTTACAGGGTTTAGATTCAAAGTTTGTACAAATCATGTCCATCGTTTTGATAATTGGGCTCTCTGTGGAAACCAGAATTTCAGCTCGGTGCAATATGGGGAATAATCTTTAAAAATCATCTTTTTTAGATCCACCAGTCAGAATATTTTAATGTTTGGTATACAGCTTTGTTATGAGGATACAGAATCCTCCTTACAGGGGTCAGAATAAAGTTTGTTCAGATCAAGCTCTTGATTAATATTTGGGCTCCCTATTGGAGCGTGAATTTTAACTCGGTTCAATATGAGGAATATTCATTGAAAATCTTCTCACAAATGCCCAAACAGAATATTTTGGTATATGGTATAATCTATCCTTCAGGGAGTCAGATTGAAGTTTGTTCAAACCATGTCCCTAGGTTAATATTTGGGCTCCCAATTTGGGTCCGCATTTTCACTTAGTCCAATATGAGGAATAAACTTTAAAACTCTTCTCCAGAACCACTAGTCAGAATCTTATAATATTTGGTACACAGAATCCTTGCAGGGGTCAAATTAAAATCTGTTCGAAACAATCTGAATCCTTTGTTGTTTAGCATGCAAAATCTTACAAGGGTTAGAGTAAAGTTTGTTCAAATCAAGTTCATGATTAATATTTTTGTTCCCCATTGGAGCCTGAATTTTAATTTGGTTCAATATGAGCAATATTCTTTGAAAATCTTCCTTTCCAGAATCACTAGTCAGAATCTATTGATATATGGTTATAATACAAGGTGTCCAATTCAAGTTTCTTCAAATCAAGTCAATTGATTAATATTTGGGCTCTTTATGGAAGTGCAAATTTAACATAGTGCAATATGGGGATTAATCTTTAAATATTGTCTTCTTCATATTAACCAGTCAGAATCTTTTGATATATCGTATATAGCATCCTCATGGGGGCAGATTCAAGTTTGTTCAAATCAGTTCCTTTGAATAATATTTGGGCTCCCTATTGCAGTCTGAATTTTTGGTCAAGTTGTGTTAACAACTGAGACCTGTGTTTTGGCGACAGGCGGTGTGCATCCGGGCTTCTCGCACTGTTAACTTGTAATAACTGCAATAACTTGAATAAACTTTCTCCGATTTGATTAATATTTGCCATACAGGTCTTTTGCAATAATATCTCAAGTGAGTTCGAAAACTGGCCTGGCCCGATTTTTCATTAGAGAGTTATGGGCCTTAATTAGTCATTTTTTTTATGACTTTTGAGCTCGTAAATGCAAAAACTTGAAAAAAACGTTCTCCTTGACAGTCGGTATATGATTGATAACCGGGTGATGGACATGCAACACTCTCCGTTTGCCACCACAACTCGACGCCTCCATCTTCAATGCACACCTCTTGTTAATTACTGCAGTATGAGGAATATTCTTTACAAATTTTTGGCTCAGGAACCCCAAATCAGAATCTTTGGATAAAAAGTATACACCTTTCTTAGGGTAGTCAGATTCAAGTTTGGAAAAATCAAGTTCCTGGGTTAATATGAGGAATAATCTTTAAAAATCTGTTTCTTGAGATACAATCAGGATATTTTGATATTTGGTATACAGCAGCCGTAGAGGGTTCAGATTCAGTTTGTTAAAATAAAATCCCTGGATTGATATTTGTGTTCCCCTTTGGGTGGGGTGGGGGGGGGGGGGCAAATTTTAACATAGTCTTAAATTGGTAATATTTAGTCTTAAATTATTATTAATATTCTCAAAATCTTCTCCTGAACCACCAGTCAGGAGCCCTTATTTAAACTGCAAAATGCAAAAAAGGAAGATTCTTTGAAATCTTCTTTCGAACCACCACTCAGAATGTTTTGATACTTGGTATACAACACCCTAGCCATGCTCAGATTCAAGTTTGTTCAAATTAAGTCTCTGGATTCATATTTGGGCTCCCTATGACGTCTTTAAAAAATCTGCTTCTTCAGATCCACCATTCAGAATCTATTGATACTTGGTATCAGACATGTTAAGTTTAAAAAAACTCAAAATAGTGAGATTTTTACGCTGTGAAGCTTGTTTTTACATACAAGACGAGAATGGTAATTTTCCTCCCCCCACCCCATCCATTACTTTTAAAATTCATGCTCAAAAAATAAAAAATAAGTTTCCCAAACTGGGTTTGGGAAAGCCGAATAAAGTAAATATTGGCAATGTTGTGGGAACATATGCACAGTTTCATCTAACTGATTGATAAAAATTAGGCTGGAAAAAAGTTGCATAATATAAATTCCAAACAACCCCCCCCCCCCCCCCCCCCCCCCCCCCCCCCCCCCCCCCCCCACAGTATTACAAACCATGGCTCCACCACTGGTGGGATCTGCCTTGTTCTGTCAGACTTGGGGCTTTGTCAAGATTAAAAATTTACAAGAAATGCTACATTTCAACAAAAATGAGCATTTCCTTATTAGCTTAACTTGACATAGTCAAGATAAGCTATTGCCATCACGCGTGCGGAAGTCTGTGAGTCTGTTAGTCTGTGAGTCTGTGACGTCTGTTCACATTTCCTTTAGCACGGGCTACACCCCGCAGTTCTTGTCTGATCGTCACGAAATTTCATATGCAGGTTTGGGGTCATGTCTAGATGAGAACGTCCCCTTTTGGTCGCGATCGGGCAACAGGTATGGCTGCCCGAGCCCAAAACCCGAAAACCATTAGCACAGTCTACAGGTCGTATTTATGAAGGGATTTCATTGTAACTTGGTAGGATGCCTCTGTATAGTGCCTAGACGAGAACGTCCCCTTTTGGGCATGATCTATCAACCGTGATGGCTGCCCAAGCCCGAAACCCAAAAACTTTTAGCACAGTCTGCAGGTCATGTTTAATGTGGAGAGATTTCATTGTAACTTGGTAGGATGACTCCTTATGATGTCTAGATGCGAATTTCCCCATTTGGGCATGATCTGCCAACCGTGACGACTGGCCGAGCCCAAAACCCGAAAACCTTTAGCACAGTCTACAGGTCATATTTATTGAGGAATTTCATTGTAACTTGGTGGGTTGACTTCATACAATGTCTAGATGAGAAAGTCCCCCTTTGGACGTGATTGGGCAACTGTGACGGCTACAGGAGCCCGAAGCCCAAAAACCTTTAGCACAGTCTAGAGGTCATATTTATGAAATGATTTCATTGTAACTTGGCAGGATGACTCCAAATAATGTCTAGATGAGAACGTCCTATTTTGATCGCGATCATGCAGCCTTGATGGGTGCCCGAGCCCAAAAACCTTTAGCATAGGCAAAAGGTCATATTTATGGAAGGATTTCATTGTAACCTGTTAGGTTGACTCCATATAATGCCTAGATGATGACATCCCCTCTCGATCGTGATTGGTCAGTTGTGATGGCTACAAGTGCCCGAAGCCAGAAAACCTTGAGCACAGTCTACAGGTCATATTTATGAAGGGATTTCATTGTAACTTCTTAGGATCACTCCAGATGATGCTCAGATGAGATTGTCCCCTATGGTTGTGATCATTCACCCATGATGGCTGCCCAAGCCCGAAGCCCGAAAACCTTTAGCACAGTCTACAGGTCATATTTATGAAGGGATTTCATTGTAACTTGGTAGGTTAACTTCATATAATGTCTAGATGAGAACGTGCGATCATTCACCCATGATGGCTGCCCTAGCCCAAAGCCCGAAAACCTTTAGCACAGTCTACAGGTCATATTTATGAAGGGATTTCATTGTAACTTGGTAGGTTAACTTCATATAATATCTAGATGAGAACTTCCCCTTCTGGACATGATTGGGCAACTGTGACGGCTAAAGGTGCCCGAAGCCCGAAAACCTTTAGCACAGTCTACAGGTCATATTTATGAGGGGATTTCATTGTAACTTGGTAAGATGACTCCAAATAATGTCTAGATGAGAACGTCCCCTTTTGATCATGATCATTCAGCCTTGATGGGTGCCCGAGCCCAAAATCCTTTAGCATAGGTAAAAGGTCATATTTATGGAAGGATTTCATTGTAACCTATTAGGTTGACTCCATATAATGCTTAGATGATGACATCCCCTTTTGGTCGTAATTGGTCAGCTGTGTTGGCTACAAGTGCCCGAAGCCTAAAAACCTTGAGCACAGTCTACAGGCCATATTTATGAAGGGATTTCATTGTAACTTCATAGGATCATTCCAGATGATGCCCAGATGAGATTGTCCCCTTTGGTTGCGATTATTCAACCATGATGGCTGCCCGAACCCGAAGCCCGAAAACCTTAAGCGCAGTCTACAAGTCATATTTGTGAAAGGATTTCATTGTAACTTGGTAGGTTGACTTCATATAATGCCTAGATGAGAACGTCCCCTTTTGGACATGTTTGGGCAACTTTGATGGCTAAAGGTGCCCGAAGCCCAAAAACCTTTAGCACTCTCTACAGGTCATATTTATGAAGGGATTTCATTGTAACTTGGTAGGTTGACTCCAAATAAGGTCAAGATGAGAACGTCCCATTTTGGCCGTGATCATTCAGCCTTGATGGGTGCCCGAGCCCAAAAACCTTTAGCATAGGCAAAAGTTTATATTTATAGAAGGATTTCATTGTAACATTGTTAGGTTGACTCCATATAATGCCTAGATGATGACATCCCCTTTTGGTCGTGATTGGTCAACTGTGATGGCTACAGGTGCCCGAAGCCCGAAAACCTTGAACACAGTCTACAGGTCATATTTATGAAGGGATTTCATTGTAACTTCGCAGGATCACTCCAGATGATGCCCAGATGAGATTGTCCCCTTTGGTTGCAATCATTCAACCATGATGGCTGCCCGAGCCCGAAACCCAAAAACCTTTAGCACAGTCTTCAGGTCATATTTATGAAGGGATTTCATTGTAATTTGGTAGATTGACTTCATATAATGTCTAGATGAGAACGTCCCCTTTTGGACACGAGTGGGCAACTGTGACGGCTTCAGGGGCCCAAAGCCCGAAAACCTTTAGAACAGTCTACAGGTCATAATTATGAAGGGATTTTATTGTAGCTTGGTAGGATGACTCCAAATAGTGTCCAGATGAGAACGTCCCCTTTTGGTCACGATCATTCAGCCTTGATGGCTGCCCGAGCCCAAAAACCTTTAGCATGTGTGTAGGTCGTATTTATGGAAGGATTTCATTGTAACTTGTTAGGTTGACTCCATATAATGCCTAGATGATGACATCCCCTTTTGGTCGTGGTTGGTCAACTGTGATGTCTACAGGTGCCTGAAGCCCGAAAACCTTTAGCACAGTCTACAGGTCGTATTTATGGAGGGATTTCATTGTAACTTGGTAGGTTGACTTCATATAATGTCTAGATGAGAACGTCCCCTTTGGACGCAATTGGGAAACTGACGGCTACAGGAGCCCGAAGCCCGAAAACCTTTAGCACAGTCTACAGGCCATATTTATGAAGGGATTTTAATGTAACTTGATAGGATGACTCATTTTGGAATAATTTCATTGTAATTTTGTTGATATATGTTAACTGTGAGGGCCACATATATTAACTGTGAGGTCATATTAACCCACCCCTCAGATCTTTAGTACAGTGTACACCTCATATTATTTTTATCATAAACATAGCAAACAGGGAACAGAAATGAACATATTCCCAATTATCACAATTCTTGTCTTATTTCATAATCCTTTCATAAACATTGAACATTATCCTTTTCATCAAACACAACACACAAGTTAAGCTACAGTGTCATTGACACTTTCATTTTTTTTGAGGAGTCACTCAGCTCTTACCATGGTTTTAAGGGATGATAATGCAATTGTTGTGTTTATTTCGGTAATTAGACATCCCTTCAAATATATGAAAACTGTCCCAGTTTCTATATAGTTCCCGCTTCAAATGCCAGTGAAATAGAAGAAACACAACACAAAGCATATTTCTTGTGATTTTGTTAACTTTTATTTATTAAAGTAAGTCTTGATAATCGAATCACTTTGTTGGTTACTCACTCCAATGTCCAATGTTTTCACCAGTATCTCTCCTTATTTTGACTGTAGAGGTTCGTTTTTTACAGAATTTTTTTTCAGTTTTTAGCTCACCAAAGGGAGCTTAACTTATCACTTGCCGTCCGTCATCGTCGTGAAGTTTACATTATCGACATCTCCTCACAAACTACTGGACCAAATTGAACCAAATATGGTGTGCATGTTCCTTATCATATGTCAATTCAAGCTTCTGCAAATAATCTTGCCGCGCCCACTGGGGGCACCAGAAGGGGCATAACTCTGATAGCACCCATAATTTTTTTCAAAAATTCAAACAAATCTTCTTCAAATCCACCAGTCAGAATCTTTTCATATTTGTTATACAATATCTCTGGGGGGGGGGGAGGGCGGGGCAGATTCAAGTTTGTTCAAATCGAGTCCCTGGGTTAAGATTTGGGCTCTCTATTGGAGCCCAAAGTTTAACCTGGTGCAATTTGAGGAAATTTCTTTAAAAATCTTCTTCTTCAGATCCACCAGCCAGAATCCTTTCATGTTTGGTATACAGCATCTATAGGGGGGGGGGGAGGGGGGGGTCAGATTCAAGTTTGTTCAAATCGAGTTTCTCGGTTAATATTTGGGTTCCCTATGGGAGCCCGAATTTTAACTTAGTGCAATATGAGAAAATTTCTTTAAAAATCTTCTTCTTTAGATCCACCAGTCAGAATACTTTAACATTTGGTATACATCATCTCTAGGAGGGGTCAGATTCAAGTTTGTTCAAATCGGGTCCCTGGGTTGAAAATTTTGGGTCTGGTTCAGACTTTTAAAAAAAATGTTATGCCTTTTGTTCAATTTTGAGATGAACCCCCCACCCCACCCCCACCCCCCCCCCACCCCCCCCAGAAATTTTGCATTTTGTTCAATTTTGAGACAGAAAAAAAAAATTTTTGCCTGAAAATTTTGGTCCCTGTTCTGACTTGGAAATTTTGGACCCAAGTTTGGAGAAAAAAATTTTTGGTTTTTTATGCATTTTGTTAAATTTTAAGATGGAAAAAAAAATTTTTAGCTTGAAAATTTTGGGTCAGGTTCGGACTCCGAAATTTTGGACCAAAATTCACACATTTTGGGGGGATTTTTATGCGCTTTGTTTAATTTGAGACGAAATTTTTTTTTTTTATAGCCTGAAAATTTTGGGTCCTGTTCTGACTTATTTTTAGCTCACCTGAGCGAAGCTCAAGGGGAGCTTTACTAATCGCTTTCCGTCCGTCGTCGTCTGTCGTCCGGCGTCGTCTAGCGTAAACTTTACAAAACCAACTTCTCCGAAGAAACCACTGGCCCAATATTTTTAAAATGTTGGGTAAATGTTTATTACCTAATGTCAATTCAGATTTGTTCAAATGAAGTTTCCCCGTGGGAACCCCGGGAAGTAAGCAGCACTTGTTTACTGTGGTAAACCAGTTCTGCTTTACTAGTAAAATAGGACCCAGTCACCAATGCTTGGGGTGAAAGTCCTCTAAAATGGGCAACATGTTGATCAACGATTGACTAAACTTGACTTCATCTCCATGTTGTGTCACGATTAGCCATGGTGCATAAATATGTGACGTTAACCACCAACAAACAAACATTCAAATGAAGTTGCCCCTCCTCCTGGGCGGGGCCAACCCCCCCAAGGGGCACCAAAATCTTTGAAAATCTTCTCATGAACCAGCAGTAGCAGAGACTTGATATTTGGTATGCAGCTTCCTTTTGAGGTGTAGAATCAAGTTTGTTCAAGAGAAGTTTGTTGGGCATTATTTGCCTTCATTATGGGAGGGGCAAAAATTTTGGCCACGCCTAAAATTTCTATTTCTTATCAACCTACCTCAATTGTTTACTACAGGCTTGCACTACAGTGGAAGAACCTAACTCTGATAAAATACTCTATTTTAATCTTTCCCAAGAGATTTGGGAAAGAAAAGTGGTGTAAAAACACCACGAAAAAAATAAGCCAAAACTGTGTCGAGCGCCATCGGCACACACCCAGTATGGCACGCTCTTCCATAGTACAAATCCATGACTACCGTAAAACATTGCGCAGTGCGTCAATTCGTCATTCTTTTGATTATCCGTCCACGTGTTGGATGTGTGCCATTTTGCTCCGTAACAGTGATATTTTAACTCGGTTTTCCTGTGACTGGAATTATGGATCTGAAGATTGTACAATAACAGGACTGTGTTTTATATATTCTATATATAAGCAATTCCACTGAAACGGGCGATGTATGAGGGGGAGAGAGGGAGGGAGGGAGAGAGAGAGAGAGAGAGAGAGAGAGGGGGAGAGAGGGGGGGTGGAGGTTGGTCGTGGGGGGGGTAAATGGAATTAGTGAACGAGAGAGAGAGAGAGGGTGGTGGTGGGTCATGGAGGGGGGGGGGGGGGACTGGGTCAAATGGAATCATTGAACGAGCGTGCGCAAAGAGTAAAAGGATATATATCGTGACATATAGGCCAAACTGGTCGGGTGCTTATGTTATAAATTTACTGTTGTGTTGTTATATTGTCATTAGATGCACATGTCACGTGAAATAAAGAATATCTAACTAACTAACTAACTATTCTCGGTTATATTTTCAACCACATTCTCATTGTATATTATTTACTATTCCGTTTTCGCGAATGTTTTCGACATCGTGTGAACGCGTTTCGACAATAAATTTTTCGGTTGATGAATTTAATTGTTATTGGAGTTAGGTGTCAATCAGGAACTGTCTGGACAGGATTTCTTCACTCTGTTGAGGGCTGAATTTCTGTTTTTTCGGTCCCTGTCGACCATCTGGGTTCTGTCGTGTACTCACCGTTTTTTTTTCTGCCACCTTCTCTCGTAGTTGAGGGTGTTCTTCTACTTTCTGTTTCTGTTGAGTTCACCTTTTTCTTCTACGGCTCTCACCTCTGTTATTTCCAGTTCGGTTCCTTTAGGGCAATTCCTTTTGCCCTTGCCTTGATGCATTCTCGTGGCCGTATCTTCCGCACCCGCGGGTGGTGTGGAACACTGTTGTTTCGGGAGCCTCCCGACTCGACCACGTCTGGTGTGAGTTTACCCCCTCCATGGGGGATGTGCAGCTCCTCCTGGGGCGGGGGGGGGACACTGTCATTCCCCCCCCCCCCCCCCCCCCCCCGACTCGACCACATCTGGTGTGAGTTTTTTCCCTCTGTGGGGGGTGCAGCTCCTCCAATTCCCACGGAAGGGGGGGGGGGGGGACACTGTCGTTTCAGGGGCCGCCCGACTCGCCCATGTCTGTTGAGAATTGCTCCCCCTCCATGGGGGATGTGCAGCTCCTTCCGCACTAGCGGGGGGTGGGGAACACTGTCGGTTCGGGGCTTCCCGACTCGACCATGTCTGGTCGAGTCGGGAAGCCCCAGCGGCGTTTTGGGGCTGCCCGACTCGACCACGTCTGGTGAGAATTGCTCCCCCCTCCGTGGGGGATGTGCAGCTCCTCCCGCACTAGCGGGGGGTGGGGAACGCTGTCGTTTCGGGGCTTCCCGACTCAACCATGTCTGGTGAGAGTTATTCCCCTTCCGTGGATGCTGCGGGAGCTTTTGGATTTCTGGTGAAGAGATGCTTGGTTCCGGGACTATACGCCCTCTCCAGTCGACATCTGAGGCTGTCACTAGGGTTGTGACTCCTCCTTTGGAGGCCGAGTTAGGTGGCTCTCACCGCTTTTCCGCCAGTTCCAACAGCTCCCGTCATATCTGCTGCTACTGCTGTTCCGTCTACGTCATTGGGCACCATTTTTAGCCGGCCTCGGCTTATCCCTGCAAGGTCTGCAGGGATGTCTGTAGTGTGGTTGTGGGGTATCGGCCTCAGCCTTCCCCGACTTCAACTCGGCGATGTCGGAAGTGGCTGCGGCCGGACCCTCTACTGTGGTCTCTGCGCCGTCGAGCACCACAGTTGTGTTATTGGATTCGGATGTTCTTAGTGGGGACACTATGAACTCTGTGGCGATCCGTCCACTCATTCTTGCCACACGACCAGTTTTGGGGAACCAACGTCTTTTGTGCAGCCTGGACCTTCTACCCCACAGAGGTCCGTGGTGACTCTCATGAGTTCCCGCTATGTTGATGTTCGGGGTGTGTCATACCCCTATATACGTCTGCCTTTAGACGTTTCGGCTGCCGCCCGTCATCCCACGTCGGGTGTTTTGGAGGATCGTGATCCTTCGCTGGTTAAGAAGGTCAGAGGTGAAGCCACTTTGCCGGTTCGTTCCCCTGTCGGACCGGCCAGTACGGGCAGTGAGCTTAGGGAGGCCCTCTCCTTACTCACTCAGGTTCTGTCAAAGAGCCTTCCCGTTGCTTCCAGCGAGGCAGCGAGTGGTTTCCAGGCACCCCCTATAGCGCCACCTCCCGGGATTGGAAACAGGACGCTTTTTGATCCCCCTGGTGTTCTGACACCATGGGAGGCATCGGCTGGTTTGCCCACAATGGGCTATGTGTCTTCCGACTCAGGGGAAGAGTCAGACATGTTTGATGTCGAGGGCCAGCAGTCTTCGGACTTGGGGGCAGCTCTTGATTTTGTGTTTGGGTTCCTTCCGGATCTCAAACCATCAAACCAGCCGACAGTGTCAGCCAGGCCGCGATCATCGGTCGCGCGCCAACAGCCTATGGAGCAACCTGCTTCTGGGCGTCTTCGACCGTGTCAGTCGGTACAGTTGGTTGAAGCATTTTCAGCCTTGGACTCTAAGCTGAGTTCCAAAGCTATGAAGGCTCTGTTCTTCACCAGGGTTGACACCTTTTTGCCTCTGGTGCGTTATCGTTACTACGATTCCGCCAATCCGTCAGTCTGCCAGACTTCGACGGTTTTGGATCAGGACTCCAATTCCCTCGGGCTTTCCAAGCCCAAGTCTGCCATCATTCCGATGACGACTCTGGAGTCCACGTTGGGCTTAACGAGAGAGATGCTTGGTATGCTTTCTCTCTCAGACCACGTCGTCTCAGCTTTAGCTGCTTATCTGCCTCCAGATAAGTTTTGACGAGGTACAGGCTCCTTTGTGTGTGCTGTCCAAGGCACTCATCTAATCTGGAATTAGTTCGAAGGGACTCTGTGCTGGACACAGGCCGATCCCTTCCTGAGGAGCAGCGTGCTACTCTTCGATCTGCTTCTTTGGCAGGTCCGCAACTTTTCCATGGTTCCGTGTCGACGGTCCGGGATGACGTCCTACGTCATTCCAAAGATCAGCTGCTGTTTCTTCAGCTTAATCAGCCTTCTAGGGGAGGCAGAGGCCGTTCCAAACCTAACAAATGCCCTTCTGCTTCCTCTGCGAAGCAAAAGGCAGATCCTTCTGCCACCGCTTCTACTTCTTACTCAAGGGGTAAGGGTAAGCGTCGGCAGACTATAGGGAAGTATCAGGATTCTTCATTCAGTTGAGGAGGTGGATTCTCCTCTCACATGCCCCGTCAGGGCTCGAAATGAAGGTCCTCAACTCGACTCATCCCAGGTTGGAGGAAGGATAGCAGAGTTCGCAGACCGTTGGGCCACCATCACATCCGATCCTTGGGTGTTAGATGTTGTTCAGCCCAGGCTGCGAGTATCCTTCCAAAGGCACCCCACTTTGTCCAGGGTGCCTCTTCCAACCACAGTTCCTTCAGACGTTTTACGTCGGGAACTTTTGTCCACGGAGATAGACAATCTCCTGACAAAGGGGGCGATCGAGGTCATCAAGAACATTCAGTTAGTGGGGTTCTATTCCCGCCTGTTCTTGGTGCCGAAGAAGGACAGCCGACTCCGACCAGTTATCGATCTGAGTATCCTGAACCAGTCTATCATTGCTCCCAAGTTCAGCATGGAGACTTTCAGGACGGTTCGCCGTTCAATTCACCAGGGAGATTTCGCTTCCAGCTGCGACCTGCGAGACGCTTACTTTCACGTTCCGATTCATCGGGCGTCACGGAAGTATCTCAGGTTTGCTTTTCTGGGGCGAGTTTGCCAGTTCAAGGCCATTCCTTTTGGCCTCAACCTGGCTTCTTGGGCCTTCACCAGACTGATGTCGCATGTGATAGCTTTCCATCGCACACAGTCCAGAGTGACTACTTCGGCATATCTGGACAATATCCTCCAGAGGCATTCCAATGTTGCCTTACTGGAGTCGGATGTCGCCACTCTGTTAAGCTTGCTCACGTCGCTAGGATTCAGAGTCAATGAGGAGAGGTCGGACCTGGTCTCTTCTCAGTCGTATTGTCATCTGGGGATGGCTTTCCGCACCCAATTCAATTTGGTGGCGGTTCTCCAGGCCAAGGCTGTGATTCTCTCAGCTTTCGCTCTGACTCTGTCCCAGTCCACATCCGCGACGGCACAGAGTATTCTCCGGCTGATCGGTCTCTGCGGTTCGGTGATGGATCTCATTCCTCTAGGTCGGCTGCGTGTCAGACCTCTCCAACACTTTCTGCTCAGTCGTTGGAGGCCGAATGTCAATTCTCTCGATCTGGTGCTTCAGTTACCAGATTCTCTTATCCTCACCTTCTCCACTGGACGAATGTTCAGTGGATCACGCAGGGTGTCCTGTTGGACTTACCCACATCCGATCACGTTCTGACGGCAGATGTCAGCGATCTCGGATGGGGTGCGACGTTGGATCCTCTAGGTCTTCCTTCACGGGATGTGGGACCAGGAACGGGCATCTCTACACATCAGCCAGCAGATCTTCTTGCTCTTCTGAGTTTTAGGCAGTGGATCCCTCACCTGTCGAATTGTCAGGTCCTTCTGTTGTTCGACAATTCGACAGTGGTTGCTTACATTCGGGACCAGAGCGGCACGCACTCGGTTCCAATGTACGAATTGGCTCGGGATCTTCTGCTGCTCGCGCAGGATATCAACACCGGGGTGGTTGTTCGTCACATTTCCGGTCATCCGAACGTCCTAGCTGACTCCCTGTCCCGACGAGGCAAGTTCTTTTCCACCGAGTGGATGCTCCACATGGCGGGTTCCATCGATCTCTTTGCGACTGGTTGGAACCATCAGGTGGACACTTTCGTGTCCCCGTGTCCAGATGCTCTGGCTTTCGCCGTGGACGCTCTGGCCCTCCTTTGGGACGGTCTTGTCGGCTACGCCTTCTTGTCGGTTCCGATTCCACCTCAGGTTCTTTCCCAGATATGAACCTGCAGTTGTCGAATCCTTTCGTCGAATCCTCTCGATCACACCTGTCGCCTCGGTGGATGTGGATCAATCTGCTCCGCTCTCTGTTAGCGGCAGTTCCGGCGTGTCTCCCTCTACTTCACGACTTTCTTTGTCAAAGTCGCCCGAGGAGGTTTCAAGTTGACTCGACTTCATTGTGCCTTCGCACATGTCTTTTATCGGGTCCTGTCTCCTCCGTAGTGGTTTTTCGAGACACGCAGTGGAGTTGCTTTTCTTCTTCAAGGAGGCACTCACTCCACTGGTTTAGCCTCTGTGGCTAAGTGGAAGGTTCTTTGTCAATGGTGTGCGATCACTCTGTTACTTCTGTCACTCCTTCGATCACACCGCTTGCGGAGTTTCTGGTTTATGTTTGTTTCTGGGAGTCTCCAGCAATGGGTACAAGTCCATGCTTCGGAGACCTTTTTTCATATGTGGTACCGCATTGTTTCGACACTCATCCTTGGCTCTCCAAGCTTGTTCAGCTCTTTTCCTTGAAAAGGCCTAGGACTTTGCAGTTTACTCCAAGATGGTCACTTTCTTGGGTGCTGCTCTGCTTGGGGGTGGGGGGGGGGCATTCGCGCATTTATCCCGGGTGGATATGCGTTTTCTCACATGCCAGATCTCTCCTGCATCCATTTCTCGATGGATTTGTCTTGCTATTCGTGCAGCTTCCGCTCGTCTAGCTACTGGTGATTGTATTGCCAATTGTTTTTTCTGCCACGAGGTGCATGCATTGTCTTCCTCTTTTCATAACTCTGTCATGTTGTCGGATGACGGATGTTATACTGGCAGCCTACTAGAGAAATGCTACATTCTCCTTTTGGTCCTTGAGGCCCTCTTTCTTCGGATCAGGCTGTTGTCTTTCCCAGCCTTTCAGCTTTTTTCAGGGTCAGTTTCAGCTCTGTGCTGTTACTGCCCTTTCTGTCTGTGCATCGCACTTCACCATACGCCTTATCTTTCATTGTCTTTTCTAATGTTTGTGAATTGATAGGCCTAGTGATCTCTTCCTCTGTCCACGGTTCCAGTGCTATTGAGTTATGTGTGGGTTGGTTATGTGATTCCGTCCATCCTTTTCTCTATTCAGCCTGTAGTAAACAATTGAGGTAGGTTGATAAGAAATATAAATTTTATTGTAAATTTCCTTTCTTATTAAACCTACCTCAATTGTTTACATGGAGGCCCTCCCATCTTCTTATTCGAGTAAGAATCCTTCCTCCCCGCTGATCACATAACTCCTGTGTTGTTGGAATCAAAAGAATGACGAATTGACGCACTGCGCACTGTTTTACGGTAATCGTGGATTTGTACTATGGAAGAGCGTCCCATACTGGGTGTGCGCCAATGGCACTCGACCCAGTTTTGGCTTAATTTTTCGTGGTGTTTTTACACCACTTTTCTTTCCCAAATCTCTTAGGAAAGATTAAAATAGAGAGTATTTTATCCGAGTCAGGTTCTTCCACTGTAGTGCAAGCCTGTAGTAAACAATTGCGGTTGGTATAATAAGAAAGGAAATTTACTATAAAATTTATATTTTCTGAACCGTGAGGTCGATTTGAACCAAATTTGATATGAGATGATAATGGGTCATAAGTAGTTGATTGATGCAAAAAAAAATTTTCTTATTGCCCCGTGGGAACCTCGGGAGCTAAAAATAGGAAAAAATCTTAAAACTGCCATATCTCCAAAACTACATGGCACAGAGAATTCTTATTTTGTATAAAGCTTACTTTTATCCAGTAGAATAGAATGGTTAAAAAAAATTCCTATCGGTTTGATTACAAGGTACTTTTTTCAGGACTTTGAAAAAGTGCTGAGTCAGCACTTTTTAACACTGTAGGCAATGGGAAAAACATTAAAAAATCTTCTTCTCCGGATCCAGCTGGCAGAATCTTTTGATATTTGGTATGCAACATTGTAGGGTGAATCTGATTCAAGTTTGTTCAAATCGGCCCCCTGGGTTCATATTTGGGCTCAGTATAGGAGCCCGATTTCGAACTTAATGCATTTCAGGCAAATTTCTTCAAAAATCTTCTTCTCCAGATCCAGCAGGCAGAATCTTTTGATATTTGATATGCAACATTGTGGGGTAGATCTGATTCAAGTTTGTTCAAATCGGCCCCCTGGATTCATATTTGGGCTCACTATAGAAGTCCGAATTCGAACTTAGTGCATTTCAGGCAAATTTCTTAAAAAAATCTTCTCCAGATCCAGCAGGCAGAATCTTTTGATATTTGGTAAGCAACATTGTGGGGTGGATTTGATTCAAGTTTGTTCAAATCGGCTCCATAGATTCATATTTGGGCTCACTGTAGAAGCTCGAATTCGAACTTAGTGCATTTCAGGTAAATTTCTTAAAAAATCTTCTTCTCCAGATCCAGCAGGCAGAATCTTTTCATATTTGGTAAGCAACATTGTGGGGTGGATCTGATTCAAGTTTGTTCAAATCGGGAGCCCAAATTTGAACTTAGTGCATTTCAGGCAAATTTCTTAAAAAATCTTCTTCTCCAAATCCAGCAGGCAGAATCTTTTGATATTTGGTATACATCATCTCTAGGTGGGTCAGATTCAATTTTGTTCAAATCAGGACCCTGGGTTAATATTTTGGCTCCCTATTTGAGCCCAAAGTTTAACTCAGTGCAATGTGAGGTGATTTCTTTAAAAACCTTCTTCATATCCACCAGTCAGAATTCTTTCCTATTTGGTATATGACATCTCAAGGGGGATCAGATTCAAGTTTGTTCAATTTGAGTCCTTGGCTTAATATTTGGGCTCTATGGGCAGGGGTGGGGTGGGGGGTTGCAGGAGGGCATGTTAGCTTCAGGTTTGTTCAAATCCATTCCTTAGTGTTTTTCCATAAAATTTGCCTCTCATGACTTCATTCCTTTGTAGTGTTGATGAACCATGTCTAACTGAATGTGACCCCAAATACTTCTTTGAACCACTTTGGCCGGTGAGCGATTAAGGCCCCTTGGGGCCTCTTGTTTCAGTTATTCTTTCCCACATTTCAAATACCTCCAGTCCAGGCAAATGTAAGGCAATTTGTTTGAAATATTTTTTCTGTCTTCCACATTCCACTCTGCTCATTTATAGTAGTTAGTACAGTAAACTGAAATCTCGAAACTCAAGTTTGCAAAAGAAAACATGGGATCTCAACATCATGAGAATTTGTCCCTCGATCGTGAGGTTGGGAGATGGCATCATAATTCGGGAGCCTCCCGCCAAAATCATGAAACTTAACATGTCTGCTTGGTATACAGCTTCCTGAGGGGTGGAGGGGAAGAGCTCAGACTCCAGTTTGTTCAGGTTAAGTCCCTAGGTTGATATTTGGACTCCCTAGTTTTGCATTACTGGAAATCTGGGCATTATTTCTGTGGTAGCATCCCGGTACTTGAAATATATCATCTGGCATGAACAACAGAGTTACAAATAATTAAATAACTTCATTCCTCTGTGGTGTTGACTAGCCATAGATGCTAATTAAATCCTTCTTTAAACAACTATGATCAGGTGAGCACCTCACCCATGGGGCCTCTTGTTTATTTTGGGAGGGCTTGTTGTTTCTTTTTGTGGTCCAAAACTCTAGAAATCTCTAACTAGCTAAAGGATATGCATATAATCTTTTAAGTCGGGTATAACAACTTACTTCTACAAGAGAGCATTTCTAAAATAACATGACCAATCATTATTATTATTAATGCATATAACTTGTGCCAAGTACCAGGTGGATGAGTCAGGTATCTGATATGATGTATGCTTGCCAAAAAAGTGGGTGTGTAAGGGAACAGTGTTCCATTCTGTTACCCCAAGAAATCATATCTGAACTCAGATTTAACTGAGCAAGCATGTATGGTCTTTAAAATAAATCAGAATTACTCAATCTGACTTTCATTTTTCTTTTGTAGCTCTAAAAAGTAAATCTGATGATCAACAACATTTCACTCCAAATCTTTGTAGCTGTTGGTGTGATGGTTGGGCTGAAGTTTACCTTAGATCGCCAAGTGGTAATTCTGCATGGGTAATGAGGATACAAAATGAAACCAGTGTTTTTTCCAGTCAGTTTACTTCTACATTACCAGATATTTCCCTTTTGTTTGCCCCAGTGAGAAAGAAATGGAACTCCAGTTCTGACCTTTCAGATAAAATTGACAGTGGTAGCCTGGCTGAGGATGAATATGAGACATTACATGCAAAACATTTCTCAAATGATTTCGTATCAGCTTCGAAAAATGATGGTTTGTATTGTTTGTTATTTCTCTGTTAATTTCCGAATACTGCTGTTATTTCTAAAAACATATATTAAAAAATGACTTAAGATGATAAATGATAGATGGCTTTCAGCTCATATAAAGAGTGTTCATAAATAATTTGGAATAAGATCATAGAAACAAGCAATATTTATAATAATGTATCATTCCGCAACATCGAAAACAGCACTCTTTCATTGAGTAAGGACCCTTTTTTGCACTACGTTGGTTTTTCCTAAAATTCGGTTCAAATTTGATGTATAGTTGTTGTAATTCTTCATAGTCCTTTTTGAGACAACTTTGTTTGTTATATTGTTGTTTTAGTTCTGGCATTTTTACCCAGTGATTTCTGTAGTTTTGATTCTCATTAGCTTTTAAGCCATGAGTGGATGTTTTTTTGCTGATCTTTTCCAATGTCAAGAAGCTAAGAGCAATGATTCTTTTACTAATGTCAAGTGCATAGAGAACTTTTTTTTGATGCAGTAAACTATACCAGAATGATCTATATGTAAATCTGGTAGATCTGCAATGTTGTTACAAGAATGATGCTTTCGGGCCATTCTCTTTAAAAGTACAGATATACACGAAAAACATGTCCATGGATCGAAAACCATAGTTATTATCATCAACGTCAGTAAAAAATTGTTGTCCGAGGAGGGTTGAAGTATGAACCCGACTGAAAAAAAAGAATCGGCCCATATAAAAATGTGTAACAGTACACACGGTCGCTTAAAAAACACAAAATCTAAGCTTTTTGTGTGTCCTTCGATAGGTGTACGATCTATACCTCCATGAATTATTGTCTGATTGGAGCGAGTGATTAATGTCAGTTAAAACACAGGAAAATGGGGATAAATCTGACAATGTACGAATTGCGTAATGAGGCATTTCCTCGTTTGTGGGTCAAAATCAATATTGTCCCTAATATCGTTGTAAGATACATTTCCATCATATAGTGAGTCTCGTGTGGACAATTGGTTTGTGATATGACACACTCTGAACTGTGAAAGATAGCTGACCATGTTGTTAACTTGAAGGCAAGAATGTGCTCTCCGAGTCCACAACGACTTCTGCAAGTGACTATGATGTATTCCGTAAATTGGGCTGTTACGATGACTACTGGAAGATACGTTACCACTTGTTTGATATCCAACATGCAGTACATTTATTGAAGGATCTCGACGGGGCAGATCTTCCCTCAAAGGGGTCCAAATGACGACATCATTCAGATAATTATAAGTTGTTTGAAAAACTTATGCCACTTGAAAGAATTGTGCTGTAAGATACATTACTGTAAGATACGTTGCCATATATTTATAAATTGGGTATAACGATTTTTGGTAAGTAAAAACAAAAACGCTACGAATATTCATGCTAATGCCTATAAGACATGGCTAATTGTGACCACAACAAAGGTGCGAAGTCAAGTTTAGTCAATCGTTTACACCTAGATGCTGCCCATTTTAGAGGACTTCCACCCAGGCATTAGTTACCGGATCCTATTTTACCAGAAGAAACTGAGCTTCTTTACCACAGTGAACAAGCACTGTTTCACTTGCTGGGGTTCCCACGGGGGTTTTGAACAACTAAAATTTTCATTTTTTTTGTTGCAAAAACATAACTTATGACACCTCATTGGAACAAGCTTGTTCCAGTAAGGGGTCATAAACTGTGCTTTTGAGACACAAAATGAGAACATAATAAAATTTGAATGGTAATTTTTGTCAACAACTCTGGACGGCTTACGTTGGGTAAATGGTTAATATGATTTATCACTTGCCGTCATGGGCATACGGGTCAGTGGAGGGGAGCTGCAGCACCCCCACCCCTCCTCCAATGACTTTGTAAAGAAATATAATTTTTCGGGTAGTTTCTTTTTTCGGGCAAGTTTGGGTTGAAAAATATAAGAAAAATTCTCGAAAATTTTGATTTTCACAATTCAACTTTAGACCTTAACCATATGAAACTTATCAACCAAATTCAGCTTGATACACCCAAAAAGTGGCCAATTTCCTTCTCTTCTCAGTTATAAGATAAGAAAGGCAGCTAGCAGGTGGGGTTCTAGAATCGGTCTCAGGCAATCAATTTTGTTTTTAAAAATTCTCCGGAGAGGCACTGCACTCTACGGAATCAGTTTTGGTGGGCAAAATCTTCTAGGCCTAAAAAATTGGCCCGTATGCCTACGCTTCCCGTGGTTTCATGGACACCTTTTCTATATTTCTCGTTCATTGTTTCATACATTTTGTCGAACTCCCGTTCGTGTCCTGATACACGATAATTTCTGACGGGTAAGGGTGACGCCAGAATATCCTCAACATAAGTGGTGGTGGGGGGGGGGGGGGAGCTAGAATAGAAATGCCTTCATTTCGAGAGGTCACAAATTTAATTTCTCTGAACGAGTAAATAGTGCTTTTTCATTTTAAAAATTTCTCAGACCAGGTCGGGTTTTGAAAACAAGCTAATGAAAAGCGCCATTTCCTCGCTCAGAAAAATAGAATTATAGTCGCCATAACCTCTTGAAATAAATGAATTTTTGTCTAACAATTTTCTAAAATGTAGTCATTCCAAACAAGAAGAGTTTATTTATTGCTAAAAGTGATGTGACTGGTTTTCTGTGATTTTCTGACCAGACTTGTCAAAAGTACCGCTGGTACTTGCATTATCGGAACTGAGACGGTACTGGCAGGGGTGGCACCAAGGGGGATGAGGGGCTACAACCCCCCCCCCCCCCCCACTGGGGAGGTCCAGCCCCCAACCCCAAAAGCCTCCCCCCCTTCCCACCCCCCAGGGGAATTTGTCCAGTTCGTCGGGGAGGCCATCTCATGTCGAGATCCCACTGATTTGCCGTGTGTGACTCTTGGATCATCCTAAAAAGTCAGGATTTTATAGGGGATTGTTCAGCTTTGCATTGAATAACACTAAGATGTTTGGAAACTTACTATTTTAGAAAATTGTTGAGCCGAAATGCCTTTATTTCAAGAGGTCTGTTTCGCGAAGTGAGGAAATTGCATTTTTCATTAGCTTTTTTCAGAATTTTTCACACCGGCCGAACTACTGTCAGAGAGTGTAGCCCCCCCTGTTGGGGATTTTAGCCCCTCTGTCAGAGATTTCTGGTGCCACCCCTGGGTACTGGGGTGGTACCGTGGTACAGGTGTAAAAGGAATGGAAGTCCATAGCAAGAGTAGTCCCTCCGGACTATAATTCCTTGGAATTATAGTACAAGGTCTAACATTTCTACGAATAGATGTCCACAGAACTTATGTTCCTAGGACTACTATTCGTAGAAATGTTAGACCTACATGTAGGACTACAATTTCGAGGCATTATAGTCCGGAGGGACTACTCTTCCCACGGACCTGCATTCATTTTACACCGGTATTGGTATCGATACTTTTAACAACATATTAAGTTAAAACTTTAAGACTGCTCTCTGTTTCGACTCGGCACCTAGTACCTACGGCGATCTTAGGTAGATGTCTTCCATGTTTTTTAAACAACGAATTCTATAATTTTTTACTGAGGCACACTCGCATCATTGCATGCTTCATTGGAAATTTGAACAGACTGCTATCCAGTACTCAGAGAACACTCAAATATGGTCTTTCAATGTGCTACAAGGCCCTGTGTCTCGTAGTTAATTGAGAGACCATGTTCGAGTGTTGCTTTGGAATTAATAGGGGAGGGGGAGGGGGCACCAAGGTCGGGGAGACTGCCTCCTCACATTAATATAATTTGATTAATACTGCTTTCCGAGCTATCCGACAAGATTATTATTGTCCATACTGTGCTCCCAATATTATAGATGATCAAATCTTGGTCAATGGAAATTTGCGTACACCAGGTGTAAGATACGTCACCAATGGTTATCTCCCGAAAAAACGTCATATCGCCAGACATGTACAGCCAGGTGTCGCTCCGATGATTATTTATTTATGAACCCTGCTATGGGTTATCTGTTCAACATAAATTTATTATATATATTCATCTCATTAGGTTTTTATAAGAAATGCGAAATACATTGTTGCACAAAAAGTGAATTAAGGCCAAAGTTTCACAGCTATTTTCTTAATTCTGGCTTGTTTATCACGCAGTTATTCATAAAAAGACTATCATATAAAACTTTCATATCATACTATACACTCTGCCATTTGGATAAATGAAGGCCGGTATGAAATTCACACACACATATTGACGTTACAGATTGAACCTCTGAGTAAGTATCATGGTAACGTATCTTACAATCAACAAAATTAAAAATTGGCTCATCTCTATTAACTGAACCAGTACAACTAAAACGGTTTGTCTTAAAGGACAACACTGTCTTTTTCTAATTGATAGTAACCTTATTGCTGTAATAGAGCTTAATTAAACGTGATATGGTAGATATAATTTTTCATGAACTTTATTAGGGTATATATTTACTTTAAATGAGAATGGCCCTTTCCTCGTTCTGACATGCAGTAAATACTGCATCGAGAAGTATTCAGACCTAAAATGTGTGAAGCACTTCTCAGTAAAGTGATCTTCCTGAGAAGATGCAAAAGTTCTACCCGAAAAAAAGGTGAAGCGCTTGCATAATGTTGATCAGTTAGATTTCATACAACATTGTCTTTTCTGTGGTAATGAATCCCACCTCGTAAAGGACACCAAATACTCAAGTTGATGGAGGCCTGCTTATCAATTTTGGCAGATAGGCAACCAAAAGACCAATGTCTCACACAAATCTGAGATTCTGAACATTTGTTATCATAGATGGGACAAATGGGCTGAAGATATAAGAGTCAGAGTTCATGGCATTATCAGCACTGATGCTCGCTATCACATTGATTGCAGGTCAAAATTTGTGCATGCTAGAGCTATTGAGACTGCTGCCAAACAGCTTTGTTAGGCAGTATCCTCAGTCACCGAATCTGACATTTAGACTTTGAAGAGTCTGATATCGATCGTACATGAAAGAAGAGCAATCTGTCACGTGGAGTTCAGCTGATTTTTTTCAATTATTTGTTAGTTTTTGGTGGGTGGGGTGGGGCAATGGGGTGTTTGGTGGGTGGGGGTGGAGGTCATGCACACCCAACCAAAATTTCATATCTGAACTTTCAGATATGTATGGAAGCGATCACTTGACATTATCAACACCAAGAATAGCTACACTCCTGGCAGATGGAAACAGAGCAAATAACATTCTATGTCTCTTAGACTCTGATGAGTTTGATGTTCCAAATGCAGTCAGTTATTTAAAATAATGTCTGCCAAGAGATCAATAATATTGAGCTCAACAGAAAAAGTTATGACATTGACATCACTCAGGAGAAATCATCAGAATGTGAGAGCAACACTCTTCTTGAATTGCTAGCAAGTGTTTTGCCAAAGCTTGACCACACTCTACTGGCTCTTTTGATAGCAACATTGTAATGCCTATCGTTTGCAGTATCCCCACACAGCTACAGGTTGGACTTGTTGCCACATTGAAAGTCTCTTATAGGATGGTTTGGTGCTGATAGATTTTATTACAATAAACAAAATAGTATATTATGCATACATTATAAGCGGAGTAGACTGTACTGCAATTGTGAAGCATAAAGCAACCGAATCTGATTTTCTGTTTCTCTCAAATATTTTGAAGTGAGAGAAGTGTGCAGAGTTCAATGATGACAACGCTCATTTAACCCATGAGTCCCCAATTGCCCACATGGAGGCACAGTGGAGCTGTGTACTAAGGCATACTGTATGTCAATGGTGCACTTGCCTTCAACGAATGGTTACCCTGCTTGTGCAGAGTTGGTACATTGAGGAGTCTGACATTACTCACCGCTGCTCGATGGTTCTCTCTAGGTATTCCGGCTTCCTCCACCAGTAAAACTGTCTGACATTAGGTGACCCTGGCTGTCAAAAATGTTGTCAAATGACTATAAATAAATAAATAAATAAATAAATAAATAAATAAATAAATAAATAAATAAATAACCCGTGAGTTGGCATAGTTGCTTCAACCCAGAATGAAATCAGTCTATCTTGCCCCAATTGACATGACGCCAGCTGATCCCAAAACATCATTACAGCTGTGTGTAAAGTACAAAAGGTAAGTTCGTAATCCAGTCAAGAATACACTTCACAGGTGACCAGCAGTTATATAAGGTCGTGGTTCAAGTCTTGTGGGCATTTCTCAATAAATTTCAGTCAGTCATTCTACCCCAGGTTGGGTTGTATGTGTCTATGCATGAGTTTTGTTGGGGCTGTTGGCACATGGATTGTTAAGTCTTGCTTAGCTGAGATTCTGGAGTCTGTGTTCGGTGGCCCAAGTCTGTTCGTGACATCGGCAGTAAAATGATTCTCAGTAAAATGTTCCCACTTAACATAAGAGCCATGAGATTGTTAGCAGAAGATTTATTGAGACCTCTTTTTGAGCATGAAAACATTGTGACCTGAGTTCTCTCATCACTGCAGTATGATAGAGCAGAGAAAAGTTGAACCACCAAAATATGGCTGAACGCATTTCTGAAGCCAATATTCATCATGATGTTATATTTCTTATCAACCTTCCCTACAATTGTTTACTACAGTGGAAGTCCCTAACTCGGAAAATATACTCTCTATTTTGATCTTTCCCAAGCGATTTGGGAAAGAACAGTGGTGCAAAAGCACCAAGAAAAAATAAGCCAAAACTGGGTCAAGTGTTACCAGCGCACACCCAGTAGGGGACGCTCTTCTCTTAGTACAGATCCACAGCTTCCAGTACCAGTGCGCAGTCGTGTAACTAATGACTCATTCTTTTTTCTTCCGCTATCATGGAAAGACATGCGTCCATTTGCATTAAGAAACAGTGATAATTCAACTCATTGATAATGGTTACATGTGACTAGAATTATGGATCTGAGGATCGTATAATAACAGGACTGTGTTTTGTATATTCTCGTTATTAATTTAAACCACATTTTCATTGTATTTTGTATATTCTCCATGTTCGCGTGCGACTTTCGCGTACCATGCGGTTCAGACATATAATTTTTAGCTCAACTTTGGCGAAGCCAAATTTGAGCTTATGCCATGGCCCGTCGTCCATCTGTCCATCTGTCTGTCTGGCCATCTGTCTGTCTGGCCATCTGTCTGTCTGGCCATCTGTCCGTCTATCCATCTGTCCGTCAACAATTGGATATGGCTCGGGCTAGAGGCTGTATTTATGAACTGATCTTTACGAAACTTCTTGGGTACCTTTGTTATGACTGTGGGACGAGAACGATTGTTTTTGGGTGCGGTCCGAAATTCAAGATGGCTGCCAGCCACCATTTTGTACCGACGATGCAGAAATCTGTTTTTTGTACAGAACTTCCATATGAAAGCTCTGATTTGAATAATTTTTTGTATGAATGTTTAGTACCATGGGATATATCACATATAATACGGGTTTTTTTCTTGTGCGTAAATTATGCAAATTAGACTAACTTTGATGTTTTTTGGTGTTACTTTCAGCACTGTAAGTGCAAATGCCAATACGGCTTGGGCTAGAGGCCGTATTTATGAACCAATTTTTACGAAACTCCTTGGGTACCTTTGCTATCACCGTGGGACGAGAACGAGTGTTTTTGGGTCCGGTCCGAAATTCAAGATGGCCGATGGCAGCCATTTTGTACAAAATTTGGTGCAGTCAGATTTTTGCACAGAACTTCCATATGAAAGCGCTGATTTGAATAATTTTTTGTGTGAATGTTTAGTACCATGGGATACATCACATATAATACGGGTTTTTTTCTCGTGCAGAAATTATGCAAATTAGATGAACTTTGATTTATTCAGTGCTACTTATACACTGTAATTGCACATGTCAATACAGCTCGGGCTAGAGCCTTTATTTATGAACCGATCTTCACGAAACGTCTTGGGTACCTTTGTTATCACCTTGGGACGAGAACGAGAGTTTCTGGGTGCGGTCTAAAATTCAAGATGGCTGCTAGTGGCCATTTTGTACCGAAATTAGGTCTAATCAGTTTTTTGTACACAACTTCTATACGGCTCAGGCTAGAGGCCGTATTTATGAACCGATATTTACGAAACTTCTTGGGTACCTTTGTTATCACCGTGGGATGAGAACGAGTGTTTTTGGGTGTGGTCCAAAATTCAAGATAGCCACCAGCAGCCATTTTGTACCAAAATTAGTGCAATCAGTCTTTTGTACAGAACTTCTGTATGAAAGTTCTGATTTGAATAAATTTTTGTATGAATGTTTAGTAACATGGAATACATCACATATAGTACGGGTTTTTTTCTCGTGCAGAAATTATGCAAATTAGATGAACTTTGATTTATTCAGTGCTACTTATACACTGTAATTGCACATGTCAATACAGCTCGGGCTAGAGCCTTTATTTATGAACCGATCTTCACAAAACTTCTTGGGTACCTTTGTTATCACCTTGGGACGAGAATGAGTGTTTCTGGGTGCGGTCCAAAATTCAAAATGGCTGCCAGTGGCCATTTTGTACCGAAATTAGGTCCAATCAGTTTTTTGTCACAACTTCTATACAGCTCATATTTGTGAACTGATCTTCACGAAACTTCTTGGGTACCTTTGTTTTCACCTTGGGACAGGAATGAGTGTGTTTTGGGGTGCCTTTGTTATCACTGTGCTATGAGAACAAATATTTTGGGGTTCGGTCAGACCCACTCTGGGACTCAAAGATTTTTTTCTAGTTTAGCATCTGACTGTCACCCACCTTTACAATACTTTACCTATACATTTGTTACAGGCAACGGTCAGTATTTATGTACAGAACGTTACAATACTTTATATGTACCTTTGTTATCAGGTCATTACCTAGATGTTTGTCATTGCTGTGTCACATACTATACATGTACATGTCTTTGTCTTGACAAGTTGAGCTACAGTGTCATTGACACTTTCATTTGGTTGATAAATTTATGTTAGCCTTTTAGATAATATTATTATTATTAGAATTAGTAGTCAGTGGGGGGGCTGTATGGACAGGATTTCTCCTCTCTGTAGAGGGCAGAATTTCTGTTTTTAGCTCACCTGGCCTAAAAGGCCATGTGAGCTTTTTTCATCACTTGGCGTCCGGCGTCGTCCGGCGTCCATAAACTTTTCACCTTTAAATCTTCTTCTCTGTAACTGCTGAGCCGGTGTGAACCAAACTTGGCAGGAATGGTCTATGGGAGGTCCTCTACAAACAATCCTCATTTTGTTCCTGTCGGTTGAAAAACATGGCTTCCAGAGGCATTCTTTGATTCTGGTTGGTAGATTTTCAAACATCTTTTCTGAAACTGCCAGGCCAAATGTTTTGAAACTTCACATAAATGATGACTGGGACCCCCTCTACCAACGATCCTCATGTAATGTTGATTGGCTCACAAACATGGCCACAATTGCGGCTTATAGTTACTATAGAAACCCTATGAGAAATCACATTTTCATCATCTTCTCTGGAATTACTGAGCTGACATGATCCAAACCTGGCAGGGATAGTCTATGGGAGGTCCTCTACAAACGATCCTCATTTTGATCCCATGGGTTTGTAAACATGGCCGCCAGAGGCATTCTTTGATTCTGATTGGTGGATTTTGAAAAATGTTCTCCTCTGAAACCACAGGGCCAAATGTTTTGAAACTTTGCATGGTTGATGACTGGGACTCCCTCTATCAACAATCCTCATTTAATGTTGATCAGGTTGCAAACATGGCTTCAATTGTGGCTTATAGTTACTATAGAAATCCTATGGAAATCACATTTTCATCTTCTTCTCTGGAACTGCTGAGCTGACATGAACCAAACCTGGCAGGAATGATCTATGGGAGGTCATCTACAAACGATCCTCATTTTGTTCCCGTGGGTTGGAAAATATAGCCGCCAGAAGCATTCTTTGATTCTGGTTGGTGGATTTTCAAAAATCTTCTCTGAAACTGCCAGGCCAAATTTTTTGATACTTCACATAAATAATGCCTGGGACCCCCTCTACCAACCTTCCTCATTTAATGTTGTTCGGGTTGTAAACATGGCCGTAATTGCGGCTTATAGTTACTATAGAAATCCTATGGGAAATCACATTTTCATCTTCTCAGGAACTACTGAGCCGACGTGAACCAAACTTCGCAGGAATGGTCTATGAGAGGATGGAAATATGTGGCCGCCAGAGGCTATATTCTAATGCTTAACCCAATGCCTCTCCTGTCTGCATGAAGATCGGTACTGTCAGCAAAATACTTGTTTTTAGCTCACCAACTTAAGCGGTGTGAGCTTATGGCATGGCTCGATCGGTCGACGTCTGTGTCAGCGTCAGCATACGCATCCAATAATGTTAAAGCTTCTGTTTAGGTCCCTTACTTGCCCTATTTCCATATCATGGCTTTTATAATGCTGCTATATGATGATTATTATCATTTTACCATGATTTAACCCCTCATACCCTACATTTTAGACATTTTTCTTGACATTTTTAGTTGCGTTTAGTTTTCTGTTTAGCTCAGAATTTCATGTTTAACTTAGTGTTAAGGGTCAGCTGCTGTGCTCCTTCTCTTCCTATGGCACTTATATTCATCATACATGTTCCTCAGTTTCATTGTTCCATGATTAACCCCTCATACCCTGCATTTTAAACATTTTTCTTTACATTTTTAGTTGAGTTTAGTTTTCTGTTTAGCTCAGAATTTCATGTTTAACTAAGTGTTTTGGTCATCTGCTGTGCTCCTTCTCTTCCCATGGCACTTATATTGATCACACATATTCCTCAGTATCATTGTTCCATGATTAACCCCTCATACCCTGCATTTTAAACATTTTTCTTGACATTTTTATTTGCGTTTAGTTTTCTGATTAGCTCAGAATTTTATGTTTAACTTAGTGTTTATGTCAGTTTCTGTGTTTTACTTTTAAGAGGTTTTGTTTAGGTAAGCTTTGTCACATGTTATGAGCCTGTTTGATACAGTTCTTGTGTTTGCCAAAGTTACTATCAAAGAGGAATGTTGGTGAGCTATAGGGCGTTGGCGTCCTTCTTGTTCGAGAATCTGGTAAGGTTTGGTTCCAGTTTTCTCCACTGAGAACTGGGTAAAAAAAACAAAATATTTTGTATACAGTGCAAGTCAAAATAAGTTGTAGCATAACTGCAATAAACTAAGTAAACTACTGCTCCTGCCCTGACAAGATCAGAATCTGACATTTTCAGGAAAGCTATCAGTGAGAGCTTTCCAGAAAATGATGTCGGCTTCTGGTCTTAGCAGTGTAGGAAGAGAAAGATACATGGTTTATAGGATTATCCTACAATTTATTTTGACTACTACTGTAAACAAGTGCAGCTGTAATTATGTTAATACATGTATTACTCTCAAGTTACTCATCTGAAATACTGATTGATGACAGGTGTTTGGAAAGCATGGAAGTTTTATTTATTTTCTTTTCCCAGTAGCTGTCCAGTAAATTAAATCATTTAAGATATGACAAAATTGGAGTAAATGCGTTTCCTGTAATCCTTTACCTATCCAAAGCTATTTGAAAGAGAATATTGTCTGAAAAAATTGTAATTTTCAAAATATTTAACAATCTTTTACTGATTTTTTTTGTTGAAACAGAATTCATAAATGTGTGCATTTTCAAGAAATCTTCTTTGAAACTACAAGTCCAAATGTTTTGAAACTTAATGTGACTGATGACTGTAACCCCCTCTACCAATATGATCCTCATTTAATCTTCATCAGGTTTCAATTATGGCTGCAATTGTGGCTTATAGTTACTATAGAAACCCTATAGGAAATCACATTTTCATCTGAAAATACTGAGCCAATGTGAACCAGACCTGGCAGGCATGGTCTATGAGAGGTTCTCCACAACTGGATTCCTGTTGGATGAAAAACGTGGCTGCCAGAAGCATTCTTTGATTTTGATTGGTCAATTTTGAAAACTCTTTTCCTCTGAAACCACAGGGCCAAACGTTTTGAAACTGGGACACCCTCTACCAACGTTCCTCATTTAATGTTGATCATGTTGCAAACATGGCCACAATAGCAGTTTATAGTTACTATAGAAAAACCATATGAGAAACCCCATTTTCATCTTCTCTCTGGAATTACTGAGCCGACGTGAACCAAAACTTGCCAGGAATGGCCTATAGGAGGCCCTCCACAAACGATCCTCTTTTTGTTCCCTTTGGTTGCAAAATATGGCCACCAGAGACATTCTATGATTCTGTTTGATGGATTCAAATGTTTTGAAACTTCACGTGATTGAGGACTGGGTCACCTTCTACCAATGATCCTCATGTAATGTTGATATAATATTGCAAAAATGGTCACAATTGCAGCTCATAGTTACCATGGAAAGCCAATGGGAAATCTCATTTTTATATGTAGTTCCAGGTGAGCGATTACAGGCTCTTTAGAGCCTCTAGTTTTGGGTCCCTGTCAGCCGTCTGGGTTCCATTGTGTTCCCACTGGTCCTTTATTTTCTGCCACCTTTCTCTCGTAGTTGGGGGTGTTCTTCTGCTTTCTACATCTGTTGATTTCACCTTTTCTTCTACTGCTCTCAGCTCTGTTATGCCCAGGACTGTTCCTTGAGGGCAATGCCTTTTTCCCAAGCATGTGGACTATTCCCATGTTTCTTGTGCCACTTGTAATGGGTTTTCTTCAGATCGACCCCGTGGGCTCTGTGGGTCTTGGTCATCCAACTTTTGGGCTTCTGTGAACCATTTGGTGTATTCTCGTGGCGTTTTTTCTGATCCCACGGGAAAGGGGAATGTTGTCGTTTGGGGCCTCCCGACATGACCATGTCTGGTGAGAGTTATACCCCCTCCGTGGAGATGTGCAGTCTTTTCCTGTGGTGGATACTGTGGGAGCTGTTGAGTTGTCTGGTGAAGAGATGCCTGGTTCCGGAACTGTGGTCCCTTTCCAGTCGACATCTGAGCCTGTCACTAGGGTTGTGACTCCTCCTTTGGAGCTGAGCTCAGTTGCTCTCTCCACTTTTCCACCGGTTTCAACAGCTCCCGTCGTATCTGCTGCTACTGCTGTTCTGTCTGCAACATCATCGGTCATCGTTTCAGCCAGCCTCGCTTATCCCTGCAGGGGTCTGCAGAGATGTCTGGTAGTGTGGGCGTGGGATATCGGCCTCAGCCTTTCCTGACTTCAACTCGGCGAAGTCAGAAGGGGCTGCCGGCCGAACCCTCTGTGATTTATATTCACTCCTGATATATCTTTTTTCACCTTCAATCTGTACAGAGACGCTGAGCATTGCTCACGCTCACTCCGTTGTTTCCAATACAAACAATAGTTGCATTGTCTGCACTTGCATTGTTGCTGAATGACGAGCTTTCTGCACAACACACAGAATAACCACTACACTCATCACCCAAAATCACATATATTCTCTGGGTTCAAATACAGTTCTGCGGAAATGCGTGTATTAAAACTATCATTCGAGAACTGTGATCTAAAAACTTACAACTCCTTTCTTCTCAGTGATGATGTGATAAATAATATTAAATCTTTTGGCATCCTTCGCAAGAGACGAAATAAGAAATGCGGCAAACGACAACATAAACAATTTAAATCCCAAACTGTAAATGTTCAAAATCTTATCCCTATTAACTTAGTCACTGCCAATTCCAAATCTAACGATCTCAAGTTGTGCCTAGTGAAAGCTTGTTCGATAGTGAACAAAACTGCAAGCTCACTCGACACAATTGACGATAACAATACTTCAATATCCATGATAACTGAAACATGGTTAACTCCAGATGGCACATTGAATGTCGGTGAGATCATTGCCAACAGTAAAATTCTTACACACAACCTCAGGAAGTCACAGCGAGGTAGAGGTGAGGGTGTAATCTGTGATAACACTGTGAAAGTTAAGCATAAGGCATCTCAGACTTGGGTTACATTTGAGTGCATTGACACCATTGTAACAATCTACCCACACTCAGTCCGCCTCATTGTCATTTATCGCCCCCCACAGAGCTCCAAAAACAAATTCACTGTCAACCAGTTCATTAGCGAATTCCAAGACTTCCTAGGATGCATTACTGCCCTGCCAGGAAAATTCGTCATTGGAGATGATTTTAATTTCCATATGGAGAAGAAAACTTCCAGTGATTCTTTTAAAATATGTGATCTTATTTCTTCTCAACCTACTCACAATTGTTTACAATTGGCTGTAACGTAACTGCAAGCCCTACTTCGGAACTAACTCAAGCTAATAAACTTTTCCAAATGAGTTGGAAAAGTGGAAGAGTGCAAAAGCATGAAAAAAAAAGATCGAAAAGGGGTCGAGCGAGACCAGCGCTCGATATTACAGGTACTCTCTCTGCACACCTCTTTCATTTACCTAGCGCATGCGCAACAACCGTGATCTCAATTCATTTTTTTCCGTGCATGGTCGGAATTTTTGTGACTCGTGCTGCTCAGATTGTTTCCTTCATGAACAACTTGATTATTTTGCTAGCTATTATTGTTATTTGTGCAAAGTGGATTGTATCCTTTACTCAAGCTCAAAATTGATTGTATTTTATTATACTTATGCTTATTTTCGCTTGTATTCTCTTTACGTGTCTTGCTTTTTCCGCGTGCGAAAACACGATCACGTTGTTCGGTTTTCTTTCAGTGGGAAGCTTGATTCTTTGGATTTTTTTATAGGTTTTTTTCCCAATAGAAATTCTTCTGCCACCTTTTTGGACAATGCCTAAAACTATTGCTTGTCTTTCTTGTATGCAGGTGAAACATGTAGATGATGTTCACGGTACTTGTGTCACTTGCAACAATTGCTCTCAGGCCCATCCCTGTAGTGTTGTGGGGTTTGGTCTTCCAAGTTCTGGTCTTCCATGAACAAGGTGGTTCTAACCAGAGCTAGAACCCCTCATTTTCAGGGCAAAGGTAGCTGTGCCTCTTCGGATATTTCTGAGAGTGTACGTGGTGACTCTGTCACGCAGGATGTAGGACAGCCTATTTCGGTAGCAAATTCCTCTGCAACTGTTGGCGGTACTGGTGCTGGGATGCCTGAAGTGGGGACTGCAGTCTCTTTCCTTTGGCTCTGGAAGTCACCCTTGAGGCCACTGTTTTCATTGGGAGTTTTTCCGAGGTCAGCTCGCTCACTCTCTCCGATTTGCCACCTGCATCATCGGCAGTTGCTGAGGAAATTGTTCCTGCTGCTCCTATCTTGCATGATAGTGCTTCTGCCATCTCTTCCTGGGATGGCATGCAGTCTCGGGGGTCCGAGGCTCTATCTAGTGGTGTGTCTCTGGGCTCTCAGCCTTCTGTGGCTTCTCAGCGTAACTGTTCGGGTTTGCTGGCTGCCCGTCTCATCTGGCTAGGTTTGCTCCTGGTCGGTTGGGACTCTTGGTCGCTTCGGCAGCGATTCCTCGTTCCTCGGGTGAATCATTTGTTGTTCCGCCTTCCCCTGCTGGTGTGCTGACTAGCAGGATGGGGCTGGGACATTGGCAACCAGGGCCTTCTGTTCGGCAGAGGCCAGTGACGGCTCCGGTTAGCTGTCACTCTTGGGACCTTCCTCCGGTGATTTCTCACTGTGTCCCAAGTCTGGCTGTCGATTGATGCTTGTTGTCTCAGAGGATGAGTAGTTGAGGCCTTCTGTCGCGCAGAGGCCAATGGCAGGTTCCTGTCATTCTTGGGACAATCCTCCAGTGTCTTCTCATCGTGTCCCAGGTCCAGCTACCGATTGATGTACGCTGTCGGTCTCTCTAGAGGATTTGCAGACAGGGCCTTCTGTTTGGCAGAGGTCAGTGAATGCCCCTGGGCGTCACTCTTGGGACTGTCCTCCGGTGTCTTCTCACCATCTCCCTACTCTGACTGCTGATCGACGTTCGTCGTCGGTCCCTTCTGAGGATTTGGGTTCTTCTAGAAGGGTCCATTGGGAAGACACTCCATCAGACGCAGCTGCTCCGACAGATTCTCAGGTGAGCTGAGGCAGGCCGTTCTAGCGCTCACCCGGTTGCTTTCTAGCAACCCTCAAGTTGGCTCCCCTGTGCCTCCTAAGGCACAACCTCCTTTGGTCAGTCGCAGAGATTCCTCGCCTGGCCCTTTGGATGCTGATCAGCAT
Source organism: Pictodentalium vernedei (assembly GCA_031216915.1). Classification (NCBI taxonomy): domain Eukaryota; kingdom Metazoa; phylum Mollusca; class Scaphopoda; order Dentaliida; family Dentaliidae; genus Pictodentalium; species Pictodentalium vernedei. The sequence goes on from CM062297.1 coordinate 621,710,805, forward strand.
TCACAGGAGGTTTTGTCTGGTCAGCCCGAGTTGGGCTACATCTCTTCTGCCACAGAGGATGACAATCTGCTTGAAGGTGACGCCCCCCCCCCCCCCCCCCCCCCCCGTCAGTCTTGGGGCAGGCTTTAGATTTTGTCTTTGGCTTCTTGCCAGACATTCAAACTTCAGACCAGCCATCCGTGACCATCCGGCCGCTGTCCTCTGTGGAGTGCTGCAACCCTGTCTAGCCTTCTAGCTCTGGGGTTTTGCGCCCTCTGCAATCGGCTCAGGTTGTTGAGTCCTTCCAGGGCCTGGATGCCAAAATGTGTTCCAAGGCCCTGAAGGGTTCTTTCTTTTCACGATCTGATGCTTTTCTGCCTCCATCGTGGTTTCGTGTCTACGAATCCATCTGTCCACCAGTCTTCCAAGGGTTGACTACTGTGGACGAGGATTCTTCTTCCCTTGGGTTGACTAAGCCTAAGTCGGCAGTTCTTCCAATGTCGGTAGATGAATCTATGGTGGGCCTGTCTCGAGAGATGCTGGGCATGTTGTCTCTCGCAGACCACGTCGTCACTGCCCTGGCTGCCTATTTTCTGCCAGGGGAGTTTGATGATGCTCAGGCGCCTTTGCGTGTTTTGTCGCAGGCTCTTATGAACCTGACACGCGCTCTGCCTGTAACACAGATAATTTGGAGCTTGCACGCCAGGATGCAGTGTTGGACACTTCTCCATCCCTTCCTTCTGAACAGCGTGCTGTTCTGAGGTCTGCCTCTTTGGTTGGACCTCAGCTGTTCCATGGTTCCATAGGAGCTGTCCGTGGTGAGGTTCTTCGTCATTCGAAGGACCAGCTTTTGTTACGGCAGCTGGACCAACCTGCTGCTGCAGATGGTGGTCGTTCCAGGCTCGCCAAGCACTCAGCTGCGTCGGCCATGCCTTCGGTTCCTTCTGCTCAGAAGAACGCCAATGCGACCAAGCTCCCTGGCAGCCTCAGGGAGGAAAGTCTCAGGACTCTATTGCTTCCTGAGGGGGTGGTTTCTCCTCTCAGGGGCCTCGTCGAGGCCACAAATGAAGGTCCTCAACTCGATTCGCCTCCAGTCGGGGGAAGGTTGTCGCTGTTTTTTGACTGTTGGACAGAGATAACATCGGACCCTTGGGTCCTTGACGTCATCCAATCCGGTCTGCTACTGTCATTCCATTGACACCCCTGTTTATCTCGGGTGCTCCTCCCGACCATCTGGTGCAGGAGATCGACATTCTCCTCTCCAAAGTGGCGATCGAGGTGGTCACCCTTTCTCCGGGGTTCTACTTGAGACTTTTCTTGGTGCCAAAGAAAAACGGCCAGTTTCATCCTGTCATCGATCTGGGCGAGTTTGATGCTCTTTCTTTTCACGATCTGATGCTTTTCTGCCTCCATCGCGGTTTCGTGTCTACAAATCCATCTGTCCACCAGTCTTCCAAGGGTTGACTACTGTGGACGAGGATTCGATTAATCAGGGCGATTTTGCAGCCAGTATCATCCTAAAGGATGCCTATTTCCATGTACCCATTCATCTGGCGTCATGGAAATACCTTCGGTTCTCGTTTCAGGATCGTGTTTTTCAATTCAAAGCTCTACCGTTCGGTTTGAACCTGGCTCCTTGGGCCTTCACCTGACTGATGTCTCATGCTCTCTTTTCACCAAACTTAGTCGGCTGTGACGTCATCCTCCAATGGCACCACAATGCTGCAGTCCTGGAGTCCGATGTCCGACGGTTGCTTGGTCTACTGGCATCGCTGGGTTTCAGAGTCAGTTGCGAGAAGTCAGATCTCCTTCCTTCTCAGCAATTTCGTCATTTGGGAATGGTTTTTGACACTCTTCACAATGTGGTGTCGGTTCCCGATGCTCAGGCGATGATCCTTTCTGCCTTGACTCGGAACCTGCTCCTTCGGATGCTGGGCCTTTGCGGTTCGGTGACAGATCTCATTCCGCTGGGTCGCTTGTTTGTCCGACCTCTCCAACACTTCCTGTTGGATCATTGGCGTCCGAATGTGGATCCACTGGACCTGGAACTTCCTATTCCTCGGTCTATGGTTTGTCACCTCCACCCTTGGGCCGATGTTCCCTTGTTGACTCAGGGTGTCCTGTTGGATCTTCCTTCGGCCGATCGCATCCTTACTGCGGATTAGAGCGATCGGGGCTTGGGTGCGACATTGGACCCTCTCGGTCTGTCTACTCACGGCGAGTGGGACAGTGAGCAGATGGCCCTTCATATCAACCAGAAGGAGCTCCTTGCTCTTCTGTTGCGTTTTCAGCAATGGATCTCTCACCTGTCGGACCACACAGTCCTGCTTCTTTCGGACAACTCGACAGTGATGGCCTACATACGGAATCAAGGTGGCACACATTCGATTCCCATGTATCAGCTACCTCGGGATCTTCTGCTGTTGGCGCAGGATGTAAACGCTCGGGTGGCCATTCGGCACATTCACATACGTCTCAGCGTCCTAGCAGACTCCCTTTCCCGACGCGACAGTGTCCTTCCCACCGAATGGATGCTGCATCGGTCGGTGTTTCAGGTGATTTGCGAATGGTGGGGGCGTCCTCTTGTCGACCTTTTTGCCACTCCCTGGAATCATCAGGTAGAGACCTTTGTCTCCCCTTGTCCGGTTCCACTAGCCCTTGCGGTAGATGCTCTGTCTCTGGACTGGACAGGTTGGATTGGCTATGCCTTCCCTCCTGCACTGATTCTTCCTCAGGTGTTGGCGAAGATTTGCGCTTGCAGTTGCAGGGTCATTCTGATCAATCTGCTGCGGCCTTTGTTGGCAGATCGGCCCATTCGTCTACCTCAACGCTGCGATCTTTTTTCCCAGCATCGGCCCAGGAAGTATCACAACAACCTGGCGAGCCTGTCCCTTCACACTTGTCTTTTATCAGGTCCTGTCTCTGATGTAGAGGTTTTTCCAGACGAACAGTGGAGTGCATTTCTGCATCATGGCGACATTCCACGACTTATGCTGCTAAGTGTAAGGTTTTCGGCTGCTTGTGTTCAGCTCAACATGTGGATTACCGTACTCCGTCAATTGCTCAAATTGTGGATTTTCTGGTATACCTTTTTGACTCCAAGGGCCTCCAGTCTGTTACTAATAAGGGCTATCGGTCTATGCTGTCAGATACTTTCTCTTATGTGAGAAAGTGGTGCATCGGTCATAATCTCTTTCTCTCCAAATTGATTCGGCACTTTTCTCTGAAGAGGCCTCGAGTTTTGCATCTTACACCCAAATGGAACTTGGCATGGGTGTAACATTGTTTGGCGGGAGCGCCATTCGAGCCTTTATCTGAGACCTATATGCGTTTTCTCACATATAAAACTGCTTTCCTTCTAGCGTTTGCTTCTGCCAGACATGTCAGTGAGCTTCATGCGCTTTCTGTTGATTCAGCTTTCTTCAGGAATGAGGCTAACAGTGTAACCTTCACTACTGATTGCTCTTTTCTGGCCAAGAATCAACTTCCTGATTCGGTACCTCCTCCCATCTGCATTTGGGCTCTCCCTGCTGTCGATGGCCGGAGGCCTATTCTTTGTCCTGTTCGTGTGATCAAGACTTATCTCAATCGCACACAGTTCATTCGGAGGGGTCGGAAGAGATTCTTTCTGTCTCTCATTCCTGGGAGGCAGTCTATCTCTTCCCATTCTATTTCCAGATGGATCTGTCTTGCAATCAAGCTGGCTTATTCCAGTTTGTCTGCTTCGGATCTTGTTTCGAATCGGTTTAATGCTCATGAGGTACGTGCCATTTCTACATCCTCGGCGTTCTCCAATTCTGTATCACTCAGGGATGTTATGAATGCGGCTTACTGGAGGAATGCTTCTACTTTCTCCTCCTTTTATCTCTCGTTGCTGCTCAGGCTGTTGTGCACCCTCGTTAAATGTGTATTTTCAGGTTTGTGCTTCACTCAGCCTTATTCTTTTCAGGTGCTTCATTGTTTCTTCTTTTACAGGTTTCGCTGTCATTCTCTGCCCTCCTTGCATTTCTTTCTGCTGCGCTTGTTGGTATTGGTTATGTGATTCACCTCCTCCTATTGTTTATTCAGCCAATTGTAAACAATTGTGAGTAGGTTGAGAAGAAATTAAATTTTTTTAGTAATTTTGTTTCTTAACATACCTACCGCAATTGTTTACTGGAGGCCCCCCTCCTTGGGGATATCTTTGATATCGGTACCTCCCCGCTAAATCACAAACTTCTCGTTGGCGGAAATTCAGAAGTGATGTCATGGTTGTTGCGCATGCACTCGGTAAATGCAAGAGGTGTGCAGAGAGAGTACCTGTAATGTCGAGCTCCGGTCTCGCTCGACCCCTTTTTAATCTTTTTTTTTCATGCTTTTGCACTCTTCCACTTTTCCAACTCATTTGGAAACGACTCATTTGGAAAAGTTTATTAGCTTGAGTTAGTTCTGAAGTAGGTCTTGCACTAACATTACAGCCAATTGTAAACAATTGTGGTAGGTATGTTAAGAAACAAAATTTACTAACAAATTTCAATTTCAATGAATTTACGCCAACATGTTCGTGGCACTACCCATAAAGATGGCCACACATTAGATCTGCTGATCACCAGAGAATCCGAAGCTGATCTTGTTGAAAATGTACTAATTGTTGACCCTGCAGTGTCTGACCATTTTATGATTATCTTCGATTTGGCACTTCCTTGTCCTTCCCCTGTCCGGAAGAAAGTCACATACTGCAAGTACCGAAGTATTGACCTTGCCAAGTTTGCAGATATTATTGCTTCATCTCCCGTCGCTAAAATTAACGAGATGTAAACTGTTGACAGCATTGAATACATCCTCACTGGCTCACTTCAAGGAGTTATTGACAAGTTTGCGCCTAAGCAAACACTCACTTTTAGCGTACACCCTTGCTCACAGTGGTTCAGTGATGAGATTAAGCGGGCAAAAGATTTACGATGCAAACTAGAGCTTCAGTGGCAGCAAACGAAACTATGTGTTCACAGAGAGATGTTTGTCAACCAGAGAAATGTTGTTAACAAACTGGTCAAATCCACGAAACAGAAATACTTTTCAGACTTATTGTCAGCTAATGTTAATTCCCCTAATGCACTGTCTGTCTTTCTTGAGAAGCTTCTGTGTCATCAAAAGACAACCATACTCCCAGAGCATTCGTCATCCAAAGACCCTGCAAATAGATTTTCTTCTTTCTTTTCTGAAAAATTGAGATTTTCAGAGCTTCGCTTGATACAAACTCACAATCTGATCTTCGACAGATGGTCGACATGCATGCACCTGTGTTGAAGCTGTTGCACAGTTGTCCCATTTCAAACCTTTGGCTACAGCAGATATCCAGAGATTAATATCCAAGGCACCATCTAAGCAATGCATGCTAGATATCATTCCAACTTGGTTGTTAAAAGCATCTCTTTCAGAGTTAACTACACCCATCTTGAAACTGGTCAATGCCTCCCTCCAGTCTGGCATCTTTCCAACAAGCATGAAACATGCTTTAGCAAAACCTCTTCTCAAAAAGCTAACACTTGACCCAGAGTTTCTGAAAAACTACCGACGGTCTCTAATCTTCCATTCCTATCAAAGATTGAGCGTGCAGTGGCTTCTCAGCTGAATTCTCATTTGGCAGCTGAAGTTAACCAATCTGCATACAGATCTAATTGCAGTACAGAAACAGCGCTTCTAAGGGTCCAAAATGATATCCTCCTATCCACGGACAGGCACAACCTAACATGTCTTGTTTTGTTGGATTTAAGTGCCACTTTTGACACCATAGACCATAAAATACTTATTGAAAGACTGGCAGTGAGAATAGGCCTTACTGACCGAGCACTTAATTGATTTTCGTGAAAGACTGGCAGAGAGAATAGGCCTTACTGACCGAGCACTTAATTGGTTTTTGTCGTACCTTAATGGTCGCACACAGAGTGTCCTTATTGGCAGTGAGTCGTCAGACAAGGTCACACTATGTTTTGGCATCCCTGAAGGATCGGTGTTGGGTCCCCTACTGTACACTGTCTATGTCTAACCTCTCAGTGACATTATCCGAAGCCATGGCCTTGATTTTCATTTATTACACAGATGACACACAGCTGTATATTAATTTTACTCACACCTTTCAGCCTGAAGCATGCAGTAAGATTGAACTTCGTATTTCAGACATCAAGGCATGGATGACTAAAAACTTTCTTAAATTGAACGATGACAAGACAGAAGTAATATATATAGATCTACCTCATTAACTTTCAAAAATATCCAAACTGTCCCTCAATATTGGAGGTTCTACGGTAAAACCCAGTAGCTGTGTTTGGAACTTAGGTTATTTCATGGATGAAAATTTGGTGGCTGATGAACATATCAAACATGCCTCTTGCAGTGCATTTTTTCATCTTTGAAATGTTAGCAAAATTCAACTCTTCATTGATACGCAGACGTCACAACAGCTTGTCCATGCCTTTGTTACCAGTTGCCTCGACTATTGCAACTATCTTCTGATTGGCTCAAAAACATCTATTCTTGAAAAGCTACAACACATCCAAAATTGTGCTGCACGGATCATAACCAGAACTCAAGTGTACTGCCATATAACATCAGTACTCTCTGAGTTAAAGCAAAGAATTCAATTTAAAATTGTCCTTTTGGTGTTTAAGTGTATCTCGGGATCTGCACCATCCTACCTGTCCAATCTGCTTACCATCCACAAACCACCAAGGTCTCTTAAGTCATCAGGTCAACTCAATCTGGTTCAGCCCACATCTAAATTTACTAGTACTGGTGATAGGGCCTTTGCGGTTGCTGGCCCAAGGCTTTGGAATTCTTTTCCAATCAACATAAAAAATAGTAAGTCACTTGAATCATTCAAGTCTGGTACTAAAACCTACCTTTTTCGTAAGGCATTTCCTTCAGTGGTCTTTTAATTTTGGTCATAAACAGACATTACCAGGTGTGTGAGTGTAACTGAGTCAGTGAGGATTGCCTCGTTGCTAGTCAGGTCACACTCACATACATGTTTTGGTAAAGTTGTAGTTTGTTTTTTTTTTATTTTGTTTTAATTCAATACCCTTTTTGTTTTAGGTTCTGTTGCTTTTATCACCCTTAGTTGCTGATGTGGCGTTTGGGCACCAATAAATGATAATAGTGATCCATGTATCAATGTATCTGTGAGAGAATGTACGTGTATGTGTGTACATGTATGTATGCAATTATTGTACAGCCATTGAGCACCGTGTGTGAATTCTAGGCTTTAAAATTATTATTATTATTATTATTGAATTTTCCGGCAAATTGCCTGAAGAATTGGCTCCTTCCCGACTCAGGGGTGGGTGGGGGTGGTGGCACAGCCCTCCTGACACACCGGACTACATGCCTATGTTTCATCTGTACTTATTTTTTCCAAAGCAGAAAGGACATGGCTCGTTTTGCTTTCCATGAAAATATTCAGTAATTATTGAAGAGCAAATTTGTTTTATATGTTTTGGTGTCCTGCTTTATCTCAAATATCTGTTTTGCTGTTTTCAAAACTGATCGATAGTTTTGTGTACAATACAGTTTGCCTTTTTACATTAAAAAGATGGGAAATCCTGTAATTTGTCCAATAAATTACAATTCTCTAGTTTAATATTTGATATACAGCATCCTCAGTGGTGTCAGATTCAAGTTTATTCAAATCATCACCCTAAATTCATATATGGGGTCCTTATGGGAACCAAAATTTTAATCTAGTACAATATGAAGAAATTTTTTTTAAATATTCTGCAGATACTCCAGTCAGAATCTCTACCAATCAGGCATCTAGCCATTTTAACCCTTTCAATTTTTTTACTCTGTATTCTGTGGAAATTGGTAATATTCTGTTCATATGAAACATTTGTAATAAAGCAGTTTTCGTGCAGTAACTTTGAGATGTTTGGCAGTGCTTGTTCTCTCAATCCACTGCCCGGATCAGTGAAAAAGAACATGAAAGTGTGAAGAATCATTGGGCCTTTAGGTACTTTAGGGCCTCCTGTTTCTTTTTATTTTTAGCTCACCTTGACAAAGTCAAGCTGAGCTAATCTCATCGCTCTCCGTCCATCGTCTGTCCGTCCGTTCATCGTCCATCAATACCATGTTTTGGTCTTCTCCAAAACCACTGGGCCAATTCTAGTGAAAGTTTGTGTGAGTGATGGTCCCATTGTAGTTTTGTTCAAGTCAACATGCCCAGCCCCATACGCAGGGGGTGGGAGAAAATGCTCCAAAATAGTTTTAAAATCTTCTTCTCATAAAGCAGTGGGTACAATGACTTGATATTTGTTATGGAGCTTCTTTTTGAGGTGTAGAATCAGATTTGTTCAAACGAAGTTTGTGAAGCAATATTTGGCTTTGTAATGGAAGGGGTAAGATTTTTGGCCCCACCCAAAATTTCTATTTTCTGAACCGATGGTCCGATTTGAACCAAATGTGATATGTGGTATTATTGGGTCATAAGTACTTGACTCGTGCAAAAAACAAAATTCCTGCATCCCCATGGGAACCCCAGGAGCTAAAAATAGAAATATTTTCAAACGCCTATATTTCCCAAACCACACGGAACAGAGAGCTGTAATTTGGTATGAAGCATCCTTAGGACCAGTAGAATTGAATGGTAAAAAAAAATTGCCATCGGTTATGTTAGGGTGTTCTGTAGAGGGCATCGAAAAATGCTGAGTCAGCATATTTACAAACATTTAAACTCTTTTCTCCAGAACCAGTGGTCAGAATCTTTTTATATTTGGTATACAGCATTCATAGGGGGGGGGGGGGGGGGGCGGGGGGGGGGGGAGGGGGTTTGGGGTCAGATACAAGTTTATTAAAATAAAGCCCATTGGTTCATATTTGGGCTCAATACAGGAGCCTGAATTTTTAACTTAGGGCAATATGGGGAATATTCCTTAAAAATCTTCTTCTTTAGAACCACCAGTCAGAATCTTTTAATGTTTTTATACATAATGGGGGGGGGGGGGGGGGGGGGGGGGGGGGGGTCAGATTCAAACTTGTTCAAATCGGGTCCCTAGGTATATATTTGGGGCTCACTATGGTAGCCCAAATTTTAACTTAGTGCAGTATGAGGAAATTTCTTTAAATATCTTCTTCTTCAGATCCACCAGTCAGAATGCTTTCATATTTGGGATACAAAATCTCTAGGGAGGTCAGATGTAAGTATGTTCAATTCGAGTGCCTGGGTTAATATTTGGGCGCCATATGGGAACCTGAAATTTAGCTTAGTACAATGTGAGGGAATTTCTTCAAAAATCTTCTTCAGATTCACCTGTCAGAATCCTTTCATATTTTGTTTACAACATCTCTTGGGGAGTCAGATTCAAGTTTGTTCAAATTGGTTCCCTGCGTTAATATTTGGGCTCCCTATCATAGCCCGAATTTTAACTTAGTGCAATATGAGGATATTTCTTTAAAAATCTTCTTCAGATCCACTAGTCAGAATGCTTTCATATTTGGAATGCAACATTTCGGGGGGGGGGGGGGGGGGGGGGGGGGGGGGGGGGGGGGGGAGGTCAGATTCAAGTTTGTTCAAATCAGGTCTGTAGGTTAATATTTGGACTCCCTATGGTAGCCCAAATTTTAACTTAGTGCAATATGAAGAAATTTCTTTAAAATTTTTCTTCTTCAGAACCAACAGTCAGAATGCTTTCATATTTGGTATACAACAGCTATAGGGAGGTTAGATTCAACTTTGGTCAAATCGAGAGCCTGGGTTAATATTTGGGCTCCCTATGGGAACCGGAATTGGCCATGTGGCTGAAGAATTAGATTAGAAATTTTGTATTCAGTACCCTCTTGAGGTGTGTAACTATAGATTAATCCAAATAGGTTGTATGAAGGGGCTTCATAGGGGAGCTCTACATTTTACATTATGATCAACTGAAGAAAAGGCATGATGCTCGGAGTACTTTTGTCACTCCTGAGAGGCTCAAGGCTTGACAGTGTATCCTATGAAGATGGATTGCTTAATGTAGACTCATTCTTGGACTCTGTTTATATCGTGTTCTGTTCAAGGTGAGCGCTTCAGGCCCTGTGGGGCCTCTTGTTTATTTTTTTCTGTTACTGTTATCCCCAAAATCATAAGCAATGGTTGGAAAAGTACAAAAATGAAGTAGGACAGGAAGAGGTGCAATCAAACATGTAAGATGTTTATTAATCCAATATCAATCTTGTTCATTTCCCACATAGTTTTAACTCACCTGACTGAAAGTCAGGGGGAGCTTAAGTGATCACTTTCAGATACAAGTTTGTTCAAATCAAGCCCCTCAGTTCATATTTGGGCTCAATAAATGAGCCTGAATCTTAACTTAGGGCAATATGGAGAATAAGCTTTAAAAATCATCTTCTTAAGAACCGCTAGTCAGAATCTTTTAATATTTGGAATACATCATTGTTACGAGGGGCAGATTCAAGTTTGTTCAAATTATGGGGGTCCGAATTTTAACTTAATGCAAGTGCAATATGGGGGATAAGCTTAAAAAATCTTCTTCAGATCCACCAGTCAGAATCTTTTGATATTTGGTATACAGCATCGTTAGGGAGGTCAGATCTAAGTTTGTTCAACCCAAGTCCCCGGGTTAATATTTGGGCTCCCTATTGGAGCCTAGATTTTAAGTCAAAGCAATATGGGGAATAATATTTAAAAATCTTCATTTTCAAATCCACCACTCAGAATTTATTTATATTCGGTATATGCAGTGTTCGTAAGCAAATGAAAAGTCCTTGAATTTAGACCTTTTCATTGAAAAGTCCTTGAATTTGTTTATATTCTTGAAAAGTACTTGATTTTCCACCACCTTTCTTGAAAAGTACTTCAATTCAGTTTACCTACAACCTTTGAGACCATAACTTTCATGCTAATTGACCACCTTGCATATGTGTGATGAGTCAGATGACATAAAATCGGTCAGAGATGCACACAAGAGACCGCATCTCTTTTATCTCGGTACAATGGTCATGAACTGGAATTCCCGGAATTTGAGTTATGTCGTAATTTTATCACAAGAACCTCTTTCCTTCTGAAGGAATTCCTAGGAGAGTTGATCAATTAGAATCATCCTCATTGCAAGTTGACATAGTAATAGTAAATTTTATTCAACAGAATATAAAAGTACAAAGTGACAATAGTTAATAAGGAAATAACGATATTCTGTTGGGAAGCAGCATGGCTAGATTGGCCGTCTCCCTGCTGCCTCCATCAGTATAAACATGGAGGTATGTGTGTCAAAAGAAGTGATAAACATGAAGGTATGTGTGTCAGAAGAAGCGATTTTATTTTCCATGAGAAGTTGTCGTAACATCAAACACGTATGTATTCGTTATCCTTAAATTTGGTTTTGTTCCGAGACAGACCAGTCTTACATCAATCTCTACAAGAGTATCGGAGCCAGACAAAAATAGCGGAGTTGAGCATGCTCTCGGCATCATGGCAACTGGACAAAGACTGAATTAAGACAAGATAAGGAAATGAAGATAGGAAAGTATTTTGTATTCCTCTTTAGTGTTATGATTATCTTCATTACCCCACCAGGGACTCATTCAGCCGCAGAGCATATTTACTTATATACCACGCGTGTTCTCAATTGTAAAGCCCTGGAGCACATTGTGGAACTGAGGCTATGAACTTTATTATTATTGTTATTATTCACCTCCGCATCATCACAACCTCGGCAAGAGCATATTCATAATGCGGTGAAAAAAAATAAAGCATGGTTCTGAATGAAGATGTGTTAGGAAAGTAGAGATGAAGCAAGGTAGGATGAGCTGAAATAAGATTAGATAACATTATATGAGATAAGAAAAGATGAGATGAGATAACAGACCAAAGGTTGGAGCCTAACCTTCATTGAAGTTGAACAAATTGGCTGGACTCAAAAAAGGTTTCGTACAGTACAGGGGACGCTAATTGTATTGTCCCATTGAAGGAAGGATGGAAACATCGAAGGAAGAAAACATTTCCGTAAAGTATAATGCACTAGAATAATGAACAAGTCATTAAAATACCCAGTGTCGAGTGCATTATTACAAAAAAAAAAAAAAAAAAAAAAAAAACCACACGATCTGTCAAAATGACCTCTCACCTCTTCAAACAACAACTGTGTACGATCAACACACAACTGCACATCATCTCCAAGAATGCCAAGCCCTCCAGGAAATAATGACCAGCCATTGCATTAACATATGTCACGAAAAACTGCTGTTTTCGTTATCTTCAATACACATTTTTAGCTCACCTGAATGCAAGTCAGTGTGAGCTATTTCCATCACTTGGCATCCGTCGTCCGTTAACTTTGGAAACTTGTCTTCTTCTTCAAAACCACTGGGCCAAATTCAAACATATATTGCACAGACCATCTTTGGAGAATATCCTTTCTATTTTGATCAAATGAAGCGGCTGCCATCTTTGGGCTGTGGTTAATGCCCCAAAAGCCTAAAAATCTTTTAAAATCTTCTCATGAACCAGCAGAGAGAATGCTCGATATTTGTTATGGAACATCCCTTGGTGTTGAAGATTAAAGTTTGTTCAAGGGAAGTTTGTAGGTCAGTATTTGGGCTCTCTGTGGGAACATACCCATTTTGGGCTCCGCCCAAAATTTGTATTTCAAGAACCAATGGACCGATTTGAAACAAATTTGGCATGTAGTATAAGTAGGTCCTAAATACTTGATTGATGCAAAAAAAAAAAAAAAAAATTTCAGTGCCCCGTGAGAACCCCAGGGGCTAAAAATAGGAAAAAATTAAAACACACATATTTCCAAAACCACGTGGAACAGAGAACTGTTTTTAGCTCAACTTGACAAAGTCAAGCTGAGCTATTGCCATCACTTCTCGTCTGTCGGCGTACGTACGTACATACCTTAGTACATTAGTACGTTAGTACGTACGTCCACAATTTCCTTTGGCACACCTCACAGGTCACATTTATGATCAGATTACTTTGAAACTTTGTATGCTTGTTTGGGGTGACCTCTAGATGGGAGCTATCGATTTTCTTCAATTTCCATCAAAAAATGTTGCCGCAGCCAACGTTCTTAGAACTTAGTTTAGTCAAACCACAATATTTCCCTTTGGCACACCCTACAGGGCACATTTATGATTTGATTGCTTTGAAACCTGGTATGCTTATTTAGGGTGACCTCTAGATGGGAGCTATCGATTTTCTTCAATTTCCGGCAAAAAATGTTGCCACGGCCAACGTTCGTAGAACTTAGTTTAGTCAGACCTCAATATTTCCCTTTGACACACCCTACAGGGCACATTTATGATCAGATTGCTTTGAAACCTGGTATGCTTGTTTGGGGAGACCTCTAGATGGGAGCTATCGATTTTCTTCAATTTCTGTCAAAAAATGTTGCCGCGGCCAACGTTCTTAGAACTTAGTTTAGTCAGAAGACTCAATATTTCCCTTTGGCACACCCTACAGGGTACATTTATGATCGGATTGCTTTGAAACCTGGCATGTTTGTTTGGGGTGACCTCTAGATGGGAGCTATCGATTTTCTTCAGTTTCCGTCAAAAAATGTTGCCGCGGCCAACGTTCTTAGAACTTAGTTTAGTCAAACCACAATATTTCCCTTGGGCACACCATACACTGCACATTTATGATTTGATTGCTTTGAAACCTGGTATGCTTGCTTAGGGTGATCTCTAGATGGGAGCTATCGATTTTCTTCAATTTCCGGCAAAAAATGTTGCCACGGCCAACGTTCGTAGAACTTAGTTTAGTCAGACCTCAATATTTTTCTTTGGCACACCCTACAGGGCCCATTTATGATCAGATTGCTTTGAAACCTGGTATGCTTGTTTGGGGAGACCTCTAGATGGGAGCTATCGATTTTCTTCAATTTCTGTCAAAAAATGTTGCCGGGGCCAACGTTCTTAGAACTTAGTTTAGTCAGAAGACTCAATATTTCCCTTTGGCACACCCTACAGGGCACATTTATGATCAGATTGCTTTGAAACCTGGCTTGCTTGTTTGGGGTGACCTCTAGATGGGAGCTATCGATTTTCTTCAATTTCCATCAAAAAATGTTGCCGCAGCCAAAATTCTTAGAACTTAGTTTAGTCAGACCACAATATTTCCCTTTGGCTCACCCTACAGGGCACATTTATGATTAGATTGCTTTGAAACCTGGTATGCTTATTTACAGTGACCTCTAGATGGGAGTTATCGATTTTCTTCCATTTCCATCAAAAAATGTTGCCACGGCCACTGTTCTTAGAATTTAGTCTAGTCAGACCACAATATTTCCCTTTTGTACACCCTACAGGGCACATTTATGATCGGATTGCTTTGAAACCTGGCATGCTTGTTTGGGGAGGCCTCTAGATGGGAGCTATCGATTTTCTTCGGTTTCTGTCAAAAAATGTTGCCACTGGCAAAAAAAAATGACATTGGTACCAATGATCTTCAATTTTGCCATTTCATTTATAACTTATCAAGTTCAAGTTTGTCAAGTTGAGCTACAGTGTCATTGACACTTTCATTTGGTTTGAGGCATCCTTAGGAACAGTAGAATGGAATGGTAACAAAAATTGCCATCGGTTGTGTCAGGGTGTTCTGTTGGGGGGGGGGGGGGGGGGGGCATAAAAAAAAAATGCTGAGTCAGTATATTTGTAAATTTTTAAACAATTTCTTCTCCAGAATCACGGATCAGAATCTTTTGGTATTTGGTATACAGCATCCATAGGGGTCCGATAAATGTGTGTTCAAATTAAGCCCCTTGGTTCTTATTTGGGCTCAATACAAGAGCCCAAATTTTAACTGAGTGCAATTTGTGAGCAATAATCTTTAAAAATCTTCAGATCCACCAGTCAGATTCTTTTGCTATTTGGGAATCCTTTCATATTTGGTATGTAACATCTCAGGGTGTATGTGTGTGTGTGTGGGGGGGGGGGGGATTCAAGTTCAGGTTTGTTCAAATAGGGTCATTGGGTTAATATTTGGGCTCTTTATTGGAGCCCAAAGTTTAACTTAGTGCAATATGGGAATCTTTCTTAAAAAAAATCTTCTTCATCAGATTCACCAGGGAGAATCCTTTCATATTTGGTATGTGACATCTCTGGGGGTATAAGATTCAAGTTTGTTCAAATCGAGTCCTTGGCTTAATATGTGGGCTCTCTATGGGAGCCCAAACTTTAACTTAGTGCATTATTATTATTTAAAAAACTGCACAGATGAGAATATTGTTTTTTGGTATGCAGCTTCCTTAGGTCCAGTGGAATCAGATGGGTTAAAAAACTTGCTATTGATTTTGTCATGGGGTGTCATATGGGGATGCCCATTTTAACACTGTTGGCAGTTGGAAAATGCTGAGTCATCATCTTTCTTGTACTCCATCAACTAATTTGAAACATGTTTTCTTCTTTAAAACAACGAGGCCAAATTCATTCATTTATGACACAGATCTTCTTTAGAATATACCCTTTCTACTGTGTTCAAATGAAGCTGCTGCCTTTATAGGGCTGGTGGAGTTTACTCTTCTGATTTTTTTTCCCAAAAGTTGCTATGCCCCTTGGGGTGGGGTTAATGCTCCATAACCCATAAATGCTTTAAAAATCCTCTTCTCATAAGCCTCTTGCAATAATGCTTAGATTTCGGGAATGGAACTTACTAAGTGATGCAGATTCACTTTTTTTCAAAGGAGCTCAGTATGTCTACATTTGGGCTCCCAAATTTGGGCTCCACTCAAAATTTCTATTTCCAGAACCAATGGGGAGATTTGAACCAAATTAGTCATGTGGTATATAACCGGGTCATACTTCAATTATGCCCAATTTTTGTTTTCTTTTTTTTTTTTGAGACTTCACAAAACAGAACTTTTTTTTTGCCTTGGAAGCTTTCTTAGGACCAGCAGAAATGAACGGCCAAAAAAGTAGCCTTTGGTTGTGTCATAGCAAATCAAAAAATTGCTCCTACTACTGGTCACTTACTGACACGCTCATCTCTTTTGACAACTTGAGCCAGGTGAACGTTTTAGGCTCACTTGAGCCTCTGGTTCTTTTGATTTCAATGTATAATGGCATACTTGAAGCCAGCGAATTCAAGTGATATACGTTTAAAAAAAATTGAAACATTTGATTTGAGGACTCAGGATAGTTATTGGAAGTGATCGTATTTAAATAAAATATGCAGCTTTTATTGATATAAAAATAAGGGTGGTATTTGATGACAAACCACAGATGATTAATTATGTATATGGAAAATGCAGTCCTCTCAACTTGGCGCAAAATGAGTTGAGTGTTTTTATCGGGTATCATTGAAATATTTTTAACAGATGAATTACTGATTCAATGAGTTGTGAGAATGCGAAAAAAATATGCATGTATCATTCTATAAGGTAGGTTGTGAAAAGAATTTTGCGTTTGGTGAAATAATTTTTTAGAAGTTAACTTTATGGCATTTCCTAATTTTGTGTCATATTAAATACGTTACAAAATCGACTTGATGTGACAGGCCATCCCAACAGTATGCACAGTACATTGTAGCTCTCAATAATTGTCCCTGAAAATCGTTGACACAGTCCTTGAAAAGTGCTTAAATAGTGCTTGGATTTGATTCTCGGATATCTGTACGAATGCTGAAACAACATCCTTATGGGGGTTAGATTCAAGTTTGTTCAAAGCAAGTCTCTCAGTTATTTTGGAGTCCCAAATTTTAACTTTGTGCAATATGAGGAATAATCTTTTAAAATCTTCTTCACATCTTGCAGACAGAAACTTTTGATATTTGGTATACATCATCCTTAGGGAGGTTAGATGTAAGTTTGTTCAAACCAAGTCCCTGGGTTAATATTTGGTCTCCCTTTTGGAATAATCTTTAAAACTCTTCTCCAAAAACACTTGTCAGAATCCTTACAGGGGTTGGATTCAAATTTGTGCAACTCAAGTCCATCGTTTGATAATTGGGCTCCCGTTGGTAGCCCAAATTTTAACTTGGTGCAATATGGTTAATGATCTTTAAAAATCTTCTTCAGATCCACCATTCAGAATCTTTTAATATTTGGTTTACTGCATCCTTTGGTAGGTCAGATCTAATTTTGTTCAAACTAAGCCCCTTTGTTAATATTTGGGCTCCCCATTGGAGCCTCAATTTTAACTTAGTCCGATATTAGGAATAATCTTTAAAACTCTTCTTTTCCAGAACCACTTGTCAGAATCTTTTGATATATGGTATACAGAATCCTTACAGGGGTTGGTATCAAGTTGAGATTGAACTTTGTTCAAACCAAGTCCCTGGGTTTATATTTGGGCTCCCTATGGGGTGCTGAATTTTAACTCCGTGCAATATGAGGGACATTTTTTAAAATCACCTTTTTCAGATCCACCAATCAGAATCTTTTGATTGGTATAGAGCCTTCTTAGAGTGGGTCAGATTCAAGTTTGTTCAAAACAAGTCCCAGGGATCGTATTTGGGCTCCCTATGGGAAGTTGAACTTCAACTAGGTGCAATATTACGAATATTCTGTAAAGATTTTCTTCTTCAGATCTACCAGTACGAATCTTTTGATATTTGATATGAAGCATCATTAGATGGTTCAGATTCAAGTGTTTGTTCAAATCAAGTCCCTATGGTTATATTTAGGCTCGCCATGGGAGCTCAAATTTTAACTCCGTGCATTCATTATGAAGAATATTCTTTAAAAATCCTCTTCTTCAGATCCATCAGTTAGAATCTTTTGATATTTGGCTTGCAGTATCTTTCTTGTGGCCGAATTCCAGTTTGTTTAAATGAAGTTCCTAGGTTCATATTTGTGCTCCCTTTGGTAACTTAAATTTTAAAATTAAGAAATTGCTCTTTTAACAGCTTTCGGCCAAAGGCCTTCATCAGTTTTGCTAGCTTCCTTATGGAACAGATTAAATTTTTAACTTATTGCAATATGTGGAAACTCCTGTAAAATCTTCTTCAGATTCACCGGTCTGAATTTTTTTTTGATATTTGATATGCAGCAACCTCAGGAGGTTCAGATTATAGTTTGTTTAAATCAAGTGCCCTGATCCTATTTAGGCTCCCTGCAGGCTCCCACATTTTAACTTTGTGCAGTATATAGACTGTTCTTTAAAAAATCTTCTTCTTCACATCCATAAGTAAAATTTTGACAGAGATGATTGTGGCAAATTTTAGTTAGATGTGAACGTGAGTGTTTAAGATTAACATTGGCTCAAATGGGGACCACCAGGCTACTTGAGGCCCCCAGGAGGTGGATGCATTGGTCAAAATTATATTTGTTTGCTTTAGAAGAAGATTTGGAGGGTTTGGAGTGATTTTATGACAAAAATGAACTTTCTCCATGTTAGGGTGTTTGGGGGGTGGGGGGGGGGATGAGAGGGAGTGCACTGGGAGATTTTTTTTCTCTTTGCTTCAGAATGTGTTTTGAAGGTGTTTAAGTGCTTTTACACAAAAAATCACCAAACAGACCCATAGCTAAAATAGATTAAATATATTAACATGTAGAATCAAAATGTTACCTTCAATCGTTCCTTTAACAATTTTATCAGGTGAACAAATATGGCCTCTTGGGCCTCTAGTTTATGTCATATTCAAGCCAACAAGGTGCACTTATTAGCTCTCCAGAGTGAAGCTCAAGGGGAGCTTTAGTGTCACTTTCCATCCAGCCACTACTTGGCCAAATTGAACCAAATTTGGTGGCACGTTCCTTATCATATGTCAATTCAAGTTTGTTAAAATAAAGTGGCCACACCCACAGGGGTCTGTTAGCACTCACAAATTTTTTTTTAAAAACTTAAAGAATCATCTTCTCCAGAACAACCTATCAGAATCTTTTCATACTCGGTATGCAACATCCTTAGAGGGGGCAAATTCTGGTTTGTTTGTTATAAGTCCATGGGTTCATATTGGGGCGCCCTATGGGAACCCGACTTTTAACTTTATGCAATATGAGGAAATTTATTTAAAATTCTTCTTCAGATCTTCCAGTCAACATCTTGGTATTTGGTATACTGCATCTTGGGTGGAAGGGGAGGGGGGTGCATCAGCTTGAAGTTTGTTCAAATCAAGTCTCTGGTGTCATATTTGGTTTCCTGTGGGAGCCCCAGTCTCTGGTGTCATATTTCGGCTGCCTGTTGGAGCCTGAATTTTAACTGTGTAATATGGGGAATATTCTTTAAAAATCTTCTTCAAATCCTTCAGTCAGCATCTTTTGATATTTGGCATGTAGAATCCTTGGTGGGGTGTTGTTCAAAAAAGCAAGTCTCTGGGTTCATATTTGGGCTCATGGGAACCTGAATTTTAACTCAGTCCAATATGAGGAAAAATGTTTTAAAATCTTCTTCAGATCCACCAGTCAGAATCTCTTGATATATGGTGTACAGAATCCTTATAGGGATCAGATACACGTTTGACCAAATCAGCAGTCTCATTGAGGAATATTCTTTAAAAATCTTCTTCAAATCCTTCAGTCAGAATCTTTTCTTTGTAGTATCCTTTGTGGGATGAGATACACGTTTGTTCAAATCAAGTCTCTGGGTTCATATTTCAGCTCCCAACACCAACCAAAATTTCATCTTGTGCAATATGTAGAAATTCCTTCAAAAAATTTTTCTCTTCATCCATCTGTCAGAATCTTTTGATATTTGGTACGAAGCAACCTTAGCAGGTTCAGATTCAAGTTTGCTTAAATCAAAACTCTAGTTTCATATTTGGTTTCCTGTGGGAGCCCCCAAATTTTAACTTAGTGTTATATGAGGAATATTCTTTGAAAGTCTTCGTTTTCATATCCAATAGTCAGAATCTGCTGGTATTTGGTATGTGGCATCCTTAATGTGGGGATTCAGGTTTGTTCAAATAAAGTCTCTGTGTTCATATTTGGACTCCCTGTGAGAACCCAACTTTTAACAATATGATGGAAATATATTTAGCCCTTTCCGTAATGTAACTGCCAAAACCGGCCAGTGCTAATCACAAAAGTCACCATTCAATTTTTAGCTTGTCCATCGTCTGGCATCCGTAAACTTTTTACATTTTCATTGACTTCTTTGGAACCGCTGAGCCGATGTAAACCAAACATGGCAGGAACTGTCTGTGGGAGGTTCTCTACCAACTATCCTCATTTTTTTCCCGTCATGCCCTCCAGAGCCATTCTTTTGATTCTGGTTGGTGGATTTTCAAAAATCTTCTCTAAAACCACAAAGCCAAATGTTTTGAAACTTCACATGATTAATGCTTGGGACACCCTCTACCAACAATCATCATTTAATGTTGATCGTGTTGCAAACATGGCCACAATTGAAGCTTATAGTTATCATTGAAACCCTATGGGAAATCACATTTTCATCTTCTCTGTAACTACTGAGCCAATGTGAACCAAACATGGCAGGAATAATCTATGGGGCGTCCTCCACGAACGATCCTCATTTTGCCAGAGGCATTCTTTGATTCTGATTGGTGAATTTTCAAAAATCTTCTCCTCTGAAACTATAAGGCAAAATATTTTGAACCTTTACATGGTTGATGACTGGGACTCCCTCTACCAACGATCCTCACATGTAATGTTGATCATGTTGCAAAGATGGCCGCAATTGCAGCTCATAGTTACCATGGAAACCCTATGGGACATCACATTTTATCTTCTTATCTGAAACTACTTGGCCTGTGTGAACCAAACTTGGCACATATAATGTATGGAAAGTCCGCTGAAAACAATCATCATTCTGTTTCGTGCAGTTGAAGGAGTATGGCAGCCAGCTGCATTCTTTGATTTTGATTAGAATAACTGAGGGATATGTAGTTCTGCCAGGTGAGCGCGTACAGGCACTTTAAAGCCTCTAGTCATTTTTTTTTACATTTTTTAGCTCACTAACGAAATTGTGTGAGCTTATGTGATGATCCGAGGCACTCGGTGGCGGCGTCAACACTTAAGTTATTGTAAGAGTCCACTTTGACCTTCCCACCTGTTATTATGCACCTCATACTGTTTCTATGGCTTACAATTACCCACAGACCCTTACCCAGTGATATTTTTTCTATTTTTAGAGTGTTTTTGCAATGTTAGACGTTTTTAGCTTAACTTGCTAAAGTCAAGATAAGCTATTGCCATCATGCATGCGGAAGTCTGTGAGTCTGTTCACATTTTCCTTTAGCACAGGCTACACTCCGTAGTTCTTGTCCGATCGTCACAAAATTTCATATGCAGGTTTGAGGTCATGTCTAGATAAGAACGTCCCGTTTTGGTCACAATCGGTCAACCGTGATGGCTGCCTGAGCCCAAAACCTGAAAACCTTTAGCACAGTCTACAGGTCATATTTATGAAGGGATTTCATTGTAACTTGTTAGGATGCCTCTGTATAATATCTAGATGAGAACAGGGACCAGGGGGTCATGAAGGAGAGGGTAGCAGTGGGGGATTTTCAGTCAATAATTACTTTGTGATTTTTTAACCTGGCATAGATGCCTCATAGACAACTGGACCTGGATTATTGGGACATCCACAAATTAAAAATATGAAGGGGCGGCGGGGGTGGTACATGAATATTCTTAATTTTCCCCACTTGCCTATGAAGTCTCCCTACATGACTCTGCAGTCTCCCTATTTTTTCTGGAGGGAGACATGGAGTCTCCCTAAAATTTCCCCCTATGCTGGTCCCTGGATGAGAACGTCCTCTTTTGGTCATGATCTGTCAACCGTGATGGCTGCCCACGCCCGAAACCCAAACACGTTTAGCACAGTCTCCAGATCATATTTAATATGGAGGGATTTCATTGTAACTTGCTAGGATGACTCCGTATGATGTCTAGATGAGAACTTCACCATTTGGTCGAGAGCTGTCAGCTGTTACAACTGCCCAAGCCCAAAACCCGAAAACCTTTAGCACAGTCTACAGGTCATATTTATTGAGGGATTTCAGTGTAACTTGGTAGGCTGACTCCATATAATGTCTAGATGAGAATGTCCCATTTTGGTTGCGATCATTCAGCCGTGACGGCTGTCCGAGCCCAAAACCCAAAAACCTTTAGCACAGTCTACAGGTCGTATTTATGGAGGGATTTCATTGTACCTTAGTAGGATGACTCCATATAATGCCTAGATGAGAACGTTCCCTTTTGGTCACGATTGGTCAACTGTCATGGCTACAAGGGACCAAAGCCCAAAAACCTTTAGCACTGTCTACAGGTTGTATTTATGAAGGGATTTCATTGTAACTTGATAGGATAACTCATTTTGGAATAATTTCACCGTAACTTGGTAACTTTTGTTGACATGCATTAACTGTGAGGGCCACATACATTAACTGTGAGGGCCACATTAACCCACCCCTCAATGTTTAGTACAGTCTACACCTCATATTATTAGCTTAACTTTGACATAGTCAAATTTGAGGTTATGCCATGGCCCATCGTCCGTCTGTCCGACGTCAACAATTCAATACGGCTCGGGCTAGAGGCTGTATTTATGAACCGATCTTTACGAAACTTCTTGGGTACCTTTGTTATCACCGTGGGATGAGAACGAGTGTTTTTGGGTGCGGTCTGAAATTCAAGATGGCCACCAGCAGCCATTTTGTGCTGAAATGAGTTCAATCATTTTTTTGTACAGAACTTCTGTATGAAAGTTCTGATTTGAATAAATTTTTGGGTGAATGTTTAGTAACATGGAATACATCACATATAATACAGGTTTTTCTCTTGTGCTGAAATTATGTAAATTAGATGAACTTTGATTTATTCAGTGCTACTTATTCACAGAAAGTGCACATGTCAATACGGCTCATGCTTGGGGCTGTATTTATGAACCGATCTTCACAAAACTTCTCGGGTACCTTTGTTATCACCTTGGGACGAGAATGAGTGTTTTTGGGTGCGGTCCAAAATTCAAGATGGCTGCCGGTGGCCATTTTGTACCGAAATTAGGTACAATCAGTTTTTTGTACAGAACTTCTATATGAAGGTTCTGATTTGAATAGATTTTTGTATGAATGTTTAGTAACATGGAATACATCACACATAAAACAGGTTTTTTTTTTGTGCATAAATTATGCAAATTAGATGAACTTTGATTTATTCCGTGCTACTTATACACAGTTAGTACACATGTCAATACGACTAGGGCTAGAGGCTGTATTTATGAACCGATCTTCTCGAAACTTCTTGGATACCTTTGTTGTCACCTTGGGATGAGAACAAGTGTTTTTGGGTGCGGTCCGAAATTTCAAGATGGCCGGCGGCGGCCAGTTAGACAACTTTGATTTATTCAGTGCTACTTATACACAGTAAGTACACATTTCAATACGGCTCTGGCTAGAGGCATCTAACTGTCCAATTGTCATCCACCTTTACAATAATTTACCTGCACATTTGTTACAGGCTACAGTCAGTATTTATGTACAGACCTTTACAATACTTTACATGTACCTTTGTTATCAGGTCATAACCTAGATGTGTGTCATTGCTGTGTACATGTACATGTCTTACACAAGTTGAGCTACAGTGTCATTGACACTTTCATTTTTTAGCTCAACTTTGGCGAAGCCAAATTTGAGCTTATGCCATGCCCAGTCGTCCGTCTGTCCATTAACAATTCAATACAGCTAGGGCTAAAGGCCGTATTTATGAACCGATCTTTACAAAACTTCTTGGGTACCTTTGTTATGACCGTGGGACGAGAACAAGTGTTTTGGGGTCCGGTCCGAAATTCAAGTTGGCCGCTGGCAGCCATTTTGTACAAAATTAGGTGCAATCAGATTTTTGCGCAGAACTTCCATATGAAAGCGCTGATTTGAATAATTTTATGTATGAATGTTTAGTACCATGGGATACATCACATATAATACGGGTTTTTTTCTTGTGCGTAAATTATGCAAATTAGACTAACTTTAATGTATTTAGTGTTACTTTCAGCACTGTAAGTGCAAATGCCAATACGGCTCGGGCTAGAGGCCATATTTATGAACTGATCTTTACGAAACTTCTTGGGTACCTTTTGTATCACCGTGGGACGAGAACAAGTGTTTTTGGGTCCGGTCCGAAATTCAAGATGGCCGATGACAGCCATTTTGTACAAAATTAGGTGCAATCAGATTTTGCACAGAACTTCCATATGAAAGCGCTGATTTGAATAATATTTTGTGTGAATGTTTAATACCACGGGATACATCACATATAATACAGGTTTTTTTCTCGTGCAGAAATTATGCAAATTAGATGAACTTTGATTTTTTCAGTGCTACTTACACGCAGTAAGTACACATATCAATACGGCTCGGGCTAGAGTCTGTATTTATGAACCGATCTTCACGAAACGTCTTGGGTACCTTTGTTATCACTGTGGGATGAGAACGATAGTTTTTGGGTGTGGTCCAAAATTCAAGATGGCCACCAGCAGCCATTTTGTACCAAAATTAGTGCAATCAGTCTTTTGTACAGAACTTCTGTATGAAACTTCTGATTTGAATAAAGTTTTGTATGAATGTTTAGTAACATGGAATACATCACATATAGTACAGGTTTTTTTCTTGTGCAGAAATTATGCAAGTTAGATGAACTTTGATTTATTCAGTGCTGCTTATACACTGTAAGTGCACATGTCAATACGGCTCGGGCTAGAGGCTGTATTTATCAACCGATCTTCATGAAACTTCTTGGGTACCTTTATTATCACCTTGGGATGAGAACGAGTGTTTCCAAAATTTTAGATGGCTGCCAGTGGCCATTTTGTACCGAAATTAGGTCCAATCAGTTTTTTGTCACAACTTCTGTACAGCTCATATTTATGAACTGATCTTCACGAAACTTCTTGGGTATCTTTGTTTTCACCTTGGGGCAGGAACGAGTGTGTTTTGGGGTGCCTTTGTTATCACTGTGCTATGAGAACAAATATTTTAGGGTTCAGTCAGACCCACTCTGGGACTCAAAGATTTTTTTTCTAGTTTAGCATCTGACTGTCACCCCACCTTTACAATACTTTACCTATACATTTGTTACAACAGGCTACGGTCAGTATTTATGTACAGACCGTTACAATACTTTATATGTACCTTTGTTATCAGGTCATTACCTAGATGTTTGTCATTGCTGTGTCACATACTATACATGTACATGTCTTAACAAGTTGAGCTAACGTGTCATTGACACTTTCATATTGAAAACATAGCATACAGGGAACAGAAATGAACATATTCCCAATTATCACAATTCTTGTCTTATTTCATTATCCTTTCATAAACATTGAACATTATCCTTTTCATCAAACACAACACACAGACAAGTTAAGCTACAGTGTTATTGACACTTTCATTTGTCAATGTCGACCCGTTTTGCTATACATGTACACGAGTGGAGGCTACCACTAGTGTGCTTTGGCTTTTATATTTCATATATGTGTTAAATGCAAAAATTCTGACCTGTTATGCTATACATGTACACGAGTGGAGGCTACCGCTGGTATGCTGTGGCTTTTATATTTCATATTTCATATATGTGTTAAATGCATGAATATAAGTCAACATTAACCCTTGACTGGACATTTTTTTTGCAGATTTGTAATAAGCCTAGGTTTATTGCAAGCTAATGAGTTGGTGAGCTAATGTGGATGGACACTCCCCCTCTTGTTTGTCTCAACAAACATGGCTTACAAGCTTGTTCTAATGAGGAATCATAAGCTATGTTTGTGACACAAAAAATGAACAAAATTAGTTATTCAAGAATTTTGTTTACAAGTGTCATCTGCCTTTCGTGTTAGGTAAAGCGTTAAAAGTCTTCCTTTTTCAGATTCACCAGTCAAAATCTTTTGATGATTGATATACAGCATCCTTAGGGTGGTGGCAGGGGGGATGATTTACGTTTATTCAAATTAAGCCTGGGGTATATTTGGGCCAAATTTTTAGCTTAACTTGACAAAGTCAAGATAAGCTATTGCCATCACACGTGCAGAAGTCTGTTCACACTTTCCTTTAGCACAGGCTACACTCCGTAGTTCTTGTCCGATCATCACAAAATTTCATATGCAGGTTTGAGGTCACGTCTTGATGAGAACGTCCCCTTTTGGTCATGGTCTGTCAACCGTGATGGCAGCTCAAGTCCGAAACCCAAAAACTTTTAGCACAGTCTATGGGTTGTATTTAGTATGGAGGAATTTCATTGTTACTTGGTAGGATGCCTCCATATGGTGTCTTGATGAGAACTTCCCCATTTGATTGTGATCTGTCAACCATAATGGCTGCTTGAGCCCAGAACCCTAAAATATTTAGCACAGTCTAGAGGTTGTATTTATGGAGGGATTTCAGTGTAACTCGGTAGGATGACTCCATATAATGTCTAGATGAGAACGTCCCCTTTTGGTCGTGATCGGTCAGCTGTGATGGCTACAGTGGACAGAAAGCCTTTAGCACAGTCTACAGGTCGTATTTCTGAAAGGATTTCATTGTAACTTTGTAGGATGACTCAGTATAATGTCCAGATGAGGACGCCCCCTTTTGGTTGCGATGGGTCAACCGTGATGGCTACACAAGCCCGAAGCCCGAAAACCTTTAGTCTACAGGCCATATTTATGAAGGGATTTCATTGTAACTTGGTAGGATGACTCGTTTTGGTATAATTTCAGTGGAACTTGGTAACTTTGGTTGACATACATTAACTGTAAGGGCCACATTAACCCACCCCTCAGTTCTTTAGTACAGTCTACACCTCGAATTATTTTTATTGAAAACATAGCATACAGGGATCAGAAATTAACATACTCTCAATTATCACAATTCTTGTCATATTTCATAATCCTTTCATAAACATTGAACATTATCCTTTTCATCAAACATAACACACAGTCAAGTTAAGCTACAGTGTCATTTACACTTTCATAACTTCATGCAGTGGAAGGAATATTCTTTAAAGATATTCTTCGGATACCCCAGGCAGAATCTTTTGATATTAAGTATAAAGCATTACTATAACTCCTAGATTAAAGTTTGTTCAAATTTTTATACTTGACTGATTTTGGTGGGCACTAGAATATTTTGAAATTTAACACAGATCGCAATGGAGAATTTACTATTTGTTTAAATGAACTGTGTTCAAGCAGAATGGGGCACACCAAGTCACTCGAGGCCTCAGATGGAGGAGGGGAGGTGGCCAATGGTCAGTTTTTAGTTCATCTTGACAAAGTCAAGCTGAGCTAATCTCATCGCTCTCCATCTGTCGTCCGTCGTCTGCCGTCCGTCGTCTGTCGTCCGTCATCCATCATCTGTCATCCATCGTCCGTCAACACCATGTTTTGGTCTTCTCCTCCAAAGCCACTGGGCCAATTCAAGTGAAAGTTTGTGTGAGTGATGGTCCCAAAGGGGCATTTCATTTTTGTTCAACTCTGCATGCCCAGCCCCATAGGGAGGGAGTGGGGGAAAATGCTCCAAAATATTTTAAAAATCTTCTTCTCAAGAACCAGTGTGTACAATGACTTGATATTTGCTATGGAGCTTCCATATGAGGTGTAGAATCAAATTTGTTCAAACGAAGTTCATGAAGTAATATTTGGCTTTGTAATAGGAGGGGTAAGATTTTTGGCCCCACCCAAAATTTCTATTTTCTGAACCGATGGTCTGGTATGAACCAAATTTAGTTTGTGGTAGTTATTGGGTCATAAGTACTTGACCCATGCAAAAAAAAAAAATTTCCGCATCCCCCATGGGAACCCTGGGAGCTAAAAATAGAAATATTTTCAAACGCCCATATTTCCCGAACCCCACGGAACAGAGAGCTTTTATTTGGTATGAAGTATCCTTATGACCAGTAGAATTGAATGGTGAAAAAAAATTGCCATCGGTTATGTTAGGGTGTTCTGTAATGGGCATCGAAAAAATGCTGAGTCAGCATATTTGCAAAAATTTTAAAAAATCTTTTCTCCAGAACTAATCACCAGAATCTTTTGATATTTGGTATACAGCATTCATAGGGGGTCAGATAAAAGTTTGTTTAAATAAAGCTCATTGGTTCATATTTGGGCTCTCGACAAGAGCCCGAAGTTTTAACATAGGGTAATATGGAGAATATTCTTTAAAAATCTTCTTCTTCAGAACCACCAGTCAGAATCTTTTAATATTTGGTATACATCATTATTATGAGGGTCAGATTCTAGATTGTTCAAACCAAGTCCCTAGGTTAATATTTGGGCTTGCTACGGAAGCCCAAATTTTATCTTTGTTCAATATGGAGGGTAATTTAAAAAAATCTTCTTCTTCAGATCCATCAGTCAGAATGCTTTGATATTTGGTATGCAACATCTCTATGGGGGTCAGATTCAAATTTGTTCAAATCAGATCCCTAGGTATATATTTGGGCTCACTATGGTAGCCCAAATTTTTACTTAGTGCAATATGAGGAAATTTCTTTAAAAATCTACTTCTTCAGATCCACCAGTCGGAATGCTTTTATATTTGGTATACAACATCTCTAGGGGGGGGGGGGGGGGGGGGGGGGGGGGGGGTCAGATTCCAGGTTGTTCAATTCGAGTGCCTAGGTTAATATTTGGGCTCCATATGGGAACGTGAAATTTAACTTAGTACAATATGAGGGAATTTCTTCAAAAATCTTCTTCTTCAGATTCACTTGTCAGAATGCTTTCACATTTGGTATACAACATCTCTAGGGGGGTCAGATTCAAGTTGTTCAAATCGGATCCATAGGTTAATATTTGGGCTCGCAATGGTAGCCCAAATTTGAACTTAGTGCAATTCGAAGAAATTTCTTTACAATTTCTCTTCTTCAGATCCAACAGTCAGAATGCTTTCATATTCGGTACACAACATCCCTAGGGAAGTCAGATTTAACTGTGTTCAAATCAAGAGCCTGGGTTAATATTTGGGCTCCCCTGTGGGAGCCGGAATTGGCCATTTTGCTGAAGAATTAAAAAATTTGTATTCAGTACCCTCTAGAGGTACTAAGATTAATCCACATAGGTTGTATCAAGGGGCTTCATAGGGGAGCTCTACATTTTACTTATGATCAACTGAAGAAAAGGCATGATGCCCAGATTATTTTTGTCACTCCTGAGGGACTCAAGGATTGACAGTGTAGCCTATGGAGATGGCTTGCTTAATGTAGACTCATTCTTGTACTCTGTTTAAATTGTGTTCTGTACAAGATGAGCGCTTCAGGCCCTGTGGGGCCTCTTGTTTAGCTTAACTTAACAAAGTCAAGATAAGCTATTGCCATCATTCGTGCGAAAGTCTGTGAGTCTGTTCACATTTTTTTTTTGGTCACAGTTCTTGTCTGATCATGAAATTCCATATACAGGTTCAAGGTCATGTCTAGATGAGAACGTCCCCTTTTGGTCATGATCTGTCAACCGTGATGGCTGTGAGAGCCCGAAACCTGAAAACTTTTAGCACAATCTACAGGTCGTACTTATGAAGGGATTTCATTGTAACTTGGTAGGATGACTCTGTATAATGTCTAGATGAGAACGCCCCCTTTTGGTCGCGATCAGTCAACCATGACGGCTGCGAGAGCTCAAAACCTTTAGTACAGTCTACAAGTTGTCCTATTTATGAAGGGTTTTCATTGTAACTTGGCAGGATGACTTCATATAATGTCTAGATGAGAACTTCCCTTTTTGGTCGTGATCGGTCAACTGTATGTCTACAAGAGCCTGAAACCCGAAAAACTTTAGCACAGTCTACAGGTCATATTTATGAAGGGATTTCATTGTAACTTGGTAGGATGACTCTGTATAATGTCTAGATGAGAACGTTCCCTTTTGGTCATGATTGGTCAACTGTGACGGGTGGAGAGCCTTCACGAAAACCAAAAACCTTTAGCACAGTCTACAGGTCATATCTATGAAGGGATTTTATTGTATCTTGGTAGGAGGACTCCGTGTAATGTCCAGATCGAAATGTCCACTTTTGCTTTTGGTCGCGATCGGCCAACTGTGACGGCTGCGCGTGCCCGAAGCCCAAAAATCTTGAGCACAGTCTGCTGGTCGTATTCATGAAGGGGTTTTTAGCTCAACTTGACAAAGTCAAGCTGAGCTATTGCCATCACTTTTCGTCCGTCGGCGTACGTACGTACGTATGTTAGTACATACGTCCACAATTTCCTTTGGCACACCTCACAGGTCGCATTTATGATCAGATCACTTTGAAACTTGGTATGCTTGTTTGGGGTGACCTCCAGATGGGAGGTATCGATTTTTTTCAATTTCCGT
This sequence comes from Pictodentalium vernedei, assembly GCA_031216915.1. Lineage (NCBI taxonomy): Eukaryota > Metazoa > Mollusca > Scaphopoda > Dentaliida > Dentaliidae > Pictodentalium > Pictodentalium vernedei. The sequence goes on from CM062297.1 coordinate 621,740,946, forward strand.
CAAAAAATGTTGCCGCGGCCAACTTTCTTAGAACTTAGTTTAGTCAGACCACAATATTTCCCTTTGGCACACCCTACAGGGCACATTTATGATCGGATTGCTTTGAAACCCGGCATGCTTGTTTGGGGTGACCTCTAGAAGGGAGATATTGATTTTTTTCCATTTCCGTCAAAAAATGTTGCCGCGGCCAATGTTCTTAGAACTTAGTTTAGTCATACTTTACCTGTACATTTGTTACAGGCTAAGGTCAGTATTTATGTACAGACCTTCACAACACTTTACATGTACCTTTGTTATCAGGTCATTGCCTAGATGTGTGTCATTGCTGTGTCACATACAATACATGTACATGTCTAACACAAGTTGAGCTACAGTGTCATTGACACATTCATTATTGTAACTTGGTAGGATGACACTGTATAATGTCTAGATGAGAACGCCTGTCAACCGTGACAGCTGCACTGGCACGTGACCTAGATATGTGTAGCACAGTCTACAGTTCATATTTATGAAGCAATTTCATTGTAATTTGGAAGGATAACTTGGTATGATGTCTAAATGAGACTGTCATATTTTGGTCACAATCGGTCAGCTGTTAACGTCGCCTGCTCACCCAGATTCCTTTTGCACTGCATACAGGTTGTTTTTATGAAGGGATTTCATTGTAACTTGGTAGGATAACTTGGTATCATATCTAGATGAGACTCGCTTATTTTGGTTATGTGCAGTCAACTGTGACCGCTGAACCATCGCATGACCTAGATTCCTTTAGCAAAGTCTATGAGTTATATTTATAAAGGGATTTCATTGTAACTTGGTAGGATTACTCATTTTGGAATGATTTTACTGTAACTTGGTAACTTTGGTTGATATTCATTAACTATTAAGGCCATATCAACCCAGGTCTTAATTCTTTAGAACAGTCTACACTCAAATTATTCTTATTGAAAATATAGTATACAGGGAACAGAAATTAACATATTCTCAATTATCATAATTCTTGTCTTATTTCATAATCTGTTCATAAACATTGAACATTATCCTTTTCAACAAACACTACACACAGTCAAGTTAAGCTACAGTGTCACTGACACTTTCAATAGCTTAACTTGACATAGTCAAGATAAGCTATTGCAATCACGCATGCGGAAGTCTGTTAGTCTGTGAGTCTGCGTGTGAGTCTGTTCACATTTTCCTTTAGCACGGGCTACACCCCGCAGTTCTTGTCTGATCGTCACGAAATTTCATATGCAGGTTTGGGGTCATGTCTAGATGAGAACGTCCCCTTTTGGTCGCGATCAGGCAACCGGTATCGCTGCCCGAGCCCAAAACCCGATAACCATTAGCGCAGTCTACAGGTCGTATTTATGAAGGGATTTCATTGTAACTTGGTAAGATGCCTCTGTATAATGCCTAGATGAGAACGTCCCCTTTTGGGCATGATCTATCAACCGTGATGGCTGCCCAAGCCCAAAACCCAAAAACTTTTAGCACAGTCTGCAGGTCATGTTTAATATGGAGGGATTTCATGGTAACTTGGTAGGATGACTCCTTATGATGTCTAGATGAGAATTTCCCCATTTGGGCATGATCTGCCAACCGTGACGACTGCCCGAGCCCAAAACCCGAAAACCTTTAGCACAGTCTACAGGTCATATTTATTGAGGAATTTCATTGTAACTTGGTGGGTTGACTTCATATAATGTCTAGATGAGAAAGTCCCCTTTTGGACGTGATTGGGCAACTGTGACAGCTACAGGGGCCCGAAGCCCCAAAACCTTTAGAACAGTCTAGAGGTCATATTTATGAAGGGATTTCATTGTAACTTGGTAGGATGACTCCAAATAATGTCTAGATGAGAACATCCCATTTTGATCGCGATCATTCAGCCTTGATGGCTGCCCGAGCCCAAAAACCTTTAGCGTAGGCAAAAGATCATATTTATGGAAGGATTTCATTGTAACCTGTTAGGTTGACTCCATATAATGCCTAGATGATGACATCCCCTTTTGGTCGTGATTGGTCAGCTGTGATGGCTACAAGTGCCAGAAGCCCGAAAACCTTGAGCACAGTCTGCAGGTCATATTTATGAAGGGATTCATTGTAACTTCGTAGGATCACTTCAGATGATGCCCAGATGAGATTGTCCCCTTTGGTTGTGATCATTCAACCATGATAGCTGCCCGAGCCCAAAGCCCGAAAACCTTTAGCACAGTCTACAGGTCATATTTATGAAGGGATTTCATTGTAACTTGGTAGGTTGACTTCATATAATGTCTAGATGAGAACGTACCCTTTTGGACATGATTGGGCAACTGTGACGTCTAAAACCTTTAGCACAGTCTACACGTCATATTTATGAAGGGATTTCATTGTAACTTGGTAGGATGACTCCAAATAATGTCTAGATGAGAACGTCCCATTTTGGTTGTGATCATTCAGCCTTGATGGGTGCCCGAGCCCAAAAACCTTTAGCATAGACGAAAGGTCATATTTATAGAAGGACTTCATTGTAACCTGTTAGGTTGACTCCATATAATGCCTAGATAATGACATCCCCTTTTGGTCGTGATTAGTCAACTGTAATGGCTACAGGTGCCCGAAGCCCGAAAACCTTGAACACAGTCTACAGGTCATATTTATGAAGGGATTTTCATTGTAACTTCTTAGGATCACTCCAGGTGATGCCCAGATGAGATTGTCCCCTTTGCTTGCGATCATTCAACCATGATGGCTGCCTGAGCCCAAAGCCTGAAGACCTTTAGCACAGTCTACAGGTCATATTTATGAAGGGATTTCATTGTAACTTGGTAGGTTGACTTCATATAATGTCTAGATGAGAACGTCTTCTTTTGGACACGATTGGGCAACTGTGACGACTACAGGGGCCCAAAGCCCGAAAACCTTTAGAACAGTCTACAGGTCATAATTATGAAGGGATTTCATTGTAGGTTGGTAGGATGACTCCAAATAATGTCTAGATGAGAACATCCCGTTTTGGTTGCGATCATTCAGCCTTTATGGCTGCCTGAGCCCAAAGACCTTTAGCATAGTCTATAGGTCGTATTTATGAAAGGATTTCAGTGCAACTTGTTAGGTTGACTCCATATAATGCCTAGATGATGACATCCCCTTTTGGTCGTGATTGGTCAACTGTGATGGCTACAAGTGCCCGAAGCCCGAAAATCTTGAGCACAGTCTACAGGTCATATTTATGAAGGGATTTCATTGTAACTTCATAGGATCACTCCAGATGATGTCCAGATGAGAATGTCCCCTTTTGGTTGCGATCATTCACCCATGATGGCTGCCCAAGCCTAAAGCCCGAAAACCTTTAGCACAGTCTTCAGGTCATATTTATGAAGGGATTTCATTGTAACTTGGTAGGTTGACTTCATGTAATGTCTAGATGAGAACAGCCCCTTTTGGACACCTTTAATCATCTGTGATGGCTACAGGGGCCTGAAGCCCGAAAACCTTTAGCACAGTCTACAGGTGATATTTATGAAGGGATTTCATTGTACCTTGGTAGGATGACTCCAAATAATGTCTAGATGAGAACGTCCCCTTTTGGTCGCGATCATTCAGCCTTGATGGCTGCCCGAGCCCAAAACCCCAAAACCTTTAGCATAGTCTATTGGTCATATTTATGGAAGGATTTCATTGTAACCCGTAAGTTTGACTCCATATAATGCCTAGATGATGACATCCCCTTTTGGTCATGATTGGTCAACTGTGACGGCTTCAGGGGCCCAAAGCCCAAAAACCTTGAGCACTGTCTAAAGGTCATATTTATTAAGGGATTTCATTGTAACTTCGTAGGATCACTCCAGATGATGCCCAGATGAGAATGTCCCCTTTTGGTTGTGATCATTCAACCATGATGGCTGCCAGAGCCCAAAGCCCAAAAACCTTTAGCACAGTCTACAGGTCCTATTTATGAAGGGATTTCATTGTAAGTTGGTAGGTTGACTTCATATAATGTCTAGATGAGAACGTCCCCTTTGGACGCAATTGGGAAACTGATGGCTACAGGGGCCCGAAGCCCGAAAACCTTTAGCACAGTCTACAGGCCATATTTATGAAGGGATTTCTATGTAACTTGATAGGATGACTCGTTTTGGAATAATTTCACTGTAACTTGGTAACTTTCGTTGATATACGTTAACTGTGAGGGCCACATGCATTAACTGTGAGGTCATATTAACCCACTCCTCAGCTCTTTAGTACAGCCTACACCTCAAATTATTTTTATCAAAAACATAGCATACAGGGAACGGAAATGAACATATTCCCAATTATCACAATTCTTGTCTTATTTCATAATCCTTTCATAAACATTGAACATTATCCTTTTCATCAAACACAACACACAGGTTAAGCTACAGTGTCATTGACACTTTCATTTTTTTACCCTGTTGGAGTGGGAGGGGATCCATTGGGTTTTTGTTTTCTCTCTTTGCATTAAAATGAGTTTTGAAGGGGTTTGAGTGGTTTTAGGAAGAAAAAAAATGCAATTAGTCCTGCAGATTCTTCTTCCCCACTCCCCTCGCTAAATTAGATTAACTATATTAACACTTAGATGCTGAATGTTACCTTAAATCCTACTTTAAACAATTTTATCAGGTGTGCGATTAAGGACAATTTGGGCCTCTTGTTTGGACATTGTTACAACTATACGTGCAATATTGTCCTTAGAAAAGTCATAATTTGGGGTGAAATGCATATCACAAAGTGGTAGGGGTAGCACTTGCCATCAGTAACATATCTCCAGAAGTTGTGGTCGGATTTAAAAAAAAATTTCAACTCCTTGTGCCAGACCACACTTGCTGTCAATTTTTATGTTTTCTGCACCTCATTGGTTTATTATGGCATAGCATGAATGTTTCATTACATATATCAGTTAAAAGGTGAGGTGTACACTTTTGAACACTACTCCAAGTTCCTGTTTAATTTTGGCCTTAGACGATTAATAGTTTGGGTGGAATTCGTATCCCAAAGGGTGGGGGGGAGCTAAGTGTGGAACTTCCGAATATCTGATGTCACTTCCGGTCGATCAGCATTGACACATTCACAGGACAGTGTAAACCATAATTAGCGACCCAGGTGGCATCACAATGAACATTTGTTGTCCAAAAAAATGGAAGAGAAAAGATGTGAAGGTATATTTTTGATTCTCCAGAAAATTGGTGTGAATGTCAAAGTTTGAGAGCACACAGTGGTCAATGTAAAATTCATGAGGCAGACTATTAGACCATTTGACAGCACATGACATCTTGTAATAGTTTCCAAAGCCTCAAACCATTAAGAAGGGCTATGTTTATTGTGTACTTTGAAATATGGCAATAATTCTGCTGATTTTCATTTTGTCAACATAATGTTGGAAATAAACCTCAGATTAAAAACGGGAAAAAAGCTGGTTCCTAAATTTCTATGTTATGTAAAATACTAAAATTTCAACAAGATCTGCCACGCTGAATCTTGATTGCTGTCCATAACATCAGTGAAAAAGAAAACATTTTTGTGGTCGAAAATGTTCAGCAGAGTATTAGCACCATTGAAATTTAATATTTCAAAATGCTGCTACCTTTTGCAATTAGCTGATGGGAAGCACATCGTTCATGTGAGAGAGTTTAGCTACACTGTTATAACAGTTTAATCATTCTCTGCCAGTGTATTAGTGCCTTTGTAATATAATATGTTAACCTGTTATAAACTGGTATAACATAAATCTGTTATAGCAGTTTAGCTAATGAAGCCCAAGCATCGTAATTAATCTCTATGAATAACAGACTCCGGTTTTGTAGGGTTTATTGTCTTTTTTTTCCTTTTCATCTTCCTTTACCCACCCCATCCCCCACCCCACTCACACACCCATATTTCAATCCTTGTTTTGGTCCTAGGTCAGTATATGCAGCTGTGTCCTGCTTTCGCAATTTGGACTCCCTTTCCAAATGTTTGACACCCCCTCCCTCCTGCCCCACATTTTTTTGGCATGTGCATTTACACATTAACTTTAGGAATGCATTTGAGGGTCTAAGTTGTGTTTACTAATATCTCTGCAATATGCAATCAATAACCAAATTGTGGCCTGAAAGACCTTTGAACTTCAGTGCGTTTTAACTTGATTTTTAATGGTTATATGTTGATAATGTCATGCCATTCTTGGGATATCAGCATGACCATCTTTAGCCATCAGGAATTTGTTAAGTGTTCTCAAAATTTGATTTTGAGCATTTCTGAAAACAATAGAAAACAATATTTAATCACCTCTGTGTGACCTCAATGTTCTTGGCCCATGTATTTAACCTCCAATAATTTTTGACTCTCTTGATGGTTCCAGGTGTATAGGTTACAGCACGCTTGATATATAAGCATGACCCACTTTCAAAATATTTGTCTTTGCCCACTCTTTTGATATATGACACCAGGAATGCATTAGAGGTCTTAAAATGCAATTTCCAGCATTTCTGAAAATGCACACCGTCTGGGTGTCTCTGGAGAACCATATTTTGAACCTCCAGCAAATTTCGACTTCTCTGATTTTGGTCCTAGGTCTGACAGATCATACCATGCTTCAGATGTGAGCAAGGCCGACTTTCAAACTATTTTTCTTTGCCCACATTTTTGAGTGTATAACTATATATGTGAATTCAGGAATCATGGCAGGATGGGAGGTTGTCATAAAATACGATTTCTCCCAATCTGAAACATGTACTCATTGACCCTTGGGCGACCCCAGTGGGTTTGAATTATCATGAGGACAATGGTGTAAAGAGAAGATACCCTTAAGGACACACCCAATGACCCATACACCTGGAAAGCATAGATGTTTGAGTACTTGTGGCTGTCTATCAAAATGACAAAAAGTAGTGACATATGAAGATATTTCTTTGGGTTATCATGCAGACAAGGAAGTGAGAAGACAGAAGACCAGAGGAAGAAAAAGAAAAAGAAGAAGAAAAATAAACTATACAAGAGCAATAGTCTGTGTGTTTCACAGAGACTGATTACAATTACAAGGCAGCATTTACTAAACTGTTATAACAGTTTAGCTAAACTGTTATAACAGTTAAACTCTTATAACTGTTCAGCTAAACTGTTATAATAGTATAGCTAATGCTGATGTGTAATCGCAATTAGTCTCTAACTTGAGAAATGCTACCAGCCCATTCTCAAATCATTGGCTATACTTACCCCCACCTAGCCTATGGCAGCAGGAGGTGAGTTTATTTAGAGGCCCACCAAACCCTTCCCCATTGCCTATATTGCTCCCCAGACCATAGGCCACAGACCCACCAGAGTCCATAGGCCAACAGACCTGTCCCAGCCTGTAAGCCACCATATCCCATATAGCTATACCATCATATAATCTCCACCGGACCCTTCTCTATAACTGCTGGATCCACCACTGCAGCAGACAAGTGCACACTCCGCTCCACCACAGAGGCCCAGCCAGACCCACCCTCAGTCCCTATAGCATCCTTAGCACATGTTCAGCACAGCTAGATACACACTCAAAGGGGACCCGCCATTCTCCCAGTCTATGTTCAGTCAAATCTCAAGCAGAAAGAGAGTCAACTTGACGAAGGCAAGCTGAGCTATTGTGGTCACTTCTTGTCTGTCGGCGGACGTACGTCCACAATTTCCTTTGGCACACTGCACAGGTCCCACTTATGATTGGATCTCTTTGAAACTAGGTGTGCTTATTTGGGGTGACCTCTAGATGGGAGCTATTGATTTTTAGCTCAACTTGACTAAGTCAAGCTGAGCTATTGCCATCACTTCTCGTCCATCGGCGTATGTACGTATGTACACATTTTCCTTTGGCACACCTCACAGGTTGCATTTATGATCAGATCGCTTTGGAAACTTGGTATGCTTGTTTGGGGTGACTTCTAGATGGGAGCTATCGATTTTCTTCAATTTCCGTCAAAAAATGTTGCCATGGCCAACGTTCTTAGAATATAGTTTAGTCAGACCTCAATATTTCCCTTTGGCACACCCTACAGGGCACATTTATGATTGGATTGCTTTGAAACCTGGCATGCTTGTTTGGGGGGACATCTAGATGGCAGCTATCGATTTTCTTCAATTTCTGTCGAAAAGTGCTGCCACTTTCAATGACCTTTGAATTTAGTTTAGTCAGGCATCAACATATTGCTTTGGCATGCCCTACATGGCACATTTATGATCAGATCACTTTGAGACTTGGTATGCATGTTTGGGGTGACCTCTAGATGAGTGCTATCGATTTTCTTCCATTTCCATCAAAAACTGTTGCTGCTGGCAACAACCTTTGAACTTAGTTTAGTCAGGCCTCAAAATTTCCCTTTGGCACTCCCTAAAGGGCATATTTATGATCGGATTGTTTTGAAACCTGGTATGCATGTTTGTGGTGAACCTTAGATGGGAGCAACCAATTTTCTTCCATTTCTGTCGAAAAGTGCTGCCGCTTTCAATGACCTTTGAACTTAGTTTAGTCAGGCACCAATATATTCCTTTGGCATGCCCTACATGGCACATTTATGATCTTTTCACTTTGAAACTTGTTTAGGGTGACCTCTAGATTGGAGCTGTCGATTTTCTTCCATTTCCGTCAAAAACTGTTGCCACTGGCAATGACTTTTGAACTTTGTTTAGTCAGGCATAAATATATCCCTTTGGCACACCCTAAAGGGCACATTTATGATCGGATTGCTTTGAAACTTGGTATGCTTGTTTGGGGTGACCTCTAGATGGGAGCTATCGATTTTCGTCCATTTTCATCCAAAATAAGTTGCTGTTGGTAATGACTTTCGATGAACTTAGTGCTTTGGCACACTCTGCAGGGCACATTTATGATTGGATCGCTTTGAAACTTGGTGTGCTTGTTTGGGGTGACCTCTAGATGGAAGCTATCAATTTTCTTCCATTTCCCCCCAAAAATGTTACCATTGGCAGCGACATTTGAACTTTTAGTTAGACATGAATATTTCCCTTTGGCATGCCCTACAGAGCACATTTATGATCGGATCGCTTTAAAATCTGTTATGCTTGTTTGGGGTGATCTCAAAATGGGAACTATCAATTCTCTTCCATTTCCGTCAAAAAACATTACCGTTGGCAACAACCTTCAAACTAAATTTAGTCAGACATCAATATATTCCTCTAGCATGCCCTTCAGGATACATTTATGATCGGATCGCTTTGAAACTTGGTATGCGTGTTCGGGGTAACCTCTAGATGGAAGCTATTGATTTTCTTTCATTTCCAAAAAAAATTATTGTCGTCAGCATCAGCCTTTGAACTTGCATTTGTTCAGCAACTTATCACTTTTGCACTCTCTACAGGGTATATTTATGAATTTCCATAAAAAGGAAAAAAAAACATTGCCGCAAGCAACCACCTTCAAACTTAGTGCATTTGTGCATTCACATCCCTCAGAGGGTGCATTCATTATCAGGTTGTTTTGAAACTTGGTATGCTTATTCAGGATGACCAAGATAGGAACTGTCAATTTTCTTTTCATTTCCATCAAAAACGGTTGCTGTTAGCAACAACCTTTGAATTTATTTCATTGTGCATCAACATTCTTCTTTGACATGGCCTACAGGGCACATTTATCATAGGATTGTTTTTTTAACTTTGTGTGCTCATCAGGTGAGACCCCTAGATAAGAGCTATCGATTAGCATTCATTTCTGTGAAAACACTTGCCATTTACAATGACCTTTAAACTTACTGCATTTGTGTATCAACATTAACATTTAAAAATGCATGGATTGCTCTGACACTGTGCACACAAAGGATGTTATGTTGAAGTTTCACCAAATAACATTGAAACCAATGATCTTCAATTTTGCCATTTCACTTATAACTTGCCAAGTTCAAGTTGAGCTTCAGTGTCATTGACACTTTCATTAGATATAATTTTAGTCTTAAAATACATGTGCAAAGTTTGAAAGGCATGTTATTGATGAGTGGAGAGATAGGAATTTAAAAAAAAAAACGACATAATTCAGGGCTGTGTTGACATTGGTGGAGGTAAACAAGATCTGTTTTACTGGTAAAATAGGATCCAGACACCAATGTCTGGGGTGGAAGTCCTCTAAAATGAGCAATATGGGTAGAAATGATTGGCTAGACTTGACTTTATATCCATGTTGCAGTCATGATTAGGCATTAAACACCAATAAATATATATGATATTGGTGGCAAATTTCCAATAAAATGACTTAGGGATGAAATAGAAGAGAACAGAAGTAAATGGCATGACAAATGTCATGAGTGAGAAGGGAGTAGAAGTGTGCAAAATGGAGTGGAGAAGAAAGAAAAATTAAAAAGATGAAAATAAAAAAAAGGACTAAAAATTTCAATATGTCATTTCAACTTTGTTCAATGAGATAATAATATAATAATAGTACATAAACTTGCTAAACAGGTTTAATATTTTATGCCCTCACCAATATGGATTACGAAAGCAACATAGTACAATTCACCCAGTTCTTCAGCTCCTAAAAAGCACCAGAATAGAAAATAATAAAGAGGACAAGAACAATACCTTAGCATTATTCTTGGACCTATCTAAAGCATTTGACATGATAAATCATGATATACTATTAGGCAAACTGGAAAAGTATGGCATACATGGTCTCACTAACAGATGGTTTAGAAGCTACCTGTCAAACAGATCACAGTATGTTCTGTATGGGGAATATAAATCAGACCGTGTCAACCAGTGTTGTGGTGTTCCACAAGGTTCAATTCTAGGACCTGTCCTCTTCCTTCTATATAGCAATGAGATAAGTAACTCAACCTCACTCAACATTTTATCATTTGCTGCTGACACTACTGCACACTGCCCAGGCTCCCAGAATAATCCCATAACAGCGTATTTTAATGATGAAATTAAAAAACTATTTGAATGGTGCTCCACTAACCAGCTAATGATGAATGCGAAAAAAACAATGTACGTTGTATTGAACCCTACTGAAAGAAGCTATAATAATGTTTGCCAAGAGTTAAAAATAAACAACCAAATAATAAACAAGGTTGGGGCCTCGAAGCCAAAAAATCCCTGAAGTTTCTTGGAATAAACATTGATGAACATTTGACTTACAAGGCTCACATATCTCGATTATGTTCCAAAATAACACCCACGAACTATAGTCTTAACAAAGTCAAGAGAATTCTCCCCCATGGGTCCATGAAAACACTATACTACTACGCCTTAATACACAGCCAACTGTTATACAGAGTCCAAATATCACCTGATCATATAGCTCCAGGCTATTAAGAAACTTGTGAACATGCAAAAGCGATCACTACGAATAATTAATAATTGAAAATACAAAGCCCATACAGAAACTCTGTTCAAGAAAGACAGATTAATTAAGGTTGATGACTTGTTTAAACAACATGCATTGCTGTTTGTCTTTCACTGGAAAAATCTTTCACTGGAAAAATGGTAGATTGTCGGCGTCCTTTAATGATATATTTTTTGTAGTAGAAAATCAATCTGGTAGGACTACCAGACAATTTGGCCTCCTACATATAGAGAAAACACGGACCAAATCTCTTGACAAACTCCCTCTTTTCACCTTTCCGAAACTTTGGAATGCTCTCGACGATACAACTCGTAATACCAGAAATAGAAATGAGTTTAAGAAAAACTTAACTTCCAAATTTCTCTCATTGTATTTCACTTTTGTCAATTGTGATAATCCCTATTGCCCCGACAGCACTTAGTAAATTTGTAATCTAGAATAACCTAACAGGTGTTTACATAATGCAACAGATGTACTCTCTGATTTTATATGGAACTCTCGCCCTAGTCAAACTTGCTGCTCATGCCAACAAGTACACCAAAGAATATATTCAACTCCCCAAAAGGAGTCTGTTGGCAGTAATATCTAAGAACACTTAGCTTCTAGTAGCTATCTGCCTAAGGTGCGAAGTCCATAGAGAAAAATGAAATGCATCCCTGCTAGTGCTCAGTAAGTGATCCAAGCATAAAAGCATAATAAAGATGTGAGACTTTCTGCAGGTGCATTCGTAGAACACCCCCAACATGATGCCCTCCGAATGTGCTGACCGACACGGACGCTCAGCTCACATAGATTTATCCCTTTATTGCTCTCTGAACGACATCAAGTGCTTCAAGGGACTTGGCACCGAGTAATGGAGTGGCCACTAAGAGCAGCTAGTTTCGTACCAATGTACCAATCCCTAACCACCCATCTCCCACTGGCTTTTGTGCAGGAAAACATCCTGCAAATGCATCTTGGCAATGAAAAATTTGAGCCCCAGTCTCAACTTAATAATGATAATAATAATATGGTTTGAAGCCGAGTATCCACATAAGTACTCACAGGCTTCACACAAAACTAAAGGTGCATTTTATATAATACAAGCAGGTCAGCAATAAGCCAATTTATACAGGTGTGTTTTTAAGTGTGTCTTAAATGACTCAAGTGACTGTGGTTTTTTTATGTCGTCAGGTCTCGCATTCCACAAATGTGGTGCCGTAATGCAGAAGGCCCGATCGCCAGCTGTGACCAGCTTTCCTGCATTCTGAACAAGATTGCTCGAAGTAGCTGATCGCAGAGGACGAGCAGGTTCATACTTCTTAACTAGATTGCAAAGATAAGGTGGCGCAAGATCGTTGACAGCTTTGTAGGTAAACAATAATACTTTGAAACTAATTCTTTCACTAATGGGTAACCAATGCAGTTTTTGTAAGATAGGGGAAGCCGAAGAGGATTTTTTACTCTTGGTCACAAGTTTAGCTGCACAATTCTGAACATTCTGTAGCTTGTTAACTGGGGACTGTTTGCAGCCATATAGGAGAGAATTACAATAATCCAATCTACTCGTTACAAATGCATGAATTAATTGCACTGCCATTCCCTCTACCACACCACGCATTCTACCAATATTCCGGAGGTGATGAAAAGCTGTTCTGGAAACCTGCAACACAGACTTGTCTGCAGAAAGGTTTTCATCCATGAAATAACCAAGATTACGAACCATTGCCGATGGAAAAATGGCACTGCCATCAAAATTCAAACTCATTCGAGAAATTTTTGATAGCTGGTAAGGGAGTCCAATATAAATGACTTCGGTTTTGTCTGCATTCAACTTCAACCAGTTGTTGGTCATCCAGGATTTAATATCAGATAGCCAGTTTTCGAGGCGGCAGAGTTGAAACTGATATATAACTGGGTGTCGTCGGCATAGAGATGGAAGGAAGCCCATGCTTTCGGATTATGTCACCAAGGGGAAGGACATATGTGGCGTACAATAACAGGGCCAAGGACTGAACCTTGAGGCACACCATATTTCAGGGAGACTGACTTTGATACAGTGTTTTCCATCAGTATTCTTTGTGAACGATTGGCAAGATACGATCTGAACCAGTCTAGTGCCACGCCACAAATGCCAACTCTTTGCTCCAGAATGGATGCCAGAACAGAGTGGTCGATTGTATCAAATGCCACGCTCAGATCGAGTAATACAAGACATGAAACTCGCTGTTGATCCATGGCAACTAAAAGGTCATTCTGAACACACAAAAGCACACATTCCGTGCTACATTTTGGACAATACGCAGATTGTAACTCTTCAGAGAGTTCGAAACATGCAAGGTGATTCTGAATTTGTTTGGATACAACCCGCTCAAGCAATTTCGATGTGAAGGACAAATTTGATACAGGACGATAGTTCTTCAGAATATCATTATCAAGTCCAGGTTTTTTCAGAAGAGGGACTACAAGAGCTTCTTTCATAGAGGATGGAAATGTCCCCGTGGCCAGAGATGAGTTGACAATTTGTAAAATCCAAGGTAGCAGGGCTGGTGCACAAGCCTTTAGAAGTTTTGTTGAGATAATATCTAGGGAACACTGTTTGGATGGCGACTTCTTAATTAATTCACACAGCTCTTCGTTTTCAAGAAGACGGAAGTGGTCAAATCGATTCCCAACAAACACTGGAGCATGTGGTGTTTGATCACGCACACCCTTGCTGCCATTTGCAATGTCAGCTCTAATATTCTCAACTTTATCGACGATGTAGGATGCAAATCTATTGGACAGTTCTTCCGGCGATGAATGATCAGGGAGTGAATTGCGCCCCTTTTGGTGGAATAATTTGTCCAACACCTCTGATAGAAACTGCGGCCTTTTGATGTTATCACTAACTATATTTGTGAAATAGTCTTTGTTAGCCTGCAGAATGAGACGATTAACTTTATTACGCTGGTTAATCTATAGCTCTCTGTGGATGGTTAACTTCGATTGCCTCCATTTGAGTTCAAGGTCACAGCAGAGTCGTTTTGCATCACGAATTTCATCAGTATACCACAGAGATATTTCACGCTTGGTGGTATTTCTAGTTCGGAGTGGGGCAAATTTGTTTATAAGATCAGTTGACATCTTGTGGTACTTTTCAACAATTACATCAACAGGATCATCAATTGATATGTCCATAGGAGTACCAGACACTGCCTCAGAAAAATCATTCGCAACGATGTTCCGGTATTTATGATATGTGAGAGTCACATACTTTTTTTTTCCCAAATCTCAACCATTTGGTCACTGTCTGTTTGTAACTACACTTACTTCCAGGGGGTAACAATCTGGCTATGCCACCCCCTAAAATATACTATTTACTAAACATATGAAATATAATTTGGATTTTCCTGAAAGCAAAATACATTTGTTATCCCCGCATTTTCAAAAATGCGGGGATATAGTCGTGATCTCAGTCCGTACATCCATTCGTACGCCCGTCTGTCCATCCGTCCGTACGTCACACCCTGAAAGGCTCCTAGGATATTCAACTCAGAACATTTAAACTATGCTAAGATGTTCAGGTAACATCTCTAGATGTGCATAAAGGTTTCGGAATTTTGATTTGGCCCCAGGTGGTTCCAGTGGAACCACTTTTATCATTAGAAAATCAGTTTTCATCGAAAGGCTCCTAGGGTATTTAATTCGAAACGTTTAAACTATGCTAATGTGTTCAGGTAGTATCTCTAGATGTGCATGAAGGTTTCAGAATTGTGATTTGGCCCCAGGTGGTTCCAGTGGAACCACTTTTATTGTTAGAAAATCAGTTTTCATCGAAAGGCTCCTGGGGTATTTAAGTTGAAATGTTTAAACTAAGCTAATGTGTTCAGGTAGCATCTCTAGATGTGCATGAAGGTTTCGGAATTGTGATTTGGCCTCAGGTGGTTCCAGTGGAACCACTTTTATCGTTAGAAAATTAGTTTTCATCAAACGGTTCCTAGGATATTTAATTCGAAATGTTAAAACTATGCTAAGGTGTTAAGGTAACATCTCTAGATGTGCATAAAGGTTTCAGAATTTTGATTTGGCCCCAAGTCGTTCCGTTGGAACCACTTTTATTGTTGGAAAATCAATTTTCATCGAAAGGCTCTGAGGGTATTAATTCGAAACGTTTAAACTATGCCAGTGTGTTCAGGTAGCACCTCTAGATGTGCATGAAGGTTTCGGAATTTTGATTTGGCCCCAGGTGGTTCCAGTGGAACCACTTTTATTTTTAGAAAATCAGTTTTCATCGAAAGGCTCCTAGGGTATTTAAGTCAAAATGTTTAAACTATGCTAATGTGTTCAGGTAGCATCTCCAGATGTGCATGAAGGTTTTGGAATTTTGATTTGGCCCCAGGTGGTTCCAGTGGAACCACTTTTATCGTTCGAAAATCAGTTTTCTTTCGAAAGGCTCCTAGGGTATTTAATTCGAAACGCTTAAACTATGCTAATGTGTTCAGGTAACATGTGCATGAAGGTTTCGGAATTTTGATTTGGCCTCAGGTGGTACCATTGGAACTACTTTTATCGTTGGAAAATCAGTTTTCATTGAAAGGCTCCTAGGGTATTTAATTTGAAACGTTTAAACTAAGCTACTGTGTTCAGGTAGCATCTCTAGATGTGCATGAAGGTTTCGGAATTGTGATTTTGCCTCAGGTGGTTCCAGTGGAACCACTTTTATCGTTAGAAAATTAGTTTTCATCAAAAGGTTCCTAGGATATTTAATTCGAAATGTTAAAACTATGCTAAGGTGTTAAGGTAACATCTCTAGATGTGCACAAAGGTTTCAGAATTTTGATTTGGCCCAAGTCGTTCTGGTGGAACCAGTTTTATTGTTGGAAAATCAGTTTTCATCGAAAGGCTCCGAGGGTATTTAATTTGAAATGTTTAAACTATGCTAATGTGTTCAGGTAGCATCTCTAGATGTGCATAAAGGTTTCGGAATTTTGATTTGGCTCCAGGTGGTTCCAGTGGAACCACTTTTATTGTTAGAAAATCAGTTTTCATCAAAAGGCTCCTAGGGTATTTAATTTGAAACATTTAAACTAAGCTAATGTGTTCAGGTAGCATCTCTAGATGTGCATGAAGGTTTCGGAATTGTGATTTGGCCTCAGGTGGTTCCAGTGGAACCACTTTTATCGTTAGAAAATTAGTTTTCACCAAAAGGTTCCTAGGATATTTAATTCGAAATGTTAAAACTATGCTAAGGTGTTCAGGTAACATCTCGAGATGTGCATAAAGGTTTCAGAATTTTGATTTGGCCCCAAGTCGTTCCGGCAGAACCACTTTTATCGTTAGAAAATCAGTTTTCATCGAAAGGCTCCGAGGGTATTTAATTCGAAATGTTTAAACTATACTAATGTGTTCAGGTAGCATCTCTAGATGTGCATAAAGGTTTCGGAATTTTGATTTGGCCCCAGGTGGTTCCAGTGGAACCACTTTTATCGTTAGAAAATTAGTTTTCATCAAAAGGTTCCTAGGATATTTAATTTGAAATGTTAAAACTATGCTAAGGTGTTAAGGTAACATCTTTAGATGTGCATAAAGGTTTCAGAATTTTGATTTGGCCCCAAGTCGTTCTGGTGGAACCACTTTTATCGTTAGAAAATCAGTTTTCATCGAAAGGCTCTGAGGGTATTTAATTTGAAACGTTTAAACTATGCTAATGTGTTCAGGTTGCATCTCTGGAAGTGCATGAAGGTTTCGGAATTTTGATTTGGCCCCAGGTGGTTCATTTGGAAACACTTTTATCGTCAGAAAATCAGTTTTCATCGAAAGGCTCCTAGGGCATTTAATTCAAAATGTTCAGACTATGCTAATGTGCTCAGGTAACATCTCTAGATGTGCATGAAGGTTTTGGAATTTTGATTTGGCTCCAGGTGGTTCCAGTGGAACCACTTTTCTCGTTAGAAAATCAGTTTTCATCGAAAGGCTTCTAGGGTATTTAATTCAAAACGTTTAAACTATGCTAATGTGTTCAGGTAACATCTCTAGATGTGCATGAAAGTTTCGGAATTTTGATTTAGCCCCAGGTGGTTCCAACGGAACCACTTTTATCGTTAGAACATCAGTTTTCTTCGAAAGGCTCCTAGGGTATTTAATTCGAAACATTTAAACTATGCTGTGTTCAGGTAACATCTCTAGGTGTGCATAAAGGTTTCGGAATTTTGATTTGGCCTCAGGTGGTTCCAGTGGAACCACTTTTATTGTTAGAAAATCAGTTTTCATCGCAAGGCTCCTGGGGTATTTAATTCGAAACGTTAAAACTATGCTATGGTGTTCAGGTAACATCTCAAGATGTGCATAAAGGTTTCGGAATTTTAATTTGGCCCCAGGTGGTTCCAGTGGAACCACTTTTATCATTGGAAAATCAGTTTTCTTCAAAAGGCTCCTAGGGTGTTTAATTCGAAACATTTAAACTATGCTTATGTGTTCAGGTAGCATCTCTGGATGTGCATGAAGGTTTCGGAATTGTGATATGGCCTCGAGTGGTTCCAGTGGAACCACAATTATTGTTAGAAAATCAGTTTTCATCGAAAGGTTCTTAGGATATCTAATTTGAAACGTTAAAACTATGCTAAGGTGTTAAGGTAACATCTCTAGATGTGCATAAAGGTTTCAGAATTTTGATTTGGCCCCAAGTGGTTCTGGTGGAACCACTTTTATCGTTGGAAAATCAGTTTTCATTGAAAGGCTCCTAGGGTATTTAATTCAAAATGTTTAAACTATGCTAATGTGTTCAGGTAACATCTCTAGATGTGCATGAAGATTTTGGAACTTTGATTTGGCCCCAGGTGGTTCCAGTGGAACTACTTTTATCGTTGGAAAATCAGTTTTCATTGAAAGGCTCCTACGGTATTTAATTCGAAATGTTTAAACTATGCTAATGTGTTCAGATAACATCTCTAGATGTGCATAAAGGTTTCAGAATTTTGATTTGGCCCCAAGTCGTTCTGGTGGAACCACTTGTTTAGTTAGAAAATCAGTTTTCATCGAAAGGCTCCTAGGGTATTTAATTCGAAACGTTTGAACTAAGCTAATGTGTTCAGGTAGCATCTCTAGATGTGCATGAAGGTTTCGGAATTGTGATTTGGCCCCAGGTGGTTCCAGTGGAACTACTTTTATCGTTGGAAAATCAGTTTTCATCGAAAGGCTCCTAGGGTATTTAATTCGAAACGTTTAAACTATGCTAATGTGTTCAGGTAGCATCTCTGGATGTGCATGAAGGTTTCGGAATGTTGATTTGGCTCCAGGTGGTTCCAGTGGAACCACTTTTATCGTTAGAAAATCTGTTTTCATCGCAAGGCTCTTAGGGTATTTCATTTCAAATGTTTAAACTATGCTAATGTGTTTCAGCAGAAATGCGGGGATATGCCATTGTGTGCTTTGCACACAAATAGCTCGATCTAGTTATTGCTAAGATTATTCTTTTTAGCTCACCTGACTGCAAGTCAGTTTGAGCTATTGCCATCACTTGGCGTCCGTCGGCCGTTAACTTTTGCAAATTTGGCTTCTCCTTCACAGCCATTCAGCCAAATTCAAACATATATTGCACAAACCATCCCTGGAGTATACCCTTTCTATTTTGTTCAAATGAAGCGGCTGCCTTCTTCGGTCTCTGGGCAATGATGCCAAAGCCTGAAAATTATTAAAAATCTTCTTCTCATGAACCACCAGAGAGATTGCCTTGATATATGGTATGGAACATTCTTTGGTGTTGAAGAATAAAGTTTGTTCAAGGGAAGTTGGTAGATCACTATTTGAGCTCTCTGTGGGCACATACCCATGTTGGGCTTCACCCAAAATTTCTATTTCAAGAACCGATGGGCCGATTTGAACAAAATTTGGCATGTAGTATAAGTGGGTCCAACTTACTTGATTGATGCCCAAAATTATTTTTTTTGTAGCCCCGGGTACCCCATGGGCTAAAAATATAAAAAAAAAGCATATTTGCAAAAATTGAAAAAAAAAATTTCTTTACAACCGCTGATCAGAATCTTTTCATATTTGTTATACAGCATCAATAGGATGGTCAAATACAAGTGTGTTCAAATAGAGCCCCTCGGTTCATATTTGGGCTCAACACAGTAGCCCAAATAAGTAACTTAGATCGCTATGGAGAATAAGCTTTAAAAATCTTCTTCTTCAGACCAAAAGTCAATTTCTTTTGATACTAGGTATACAACATCTCTACAGGGGTTAGATTGAAGTTTGTTCAAATTGAGACCCTGGGTTAATATTTGGGTTTCCTATGGGATCCCGAATATTAACTTGGTGCAATATGGGGGATATTCTTTAAAAATCTTCTTCAGATTCAGCAGGCAGATTCTTTTGATATTTGTTATGCAGCATCTCTCGGGGGGTTAGATTCAAGTTTGTTCAAATGGGATCCCTGGATGAATATTTGGTCTCTTTATTGGAGCCCATATTTTAACTTAGTGCAATATGAGAAAATTTGTTTAAAAATCTTCTTTTTCAGACCTGCCAGTGAGAATCCTTTCATATTTGGTATGTGACCTCTCTAGAGGTGTCAGATTCGAATTTGTTCAAATCGAGTCTCTGGGTTAATATTTGGGCTTCCTATGGGAGCCTGAATATTAACTTTGTGCAATATGGGCAATAATCTTTAAAAATCTTCTTCTTCAGATCCACCAGTCAGATTCTTTTGATATTTGATTTGCAGCATCTCTAGGGGGGTTAGATTTAAGTTTGTTCAAATGGGATCCCTGGATGTATATTTGGGCTCTTTATTGGAGCCCAAATTTTAACTTAGTGCAATATAAGAAAATTTCTTTAAAAATCTTCTTTTTCAGACCCACTAGTGAGAATCCGTTCATATTTAGTATGTGACATCTCTAGAGGTGTAAGGTTCAAATTTGTTCAAATCGAGTTCCTGCATTAATATTTGGGTTCCACAAGGGAGCCCAAATGTTTACTTAGTGCAATATGGGGAATTATCATTTAAAATCATATTCTTCAGATCCAGCAGTCAGATTCCTTTGATATTTGGTGTACAACACTTCTAGGAGGGTTAGATTGAAGGCTGTTGAGATCGGGTCCCTGGGTTAATATTTGGGCTTTTTATTGAAGCCCAAAATTTAACTTAGTGCAATATGAGAAAATTTCTTGAAAATTCTTCTTCTTCAGGTCCACCAGTGAGAATGCTTTCATATTTGGTATGTAACATCTCTAGGGGTGTCAAATTCAAGTTTTGTTCAAATCGAGTTGCTTGTTTCTAGCTTAACTTGACAAAGTCAAGATGAGCTCTTGCCATCACATGTGCAGAAGTCTGTGAGTCTGTTCACATTTTCCTTTAGCACAGGCTACACCCCGTAGTTCTTGTCCGATCATCACAAAATTTCATATGCAGGTTTGAGGTCATGTCTAGATGAGAACGTCCCCTTTTTGTCGCGACCGGTCCACCGTGATGGCTGCCCGAGCCGAAAACCTTTAGCACAGTCTACAGGTCATATTTATGAAGGGATTTCATTGCAACTTGGTAGGATGCCTCTCTATAATATCTAGATGAGAACGTCCTCTTTTGGTCATGATCTGTCAACAGTGATGGCTGCCCAAGCCTGAAACCCAAAAACTTTTAGCACAGTCTACAGGTCATATTTAATATGGAGGGATTTCATTGTAACTTGGTAGGATGACTCTGTTTGATGTCTAGATGAGAAATTCTCCATTTGGTAGTCTGTTATTCCTATGGCGACTTTGGAGTCCGTGTTGGGCTTATCCAGAGAGATGCTAGGCATTCTTTCTCTCTCGGATCACATCGTCTTTGCCTTGGCTGCTTATCTGCCTACAGATAAGTTTGATGACAATCGGGCTCCTTTGCATGTGATCTTTAGGATTCTCATGCATCTTACTCACACGCATGCCTGTAACACGGCTAATTTGGAATTAGTTCACCAGGACGCTGTGTTGGACACAAGCCATTCCCTTTCTAAAGGGCAGCGTGCTGCTCTTCGATTCGCTTCTTTGGTGGGTCTGTGCCTATTCCATGATTCTGTGGCAATGGTCCGGGATGATGTCCTGCATCATTCCAAAGATCAGCTGCTGCTTCGCCAGCTTGATCCACCTTCTGTTGGAGTCCGGGGCCATTCCAAGCCTAACAAACGCCCTTCTGCTTCCTCTGTGAAGCCATGGGCTGAGCCTCCTGCTTCCGCTTCTTCCTCTTACTCAGGTGGTAAGGGTAAGCGTCGGCAGTTCAGAGGGAGGTCTCCATCTCCTTCATCTAGCAGAATAGGTGGTTTCTCCTCTCACGGGCCTCGCTGGGGCTCGAAATGAAGGTCCTCACCTCGATTCGTCCCAGGTTGGAGGAAGGATGTCAGAGTTTGCAGACCAATCCATGGGTGTTAGATGTTGTTTGGTCCGGTCTGCGGATATCCTTTCGGAGGCACCCCACTCTGTCGAGAGTGCCTCTTCCAACCCAAGTTCCTTTAGACATTTCATATCGGGAACATGGATATAGACAATCTCTTGTCAAAGGGGGTGATTGAGGTCTTCAAGAATATTCATTCAGTGGGATTTTATTCCCGCCTGTTCTTGGTGCCAAAGAAGGATGGCTGACTCTGACTGGTTATCGATCTGAGCAATGCTGCTCTCTCTGGAGTCAGATGTCAACACACTTGAGCCTGCTCACATCGCTTGGGTTAAGAGTCAATGAGGAAAAGTCGGACTTGGTCCCTTCTCAGTCGTTTTGTCATCTGGGGATGGACTTCCCTATGCAGCTGAATACGGTGGTGGTTCCCCAGACGAGGACTGTAATTCTCTCAGCTTTCACCCTCTCTGACCCAGTCCACGTATTCTCCGGTTGCTCGATCTCTACGGTTTGGTGACGGATCTCTTTCCTCTTGGTCGGCTGCATGTCAGACCTCTCCTACACTTTCTCAGTCGTTGGAGGCTGAATGTCGATCCTCTGGATCTGGTGCTTCAATTACTAGCATCTCTTCATCGTCACCTTCTTCCCTGTACGGATATTCAGTGGATTATACAGGGAGTTCTGTTGGACTTGCCCATGTCCGATCGTGTTCTGACGGCTGATGCCAGCGATCTCGGATGGTGCACGACGTTGGATCATCTGGTCTTTCCCTCCACGGTGTATGGGACCAGGATCAAGCAGCTCTTCACATCAACCAGGAGATTCTTGCTCTTCTTCTGAGTTTCCAGCAGTGGATCCCCAACCTTTCGAATCGTCAGGTCCTTCTGTTGTCCAACAATTCAACAATGGTCCCTTACATTCGGAACCAGGACGGCACGCACTCGGTTCTCATGTACGAATTGGCTCGGGATCTTCTACTGCTCGCTCAGAATGTCAATGCCGGGGTGGTGGTTCGTCACATTCCCTGTCGTCTGAACATCCTAGCTGACTCCCTGTCCCGATGGGGCAGGGTCATTTCCACCAAATGGATGCTTCACAGGGCAGTGTTCCAGTCACTTTGCGATTACTTGGCTCATCCCCACATCGATCTCTTTGCGACCGATTGGAACCCTCAAGTGTACCCTTTCGTGTCCCTGTGTCCAGATCCTCTGGCTCTCACCGTGGATGCTCTGTGAGTCGATTGGAACAGTCTAGTTGGCTACGCCTTCCCGCCGGTTTTGATTCTGCCTCAGGTTCTTTCTAGCCAAAGATACGGACTTGCAGTTGTCGAATCATTCTGATCGCTCACCTGTCGCATCAGCGGGTGTGGATCAATCAGCTCCGCTCTCTGTTGGTGGCAGTTCCGGCACGACTCCCTCTACATCACAACTTTCTTTGCCAAGGTCACCCGAGGAGGTTTCACGTCGACCTGACTTCATTGTGCCTTCACGCATATCTTTTGTCAGGTCCTTCTCCGTAGTAGAGGTTTTTTGAGACGATCAGTGGTCAGGAGTGCATTTCTTCTTCAAGGCGGCACTCCACTGGTTTAGCCTATGCAGCTATGTGGAAGGTCTTCTGTCGATGGTGTGCTGATCACTCTGTTGATTATGCCGATCCTTTGATAACACAGATTGTGCAGTTTCTGGTATATCTGTTTGATTCTCAGGGTCTCCATCCTGTTACCATCAAAGGGTACAGGTCCATGCTTTCAGAGACATTTTCGTATGCGCGAAGGCGTCATATCCGCACTAATCCATACCTCTCCAAGCTTATTTGGCACTTTTCTTTGAAAAGGCCTAGGATTTTGCAGCTTACCCCAAGATGGTATCTTTCTTGGGTGCTGCTTTACTTGGGGGGGGGGGTGGGGGGGGGAGTGAGGGGTGCCGTTCGAACCTTTATTCCAGAGGGATATGCCTTTTTTTCACACAAAAGATGGCTTTTCTGATGGCTTTTGCCTCAGCCAGAAGGCTTAGTTAGCTTCACGCCCTCTCTGTTGATCCGCCCTTTTTCAGGAGCTCCGCCAACAGTGTTACTTTACCACTGATTGCTGGTTTCTGGCCAAGAATCAGATGCCAGAAACTACTCTACCTCCAATATGTATCAGGGCTCTTCCTTCTGCTGAGGGTAATTGCCCTTTGCTCTGTCCTGTTCATGCAATTAGCTTTTACCTCAACTGGACGCAGTTCATTTGGAAAGTCAGGAAAAGATATATTTCTGTCTCTTATCCCTGGTCGACAGACGATCTCTCCTCCATCCATTTCTAGATGGATTTGTCTTACTATTCGCATGTCATATGCTCTTCTACCAACTGACAGTTGTGTTACCAATCGCTTTTCTGCCCGCGAGGTGCATGCATTGTCGACCTCCTGGGCTTATGCTAACTCCGTCAATTGTCGGATGTTATGCAGGCAACCTATTGGAGAAATGCTTCTACTTTCTCCACCTATCTGCGTCAGTTGCAGGAGCAGTCTGAAGACCTATTTTCTTTAGGCCCTCTTTCTTCTGCTCAGGCTGTAATCAACCCTAGCCATTAGGGTTCTTGCAAGGTCAGTTCATGCCCTATTCTTGGTACTGTCCTTTTTGTCTGTGTGTCACACAGGGCCATAGGCCACATCTCCCATTGTCATTTACTAATGGTTTTATAGTCCTTGGGAACTTTTCTTCTGTCCATGGTTCCACCACAGTTGGGCTATGCGGG
Organism: Pictodentalium vernedei; assembly: GCA_031216915.1. Classification (NCBI taxonomy): domain Eukaryota; kingdom Metazoa; phylum Mollusca; class Scaphopoda; order Dentaliida; family Dentaliidae; genus Pictodentalium; species Pictodentalium vernedei. The sequence continues at coordinate 621,765,321 of CM062297.1, forward strand.
GGTTGGTTATGTGATTCCTTCGTCCTCTTGTCTATTCAACCTGTTGTAAACAATTGTAAGGTAGGTTGACAAGAAATTAAAATTTTATAGTAAATTTCCTTTCTTATTATACCTACCGTAATTGTTTACAACAGGTCTGTATTACAGTGGAAGTCCCTAACTCTGAAAAATACTCTCTATTTTCTTCTTTCCCAAGCGATTGGGAAAGAAAAGTGATGCAAAAGCCCAAATGTTTAAATTACAGCAGTATGAGGAATATTCTTTAAAAATTTTCTTCTTCAGATCTACCAATAAGATATTTGGTATGCAGCATCCTTAGGGGGATGAGATTCAAGTTTGTGCAAGCCAAGTCCCTGGGTTCATATTTAGGCTGAAAATTTGGGGTCCCGTTCCGGAAATTTTGGACCAAAATCCAGAATTTTTTTTTGAATTTTTTTTATGCATTTTGGTCAATTTTAAAAGAAAAAAATTTTTTTTTTTACACTGGAAATTTGGGGGCCGGGTGGGACTTGGAAAGTTTTGGACCAAAATCCGGAAATGTTTTTGTTTGTTTTTTATGCGTTTCGGTCAATTTTAAGAAAAATTTTTTTTTTTTTTACACTGAAAATTTGGGGGCCGGGTGGGACTTGGAAAATTTCCGAACAAAAATAAAAAAAATTATGTTTTTTATGCGTTTATCTCAGTTTTGGGATGTAAAAGTGCAGGAACTGAAAATAGAAGGAACATCCTGTGTATTGTGTGGGCACAATCGCTTTATCTAGTTGGTATATGCTTTTCTTAGGAAGGGAATATGCAGCTTATTCAAGTCAAGTCCCTGGTTTGATATTTAGACTACCATGTCAGGTGAGTGACCTCTGGCCCCATGGGGCTCTTGTTTCTTGGTGCTTTTGCACCACTTTTCTTTCCCAATCGCTTGGGAAAGAAGAAAATAGAGAGTATTTTTCAGAGTTAGGGACTTACACTGTAATGCAAGCCTGTTGTAAACAATTACGGTAGGTATAATAAGAAAGGAAATTTACTATAAAATTTTAATTTTCAGAAGCAGAGAGAAGGATGTGTTCTTATCACAAATTAATCTGTGTTATTAATGCAGAATTAACAGCATTTACCATCCGGAAAATATTTTTGAATGCTAAATACATACTGAATCGAATGTATAAAAGATAGCTTTTCTCTTAGTTTTCAGGTTTTGAAGTGAATTCTTGATTTATATGTGTACACTGCAACTAGATTGTATGTTTGGTGTCATACACGTAAACTGAGAAGGTGTTGATTGATGCCACCTTTGGTGTTTGAATTTTCCTATGTTGTTTAATTAAACACGGAAAGGGGATTTTCAACCTTTCAGGGCAAGGTATTCATGGGGTGTGACAAAATGTGTTTTTAAATGAACTGTACCCAAAATTCGATGTAGCAATGGAGTAAAAATAGAATATGGAAGAGGGCAATTACAAATTACCGGGGAGCGCAGTGGCTCAGTGGTGGACTGTTGGACTTCTATGTTAGAGGTCCCGAGCTCGATACCCATTCGGGAAGACCCACATTGTGTCCTTGGGCAAGGCACTTTATCCCGGTTGCCTACATGGGGGCACAATGATGCTGTGTACTAATGTGTACTGCACGTCGATGGTGCACATGTCTTCAACCGCTGTAACCCTGCTTGAACAGAGCTTGAACAGAGTTAGAATGTTGAGCTGACAGTTGCTCATTGATGCTCGGTGGTTCTCTCCGGGTAGTCCGGCTTCCTCCACCTGTAAAACTGTCTCGGTCACGATTGGCCAGTGTGCATAAGTATGTGACCTTAAGCACCAATAAATAAATAAATATAATTACAAATTACCAAAGTCATAGTATTTTGTGATGAGTCATTTCGGAGATTCAGTTTATTTTAACAAACAGAAACCCAACCTAAAAATCAGGAAACTGCTCATCTCTATTTGATACCCAAATATTAATCTTTGTGTAAGGTGTTCAAAGTAAACAGAAACTGGTCACATTGTTCATGTTCATTAACCCTTCACCTAACTTGAAAATCAGACGACACTTGCAAACAAAATTCTTGAATAACTCATTTTTTTCATTTTTTGTCTCAAAAACATAGGTTATGACCCCTCATTGGAACGAGCTCGACAAGCCCGTTCCAAAGAGGGGGCATAACCTATGTTTTTGAGACAAAAAATGTAAAAATAAAGAAAATTAATTGGCGACTTTTGTGAATAGCGCTGGCCAGTTTTGGCCATTATGTTGGGTCAAGGGTTAACACCCTTATTTGAGTTTATTTTATAGGTAAATTTTCTCTCAGTACATAATAGTACAAAAAATCAATTTGGTAAAAGGATTTTGTGTTTCAGAATTCTAGAAAAAAATGTTTTATTTTATTGTTTTATGAGAAAACAAACAATTTGTTTTCACTGCAAGAGAACTCCCTCTTCACATGTGGCAGCATCAAATTTAGCAACCCACAGTATCTTTTTTACCCTAATTGCCCTTTGGGCTGTTCTCTGCTTATTCTTACTCCTGGAACAACTTGAGTCACTGAACATTCATTTCTTTTCAACCTACTCACCATTGTTTACAATTGGCTGTAACATAAGTGCAAGCCCTACTTCGGAACTAACTCAAGCTTTTAGAATCTTTTCCAAACGAGTTGGAAAAGTACTAGAGTGCAAAAGCACGAAAAAGATCGAAAAAAAGGTCGAGCGAGACCAGCGCTCGAAATTACAGGTACTCTCTCTGCACACCTCTTGCGTTTACCGAGCACATGCGCAACAACCGTGATGTCAATTCCTTTATTTTCCGCCATTGTACATGATCGGAAATATTTGTGACTCGTGCTAAATTATGCTGTTTATTCTTCGTGAACAACTTATTCTCCATATTTAGTGTGCTAGTGGATTGTATCCTTTTATCAAGCTACCAAATTATTATTATTTAATGTTAATTTGTATTTTTATTGCTTGTCCCTTCACACTTTGTCTTGTCTTTCCCCCACATGTGAACACTACCTTAGTGCTGTTTTCCGTCGGCGGGAAGCTTGATTATTATTTTGATATAATGCCTAAGACTATTCCTTGTAGCTCTTGTTTGCAAGTGAAACATGTGGACGACTCTCATGCCACATGTGTCACTTGCAACAATTGCACTCAGGCCCAATCTTGTGGTATTTGTGGGGTTTGGTCCTCTAAATTCTGGGCTTCTGTGAACAAGGTGGTTCTTTCCAGAGCTAGAACCCCTCGTTCTCGGGGTAAGGGTAGCCGTGCCGTAGCAGACATTTCTGCTGGTGCACGTGGTGACTCTGTCACACAGGATTCGGATCTGCCTTCTGTCGCGAGTTCCTCTGCAACTGTTGGCGGTGTTAGTTCAGTGATACCTGACGAGGAGACCATGGTCTCTTTGTCTTCTGATGTCACTATTGAGACGTCTGTTTTCGTTGAGAGCTTTTCCGAGGTCAACTCGGTGACCCTCTCCGATCTGCCTCCTACACCGTCGACCGTTGTTGAGGAGGTTGCTACTCCAGATCCTATTCTGTCTGATGGTGGCTCTTCCATCTCCTCTGGGGATGGTCTACAGTCTCGGGAGACCGAGGCTGTATCTGCTGGTGTGTCTGTGTGTTCTCAGCCTCCCCCAGCCTCGCGGCGGGGCTGTGCAGATTTGCTGTCTGCTCTGTCTCTTCTGGCTAGGTTTGCTCCTAGTCAGTTGAGCCGGCCGGTCGCTTTGGCAGCGATTCCTCATCCCTCGAGTGAATCGTTTATCGTTCCACCTTCCCCTGCTAGTGTGCCGCCTAGCGGGATGGTGTTGGGTCGTTGGCATCCAGGGCCTGCTGTTCGGCAGTGGTCAGTGACAGCCCCTGTTAGCTGTCACTCTCGGAACCTTCCTCCGGTGATTCCTCACTGTGTTCCGAGTCTTGGTGTCGATTGATGCTTGCCGTCGGTCTCAGAGGATAGGCAGTTGGGGCCATCTGCTGCGCAGAGGCCAATGACAGGTCCCTGTCATTCTTGGGACAATCCTCCGGTGTCTTCTCACCGTGTCCTAGGTCCAGCTACCGATCGACGTGCGCCGTCGGTCTCTTTAGAGGATTTGCAGGCAGGACCTTCTGTTTCGCAGAGGTCAGTGATGGCCCCTGGGCGTCACAATCGGGACTATCCTCCGGTGTCTTCTCACCGTGTCCCTATTCTGTCTGCCGATCGACGTGCGCGTCGGTCTCTTCTGAGGATTTGGGTTCTTCTACCAGAAGGGTCCATTGGGAGGACACTCCGTCGGGCGATTCTGCTGCGACGGATTTTCAGGGTGACCTGCGCCAGGCCGTTTTGGCGCTCACCCGGTTGCTTTCTGGCAACCCTCAAGTTGGCCTCCCTGTGCCTCCTGAGGCACAACCTCCTTTGGTCGGTCCCCGAGATGTCTCGCCTGGCCCCTTGGATACTGCACAGTATTCACAGGAGGTTTCTGCTGGTCAGCCCGAGTTGGGCTACGTCTCCTCTGCTACGGAGGATGACGAGTATCTTGAAGGTGATGGGCCCCCCTCGTCAGTCTTGGGGCAGGCTTTGGATTTCGTCTTTGGCTTATTGCCGGACGTTCAACCTTCCGACCAGCCTTCTGTGACCGTCCAGCCACGGTCCTCTGTGGAGCGCCGTAACCCTGTTGAGCCTTCTAGCTCCGGGGCTTTGCGTCCTCTGCAATCGGCTCAGGTTGTTGAGTCCTTCCAGGGCTTAGATGCCAAAATGCGTTCTAAGGCCCTCAAGGGTTCCTTTTTTTCTAGAGCTGATGCCTTTCTGCCTCCATCGCAGTTTCGTGTGTACGATTCCGTCTCTCCACCAGTCTTCCAAGGGATGACTACTGTGGATGAGGATTCTTCTTCCCTCGGGTTGACTAAGCCTAAGTCGGCAGTTCTCCGATGTCGGTAGTTGAGTCTGTGGTGGGCCTGTCCCGAGAGATGCTGGGTATGTTATCTCTCACGGACCATGTCGTCGCTGCTCTGGCTGAATATTTTCCACCAGGGGAGTTTGATGATGCTCAGGCGCCTTTTCGCGTTTTGTCACAGGCTCTTATGAACTTGACACACGCTCACGCCTGTAACACGGCTAATTTGGAGCTGGCACGCCGGGATGCGGTGTTGGATTTTTTACAATCCCTTCCTTCTGAGCAACGTGCTGTTCTGAGGTCTGTCTCTTTGGTGGGACCTCAGTTGTTCCATGGTTCCGTGGAAGCTGTTTGTGGCGAAGTTCTTCGTCATTCGAAGGACCAGCTTTTGCTGAGACAGCTTGACCAAGCGTGCTGCTGCATCTGCCTCGTCGGCTACGCCTTCGGCTCCGTCTGCTCCTTCTGCTCATAAGAAGCGCCAACGTGGCCAGGCTCGCTGGCAGCCTCAGGCTGGAAAGTCTCAGGACTCTGTCACTTCCCGAGGTGGTTTCTCCTCTCGGGGGCCTCGTCGAGGCCACAAGTGAAGGTTCTCACCTCGATTCGCCTCCAGTCGGGGGAAGGCTGTCGCTGTTTTATGACCGTTGGACGGAGATAACGTCGGACTCTTGGGTCCTCGACGTCATTCAATCCGGTCTGCGACTGTCCTTCCATCGGCACCCCAGTTTATCTTGGGTGGCCCTTCCGACTCAGGTCCCTTCTGATTCTCTGCGTCGGGACCTTCTGGTGCAGGAGATCGACAATCTCCTCACCAAAGGGGCGATCGAGGTGGTCAGGAACACCCTTTCACCGGGGTTTTACTCGAGACTTTTCTTGGTGCCGAAGAAAAACGGCCAATATCGTCCTGTCATTGATCTGAGTACCCTGAACGAGTACATAATAGCTCCTCGTTTCAGTATGGAGACTTTCCGGTCGGTTCGACGTTCAGTTCATCAGGGCAATTTTGCAGCCAGTATCAACCTGAAGGATGCCTACTTCCATGTACCCATTCATCTAGCGTCACGGAAATACCTTTGGTTCTCGTTTCGGGATCAAGTTTTTCAATTCAGAGCTCTCCCGTTCGGTTTGAACCTGGCTCCTTGGGCCTTCACCCGACTGATGTCGCAGGTGCTTGCTTTCCACCGCACTCAGTCGGTAGTGACTTCGTCAGCCTACCTAGACGACATCCTCCAACGGCACCACGATGCTGCTGTTCTGAAGTTCGATGTCCGGCAGTTTCTTTGCCTGCTAGCGTCGCTGGGTTTCAGAGTCAATCGCGAGAAGTCGGATCTTCTTCCTTCTCAGCGATTCTGTCATTTGGGGATGGATTTCGACACTCTTCACAATGTAGTGTCGGTCCCCCAAGCTCGGGCGACGATTCTTTCCGCCCTGACTCGGGACCTGCTTCAGTCTTCCTCGGTCTCGGCCAGGACTTTCCTTCGGATGCTGGGCCTTTGCGGTTCGGTGACAGATCTCATTCCACTCGGTCGCTTGTTTGTCCGACCTCTCCAACACTTCCTGTTGGATCATTGGCGTCCGAATGTAGATCCGCTGGACCTGGAACTCACTATTCCTCGGTCTCTGCTTTGTCACCTCCGCCCTTGGGCAGATATTCCCTGGCTTACACAGGGTGTTCTGTTGGATCTCCCTTTGGCCGATCGCATCCTTACTGCGGATGTCAGCGATCGGGGCTGGGGTGCGACGTTGGATCCTCTCGGTCTGTCTACTCACGGAGAGTGGGACAGCGAGCAAGTGGGCCTTCATATCAACCAGAAGGAGCTCCTTGCTCTTCTGTTGAGTTTTCGGCTTTGGATCCCTCATCTGTCAGACCATGTTGTCCTACTTCTTTCGGACAATTCAACAGTAGTGGCCTACATACGGAATCGAGGCACACATTCCATTCCCATGTATCGGCTGTCTCGGTATCTTCTTCTGTTGGCGCGGGATGTGATCGCTCGGGTGTCCATTCGACACATTCCCGGGCGTCTCAACGTCCTAGCAGACTCCCTGCCCCGATGTGACAGTGTCCTTCCAACCGAATGGATGCTACATCGGTTGGTGTTTCAGGTGATTTGCAAGCAGTGGGGCCGTCCTCAGGTTGACCTTTTCGCTACTCGCTGGAATCATCAGGTCGAGACCTTTGTGTCCCCTTGTCCAGATCCTCTGGCATTTGCAGTAGACGCTCTGTCTCTGGACTGGACAGGTTAGATCGGCTATGCCTTTCCTCCTGCACCGATTCTTCCTCAAGTATTAGCGAAGATTCGAACTTGCAGTTGCAGGATCATTCTGATCACACCCAAGTCTCCACAGAGGGTATGGATCAATCTGCTGCGGCCTTTATTGGCCGATCGACCGATTCGTCTACCTCTACGTCGCGATCTTCTTTCACAGGGTCGTCCCAGGAAGTATCACAACAACCTGGCGAGCCTGTCCCTTCACGCCTGTCTTTTATCAGGTCCAGTCTCCGACGTAGAGGTTTTTCGAGACGATCAGTGGAGTGCATTTCTGCATCGCGGCGACATTCCACTGGAATGACTTATGCCGCCAAGTGGAAGGTTTTCTGCCGCTGGTGTTCAGGTCACAATGTGAATTACCGTGATCCGTCAATCGCTCAAATTGCAGATTTTCTGGTTTTTCTTTTTGACTCCAAGGGCCTCCAGCCTATTACGATTAAGGGCTATCGGTCTATGCTGTCTGATACTTTCTCTTATGTGGGAAAGCGGTGCATCGGTCGTAATCTTTTTCTCTCCAAACTTATTCGGCACTTTTCTTTGAAGAGGCCTCAAGTTTTGCATCTTACACCCAAGTGGAACTTGCCATGGGTATTGCACTGTTTGGAGGGGGTGCCATCTGAGCCTTTATCTGAGACCGACATGCGTTTTCTCACCTATAAGACGGCTTTTCTTCTAGCATTTGCTTCTGCTCGTCGAGTCAGTGAGCTTCATGCGCTATCTGTTGATTCTGCCTTCTTCCGAAATGAGGCTAACAGTGTCACCTTCACTACTGATTGCTCTTTTCTGGCTAAGAATCAACTTCCTGATTCGGTACCTCCTCCCATCTGCATTCGGGCTCTCCCTGCTGTAGATGGTCGGAGGCCTCTTCTTTGTCCTGTTCGTGCGATCAAGACTTACATTACTCGCACTCAGTTCATTAGGAGGGGTCGGAAGAGATTCTTTCTGTCTCTCATTCCTAAGAGGCGGTCTATCTCTTCCCATTCTATTTCCAGGTGGATCTGTCTTGCAATCAAGCTGGCTTATTCTCGCTTGTCTGCGTCGGATCTTGTTTCGAACGGCTTAATGCTCATGAGGTTCGTGCCATTTCTACATCCTGGGCGTTCTCCAATTCTGTTTCGCTCCGTGATGTTATGAATGCGGCTTACTGGAGGAATGCTTCTACCTTCTCCTCCTTTCATCTCCGCCACCTTCAGCAGCAATCTGAGGACCTTTATTCTTTAGGCCCTCTCGTTGCTGCTCAAGCTGTTGTGCACCCTCGTTAAAATTGTTTTTGTCGAGGTTGCGCTTAGCTCAGCCTTGTTCTTTTCAGGTGCCTTCTCTCTATCTTCATTACAGGTTTTCGTTTTTGTTCTCTGCCATCCTTGCTTTCGTTCTGCTACTCTTGTTGGTATTGGTTATGTGATTCACCTCCTCCTATTGTTTATTCAGCCAATTGTAAACAATTGTGAGTAGGTTGAAAAGAAATTAAAATTTTTTAGTAAATTTTGTTTCTTAACATACCTACCACAATTGTTTACCGGAGACCCACCCTCCTTGGGGATATCTTTGATATCGATGCCTCCCTGCTAAACTTCTCGTTGACGGAAATACGGAATTGACGTCACGGTTGTTGCGCATGCGCTCGGTAAACGCAAGAGGTGTGCAGAGAGAGTACCTGTAATTTCGAGCGCTGGTCTCGCTCGACCCTTTTTTCGATCTTTTTCGTGCTTTTGCACTCTAGTACTTTTCCAACTCGTTTGGAAAAGATTCTAAAAGCTTGAGTTAGTTCCGAAGTAGGGCTTGCACTTATGTTACAGCCAATTGTAAACAATTGTGGTAGGTATGTTAAGAAACAAAATTTACTAAAAAAATTTAAATTTCAGAAGTATCACATTCCTTTCAAAGGTATCACATTCATTTCAGAGGTATCACATTTCCGTTTCCACGTCATGTTTCATTTGTACCTCTGACTTCAAGTGTGCAAAGACATGATAATCAAATGCTTTTAATGGCTTCATTGGAGTTCCTGGCTGCAATCAATAGAATGTTGCTAGCTGTGGCCATCTGTTGTCATCTCATTTGGACTCTCCAAGTGAAGGGCAAGCGCATCCATATTACTGAAGAGTTCAAAATCACGGAACAACAACCACTTCCTCTGAGAAGAGTTAGCACCTTTTGTGAGAGGACAGCCTCTCACATTGGTCCTCACCTGAAGGACACAGGACCAACAAAGTAGAAGAGAAAGAGTTCATAAACCAAGCATCGGGATGCCTGGTTGTTTCAAAGAGTTCTTGAAAAGAAAGAAGGAACTTCTTCAGCAGAGATGCTAGTTTTCAGTTTTTTCCTGATTTCAGGCTTTTTAGTGTCACCATCTTAAAAAAAAGGAATTTAAGAAAGTTTTTTTTAAAACACAGCTAACTACCAAAGAGTATTTTGTTTATATTTATTTTGTCTATTTTTAAAGCATGTACCTTGTGACATGTCATTGTAATAGGCTTAAATTCTGCATTAGCCTATTCATTTAGCATATTTTTAAGGCTTTTGTGATATGCCACTTGCATCTCAGAGGAAGAAAAGGCAGAAGAGAAGGCTGAGAAACACACGATCATCTCTCCCCACCTCCAACTTTTGCAGCTTCCATCCAAACCTCAAATGTCTCCCCTCTGGAGGTTGAACTAGAGGATGGAGATGTTAGTAGAGAAGCAGAGGCAGAGATGGAAACTGTATTTCAATATCCTGTTCCAATATTCCCTGTGGATCATGAACCCTGGATGAACCCCTCCATCACAGCCTCAAAAACGTATGGGAAGAGTCCAGGAAATTCTTAGAAGAGCTAGTATGATGCAAAGAAAAGAACTGGTTCGAGCAAGTGGGAGAGCAGAAGAAAATGTCCAGCTCAAGAAAGAAATAGAGGAATTTTTCTTAAAACCCAACCCAGTATCATCTAGCAACAGTTCAGCTAAGCCATCAGTTAATGAGTGGAGACGAAAGAAACACCAAAAACGTCTCGACCTCCTACAACCCACTTCATTTGCCTACTCTGCAGCTATCAGACATCTAAATTAACACCACCATCAGGGTTGAAAGGCCCCTCCACCCCTTTAGTGCATTCAAACAATCTTTCTTTTGAGTTACTGAGAGCCACAGTTCATTTACAGTGAGGCGATGTGTAGATATAAAAAAAATTAAATTATTGGGTTTCTTGTATTTACTATCAACAAATTACAGTTAGTGAAAGAGTATTTTATTTGATCAGATCTTTTTTTTATTTCTTTTATTTTGTAGGTCAAAAAGAATGTAATAGAGGTACAGATTTATCTGTAAGTTTCTTTCTTGATCAAAATATAAAAGCTTTACTTTGAGTAGTTTTGTAACTGGAGATTGTTTTTCCTGTAATTTTATCATTATCAGAGGCATTACAGCATGTGTGTTGATGAAACAAGGCCCCAAGTTGAGGGTTGAAATCTGCCGTTAGGATGCATTCTTGAAGCTTGAACAATGATGCCCTAGATGACATAGCAAGATGAAAGTTCCCAAAACACAGCAGCTAAAATTACGAAATGTAGGCCTAAATGTTATATTGAACTCACTCTATTCAGTAAAACACCAAATTCACAAAAAGGTGATAAAATAACCCATAAGGATCTGAATGGCATTAAACTGCTTAAATATACTGCAGGTCACAGTGTTGAGAGACTACGAGTCCACTCTCCTTTGTAAGCATACATGATTGGAATTCATCTGTCATCTATCGTCAAGGCTTTTACACATATAATGTCTTGAAAACAATTCACCCCAGATTTTTGTACTGTATTTTATGCAGAAAACGAAATGCAGTAACACAAGGTAAATTGAGCTTGTTAAATCCACCTACTGATCCATAGGCCTGTGTTGAATGAATCAAGCAGTGGATGTAAAAGTCCTAAACTTGATCGATATGCAACCTCATGCCTAAACCATTGATGGAAAATTTTCCGTACTGCTATATTCTCATGGAGCCTCATAGTGCCAGTGATTAGTCAAGTACTGATCTAACAGATAAGTGGACTTAGTTTGCAGGCCATCAGATGGTGGAACATGGTAATGGTAACACATTCCTGCGGTAATGGTCTCGTTTATAAATCTATCCTAGCTGCATACACTTTAAGACTTCACCTGTGTTATTTCTTATCAACCTACCTTACAATTGTTTACTACAGGCTTACACTACAGTGGAAGACCCTAACTCGGAAAAAATACTCTCTATTTTAATCTTTCCCAAGAGATGTGGGAAAGAAAAGTGGTGTAAAAAACACCACAAAAAAATAAGCCAAAACTGGGCCGAGCGCCATCTGCGCACACCCAGTATGGGATGCTCTTCCCTTAGTACAAATCCATGACTTCCGTTAACCAATGCGCAGTACAGTCATCAATTCATCATTCTTTTTTTGTCCGAGACACGTGTAGGATGTGTCTCCGCCATTTGCATTACGAAACAGTGATAATTCAACTCATCAATAATGGTTTTCCTGTGACTGGAATTATGGATCTGAAGATCATATAATAACAGGACTGTGTTTTATATATTCTCGTTAATATTTTCAACCACAGTCTCATTGAATTTTATTTATATATTGCGTTTTCGCGAATGTTTTTTTGACATCGTGTCAACGCGTTTTGGAAATAAAATTTTTCGGTTGATAAATTTTATTATTATTATTGGAGTTAGGTGTCAGTGAGGGACTGTATGGTCAGGATTTCTTCACTCTGTTGAGGGCAGAATTTCTGTTTTTAGCTTAACTTGACATAGTCAAGATAAGCTATTGCCATCACGCGTGCAGAAGTCTGTTAGTCTGTGAATCTGTTAGTCTGTAAGTCTGTTCACATTTTCCTTTACCACGGGCTACACCCCGCAGTTCTTGTCTGATTGTCACAAAATTTCACATGCAGGTTTGGGGGTCATGTCTAGATGAAAATGTCCCCTTTTGGTCGCGATCGGGCAACTGGTATGGCTGCCCGAGCCCAAAACCCAAAAACCATTAGCACAGTCTACAGGTCATATTTAGGAAGGGATTTCATTGTAACTTGGTAGGATGCCTCTGTATACTGTCTAGATGAGAACGTCCCCTTTTGGGCATGATCTATCAACCGTAATGGCTGCCCAAGCCCAAAAAACCCAAAAACTTTTAGCACAGTCTGCATGTCATGTTTAATATGGAGGGATTTCATTGTAACTTGGTAGGATGACTCCTTATGATCTCTAGTTGAGAATTTCCCCATTTGGGCGTGATCTGCCAACCGTGACAACTGCCCGAGCCCAAAACCCGAAAACCTTTAGCACAGTCTACAGGTCATATTTATGAAGGGATTTCATTGTAACTTGGTAGGATGACTCCAAATAATGTCTAGACGAGAATGTCCCATTTTGACCGCGATCATTCAGCCTTGATGGCTGCCCGAGCCCAAAAACCTGTAGCATAGGCAAAAGGTCATATTTATGGAAGGATTTCATTGTAACCTGTTAGGTTGACTCCATATAATGCCTAGATGATGACATCTCCTTTTGGTCATGATTAGTCAACTGCGATGGCTACAGGTGCCCGAAGCCCGAAGCCCGAAAACCTTGAGCACAGTCTACAGGTCATATTTATAAAGGGATTTCATTGTAACTCCGTAGGATCACTCCAGATGATGCCCAGATGAGATTGACCCCTTTGGTTGTGATCATTCAACCATGATGGCTGCCCGAGCCCGAAGCCCAAAAATCTTTAGCACAGTCTACAGGTCATATTTATGAAGGGATTTCATTGTAACTTGGTAGGTTGACTTCATATAATGTGTAGATGAGAACGTCCCCTTTTGGACACGATTGGGCAACTGTGACGGCTACAGGTGCCTGAAGCCCAAAAACCTTTAGAACAGTCTACAGGTCATAATTATGAAGGGATTTCATTGTAGCTTGGTAGGATGACTCCAAATAATGTCTAGATGAGAACATCCCCTTTTGGTCGCGATCATTCAGTCTTTATGGCTGCCCGAGCCCAAAGACCTTTAGCATATTCTACAGGTTGTATTTATGGAAGGATTTCATTGTAACTTGTTAGGTTGACTCCATATAATGCCTAGATGATGGCATCCCCTTTTGGTCATGATTGGTCAACTGATGTGGCTACAGGTGCCGAAGCCCGAAAATCTTGAGCACAGTATACAGGTCATATTTATGAAGGGATTTCATTGTAACTTAGTAGGATCACTCCAGATGATGCCCAGATGAGAATGTCCCCTTTTGGTTGCGATCATTCAACCATTATGGCTGCCCGAGCCCGAAGCCCGAATACCTTTAGCACAGTCTGCAGGTCATATTTATGAAGGGATTTCATTGTAACTTGGTAGGTTTGACTTTATATAATGTCTAGATGAGAATGTACCCTTTTGGACACGATTGGGCAACTGTGACAGCTACAGGGGCCCGAAGCCCGAAAACCTTTAGAACACTCTACAGGCAATAATTTTGAAGATATTTCATTGTAGCTTGGTAGGATGACTCCAAATAATGTCTAGATGAGAATGTGCCCTTTTGGTCGCGATCATTCAGCCTTGATGGCAGCCCGACCCCAAAAACCTTTAGCATAGTCTATAGGTCGTATTTATGGAAGGATTTCACTGTAACTTGTTAGGTTGACTCCATATAATGCCGAGATGATGACATCCCCTTTTGGTCGTGATTGGTCAACTGTGATGGCTACAGGTGCCCGAAGCCCAAAAATCTTGAGCATAGTCTACAAGTCATATTTATGAAGGGATTTAATTGTACCTTGGTAGGATGACTCCAAATAATGTCTAGATGAGCACGTTCCCTTTTGGTCACGATCATTCAGCCTTGATGGCTGCCTGAGCCCAAAACCTTTAGCATAGTCTATAGGTCATATTTATGGAAGTATTTCATTGTAACCTGTTAGTTTGACTCCATATAATGCCTAGATGATGACATCCCCTTTTGGTCGTCATTGGTCAACTGTGACGGCTTCAGGGGCCTGAAGCCCAAAAACCTTGAGCACAGTCTACAGGTCATATTTATGAAGGGATTTCATTGTAACTTCGTAGGATCACTCCAGATGAGAATGTCCCCTTTTGGTTGCGATCATTCAACCATGATGGCTGCCCAAGCCCAAAAACCTTTATCACAGTCTACAGGTCATATTTATGAAGGGATTTCATTGTAACTTGGTAGGTTGACTTCATATAATGTCTAGATGAGAACATCCCCTTTGGACGCAATTGGGAAACTGACGGTTCTAGGGGCTCGAAGCCCGAAGCCCGAAAAACCTTTAGCACAGTCTACAGGCCATATTTATGAAGGGATTTCAATGTAACTTGATAGGATGACTTGTTTTGGAATAATTTCACTGTAACTTGGTAACTTTCGTTGATATACGTTAACTATGAGGGCCACATACATTAACTGTGAGGTCATATTAACCCACCCCTCAGCTCTTTAGTACAGTGTACACCTCATATTATTTTTTGTCAAAAACATAGCATACAGGGAACAGAAATGAACATATTCCCAATTATCACAATTCTTGTCTTATTTCATAATCCTTTCATAAACATTGAACATTATCCTTTTCATCAAACACAACACACAAGTTAAGCTACAGTGTCATTGACACTTTCATTTAGGTCCCTGTCGACCGTCTGGGTTCTGTCATGTACTCACCGGTTATTTTTTCTGCCACCTTCTCTCGTAGTTGGGGGTGTTCTTCTACTTTATGTATCTGTTGAGGTCACCTTTTTCTTCTACTGCTCTCACCCCTGTTATTTCCAGATTGGTTCCTTTAGGGCAATTCCTTTTGCCCTAGCTTTTGGTGCGTTCTTGTGGCTGTTCCTCCCACACCTGCAGGGGGAGGGGGGGAGGACGGGGACGCGTCGTTTCTGGGCCTCCTGACATGACCACATCTGGTGTGAGTTATACCCCCTCCATGGGGGATGTTTAGCTCCTCCCACACCTGCAGGGGGTGGGGAACGCTGTCGTTTTGGGGCCTCCTGACACGACCACGTCTGGTGAGAGTTACACCCCTCCATGGGGGATGTGCAGCTCCTTCTGCACCCATGGGGGGTGGGGAACACTGTCATTTCGGGGCCTCCCGACACGACCACATCTGGTGAGAGTTATTCCCCTCCGTGGGGGATGTGCAGTTTTTTTACCGTGGTGGATACTGCGGGAGCTGTTGGATTTCTGGTGAAGAGATGCCTGGTTCCGGGACTATGCGCCCTCTCCAGTCGACATCTGAGGCTGTCACTAGGGTTGTGACTCCTCCTTTGGAGGCCAAGCTAGGTGGCTCTCTCCCCTTTTTCGCCAATTCCAACAGCTCCCGTCGTATCTGCTGCTACTGCTGTTCCGTACAACGTCATCGTTTTAGCCAGCCCGGCTTATCCCTACAGGGGTCTGCAGTGATTTCTGTAGTGTGGTTGTGGGGGTATCGGCCTCAGCCTTCTCTGACTTCAACTCGGCGAAGTCGGAAGTGCCTGCCAACTGAACCCCTGCTGTGTCCTCTCAGCCGTTGAGCACAGCCGTTTTATCCCTGCAGGGGTCTGCAGAGGTGTCTGGTAGTGTTGACGTGGGGTATCGGCCTCTGTCTTCCCTGACTTCAACTCGGCGAAGTCGGAAGTGGCTGCCAACCGAACCCCCTACTGTGTCCTCTCGGTCGTTTAGCACAGCAGTTTTCTCCCTGCAGGGGTCTGCAGCGGTGTCTGGTAGTGTAGACGTGGGGTATCGGCCTCAGCCTTCCCTGACTTCAACTCAGCGAAGTTGGAAGTGGCTGCGACCAAACCCCCATGCTGTGTCCTCTCAGCCGTTGAGCACAGCAGTTTTATCCCTGCAGGGATGTCTGGTAGTGTAGACATGGGGTATTGGCCTCAGCCTTCCCTGACTTCAACCTGGCGAAGTTGGAAGGGGCTGCCGGCCGAACCCTCTACTGTGGTCTCTCAGCCATCGAGTACCTCAATTTTTCTCATTGGATTCGGATGTTCATGGTGGGGCCACTGTGAGCTCCGTGGCGTTTCCATCCAAGCACTCTGGTCCCGTGGCCAGTTTTGTGTGACCACCACTTTTTGTGCAGCCTGGACTGTCTGTCCCGCAGAGGTCCGCGGTGACTCTCCTGAGTTTCCGCTCTGTTGATCCTCGGGGTATGTGATACCCCACTACACATCTGCCTTCAGATGTTTTCAGCTGCAGCCCGTCGCCCCGCATCGGGTGTATTTGAGTATCGTGACCCTTCGCTGGTAAATGGGTCAGGAGTGAAGCAACTTTGACGGTTCTGTTCCAACACTTTGGTCCTTGCTCACTTAGGTTCTGTCCAAGAGCCTTTTCCGTTGCTTCCAGCGAGGCTACGAGTGGTTTCTGGGCACCCCCTGTGGCGCCGCCTCCCGGGATTGGAAACAGGTCGTTCTCTGGTCCCCAGGTGTGCCCACACCATGGGAGTCGTCAGCTGGTTTGCCCATGATGGGCTATGTGTCTTCCGAGTCGTGGGATGAGTCTGACATTCCTGATGTCGAGAGCCAACAGTCTTATAACTTGGGGGCAGCTCTTGACTTTGTGTTTGGGTTCCTTCCAGGTCTCAAACCAGCTGACAGTGTCAGCCCAGCTGCGATCATCAGTCGCATGCCTACAGCCTGTGGAGCAACATGCTTCTGGGCGTCTTCGACCGTGCCTGTCGGTACAGGTGGTTGAAGCATTTACCGCTTTGGACTCTAAGCTGAGTTCCAAGGCTATGAAGACGTCGTTCTTCATCAAGGTTGACCCTTTTTGCTCTGGTGCGTTATCGTTCCTACGATTTTGCCAATCCGTCAGTCTGTCAGACTGTGACGGTCTTGGATCGGGACTCCAACTTCTCAGCCATATGGAGACTCTGGAGTCCAGGTTGGGCTTATCGAGAGGGATGCTGGAATGTGTTCTCTCTTTGATCATGCCGTCTCTGCTTTGCTGCTTATCTGCTCCAAGATGAGTTTGATGACAAACAGGTTTTTGTTTTGTGTGTGCTGTTCAAGGCACTCATGCATCTTCTTACACACATGCCTGTTACGCGGCTAGCTTGGAATTAGTTCGCAGGTACGCTGTGCTGGACACAATACATCCCCTTCTTGAGGAGCAGTGCGCTGCTCTTCGATCTGCCTCTTTCGGCGGGTCCACGACTATTCCATGGTTCCGTGGCGATTGTCCGGGATGGCTCCCTTTGTCATTCCATTGATCTGCTGCTGCTTAGTCAGCTTGATCGGCCTTCTGTTGGAGGCAGGCTCCGTCCAAAGTCTAACAAGTACCCTTCTGCTTCCTCTGCGAAGCTAAGGGCTGAACCTCCTACTGCCACTTCTACTCACTCACAGGGTGGGGTAGGCGTTGGCAGTAGTCACCTCGATTTCGTCCCAGGTTGAGGCACTCCACTAAGTAGAGAGTGCCTCTTCCAACATGAGTCCCTTTCAACATTACACATTGGGAACTTTTGACCACGGAGATAGACGATCTCCTGTCAAAGGGGACAATCAAGGTCATCAAGAACTTTCTTTCAGTGGGATTTTGTTCCCGCATGTTCTTGGTGCCGAAGAAGGACGGCCAACTCAGATATTATTATTATCGATCTGAGTATTCTGATGCAGTCTATCATTGCTCCTCAGTTCAGCATGGAGGCTTTCAGATCAGTTCGCCGCTCCATTCCCCGGGATGTTTTCCAGTTCAAGGCCATTCCCTTTGGCCTCGGCCTGGATCCTTGGGCCTTCACCTGTCTGATGTCGCATGTGTTAGTCTTACATCGCACACAGTCCAAGGTGTCTTCTTCGGCTTGTCTAGTTGATATCCTCCAGAGGCAATCCAATGCTGCTTTTCTGGAGTCTGATGTCGTCACACTGTTAAGCCTACTCATGCTACTAGGGTTCAGAGTCAATGGAGAGAAGTCAGACCTGGTCTCTTCTCTGTCTTGTCATCTGGGATGGACTTCATCAGCTCGGAGTCTTCCCCGACTGCTTGGTCTCTGCGTTTCGGTGACGGATCTCATTCCTCTAGGTCAACTGCATATCTGACCTCTCCAACACTTTTTTCTCAGTCGTTGGAGGTCAAATGTCGATCCTCTGGTTCTGGTGCTTCTGTTACCGGAGTCTCTTCCTTGTCACCTTCTGCCCTGACAGATGTTGAGTGGATTATGCAGGGAGTTCCATTGGACTTACCCACGTCCGATCGTGTTCTGACAGTAAACGCCAGCGATCTTGGATGGGGTGTGACATTGGATCCTCTAGGTCTTTTCCTTCACGGGTTATGGAACCAGGATCCAGCAGCTCTTCATGTCAACCAGGAGCTTCTTGCTCTTCTTCTGTGTTTCCGACAGTGGATCCCCCGCTTTTCGAATTGTCAGGTCCTTCTGTGGTCTGACAATTCTACAGTGGTTGTTTACATTTGGAACCAGGGCGGAACGCACTATGTTCCCATGTACGATTTGGTTCGGGATCTTCTACTGCTCGCTCAGGATGTCAATACCGGAGTGGTGGTTCGTCACATTCCCGGTTGTCTGAGCATCCTAGCCGATTCCCTGTCCCGACGGGGCAGGTTCTTTTCCACTGAGTGGATGCTCCACATGACGGTGTTCCAGTCTCTTTGCGATCTCTGGGGTCGTCCCCACATCAATCTCTTTGCGACTCGTTGGAACCATCAGGTGGACACTTTTGTGTCCCTATGTCCAGATGCTCTGGCTTTCGCCGTGGACGCTCTGACCCTCCTTTGGGATGGTCATGTCGGCTGCGCCTTCCTGCCGGTTCCGATTCTGCCTCTGGCTCTAGTCCAGATATGAACCTGCAGTTGTCAAATTCTTTCGATCACACCCCTGTTGCCTCGGTGGGTGTGGATCATTCTGCTCCGCTCTCTGTTAGTGGCGGTTCCGGCATATCTCCCTCTACGTCGCGACTTTCTTTGCCAAAGTCGCCCGAGGAGGTTTCAGGTCGACCCGACTTCATTGTGCCTTCGTCTTTTATCGGGTCCTGTCTCCTCTGTAGTGGTTTTTAGAGACGAGCAGTGGAGTTGCTTTTCTTCTTCAAGGAGGCACTCACTCCAGTGGTTTAGCCTCTGTGGCTAAGTAGAAGGTTCTTCTGTCGATGGTGTGCGGTCACTCTGTTGCTTCTGTCACTCCTTCAATCACACAGATTGTGGAGTTTTTGGTATATGTTTGTTTCTGGGGGTCTCCAGCAATGGGTACAAGTCCATGCTTCGGAGACCTTTTTCATATGTGGTACCGCATCGTTTCAGCACTCATCCTTGCCTCTCAAAGCTTGTTCAGCACTTTTCCTTGAAAAGGCCTAGGACTTTGCAGTTTACTCCAAGATGGACACTTTCTTCGGCGCTGCTCTGCTTGGTTTGATAGAACTAGGGATCTCTTCTTCTGTCCATGGTTCCAGTGCAGTTGAGTTATGTGTGGGTTGGTTATGTGATTCCCTCCATCCTATTGTCTATTCAGCCTATAGTAAACAATTGTAAGATAGGTTGATAAGAAATATAAATTTTATAGTAAATTTCCTTTCTTATTATACCTACCGCAATTGTTTACATGGAGGCCCTCCCGTCTTCTTCTTCGGGTACGAATCCTTTCTCCCCACTGATCACATAACTCCTATGTTGTCGGACTCAAAAGAATGATGAATTGATGACTGCACTGCACATTGGTTAACGGAAGTCGTGGATTTGTACTAAGGGAAAAGCGTCCCATACTGGGTGTGCGCCGATGGCACTCGGCCCAGTTTTTGCTTATTTTTTTGTGGTGTTTTTTACACCACTTTTCTTTCCCACATCTCTTGGGAAAGATTAAAATAGAGAGTATTTTATCCGAGTTAGGGTCTTCCACTGTAGTGCAAGCCTGAAGTAAACAATTGCGGTAGGTATAATAAGAAAGGAAATTTACTATAAAATTTATATTTTCGGGTTGTTGATTACTTAATGGTATTCAGATCAGAAAGTAATGAACTGCATTGGAATGAAACATCCCAAAACCTTGTCCACTATACAAGTATAGTATGAACTCACCTCTGCCCCTTCCCTTTGGATCTCTTGCATTTCTCCTAGGAAATTTTGTTTTCTTCTGTTTCTGAGGCTGTCTGCAGATGCCAATTTTAAAAATCTATTCATTCTTCAGTCATCTCATTCACATTATTGTTGCAAATGGTAAAAATAGATGTAATTGATTGCAGTAAAAACCAAAAGCTGTCCAAAACTCTTGCTGAAATGGTCACATCAATTACATTCTTATCCATTGGGTTATTGTTTTGTAGAGGATAAATAACTCCAATTATAGAAAACATGTCTGCTTCAGGTAACCCTTGGAAAAATGACGGTTTGACCATGCAAAAAAAATACGTTGGAATCTGTTTTCCATTTCCACAATTCTGCTAAGATGAAGCCAGCATGGTAACAAATAGTCCGGATGCAAAAAGTCTGTTTTGAGAGTACCCTGCAAAAAAGATGTGTAAAGCATTTTATTGGTTTTCTAGGGTAACTTTTTGTGCTAATTCTGAATCCAGTTGTTGCCACTCTGTAACTCCTCTGTAACTCTTGGGCAAATTGAGATATTTAACTCTTTTCAGACCTACCCAATTTCTTTTTAAGACAATATGATATTCCAACTTTGATATAAAATTTTGCTTTACATTTAGGTTATGCATGTTGGTGATGCACCAACGATGTGTTTATCCTCATATTTTATTTGTTTTTCGATACTTTAGTTGGGTAAAAAGGCAACAAAAATTTGAATTTTGCCCCCAAAATAACTAAATGTTTTGATTTTAGTATTTGTCAGGAAAAACAAAATAGTGTGTGTAATGTGTTTTACTATTTTTCATCAATAAATGTGGCTATTTATTCCCAATCTGATCCCTAAACCTCTAGAAATGTTGGGCGAGCCCTGTAACAAACTATGTTATAACACAAAATGTGGTGAAGATTTGCAAAAATAAATGGATTTCAGTGACTGTTGGTAACAACAAACATATTACCAAAATCCTTATCCATAGCCTTCTCTATCAAGTGCATGCAGACAAGATCTATCAGTTGAGTTTTGCTTTTCACATTGTTTAATATAACATTTCTGGTCTGAAGTTTGGATATTAAGAGCAGGTTTGTGTGGTTTCGAGATGCTCTTACCACGTTTTGCTTGAGCAATTGACTTAGTGCTATATTCAGAATATCTGTCAAATGTGAGGAACCCATAACTACATGTAGTGTCAAACCAAGATAAAACATACTCCAGGCAGTTGTCCAGATATCAACAGTTCCATCAGATGGCCAAGTGACAACCCATAGCATGGCTGACCCATCCAGTCATAATTGTTCAGGGACAGTAAAACTGGCCTGTGTTCCCACCAAAATGTAAACTCTTCATGATATTTTGATCTGACCTAATAAAAAAGAAAGCAAAGTGTCAGCAAAGTGTGTTTACGGTACCTTACAAATATATAAACCAAATGTACAGCAACATTTTACCCACAAAACTGAATATATCATTTTCACTTTAATTTCTATCTTTCTGATAGTTTTGGACATAAATGCACACAAAAAAAGTTAAATATCACATTAGTACCAAGGTCTAGAGAGTGGCATCGATCAAATTTAGAATAAATGGTTAAAGGTACCCACTAAATGATCATAAACAACTTCACATAATACTGTATCTTAATCTTGACGAATACTAAAAAGCAACAAATTAAGTCATTTGGGGCCAAAATTCACCAAATTGCCACCCTTTTAAAAACCCTATTAAATAAAGTGACAAATGCCCATTTGGTGCCTTGTCAACATATATGACATATATAACATATATAATCTAAATGTGAAGCCAAGTTTTACAAAAACCTAGGTATTTCATATTTACACTTTTGCTCAATTTAGGTCTGAAAAGGGTTAAATATTGTTACCATGAAATCTGCATGACTGTGCTGGTATTATTTCTCATCAACAGGATTACAAAGCCTTCCTTCCAAAATAAGATTTTGCCACATACACTGATTCAAGAATAGAGTCACTATAGAAAAGTTCATCTGTTAACCTAAAATTACTAGAAGACGGAACTAGCAAACAAATTGTTTTGAATTATAAATTTTTTTTCATTTTTGCCTCAAAAACAAAAACAAAACTAGAGAATTGTAATTTGTTGGACAAATTACGGTCTTTCCCAACTTTTTAATGTGAAAAGGCAGACTGCATACAGCAAAGCAAAGTGTTAACTTAACCCTTTCAAAATGATAGAAAAAAAAGTATCCAAAGTTGGCTCATTTGGGCATTTTCAAATGGTACTCTTATTCTCACCCTCATTGTGATTGAGTGTTAAATCTGAGATTAAAAAATAAACAGTAACTTTCTTCTGCAATCATTGTTGTATCTATCCGTACTAAAATAATTGCTACAACAACCTTGCAGTTAGAGCAAATTAGTACAGAAATCAGCAAAATTAACTGAAAATCAATTTTTTTCGGGCAGTACTGTTCTTTAAGTGGCCAAAGCATATGTTGGCTTGAGCCCCAGAGCATAACATACAACAGTGGATTTGTTCATTAAGCATCTCTACATATAGCAAAGCAAAGTGTTCAAAATTAACCCTTTCCAAAATGATAGAAAAAAGCAAGCAAAGTTGGTTAATTTTGACATTTTCAAATGGTACTCTTATTCTCACTCTCATTGTGCTTGATCAAGGGTTAAATCTGAGGTTAAAAGTAAACAGTAACTTTCTTTTGTAATCATTGTTGCATCTATCCTCACCAAAATAATTGTTACAATAGCCTTGCAATTAGACAAATTTGCCCATGAAGTTAGTCAATATTGAAATTCATATCAGTTTTGGCCAATAGGGGGTAATTTTGAAATATTTGTGTGCTGATTTGGTGTATCATATTATGCACTAAATATGTGGACACCAATCACAGACTGGGTGCCTGATAAGAGACATGGAGGAATCTTGAATCTTGGTATTTGAATGAACATGTACAGTTTGAGGGTACTTCAATTCAAACCCTGACAACTGGGTGAGGGTTCAATTTTTTATTAAAACATATAAAAGCAAAACTGTTCTTGGATGAATAGCCTATCTTTTCATTGGCAACGTTTTGAGGAAATATGGCTCCAGTGCTGAGAAATCGCATGTAAAGGTTGGCGAAAATAACAATTATTCAGACAGTACCCTTATGAGACGTCTCAAATCTGGCAAGGGTTAAACTTTTAATAATAACATATAAAACAAAATTTGTCATACTCTGATAGCCATAGAAAACATTCAGCACTCAATCAATTAGAAATGGAGTAAATTACCACTTAAACGTATCAAATTCTGAAAAAAGTGGGAGTTTATTTGGACGGTACCTACATTTATGCAACCACAATGGGCATAGGGTTAAACTTTACAACCAAACTTACAACAGCAGATATGCTCGGTAATCAGTTGTGAATACGGACATGCAAAGTGTTTGAAATTAACCCTTTCCAAAATGATAGAAAAAAGCAACCAAAGTTGGCTAATTTTTGCATTTTCAAACAACACTCTTATTCTCGCCCTCATTGTGCTTGGGGGTTAAAACTGAGATTAGAAAGCAAACAGTAACTTTCTTCTGCAATCATTGTTGCATCTATCCACACCAGAATAATTGTTACTACAACCTTAGAAATAGAGAAATTCGCCCTTGAAGTTGGTCAATTTTGAAGACAAAACTGCTATATTCATTTCATTTTTTGGTCCACAGGAGGGGTTAATTTTGAAATATTTGTGTGGTGATTTTGGTGTACCATATTATGCTCTAAATGTTTGGAAACATAGAGCCAGATAACTGTAAACAATTTTGAGATATTTGTAAAATGGTGAAATTTCTTATCAACCTACCCACAATTGTTTACTGCAGGCTTGTACTACAGTGGAAGTCCCTAACTCGGATAATATACTCTCTATTTTTAGCTTAACTTGACATACTCAAGATAAGCTATTGCCATCACATGTGCAGAAGTCTGTTAGTCTGTGAGTCTGTTAGTCTGTTAGTCTGTGAGTCTGTGACATCTGTTCACATTTTCCTTTAGCACAGGCTACACCCCACAGTTCTTGTCTGATCGTCACGAAATTTCATATGCAGGTTTGGGGTCATGTCTAGATGAGAACGTCCCCTTTTGGTCGCGATCTGGCAACCGGTATGGCTGCCCGAGCCCAAAACCTGAAAACCATTAGCACAGTCTACAGGTCGTATTTATGAAGGGATTTCATTGTAACTTGGTAGGATGCCTCTGTATAATGCCTAGATGAGAACGTCCCCTTTTGGGCATGATCTATCAACTGTGATGGCTGCCCAAGCCCGAAACCTAAAAACTTTTAGCACAGTCTGCAGGTCAGGTTTAATGTGGAGGGATTTCATTGTAACTTGGTAGGATGACTCCTTATGATGTCTAGATGAGAATTTCCCTATTTGGGCATGATCTGCCAACCGTGACGACTGCCCAAGCCCAAAACCCCAAAGCCTTTAGCACAGTCTATAGGTCATATTTATAGAGGAATTTCATTGTCACTTGGTGGGTTGACTTCATACAATGTCTAGATGAGAAAGTCCCCTTTTGGATGTGATTGGACAACTGTGACAGCTACAGGAGCCCGAAGCCTGAAAACCTTTAGCACAGTCTAGAGGTCATATTTATGAAGGGATTTCATTGTAACTTGGTAGGATGACTCCAAATAATGTCTAGATGAGAACGTCCCATTTTGATCGCGTTCATGCAGCCTTCATGGGTGCCCGAGCCCAAAAACCTTTAGCATAGGCAAAAGGTCATATTTATGGAAGGATTTCATTGTAACTTGTTAGGTTGACTCCATATAATGCCTAGATGATGACATCCCCTTTTGGTCGTGATTGGTCAGCTGTGATGGCTACAAGTGCCAGAAGCCCAAAAACCTTGAGCACAGTCTACAGGTCATATTTATGAAGAGATTTCATTGTAACTTCATAGGATCACTCCAGATGATGCCCAGATGAGATTGTCCCCTTTGGTTGCGATCATTCAACCATGATAGCTGCCCGAGCTCGAAGCCCGAAAACCTTAAGCACAGTCTACAGGTCATATTTATGAAGGGATTTCATTGTAACTTGGTAGGTTGACTTCATATAATGTCTAGATGAGTCATGCAGCCTTGATGGGTGCCCGAGCCCAAAAACCTTTAGCATAGGCAAAAGGTCATATTTATGGAAGGATTTCATTGTAACCTGTTAGGTTGACTCCATATAATGCCTAGATGATGGCATCCCTTTTTGGTCATGATTGGTCAACTGTGATGTCTACAAGTGCCCAAAGCCCAAAAACCTTGAGCACAGTCTACAGGTCATATTTATGAAGAGATTTCATTGTAACTTCATAGGATCACTCCAGATGATGCCCAGATGAGATTGTCCCCTTTGGTTGCAATCATTCAACCATGATGGCTGCCCGAGCCCGAAGCCTGAAAACCTTAAGCACAGTCTACAGGTCATATTTATGAAGGGATTCCATTGTAACTTGGTAGGTTGACTTCATATAATGTCTAGATGAGAACGTACCCTTTTGGACATGATTGGGCAACTTTGACGGCTAAAGGTGCCCGAAGCCCAAAAACCTTTAGCACTGTCTACAGGTCATATTTATGAAGGGATTTCATTGTAACTTGATAGGTTGACTCCAAATAATGTCTAGATGAGAATGTCCCACTTTAGCCATGATCATTCAGCCTTGATGGGTGCGCGAGCCCAAAAACCTTTAGCATAGGCAAAAGGTTATATTTATAGAAGGATTTCATTGTAACATTGTTAAGTTGACTCCATATAATGCCTAGATGATGACATCCCATTTTAGTCGTGATTGGTCAACTGTGATGGCTACAGGCCAAAGCCCGAAAACCTTGAGCACAGTCTACAGGTCATATCTATGAAGGGATTTCATTGTAACTTCGCAGGATCACTCCAGATGATGCCCAGATGAGATTGTCCCCTTTGGTTGCGATCATTCACCCATGATGGCTGCCCGAGCCCGAAACCCGAAAACCTTCAGCACAGTCTACAGGTCATATTTATGAAGGGATTTTATTGTAACTTGGTAGGTTAACTTCATATAATGTCTAGATGAGAACGTCCCCTTTTGGACACGATTGGGCAACTGTGACGACTTCAGGGGCCCAAAGCCCGAAAACGTTTAGCATAGTCTACAGGTCATAATTATGAAGGGATTTCATTGTAGCTTGGTAGGATGACTCCAAATAGTGTCCAGATGAGAACGTCCCCTTTTGGTCACGATCATTCAGCCTTGATGGCTGCCCGAGCCCAAAATCTTTAGCATGTCTGTAGGTCGTATTTATGGAAGGATTTCATTGTAACTTGTTAGGTTGACTCCATATAATGCCTAGATGATAACATCCCCTTTTGGTCGTGGTTGGTCAACTGTGATGGCTACAGGTGCCTGAAGCCCGAAAATCTTGAGCACAGTCTACAGGTCATATTTATGAAGGGATTTCATTGTAACTTCATAGGATCACTCCAGATGATGTCCAGATGAGAATGTCCCCTTTTGGTTGCGATCATTCAACCAAGATGGCTGCCCAAGCCTAAAACCCGAAAACCTTTAGCACAGTCTTCAGATCATATTTATGAAGGGATTTCATTGTAACTTCGTAGGTTGACTTCAAGTAATGTCTAGATGAGAACAGCCCCTTTTGGACACCATTAGGCAACTGTGTTGGCTACAGGAGCCCAAAGCCCGAAAATCTTTAGCACAGTCTACAGGTGATATTTATGAAGGGATTTCATTGTACCTTGGTAGGATGACTCTAAATAATGTCTAGATGAGAACGTCCCCTTTTGGTCGCGATCATTCAGCCTTGATGGCTGCCTGTACCCAAAACCCCAAAACCTTTAGCATAGTCTATTGGTCATATTTATGGAAGGACTTCATTGTAACCCGTAAGTTTGACTCCATATAATGCCTAGATGATGATTTCTCCTTTTGGTCGTGATTGGTCAACTGTGATGGCTTCAGGGGCCCGAAGCCCAAAAACCTTGAGCACAGTCTACAGGTCATATTTATGAAGGGATTTCATTGTAACTTTGTAGGATCACTCCAGATGATGCCCAGACGGGAATGCCCCCTTTTGGTTGCGATCATTCAACCATGATGGCTGCCAGAGCCCAAAGCCCAAAAACCTTTAGCACAATCTACAGGTCATATTTATGAAGGGATTTCATTGTAACTTGGTAGGTTGACTTCATATAATGTCTAGATGAGAACGTCCCCTTTGGACGCAATTGGGAAACTGACGGCTACAGGGGCCCGAAGCCCGAAAACCTTTAGCACAGTCTACAGGCCATATTTATGAAGGGATTTTAATGTAACTTGATAGGATGACTCATTTTGGAATAATTTCACTGTAACTTGGTAACTTTTGTTGATATACGTTAACTGTGAGTGCAACATATATTAACTGTGAGGTCATATTAACCCACCCCTCAGATCTTTAGTACAGTGTACACCTCATATTATTTTTATCATAAACATAGCATACAGGGAACAGAAATGAACATATTCCCAATTATCACAATTCTTGTCTTATTTCATAATCCTTTCATAAAAATTGAACATTATCCTTTTCATCAAACACAACACACAAGTTAAGCTACAGTGTCCTTGACACTTTCATTGTCTTTCCCAAGCAATTTGGGAAAGAAAAGTGGTGCAAAAGCACCAAGAAAAAAATAAGCCAAAACTGGGTCAAGTGCAACCGGCGCAGACCCAGTACGGGATGCTCTCTTCCAAGTACAACTCCACGACTTCCGTTGCCAGTGCACATATGCGTCGCTAATGACTCATTCTTTTTTTATCCGAGACACGTGAAGGATGTGTCTCCGCCATATGCATTATGAAACAGTGATAATTCAACTCGTCAATAATGGTTTTCCTGTGACTGGAATTATGGATCTGAAGATCGTATAATAACAGGACTGTGTTTTATATATTCTCGTTAATATTTTCAGCCGCATTCTCATTGTATATTGTTTACTATTCCATTTTCGCGAATGTTTTTTCGACATCATGTCAATGCGGTTTGACAATAAATTTTTTGGTTGATAAATTTAATTGTTTTTGGAGTTAGGTGTCAGTCAGGGACTGTCTGGACAGGATTTCTTCACTCTGTTGAGGGCTGAATTTCTGTTTTTTCGGTCCCTGTCGGCTGTCTGGGTTCTGTCGTGTACCCACCGGTTTTTTTCTGCCACCTTCTCTCGTAGTTGAGGGTGTTCTTCTACTTTCTGTATCTGTTGAGTTCACCTTTTTCTTCTACTGCTCTCACTTCTGTTTTTCCGGTTCAGTTCCTTTAGGGCAATTCCTTTTGCCCTCGCCTTGGTGCTTTCTCATGGCTGTTTCTTCCGCACCTACGTGTGGTGTGGAACGCTGTCGTTTTGGGCCCTCCCGACTCGACCATGTCTGGTGTGAGTTATACTCCCCTCCGTGGGGATGTGCAGCTCCTCCTGCACCCATGGGGGGTGGGGAACGCTGTTGTTTCGGGGCTCCCGACTCGACCACGTCTGGTGAGAATTACTCCCCCTCCGTGGGGGATGTGCTGCTCCTCCCACACCAGTAGGGGGTGGGGAATGCTGTCGTTTCGGGGCCTCCCGACTCGACCACGTCTGGTGAGAGTTATCCCCCTACTGTGGGGGATGTGCAGGTTTTTTTACCGTGGTGGATACTGCGGGAGCTGTTGGATTTCTGGTGAAGAGATGCCTGGTTCCGGGACTATGCACCTTCTCCAGTCGACATCTGAAGCTGTCACTAGGGTTGTGACTCCTCCTTTGGAGGCTGAGCTAGGTGGCTCTCTCCCCTTTTCTGCCAGTTCCAACAGCTCCAGTCGTATCTGCTGCTACTGCTGTTCCGTCTACAATGTCATCGGGCACCGTTTTTAGCCGGCCTCTGCTTATCCCTGCAAGGGTCTGCAGGGATGTCTGTAGTGTGGTTGTGGGGTATAGGCCTCAGCCTTCCCCGGCTTCAACTCGGCGAAGTCGGAAGTGGCTGCCGACTGAACCCCCTACTGTGTCCTCTCAGCTGTTGAGCACAGTAGTTTTATACCTCCAGTGGTCTGCAGCGATGTCTGGGAGTGTAGATCGGTCTCAGCCTTCCCTGACTTCAACTCGGCGAAGTTGGAAGTGGCTGCCGGCCGGACCCTCTACTGTGGTCTCTGCGCCGTCGAGTACCACTGTTTTGTCATTGGCGTTTTCCGTCCACTCATTCTGGTCACATGGCCAGTTTTGCAGGACCAACGCCTTCTGTGCAGCCTGGACCTTCTGCCCCACAGAGGTCCGCGGCAACTCTCCCGAGTTCCCGCTATGTTGATCCTTGGGGTGTATCAGATGTTTCGGCTGCCGCCCAGCGCCTTGCTTCGGGTGTATTGGAGGATCATGACCCTTTGCTGGTTAAGAGGGTCAGTTGTGAAGCCACTTTGCTGGTTCGTTCCCACGTCAAACCGGCTGGTATGGGCAGTGAGCTTAGGGAGGCCCTCTCCTTACTCACTCAGGTTCTGTCCAAGAGCCTTCCCGTTGCTTCCAGCGAGGCAGCGAGTGGTTTCCAGGCGCCCCTTATGGCGCCGCCTCCCGGGATTGGAAACAGGCCACTTTCTGATCCCCCTGGTGCCTACACCATGGGAGGCATCGGCTGGTTTGCCCACGATGGGCTATGTGTCTTCCGATTCTGGGGAGGAGTCAGACATCCTTGATGTCGAGAGCCAGCAGTCTTCTGACTTGGTGGCAGCTCTTGACTTTGTGTTTGGGTTCCTTCCGGATCTCAAACCATCAAACCAGCCGACAGTGTCAGCCAGGCTGCGATCATCAGTCACGTGCATACAGCCTGTGGAGCAACCTGCTTCTGGGCGTCATCGACCGTGCCAGTCAGTACAGGTGGTTGAAGCATTTTCAGCATTGGTCTCTAAGCTGAGTTCCAAGGCTATGAAGGCTCCGTTCTTCACCAGGGTTGACACCTTTTTGCCTCTGGCGTGTTATCGTTACTACGATTTCGTCATTCTGCCAGACTTTGACGGTTTTGGATCAGGACTCCAATTCCCTCGGGCTTTCCAAGCCCAAGTCGGCCGTCATTCCTATGATGACTCTGGAGTCCATGTTGGGCTTATAGAGCGAAATGCTGGGTATGCTTTCTCTCTCAGATCATGTCGTATCTGCCTCCAGATAGGTTTTACGATGTACAGGCTCCTTTGCGTGTGCTGTCCAAGGCGCTCATGCATCTTACTGACACGCATGTCTGTGACATGGCTATTTTGGAACTAGCTACTTCGTCAGCTTGATCAGCCTTCTAGGGAAGGCAGGGACCGTTCAAAGCCTAACAAGTACCCTTCTGCTTCCTCTGTGAAGCAAAGGGCTGATCCTTCTGCCACTGCTTCTACTTCTTACTCATGGGGTAAGGGTAAGCGCCGGCAGGCTAGAGGGAAGTCTCAGGTATCTTCATTCAGTAGAGGAGGTGGTTTCTCCTCTCGCGGGTCTCTTTGGGGCTCGAACTGAAGGTCCTCACCTCGATTCGTCCAGGTTGGAGGAAGGATAGCAGAGTTTGCAGACCATTGGGCCACCATCACATCCGATCCTTGGGTGTTAGATGTTGTTCGGTCCGGGCTATGAATATCCTTCTGAAGGCACCCCCACTCTGTCCAGAGTGCCTCTTCCAACCACAGTTCCTTCAGACGTTTTACGTAGGGAGCTTTTTGTCCACGGAGATAGACAATCTCCTGGCCAAGGGGGCGATCGAGGTCGTCAAGAACATTCAGTCAGTGGGGTTTTATTCCCACCTCTTCTTGGTGCCAAAGAAGGGTGGCCGACTCCGACTGGTTATCGATCTGAGTATCCTAAACCAGTCTATCATTGCTCCCAAGTTCAGCATGGAGACTTTAAGGTCGGTCCGCCGTTCCATACCCCACGGAGATTTTGCTTCCAGCATCGACCTGCGAGATGCTTACTTTCACGTTCCAATTCATCGGGTGTCGCGGAAGTATCTCGGGTTCACTTTTCTGGGGCGAGTTCACCAGTTGAAGGCAATGCCTTTCGGCCTCAACCTGGCTCCTTGGGCCTTCACCCGACTGATGTTGCATGTGATAGCCTTCCATCGCACACAGTCCGTGGTGACTACTTCGGCATATCTCGACGATATCCTCCAGAGGCATTCCAATGCTGCCTTACTGGAGATGGATGTTGACACTCTGTTGAGCTTGCTCACGTCTCTAGGATTCAGAGTCAACGAGGAGAAGTCAGATCAGGTCCCTTCTCAGTCGTTTTGTCATCTGGCGATGGCCTTCCACACTCAGTTCAATACGGTGGTGGTTCCCCAGGCCAGGGCTGTGATTCTCTCAGCTTTTGCTCTGACTCTGTTCCCAGTCCACATCCGCGACAGCACAGGGTATTCTCCGGCTGCTCGGTCTCTGTGGTTCGGTGACGGATCTCATTCCTCTAGGTCGGCTGCATGTCAGACCTCTCCAACACTTTCTGCTCAGTCGTTGGAGGCCGAATGTCGATTCTCTGGATCTGGTGCTTCAGTTACCAGAATCTCTTATCCTCACCTTCTCCACTGGACGAATGTTCAGTGGATCACGCAGGGTGTCCCGTTGGACTTACCCATGTTCAATCGCATTCTGACGGCAGATGTCAGCGCTCTTGGATGGGGTGCGACGTTGGATCCTCTAGGTCTTTCCCTTTATGGGATGTGGGACCAGGATCGGGCATCTCTACACATCAACCAGAAGGAGCTTCTTGCTCTTCTTCTGAGTTTCAGGCAGTGGATCCCTCACCTGTCGAATCATCAGGTCCTTCTGTTGTTCGACAATTCGACAGTGGTTGCTTACATTCGGAACCAGAGCGGCACGCACTCGGTTCCAATGTATGAATTGGCTCGGGATCTTCTACTGCTCGCTCAGGATGTCAACGCCGGGGTGGTTGTTCGTCACATTTCTGGTCGTCTGAACGTCCTAGCCAACTCCCTGTCCTGACGGGGCAGGTTCTTTTCCACCGAGTGGATGCTCCACATGGCGGTGTTCCATCGATCTCTTTGCGACTCATTGGAACCATCAGGTGGACACTTTCGTGTCCTCGTGTCCAGATGCTCTGGCTTTTGCCATGGATGCTCTGGCCCTCCTCTGGGACGGTCTTGTCGCCTTCCTGCCGGTTCCGATTCCGCCTCGGGTTCTCGCCCAGATATGAACCTACAGTCGTCGATCCTTTCGATCACACCCCTGTCGCCTCGGTGGGTGTGGATAAATCTGCTCCGCTCTCTGTTAGCAGCGGTTCCGGCATGTCTCCCTCTACGTTGCGACTTTCTTTGCCAAAGTCGCCCAAGGAGGTTTCAAGTTGACCCAACTTCATTGTGCCTTCGCACATGTCTTTTATCGGGTCCTGTCTCCTCCGTAGTGGTTTTTCGAGACAAGCAGTGGAGTTGCTTTTCTTCTTCAAGGGGGGGACTCACTCCACTGGTTTAGCCTCTGTGGCTAAGTAGAAGGTTCTGTCGATGGTGTGCGATGACTCTGTTGCTTCTGTCACTCCATCAATCATATCGCTTGCGGAGTTTCTGGTATATGTTTGTTTCTGGGGGTCTCCAGCAATGGGTACAAGTCCATGCTTCAGAGACCTTTTCATATGTGGTACCGCATTGTTTCGACACTCGTCCTTGCCTTGCTTGTTCAGCTCTTTTAATTGAAAAGGCCTAGGACTTTGCAGTTTACTCCAAGATGGACACTTTCTTGGGTGCTGCTCTGCTTGGGGGTTGGGGCATTCGTGCCTTTATCCTGGATGGATATGCATTTTCTCACATGCCAGATCTCTTCTGCATCCATTTCTCGATGGAGTTGTCTTGCTATTTGTGCAGCTTCCGCTCGTCTAGCTACTGGTGATTGTATTACCAATTGTTTTTTCTGCCACGAGGTGCATGCATTGTCTTCCTCTCGGGGCTTTTACTAACTCCGTCATGTTGTCGGATGTTATATTGGCAGCCTACTGGAGAAATGCTACCTTCTCCATTTATCTGCGACAGTTGCAAGAGCCGACCGAGGACCTTTGTCCTAAGGGCCCTCTTTCTTTGGCTCAGGCTGTTGTCTATCCCAGCCATTCAGCTTTTTACAGGGTCAGTTCCAGCTCCGTGCTGTTACAGCCCTTTCTGTCTGTGCGTCACACAGAACCATATGCCTCATCTTTCATTGTATTTTACTAATGTTTGTGATGCTATGGTTGATAAGCCTCGGGACCTCTTCCGTCTGTTCACGGTTCCAGTGCACTTGGGTTATGTGTAGGGTTGGTTATGCGATTCCCTCCAGCCTATTGTCTATTCAGCCTGTAGTAAACAATTGTGGGTAGGTTGATAAGAAATTTAAATTTTATAGTAAATTTCCTTTCTTATTATACCTACCACAATTGTTTACATGGAAGCCCTCCCGTCTTCTTATATGGGCAAGAATCCTTCCTCCCCGCTGATCACATAACTCTAACGTTGGCGGATTCAAAAAGAATGAGTCATTAGGGATGCATATGCGCACTGGCCACGGAAGTCGTGGAGTTGTACTTGGAAGAGAGCATCCCGTACTGGGTCTGCGCCAGTTGCACTTGACCCAGTTTTGGCTTATTTTTTTCTTGGCGCTTTTGCACCACTTTTCTTTCCCAAATTGCTTGGGAAAGACAAAAATAGAGAGTATATTATCCGAGTTAGGGACTGCCACTGTAGTGCAAGCCTGTAGTAAACAATTGTGGTAGGTATAATAAGAAAGGAAATTTACTATAAAATTTAAATTTTTATGGTTTGGGCAGAAAATTTTGAAAATAAGCATTTTCACGAATATGACGATACCTCTTTTCTCTAGATATTGTGACAATAAATAAGTTTACCAAATCTGGTTGAAATCGTACAGCTTGGTTTTTTTTGAGCTATGTTGAAAAATGGTGAAATTTTGAAGGTTTTGGAAGAATATTTTTAAAATATGTGTTTTCACAGATATGGTGATACCTCATTTCACTAGATATTATGGCATTACATAAGTATGCCAACTTTGGTTGAAATCGTACAGCTTGTTTTTGAGCAGTGCAACAGACAAATTTGACGGAAAAAAAAAAAAAATTTTAAAATAAAAACTAGAGAATTGTAATTTGTTGGACAAATTACGGGCTTTCCCAAGTTTTAATGTGAAAAGGCAGACTGTATTGTATAGAAAGCACATTGAGCTATGCACTTTTGTTTTTTGGAGAAAATGAGTGCAGAAAACTGTAAAATTCATTCAAAATCACATTATTTCAAACTGTACTATTCTTCAAGTGGCCAAAGCCAAGAGAAAAATTTAAAACACAAGATTTATTCGGCGAGTGGCAGGCAGGTAGGCCTGTATAATAACTGTACCGACTGTACTCTTTCACACTGGCATGAGCCCTTGAACTTGGTCAATTTTGAAGAAAAAATGCTATATTCATGTAATTTTACGCCATCAGGGTTAATTTTGAAATATTTGTGTGGTGATTTTGATGTATCATATTATGTTCTAAATGTTTGGAAAACTGGAGCTAAAGAACTGTAAACAGTTTTGAGACTTTTGAAAAATGGCGAAATTTTGATGGTTTTAGCAGAATATTTTGAAAACACAAGCATTTTCACGAATATGATGATACCTCATTTCACTTTCCAGAGACCTGTCATCAATCACAGCTTGAGTTTTTGATAAGAGACATGAAGGAATCTTGAATCTTGGTATTTGAATGAACATATACAATTTGAGGGTACTCCAGTTAAAGGCCAGAGAACTGGGTGAGGGTTAGAACTTGGAAAAAGACATATAACAGCAAAATTGTTCTTGGATGAATGACTATCTTCTTATGGAAAACATTTTGAGAAAATATGGCTCCAGTGCTGAGAAATGACATGTAAAAGCTTGCAAAATAACAATTATTCTGACAGTACCCTTATGGGAAGTCTTAAATCTGCCAAGGGTTAAACTTTTAATAACAACATATAAAACAAAAGTTGTCATACATTGACTGCTGCATGCAGCCATAGAAAACATTCAGTGCTCAATCATTCAGAAATGGAGTAAATTGTCCCTTAAATTTACCAAATTCTGAAAAATGGAAATTTTTTGGACTCACCTACTTTTATGCAACCAGAATGGGCATAGGGTTAAACTTTACAAGCAAACTTATAAATAGCAAATATCCTTGGTAGTCAATTGTGAATACAAACATGCAAAGTGTTTGAAATTAACCCTTTCCAAAATGATAGAAAAAAGCAACCAAAGATGGCTAATTTTGGCATTTTCAAACGGTACTCTTATTCTCACCCTCATTGTGCTTGAGGGTTAAATCTGAGATTAAAAAGTAAACAGTAACTTTCTTCCGCAATCATTGTTTCATCTATCCATGCCAAAATAATTGTTACAACAACCTTGAAATTAGAGAAATTTACTCTTGAAGTTGGTCAGTTTTGAAGAAAAAAGCTATATTCATGTCATTTTTGGCAAATGGGGGTTAATTTTGAAATATTTTTGTGGTGATTTTGGTATATCATGTTATGCTCTAAATGTGTGGGAAATTTGAGTTAAGTAACTGTTAACAATTTTGAGACATTTGAAAAATGGTGAAATTTTGACAGTTTTGGCAGAATATTTGAAAATAAGCGTTTTCACAGACATAACGATACCGCATTTCACTAGATTTTATGACACTACATAAGAATGCCAAATTTGGTTAAAATCATACAGCTTGTTTTTGAGCAGTGCAACAGACAAAATTCACGGCAGAAAAAAAAACTAGAAAATTGTAATTTGTTGACCAAATTACGGGCTTTCCCAACTTATTAATGTGAAAAAGAAGGTGGTTTTGTGAACACATGAAATTATCAGCCATATTAATTATTTAACCCGATTTTTCTGTACATTAATGATGAATCGTCAGGATTTACTTTGTGTGTACACACTAGTGTTTCTAAAACCTAGTCAGTCCCACCCACACTCCCTTGCCTTCCACAACGTGAGAGGAGTGAGGAATTCATTAACCTATTACTCAGTGTAAATGAAGAAGAGTCTTGCAAACGAAATTATTGAATAACGTTTCATTTTGTTGGCATCAAAAACATATCTTACAGACTACATATAGCAAAGCAAAGTGTTTGAAATTAACGATTTCCAAAATGATAGACAAAAAGCATCCAAAGTTGGCTAATTTTGGCATTCTATATCGGTACTCTTATTCACGCCATCATTGTGCTTGGGGGTTAAATCTTGAGATTAAAAAGTAAACAGTAACTTTCTTCTGCAATCATTGTTGCATCTATCCATACCAAAATAATTGCTGCAACAACCTTTCAATTAGAGGAAATGAGTACAGATGTTTGCAAAATTCACTTAAAATCAATTTTTTTTTCTGACAGTACTATTCTTTACATTGCCAAAGCATATGTTGGGTTAAGCCCCAAAGCACAACTTACTGCAGAGAATTTGTTCTTTAAGCATCTCTACCTATAGCAAAATAAAGTGTTTAGAATTAACCCTTTCCAAAATGACAGGAAACTGCAACCACAGTTAGTTAATTTTGGTATTTTCGGATTGTACTCTTAACCTTATTTGCTTGAGGGTTAAAGTCGAGATTAAAAACTAAACAGTAACTTTCTTCTGCAAGCATTGTTGCATCTATGCATACAAAAATAATTGTTACAACAACTTCGCAATTAGTGAAATTTTCCCTTGAAGTTAGTCAATCTTGAAGATAAAATGCTATATTCATATCATTTGTGGCCAATAGGGGTTAGTTTTGAAATATTTGTGTGGTGATTTTAGTGCATCATATTATGCTCTAAATGTGTGAACATCAATCACAGACTGAGTGTCTGAAAAGAGACATGGACTAATCTTGAATCTTGGTATGTGAATGAACATGTACGAGTTGAGGGTACTCCAATTCAAGGCCTGACAACTGGGTGAGGGTTAAAACTTGGAATAAAACATATAACAGCAAAATTGTTCTTGGATGAATGCCCTATCTTCTCATGGAAAAGGTTTTGAGAAAATATGGCTCCAGTGCTGAGAAATTGCATGTAAAAGTTGGCGAAAATAACAACTAGAGGGGTGTCATTTGTGTGCAAAGCACACTATAGTATATCCCCGCATTCACATTTGTGATTATTGTCAGGGCCGAATCAAAAGTCCAAAACCTTTATGCACATCTACAGATGCTATTGATTAACATGAACACACTTTTAGTGTTTCGAATTGAAACCCGTAGGAGTTTTTCTCCGGAAACCATTCCTCTAACGACAAAAATGGTGCCCCTTGCACCCCTCGGGGCCGAATCAAAAATCCAAAACCTTTATGCACATCTACAGACCCTATTGATTAACATGAACACACTTTTAGTGTTTTGAATTGAAACCCCTAGGAGTTTTTCACTGGAAACCATTCCTCTAACGACAAAAGTGGTGGCCCTTGCACCCCCGAGGGCCGAATCAAAAATCCAAAACCTTTATGCACATCTAGAGACCCTATGAATGAACACGAACACACTTTCAATGTTTTGAATTGAAACCCCTAGGAGTTTTTCTCCGGAAACCATTCTTCTAACGACAAAAATCGAAGCCGAATCAAAAATCCAAAACCTTTATGCACATCTACATACCCAATTGATTAACATGAACACACTTCCAGTGTATCAAATTGAAACTCTGGGAGTTTTTTTTCCGGAAACCATTCCTCTAATGACAAAAATGGTGCCCCTTGCGCCCTCCGAAACTGAATCAAAAATACAAAACCTTTATGCACATCTACAGGCCCTATTGATTAACATGAACGAACTTTCAGTGTTTCGAATTGAAACCCCTAGGAGTTTTTCTCTGGAAACCATTCCTCTAACGACAAAAATGGTGCCCCTTGCGCCCCTTGGGGCCGAATAAAAAATCAAAAAAAAAAAAAAATCCAAAACCTTTATGCACAACTACAGACCCTATTAATGAAGATGAACACACTTTCAATGTTTCGAATTGAAACCCCTAGGAGTTTTTCGTCGGAAACCATTCCTCTAACAACAAAAATGGTGCCCCCTGTGTCCCTCGAAGCCGAATAAAAAATCCAAAGCCTTTATGCACATCTACAGACCCTATTAATGAAGATGAACGAACTTTCAGTGTTTCGAATTGAAACCCCTAGGAGTTTTTCGCCGGAAACCACTCCTCTAATGACAAAAATGGAGCCCCTTGCACCCCTCGAAACCAAATCAAAAATCCAAAACCTTTATGCACATCTACAGACCCTATTGATTAACATGAACACACTTTCAGTGTTTCAAATTGAAACCCCTGGGAGTTTTTCTCCGGAAACCATTCCTCTAACGACAAAAATGGAGCCCCTTGCACCCCTCGGGGCCAACTCAAAAATCCAAAACCTTTATGCACATCTACAGACCCTACTAATGAACATGAACACACTTTCAGTGTTTCAAATTGAAACTCCTAGCAGTTTTTAGTCGGAAGCCATTCCTCTAACGACAAAAATGGTGCCCCTTGTGCCCCTCAGGGCAGAATCAAAAATCCAAAACCTTTATGCACATCTACAGACCCTATGAATGAACATGAACACACTTTTAGTGTTTCGAATTGAAACCCCTAGGAGTTTTTCTCCGGAAACCATTCCTCTAACGACAAAAATGGTGCCCCTTGCACCCCTCGGGGCCGAATCAAAAATCCAAAACCTTTATGCACATCTACAGACCCTACTAATGAACATGAACACACTTCCAGTGTTTTGAATTGAAACTCCTAGCAGTTTTTCGCCGGAAACCATTCCTCTAACTACAAAAATGGTGCCCCTTGTGCCCCTCGGGGCCGAATCAATAATCCAAAACCTTTATGCACATCTACAGACCCTATGAATGAACATGAACACTCTTTCAATGTTTCGAATTGAAACCCCTAGGAGTTTTTCGCCGGAAACCATTCCTGTAACGACAAAAGTGGTGCCCCTTACGCCCCCGAGGGCTGAATCAAAAATCCAAAACCTTTATGCATATCTACAGACCCTATTGATTAACATGAACACACTTTTAGTGTTTCGAATTGAAACCCCTAGGAGTTTTTCTCCGGAAACCATTCCTCTAACGACAAAAATGGAGCCCCTTGCACCCCTCGGGGCCGAATCAAAAATCCAAAACCTTTATACACATCTACAGACCCTACTAATGAACATGAACACACTTTCAGTGTTTCAAATTGAAACTCCTAGCAGTTTTTCGCCGGAAGCCATTCCTCTAACAACAAAAATGGTGCCCCTTGCGCCCCTCGAGGCCGAATCAAAAATCCAAAACCTTTATGCACATCTACAGACCCTATGAATGAACATGAACACACTTTCAATGTTTCGAATTGAAACCCCTAGGAGTTTTTCTCCGGAAACCATTCTTCTAATGACAAAAATGGTGCCCCTTGCACCCCTCGAAGCCGAATCAAAAATCCAAAACCTTTATGCACATCTACATACCCAAATGATTAACATGAACACACTTCCAGTGTTTCGAATTGAAACCCTGGGAGTTTTTTTTCCGGAAACCATTCCTCTAACGACAAAAGTGGTGCCCCTTACGCCCCCAAGGGCTGAATCAAAAATCCAAAACCTTTATGCATATCTACAGACCCTATTGATTAACATGAACACACTTTTAGTGTTTCGAATTGAAACCCCTAGGAGTTTTTCTCCGGAAACCATTCCTCTAACGACAAAAATGGTGCCCCTTGCGCCCCTTGGGGCCGAATCAAAAATTCAAAACCTTTATGCACATCTACAGACCCTATGAATGAACATGAACACACTTTCAATGTTTTGAATTGAAACCCCTAGGAGTTTTTCGCCAGAAACCATTCCCGGACGTACGGAAGTACGGAGTCAACCAATATATCCCCGCAATTTTTCAAATGCGGGGATAATTATTCTGACTATAATAATAAAAATAATAATAATAATTGATTTTGTAAAAGCGTAAAACCACGAAGAGTGCCCTAAAACGCTTCACAGAAATAAAATACACTTTTCTGAAAATAAAGAGTCACATGTTTCAGTTTCCTTTAGGGAGGTTCAGGAGAATGCTTCAGTAAATAGGAAAGTTTTAAGATTTCTTTTGAAGATGTTGATAGTTTCTGAATTTCTGACACTAATAGGCAACGCATTCCACAATCTTGGACCCATGATGGAGAACACACGATCATTAGCCAGATTAGATCTGCTAAAAGGTATGACTGGTTGAATTTGATCTTTAGATCTCAGACTGCGTGATGGAGTGTATACAGTGATGAGCTCTTGCAGGTAAACTGGAGCCAGTTTGTGGATACATTTGAATACTAAGATCAATATTTTGAAATTAATTCTCTGTTTAACTGGAAGCCAATGTAATTGTCTTAAAACAGGCGTTATGTGTTCAGAGCATTTGGTACCAGTAATTATCCTAGCAGCAATATTCTGAACTTTTTGAAGCTTCTGAATCAAATACTGCGGCAGCCCCACTAACACTGAATTACAATAGTCTAGTTGTGAGGTGATGAAGGAATGCACAAGTTTTTCAAGTGCTGACTGGTTAAGATAAGTTCTCAGTCTTTCAATATTCCGAAGCTGCCAGTAACATTTTTGACATATTTTATTGATATGGATGTCTAGCTTTAAATTTGAGTCCATAATCAGTCCAATATTCCTGGCCGATTCACTTTTCATGGTGATGTTGTTTCCAACCTGAATTGAT
Source organism: Pictodentalium vernedei (assembly GCA_031216915.1). Classification (NCBI taxonomy): domain Eukaryota; kingdom Metazoa; phylum Mollusca; class Scaphopoda; order Dentaliida; family Dentaliidae; genus Pictodentalium; species Pictodentalium vernedei. The sequence goes on from CM062297.1 coordinate 621,806,195, forward strand.
GTAACAGTGGGTGTAGGCATGCGAACCCCGGATATCACTAAGAATTCTGTTTTAGAGTCATTCATTTTCAGTTTAAAATCTATCATCCATTCCCGCACCAGATTTATGCAAGTTTCCATGTTGCTGACTGCAGTGATTGAGTCACTTTGAAGAGATGAATTAAATGTAATGTACAGTTGGGTATCATCAGCATACAGATGATATGATATGCCATGCCTGTTAAGAAGACGACCCAGAGAAGAAGTGTACAGAGTAAACAAAAGTGGACCAAGAACTGAGCCCTGAGGAACACCACACTTTAACATCTTGCTTTCTGAACCGGTCTTGTTGATATATATTTGTTGACTGTGACCTTCTAGATATGATGCAAACCATGATAAGACAGTTCCACATATGCCGTGCTGTGTCAATGTCTGCAAAAGAATATCATGGTCGACTGTGTCGAATGCTGCTGACAAATCCAAGAGAACAAGCAGTACAGCCTTACCCTCAGACACTGATTTAACAATGTCATTGTTGACTCGCAGTAAAGCTGTCTCTGTACTGTGATTGGCTCTGTATGCAGACTGGAAACGCTCTAAAAGATCATTTTCATGCAGATGTTTTTTGAGTTGTGAAGCAACAACCTTTTCCAACAATTTAGACAGGAAGGAGAGGTTCGATACTGGTCGATAATTCTTCAGGTTGTCAGGATCAAGAGATGGCTTCTTGATGAGTGGAGTAACAAGTGCTTTTTTCAGTGGGCGTGGAACAAATCCCTCATGAAGGGATGCAGATATAATAGATGATATGGCTGGCAGAAGATGATCAATTGTCTCTTTCAGAAGGAATGTTGGAATTTCATCTAGATCATTGGATTTATTGGATGATGACAAAATCATTTTTCGAATATCTTCTTCCAAGACAGTGTGAAAACTGGAAAAATCTCTTTTTATGTCAAGTTGATCAAACTCTGGTGGTTCACATGATGGTATACTATCCAGGATTAATTGAATTTTGGTTATGAAAAAATCACTGAATTTTTCCAGAATTTCATTGGTATTTAGATGATCTGGGAGAATGACTTTTTGTTCTTTACCAAGGAGACTATTGGTTACCGAGAATAACACCCTAGTATTTGATGACCCCTCTATCAGAGAATTGTAGTACTCCCTCTTCGCGTTTTTGATGATCTTATTAGTTGTATTTCTTTGGTGGCAGAACATCTGCCGGTGAATCTCAAGCTTCGTTTTGTTGTATAGACGCTCAAGTCTGCGACGCTGTTGTTTAGCAGCTCTAACGTCTTCTGTAAACCACTCCACTTTTTCCCTATGAGTTATAACTTTTGACTTTGGTGGTGCATGTTCAGCCATGATGCCCTTAAGAGTTTCTTCAAATAAAGATAACAGTTGCTCAGATGATCCATGACTACTACAAAAATAATTTGGAGACAGTGTTGATGAACTTATATCCATTTTCAAGGAATCATACCCTTATGAGAAGTCTCAAATCTGCCGAGGGTTAAACTTTTAATAATAATATATAAAACAAAATTTGTCTTACTTTGACTGCTGCATGCAGCTACAGAAAACATTCAGAGCTCAATCAATTAAAAATGGAGTAAATCGTCACCTAAAATTCTGAAAAAAATTGAGTTTTTTTGGACGGTACCTACTTTTATTCAACCAAAATGGGCATAGAATTAAACTTTACAACCAAACTTACAACAGCATATATGCTCGATAGTTAATTGTGAATACATACATGAAAAGTGTTTGAAATTAACCCTTTCCAAAATGATAGAAAAAGCAAGTAAAGATGGCTAATTTTGGCATTTTCAAACGGTACTCTTATTCTCGCCCTCATTGTGCTTGAGGGTTAAATCTGAGATTAAAAAGTAAACAGTAACTTTCTTCCACAATCATTGTTGCATCTAGCCATACCAAAATAATTGTTACAACTACCTTGTAATTAGAGAAATTTGCCCTTGAAGTTGGTCAATTTTGAAGAAAAAAGCTATATTCATGTCATTTTTTGCCAATGGGGGTTAATATTGGAAGATTTGAGTGGTGACTGTGGTGTATCATATTATGCTCTAAATGTGTGGAAAATTTGAGTTAAATAACTGTAAACAGTTTTGAGACTTTCGAAAAATGTTAAAATTTTGAAAGTTTTGGCAGAATATTTTGAAAATACGCATTTTCACAGACTAGGGATGAGCCGATCTATCAGTAAGCAATCGGCTATCGGCTGATAAAAGCCTATCGGTAATCGGTATGAATAGCATGAAAAATATCGGCTCTTGCCGATTGTTGAAAAAAATTAATGGGTACCTACCTATTCTAACTCTATCTCACAGCCATTTTAATGCTCTGCTAATAACTAACAAACGTGCCATGCATTACACTGTGTAGTCTGTAAATCAGACCCCCAACGTAACATTTAATTTCTACCAGCGACAACCAAAAAAAAGAATCGCTTGTCCCAGGCGACAAGTGCTATTTTTGGCTTGAGTTTCATATTAAACTTAAAAAGCTATGTGCTGTTAAAATCATTAAATAGTTGCCTTATGTATTGAAACATCTATTATACGGTCTATCAATAACGATACCATGACCTTTTTTTTACCATGAGGGCGAATCCAGGCATTGGCGCACTTGGTGTGCTCCCCCCTCCCCCAGTAGTTTTTCTCGGAGACAGGTTTTGCATTGTGGATATCTGCATTGGGTGCGAGCTAATCGCATCTTTTCGGATTAAATTTCAAAATTTGGCTGACAGTACACGCCGGTAAACTTGAGCCTAGGTGTAAGAATTTGCGTTAAAGTCAGCTTTTGTGCAGATTGTGGTGCTTTAACTTCTCATTACTGTTGATTTTCATATTTCAATAACAACTGTAGGTATTAACCCGACTGTATGCAGAAATTTAACGGAAATTTTCTTTTTTTTCAGTCAAAATTTTCATGTTTTTCTCGGACTTGGTAAATTTTAAGTTCTAAAAGTTTGTGTTAAGGTGAGTTCTCAAAGATCAGTGGGCTCAGGCCTTTGATATTGCATATGTAGGTTGTAGGGGACCATCAGAACAGTATTTAACCCTGATACTACGACTTTTTTCCAAATTTCACCTAAAATTTTCTGCCAAAAGTTGTTGTAAGAATTTGCGTTTAGGTGTTGTAAGAATGAAGGTGAGTTCTCAAAGATCAGTGGGCTCAGGCCTTTGATATTGCATATGTAGGTTGTAGGGGACTATCAGAACAGTATTTAACCCTGATACTACGACTTTTTTCCAAATTTTATCTAAAATTTTCTGCAAAATTTTGTTGTAAGAATTTGCGTTAAAGTCAGCTTTTGTGCAGATTGTGCTGCTTTAACTTCTCATTACTGTTGATTTTCATATTTCAATAACAACTGTAGGTATTAACCCTACTGTATGCAGAAATTTAACGGAAATTTTCTTTTTTTCAGTCAAAATTTTCATGTTTTTCTCGGACTTAGTAAATTTTAAGTTGTAAAACTTTGTAAACTTTGTGTTTAGGTGAGTTGTGTTTCTATGTGTCTTTCCAGGCGATTAATATTCTACACTTGTGTTACTGAACTCCATTGCAATAATATTTAACCCTCATTACATGCATATTTGAGGAATTTGAGGCTGATTTTCTGCCAAAACTTGTTGTAAGAATTAGCGTTTAGGTGTTGTAAGAATTTGCGTTAAAGTCAGCTTTTGTGCAGATTGCGGTGCCTTCACCTCTCATTATTGTTTATTTTCTCATTTCAATAACAACTGTAGGTATTAACCCTACTGAATGCAGAAATTTAACGGATTTCTTTTATTTTTTTCAGTCACAATGTTCACATTTTTCTCTGACTTACTCAATTTTAAGTTCTAAAAGTTTGTGTTAAGGTGAGGTGTTAAGGTGAGTTCTGTTTCTATGTGTCTTTCCAGGCAATTGATATTGTACGCATGGGTTACTGAACTACATTGCGGTAACGTTGCGCCCTTATTACATGCATATTTGAGGAATTTGAGGGGGATTTTTGGGACTTATATTCACTTTCTTTAAAAAAAAAAAATTTTTAACTTTTTTTTTTTTATTTAATACTTTCTCATACTTGTTACTAGTAACATTAAGGCTTATTTTAGTTGTTGATGTGATGTATTTTTGTTGGGACTTATAGTCACTTTCTTGAACGACTGTTTTTCCGCAACTCCTCTTTAACCAATGAATGTACTTCAATTACAATTTCAGTGATTTATGAAAGCCTTTCCTAATTCTTATTTATGATTTAATATCTGGCCTCACGATTCATATTCTTAATCAAAAACATTTCTAAAAGAAAAAAATGCTTTTATATCCAATGATTCTATGTTGAATTGATATATAATAAATGCAGAAATATAGACTTTCCAAAGCCATCACATAAACCACATTAATCATTTGATGCCTAGTTAATGATTTTTATCTGATAACCATAGAGTATAACAACCGTTGTATATACTTGAAGTATATACAAGGGGTGTTGTATATAATTATAATTTATGCGAACGACCTCTGACCTCTTTCTTTTCCATTTTCATTCATTCATTCATGAAACATCGTTATATCACAGGGCAGGTTTTAATTGTACGCTTATTGCACTTTGTCAAAATCCTCTGATGGTGTCATTTCTTATTTATTTTGCTTCAATAAAGGCAACCTAAAATTTTGCTTCAGAACATTGTAGAAATTACTTGAATGTTAATAGTAATTAGTATGCGGTGACTGCTAACTATTTATAGTCACGGCCTCGATCAAAAGTACTCGCGGAACTGCGCTAATTAAAAGTTTGTCTGCTCTACCTGAAAAAAAAACAATTCGTAAAAATTGTAAACAAACGCAAAATTATTTGTTATATTGGGACTACAGCATAAAACACGGAAGAAAACTGGAACTATGTCAAAAAAAGAATAACTCTACTGAAACGCTGTTTTGTTACTGTTAATAAAATAGTTGAAATTTATTTTGTTCCAGCGCAGTTACATGATGCAAGAAGTGCAATCGCACTTTACAATCGCCGTCATCGATTTTGTAATGTAAGGGACACAACTCTATGCGTCTTGTCCTATTTCTTTTGTCTCGTAGACTGGTTTTCTTTGGAGGCCCGTGGGAAGCATATATAAGTCGGGTAGACGCACGAGATGGGTGTCTGTTTGTTATCAGATAAAAACAATAAACATATAGTGTGTTTTTATATCTGTGTTATACAACTCGTTGAAATATGGTTTATTTTTTCTCGGCGAAGCCTCGAAAAAATAAACCATATTTCAACTCGTTGTATAACACAGATATAAAAACACACTATATGTTTATTGTCTATATATTAACTAAATATTAGGCATGCTACATTGGAACGACATTATCAAGCGCGAATGTAGGTGAGCGTTGGGATGTAACATCCCTCTTGTTTCTTTTAAAAATCAGTTAATGGACTGTCGAACATTCGAACAGCCCAAATTATTTTAAAGGGCTGAGCTGTCACACACGCGAACAACTCATTTCCAAAAGCCCTTTTCTAGGTCCCATTTTTTCTTGTTTCCCTATCAGTCTTCCTCAAGAGAAACTTGACCGGGTATTATAACTGGAAATCCCCTTTAAATTTCTTAGGTGGCTGCTTCACCTTCCCTCTATGGTATCTCCATTGAAATCCGTGCTTAAAGTGTCTTTCCAGACTGTGTCCGTCACCTCCGAGATCCGTCAGATCAAGACACATCTTTTTCTCCACACAGTAGTTTTCAAGTTAATCCATGGCGTATACCAAGTATGCATATTTCATAAGATATACCAAGTCAGAGGTTTTCAAAAGAGATATACCAAGTGTGTTTACCGAATATGAGGGTTTGCACCTAAGTATACTAAATATATATCTGGTTTAAAAGCAGAATGACATTATCCTTGAGGCGACTTGGAGGCTTTTAACTGGGTGAGTGAAGCACGCCTGGCTTTGCCTTGATGCACCTTTGGCCAACTACCCAAAAACCTCACCTCAATCTAGGAAAAAATTCTATTAACCGTTGAGGCATCCTTGAGGCTCTACTTGGGCGAGTGACTACCCGTACACAGCCCAGTCCTCAACCTCAACCACCTAACCAATTTTGACCATGCAGTGAGGCACCCTGGAGGCTCCTACTGGACAATCTCTCTTCCCATCAGGCTTCCTCAGGTCCGAGTATTTGTCTAAGCTCCCCTCCTCACTCATGCAACTTTCTCTTGAGGCACCCGTGAGACTTATCCTGGGTAGTGTTTCAGTGCCTCAGGCATCCCTCAGCACCTCACAACTGCCCAAGCCTCCCACCTCAATATGGGATAAACTGGCATAACTGCAGTTAAACTTTAGTGGATCCATAATTAAATTATTCACTTGAGGCAATTCTGGGCCTCCTCAAGTCTGGACAACCACCCAAACACCCTACCTCAAATACTGGAAAAATTTAAATCATGACCCCACCCAATTTACTATAAAATAATACTTAGGTGAAATAATACGTAATAAACCTTTCCTTGAGGCACCCATGTGACTTATACTGGGGAGCGTCGTGCACCTCCGAGATCCGTCAGCACACTCTTGACAACTACCCAAGTCACCCACCTCAATCTGAAATAGTTTATTTCTTCCCCCAGGGTAATTTTGAAACTGATTCTGGAAAGGACTTATTCTGGGCTAACCACCCAAGCCTCTACCCCAGTCACAAAAAGAAATATAGGGATAAACACACTTTTACTTGAAGACCACATCAACCTGGAGATTTTGACACATACACTAACGGATTCATGGAATACCATAAACTGTCTTGGTATTGGCCACAGTGACCTCCAGCAGTTCATGAAGGCTTTCTCCTCTGATTGCAGCCACCGCCTGGGCAACCTCCCCTAATATATCCCCGAAAGGCATTTTAACAAATTCCCAACTACCATGTTTGGTACTGAATGCCGTTTTGCACCTATCTTCTTTTCTAAGATTAACCTGATGATAGGCACTCATGCAATCCGCTTTACCAAACCATAAATTGCCTGAAAGCCAATCAAGACTTTCATCAATTCGGGGTAAGGGGTAAACCTCATTCTTTGTGATTGCATTAATTTTCCGATAATCAATGCACCACCTCAGTGAATTGTCCCGTTTTCGAACTAAAACTGGTGGTGAGGCCCATTCACTTAAACTTGGTTGAATAACCCCAGTTTCTAACAATTTTTGTAAATGGGATTCCTCCTCATCTGCAAAACACAAAGGTGTTCGCCTTATTGGTTGACAAGTTGATGGATGATCTCCGGTGTCGACTGAATGTTCAATTTGTTTAAAGTTACCCATGTCAAATTCATTTTTGGCAAACACGTCTCCGAAATCCGTCAACAAGTTTGCCAATTGATCAGCTTGTTCCATATTTAAATGTTTTGACGATCTTTGGAACAAGTCTGTCAAATGATCAGGAACTTCATTTTTTCTATGTTCCGAAACATTAACTGCCCTTGCGCTCGCACGGCCAGCCTCTATTTCGTTAAACATTGGGACTTCTTTTTCATTCTCAACGATCATATCAACCTCATAAGCAAAAATAATAAAGTGATCTTTATTCAATCGAATGTTGCGATTGTTAATATTCACCAAGCAAATCAGGGTTCCCTCATCGCCACGGTGAACTGAACGCAACCCGATTAATGGCAATGACTCAGCCGGTTCAGCTACAAATTCTGTCATTTGTTTATTTAACTCACATTTTATTAATACAGCTGAGTTAGGTGGAACAATTGTGTCTGAATCCAAAGTGTGGAATCATTTGGGTTTTTTGACACAGTGGGAATTTCAACATTTCCGATTTTAAAAGAATCATTTTTAATATCAATCACTGTCTTATGTTTCTTCAAAAAATCTTTTCCCAATAAAATATCGTCTTCGATTGGCGCAACGTAAACACGTTCATGAAATATCAAATTTCCAATTTGAATGGAGCCAGGACCTACAAAACTGCCTGTCATCCGTCCATTATCGACGAGTTGAATTATCACTGTTTCATAATGCATATGGCAGAGACACATCCTTCACGTGTCTCGGATAAAAAAAGAATGAGTCATTAGCGATGCATATGCGCACTGGCAACGGAAGTCGTGGAGTTGTACTTGGAAGAGAGTGTCCCGTACTGGGTCTGCGCCGGTTGCACTTGACCCAGTTTTGGCTTATTTTTTTCTTGGTGCTTTTACACCACTTTTCTTTCCCAAATTGCTTGGGAAAGACAATGAAAGTGTCAATGACACTGTAGTTTAACTTGTGTGTTGTGTTTGATGAAAAGGATAATGTTCAATTTTTATGAAAGTTTGAATGCCTAGCTTTGTTATTGAATATCTGAAGCACATTCGGCCACGAGTTGTTATGTTGCGAAATATTATTGGAACCAGTGGTGGCTGCTGTCAACTCTATGAGTTGATTACATTTGTGTTTCGTGTTCTATACATCCCAACCTTCATTTTAATGTATAATTTGTGTATATTTAATCTGAATTGAAGGAATATCAGAATTTCAAAATAAACAAAATTCCATTACTTTTTTAGCCCCTTAAGCCAAATCATGTCATTTCCGGCAGGATTCATTCAAGTGTATACCTAATGCAGCCAGTTACTATGCAAAATACCGTCTGATTTACTATCTACAGTTCAGCCTTTACAATTAAACGTTTTTACCCTTTCTTATCTAAAACTATTTCATAATTCAGTGAAACGTGTCGTTTTTAATACTCGTTCCAACAATGGTTAAATTTCTACTACCAGTCAGTGACAGCACCATGGTGGGGGAGGTGACCATGGTTTTCCCACCCAATATCACCGGCAAAATGCACACAATACACATCATGCCAGGTCTTATAGAAATGCTCAGATATCACTCCCTTGGTGTCCAAATATGAAACCTTTTCCTGGGGTAGAGACACACCAATGGGAGGGGGGCACCCAATCCCATACCCTCCCACAGTTCAGGCCTGCAGGCTTCGGGGATGACTTCAGCATCTCTACCTTGCCCCTCCCATATCTTACTTAGCCCCCCCCCCCCCAAATCGAAATCCTGCCACTGCTCTGCTACCAGGAACGTATTGGGGTATTGTAGTTTAAAGCAATATTTGGTCAGATATCTAATACGCCACAGTGCTCTCAGACTTATATTTTTAGCTCAACTTTGGCGAGGCCAAATTTGAGCTTTTGTCATGGCCCGTCGTTCGTCTGTCAACAATTGGATACGGCTCGGGCTAGAGGCTGTATTTATGAACCGATCTTTACGAAACTTCTTGGGTTCTTTGTTATGACTGTGGGACGAGAACGAGTGTTTTTGGGTGCAGTCCGAAATTCAAGATGGCTTCCAGCCGCCATTTTGTACCGATGATGCAGAAATCTGTTTTTTTACAGAACTTCCATATGAAAGCTCTGATTTTAATAATTTTTTGTATGAATGTTTAGTACCATGAGATGCATTACATATCATACGGGTTTTTTCTCGTGCTTAAATTATGCAAATTAGACTAACTTTGATTTATTTAGTGTTACTTTCAGCACTGTCAGTGCAAATGCCAATACGGCTCAGGCTAGAGGCCACATTTATGGACCGATCTTTACGAATCTTCTTGGGTACCTTTGTTATCACCATGGGACGAGAACGAGTGTTTTGGGGTCCGGTCCGAAATTCAAGATGGCCGCTGGCAGCCATTTTGTTCAAAATTAGGGGCAATCAGATTTTTGCGCAGAACTTCCACATGAAAGCTCTGATTTGAATAATTTTTTGTGTGAATGTTTAGTACCATGGGATACATCACATATAATACGGGTTTTTTTCTGGCGCAGAAATTATGCAAATTAGATGAACTTTGATTTTTTCAGTGCTACTTACACACAGTAAGTCCACATGTCAATACGGCTCGGGCTAGAGGCTGTATTTATCAACCGATCTTCACGAAACTTCTTGGGTACCTCTGTTATCACCTTCTGAATGCAGTCCAAAATTCAAGATGGCTGCCAGTGGCCATTTTGTACCGAAATTAGGTCTAATCAGTTTTTTGTACACAACTTCTATACGGCTCAGGCTAGAGGCCGTATTTATGAACCGATCTTTACGAAACTTCTTGAGTACCTTTGTTATCACCGTGGGATGAGAACGAGTGTTTTTGGGTATGGTCCGAAATTCAAGATGGCCACCAGCAGCCATTTTGTACCAAAATTAGTGCAATCAGTCTTTTGTACAGAACTTCTGTATGAAAGTTCTGATATGAATAAATTTTTGTATGAATGTTTAGTAACATGGAATACATCACATATAGTACAGGTTTTTTTCTCGTGCAGAAATTATGCAAATGAGATGAATTTTGATTTATTTAGTGCTACTAATACACTGTAAGTGCACATGTCAATACGGATCGGGCTAGAGGCTGTATTTATCAACTGATCTTCACAAAACTTCTTGGGTACCTTTGTCATCACCTTGGGACGAGAACGAGTGTTTCTGAGTGCGGTCCAAAATTCAAGATGGCTGCCAGTGGCCATTTTGTACCGAAATTAGGTCCAATCAGTTTTTTAGCTCAACTTCTATACAGCTTGTATTTATGAACTGATCTTCACAAAACTTCTTGGGTACCTTTGTTTTCACCTTGGGACAGGAGTGAGTGTGTTTTGGGGTGCCTTTGTTATCACTGTGCTATGAGAACAAATATTTTGGGGTTCAGTCAGACCCACTCTGGGACTCAAAGATTTCTTTTCTAGTTTAGCATCTGACTGTCACCCACCTTTACAATACTTTACCTATACATTTGTTACAGGCTACGGCCAGTATTTATGTACAGACCGTTACAATACTTTATATGTACCTTTGTTATCAGGTCATTACCTAGATGTTTGTCATTGCTGTGTCACATACTATACATGTACATGTCTTGACAAGTTGAGCTACAGTGTCATTGACACTTTCATTACCCTGTATCATAGGAGTACACACCCTTTGATCATTCAATGACATTCTCATCTCAACTCCACTGAGCACACTGTTTGTGGCCCACACTCAATTCAAGCACCTCAACGGGTCCTTACTTTACACTTTGGTACAGTGAGCATTGCATAGTACTGGTGAACATTCCCCACTTCCACAGCTGCCTTGAGATTCAATGTCACAGAGTCAATCATACACTCAAACTTCGCTGATCGCACGCCAGCCACTACTATGGTTGATAAGCAACCACTATATTCTGGTTGTTTCATGTTGTCCCAGTACGGTGATGTAACATATGTTAACCCATCATTTGTCAGTTCTGAGACCTGTGGTTCAGATCTCTATAGGTGCAGGCTGCAAACCGAGAGTTCCTCGGTTCGAATCCCACCTGCGACGACAGTGTTGTGTCTTTGGGCAATACACTTCACCTCCCATTGCCCACGTGGGGGCATGGTGGCATTGTGTGTTAAGGCGTACTGCACATCGATGGTGCACCGTCTTCAATCCCTTAAACCAAAAATAATTGTTGGGTGGAAAACCCCCTTCCATGGTGGTTTAGTGGTAATCTATGTCGCCTGTAATATGAACTCCAGTAGGTGAATTCCGTTAACATGCATCAGCACGGGCCAATGTTACGAACGTTCTTCCCATTAGCACAGAAATTTTCCGGGCCAAACTTCATTGGGAAAGGGATGATTTGTCCTCCAATTTATTTATTCATTTATTTATTGGAGTTTAACGACACTTTCAACAGCCAGAGATGATTTGTCCTCCAATTTATTAATTCATTCATTTATTGGAGTTTAACGATACTTTCAACCTCGTGTCGGCAGTTTGATGTGTGGAGGAAGCTGGAGTACTTGGAGAGAACCACTGAGCAGTGGCGAGCAACTGTCAGACTCCCTAACAAACTAACTTCACACAATCGGGGTGAGCATTGGTTGAAAACAGGTGCACCATCGACGTGCGATACGCCAAAGTACTCAGCGCCACCTTGCTCCCACATAGGCAATCTGGATTGAGTGCCTTGCCCAAGGGCTCAACACATTTCATTTGTTGAAATTGAGTCTTTCTGAAGGTTGCGTGCCATGCATATAGCACCCAGCAAAGGTTTGGAGATCAGATGTCATAAGTAAAAGTGAGCAATATGCATATTGCTGGTCCAGCACGCTCAGGCCTGCTAAATCACTGATACTTCTGCCCCTAAGTTAAGATTTCATTTAAGTTTCAGGTCACCTGGGCCCGAGAACAACGGGTGCAGTAATCCTCACTGCCACATCGCCCCCAAATCTCACTATTGTGATTTGGTTGGGACACTCATGGCCTTAGCGCCCCTTGACAAACCCCTGAGGTCGTCTGATGGATGTGACTGTCCTTTTTAGCTCACCTGGCCTAAAGGTGATGTGAGCTTTTCTCATCACTTGTCGTCCGTCGTCGTCCGATGTCTGTCGTTCGTCGTCTGTCGTTTGGCATCCAAAAACTTTTCACATTTTCATCTTCTTCTCTAAACTGCTAAGCCGGTGTGAACCAAACTTGGCAGGGATGGTCTATGGGAGATCCTTAACAAACGATTCTCATTTTGTTCCCGTGGGTTGAAAAACACGGCCGCCTGAGGCATTCTTTGATTCTGATTGGTGGATTTTAAAAAATCTTCTCTAAAACTGCCAGGCCAATGTTTAATGTTGATCGGGATGTAAACATGGCCACAATTACGGTTTATAGTTTCTATAGAAACCCTGTGGGAAATCACATTTTCATCTTCTTCTCTGGAACTACTAAGGCAATGTGAAAGCAAACCTGGCAGGGATAGTCTATCCTCTACAAACATTCCTCATTTTGTTCCCATGGGTTTGAAAACGTGGCCACTAGAGGCATTCTTTGATTCTGATTGGTGGATTTTGAAAAATCTTCTCCTCTGAAACCAAAGGTCCAAATGTTTTGAAACTTTGCATGGTTGATGACTGGGACCCCCTCTACCAACAATCCTCATTTAATGTTGATTGGGTTGTAAACATGGCCACAATTGCAGCTTATAGTTACTATAGAAACCCTATGGGAAATCACATTTTCATTTTCTTCTCTGGAACTTCTGAGCTGACGTGAACCAAACCTGGCAGGGATAGTCTATGGGAGGTCTTCTACAAATGCTCCTCATTTTTGTTACTGTGCATTGAAAAACATGGCTGCCAGAAGCATTTTTTGATTCCGATTGGTGGATTTTGAAAAATCTTCTCCTCTGAAACCACAGGGCCAAATGTTTTGAAACTTTTCATGGTTTAGGACTGGGACACCCTCTACCAATGATCCTCATTTAATGTTGATCGTGTTGCAACCATGGCTACAATTGCGGCTTATAGTTACTACAGAAACTCAATGGGAAATCACATTTTCATCTTCTTCTCTGGAACTACTGAGCCGACATGAACCAAACTTTGCAGGAATGGTCTATAGGAGGCCCTCTACAAACAATCCTCTTTTTGTTCCCATTGGCTGGAAAGTATGGCCACCAGAGACATTCTCTGATTCAAAAATATTCCCCTCTGAAACTACAAAGTCAGATGTTTTGAAACTTCACATGATTGAGGACTGGGACACCTTCTACCAATGATCCTCATGTAATGTTGATGTAATGTTGCAAACATGGTCACAATTGCAGCTCATCGTTACCATGGAAAGCCTATGGGAAATCACATTTTTATATGTAGTTCCAGGTGAGCGATTACAGGCTCTTTAGAGCCTCTAGTTTTCCCACCCCTTCCCCACTTCGTCTCCTGGACGGGTGAGTCTCAGTGCTTTGTGGCCTGTCTAGCTTTTCTCTTTCCAGCGGTTTGGTAGCGCTCCCCCTTAGCTTGTTCGACCTGGACCATGGCCTAGCAATTCAGTAAATACCGCATAAAAGATGGGTGTAATGGGTTGCATGCCCCAATAAACATGTGCTACACAGCATGCCTGTGGGAAAAGTGTATTTATGACAAATCTGTGAAAATTTCAGGTCATTAGCCCATTCGGACCAGGAGATATTGGTCAATGAATGTTTTTTCCACGTTTGGTGGCCATTATGGACTTGTGGATAAAATCAAAATTTATTTTGCATTTATGATAATGATACATTTCATTCTTACTATTCAATCTATTACTGGTGTTCTGCAAATTCACAGTACCGAGATAGTAGGTCAAAATGTCTGTTTTTCAGGTTTATTTTTGATATTATGGAAAATTTTGGAATTTTTTTTGCACTTTTTGGATGATAATGACACATTCCATTCTTGCTATTCAGTCCATTACAGGTGTTCTGCTAATTCACAGTGCCGAGATTGTTGGCCAAAATGTCCGATTTTCAGGTGTTTTTTTGATGTTTTGGAAAATTTGGACAGAAATATTTTTAGCTCACCTGAGCGAAGCTCAAGGGGAGCTTTACTAATCACTTTATGTCTGTCGTCTGTCCGTCGTCCGGCATTAACTTTACATTATCGCCTTCTCACAGACTACTTGACCAAATTGAACCAAATTTGGTGTGCATGTTCCCTATCATATGTCAATTCAAGTTTGTTCAAATAAAGTTGTCACACCCACAGGGGCACCATAAGGGGCATAACTGATAGCTCCCATAAAATACAAAAAAAATCTTCTTCTTCAGATCCAGTGGTCAGAATCTTTTCATATTTTGTATACATCATCTCTAGGGGGGTCAGATTCAAGTTTGTTCAAATTGAGTCGCTGGGTTAATATTTGGATTCCCTATGGGAGGCCGAATTTTAACTTAGTGCAGTATGAAGTAATTTCTTTAAAAATCATCTTCTTCAGATCCACCAGTCAGAATCTTTTCATATTTGGTACACAATATCTCTAAGGGGTTCAGATTCAAATTTGTGCAAATCAAGTTGCTGGGTTAATATTTGAGCTCCCTATAGGAGCCCGAATTTTAACTTAGTGCAATATGAGGAAATTTCTTTAACAATCTTCTTCTTCAGATCCGGTGGTCAGAATCTTTTCATATTTGGTATACATCATCTCTAGGGGGTCCAGATTCAAATTTGTTCAAATCGAGTCCCTGGGTTAATATTTGGGCTTCCTATTGGAGCCCAAATTTTAACTTAGTGCAATACGTGGAATGTTCTGTAAAAATCTTCTTCAGATTCACCAGTCCTCTCATATTTGGTATACATCATCTCTAGGGGGGCCATATTCAAGTTTGTTCAAATTGAGTTCTGCGGTTAATAATAGGGCTCCCTATTTTTTTTTAGGCGTTTTGTGCAATTTTGAGACAAAAAAAAAAATGTTTAGCCTGAAAATTTTGGGTCGGTTCCGACAGAAATTTTGGACCAAAATTTGGAAAAAAATTTGTTTCTTGTGCATTTTGTTCAGTTGTGAGATGGTAAATAAAAAAATTTTAGTCTGAATATTTTGGGTCAGATTCGGACTTTTTTGTTGTTGTTGATTTTTTATGTGTTTTGTTCAATTTTGAGATGAAAACAGAAATTTTTTTTATAGCCTGAAAGTTTTGAGTCCAGTTCTGACTTGGAAATTTTGAACCAAAATTTGGAGAAAAAAATTTCAGTTTTTTATGCGTTCTGTTAAATTTTGAGACAAAAAAAAAATTGGGTCCGATTCTTTTCAAAAATTGAGTTCCTAAATGAATTAGAGTGCTTTTATGCGAAAATGTTTTTACCCTATGTCTTCCCCTCCCTTCCTTATCGAGGGAGGGTAGTTAGATGTAACAAACTGTTTGGCTGCAAAATATATTTTGAAAGATTTAGAGTGATTTTATGCACCCCCACCACCCTCCCAAAAAAGAAAAATTACCCCTATAACCACCAACCCCACTCCCCACCCCCAAAGGGGCAATTAAGCAGAGGAAAAAAAAATTGCTAAAAATGTGTTTTGAAGGAATTAGAGTGAATTTATGTAAAAAAAAAAAAAAAGGACCCCTATAATAATTTCATGACTTCATTCCTCTGAAGTTTTGAAGAGCCATGATCAGCTGAATGTGATCCAAAATACTTCTTTAAACAACTTGTTTAAGGAATCTTCTGATCCACCAGTCAGAATCCTTTTATATTTGGTATACAACATCTCTAGGTGGGTCAGATTCAAGTTTGTTCAAATTGGGTCCCTTGGTTACTATTTTGGCTCACTATTGGGGCCCAAAAGTTTAACTTAGTGCAATGTGAGGACATTTCTTTTAAAACCTTCTTCTTCAGCTCCACCAGTCAGAATTCTTTCATATTTAGGTATATAACATCTCAAGGGGGGATCAGATTCAAGTTTGTTCAATTTGAGTCACTGGCTTAATATTTGGGCTCTCTATGGGTGGGGGTGGGGGTGGCAGGGGGAGCATGTTAGGCTCAGGTTTGTTCAAATTCATTCCTTAGTGTTTTTCCATAAAATTTCATGACTTCATTCCTTTGTAGTGTTGATGAACCATGTCTAACTGAATGTGACCCCCCAAATACTTCTTTGAACCATTTTGGCAGTTGAGCGATTAAGGCCCCATGGGGCCTCTTGTTTTCTGTGAACGTTTTTACCAGTTCTTTGTGGAAAATGTATTTATGACAAATCTAAAAATATCAGATCATTAGCCTATTCAAGCCAGGAGATGTGTTGTCAATGAAAGTTTGGACATTTTGGGAGCATATTGGGCATTCAAAGTGCTTAGTTGAAGGTGAAAAGCTTAACAGACATACAACTTATATATGTCTATGACATGCAAAATGTCAAAAAAATCTACAAGAGAGCCTTCAAGAAATCGTCTTCTCCAAAGTGTTGGAAGAATAAAAAAAAAAAAAAAATTTTTAATGAGAAGAATAACAAATAATATTTTTTGTCGAGAAGAATAACAAATGTCTTTTCCTTTCAGGAAAAGTAAAAAAACATGATCACTTGTTCTGCAATCCTGCATGAACCCGATCTAATTTATTGACAAAATGTTAATATTATCATCAAGGAATTCACTAAGTCGTTTTTGCAATATGTTCGTAAATAGTTTCCCAAGACAGCTTGCAATACTAATTCCTCTCTAGTTATTATAGTCATTAGGGTCACCTGGCTTATATATTGATGTTAATAGTGACATATTCCAGCTACTTGGAAAATTTCCACAATTAAGTATTTTATTGAAAAGCTTCACTAATGTCAATAACAATATCTCTGATCCATGTTTTATAAACCCATTTATAATGAGATCATTGCTTTCGGCATTTTTGGCTCGCCTGACTTTCAGTCAGTTGAGCTATAGTGATCCCTCTCCATCCGTTGTCCGTGAACATGGTGTTTGCATTTTCTCTTCCAAAACCGCTGAACCAATTTCAAGTGAAATTTGAGATAATTTTTTATGACATCGCATTTTGATTTTGTTCAAATCTAGTTGCCCTGTCCCTTGGTAGGGCCAAGCCCAAAAAGTGTGCTTAAATCATAAAAAATCTTCCCATGAACCAGCAGTAGCAGTTGATATTTGGTGTGCAGCTTCCTTTTGAGGTGTAGAGTCAGATTTGTTCAAGAGAAGTTCGAGGAGCTATATTTGCTGTCGTTATGGGAGGGGCAAGAATTTTTGCCCCGCCCAAAATTTCTATTTTCCAAACTGAGAGGCTGATTTGAACCAAATTTGATATGAGAGCTTATTGGGTCATAAGTACTTAACTTATGCCAAAAGAATTTTTCCTGTCACCCCATGGGAACCGCAGAAGCAAAAAATCAAAAAAATTTAAAACGCCCAAAGCTCCACTACACAGCACTGAGAATTCTTATTTGGTGTGAAGCCTCCTTAAGACCAACAGAATGGAATGGTCCAAAAAAATTGCTATCGCTTTTATCATAGGGTACTTTTTCAGGTCTTTGGAAAAATGCTGAGTCAGCATTTTTTAACGCTGTGGGTAATGGGAAAAACATGTAAGACTACTTTTCTCCCAAACCACTGCTCCAAAAGCTTTCAAATTTCACATATAACATCTTTGGAAGATTGTTTCACAAGTTTATTGAAATCAAATCCCTGGGTTCATATTTGGGCTCTCTATGGGAGCCCAAATGTTTAAATTAGTGCAGTTTGAGGAATATTCTTTAAAAATTATCTTCTTCAGATCCACCAATCAGAATCTTTTGATATTTGGTATGCAGCAGCCTTGGGGGGGGGGGGGGGGGGGGGGGGGGGGGGGGGGATTCACGTTTGTTCAAGCCAGGTCCCTGGGTTCATATTTGTGTGAGCCCAAATTATAACTTAGTTCAATATGAGGAATATTCTTCAAAATCTTCTTCTTCACATCCACCAGTCAGAATCTTTTGATATTTGGTATGCAGTATCCTAAGGGAGGTGAGATATAGGTTTGTAAAAGCCAAGTCCCTGGGTTCATATTTGGGCTTCCTGTGGGAGCCCGAATTGTACCAAAATTTCTATTTTCCGAACTGAGAGGCCGATTTGAACTAAATTTGATATGAGGGCTTATTGGGTCATAAGTACCTAATTTATGCCAAAAACATATTTCCCATCACTCTATGGGAACCGCAGGACCTAAAAATAGAAAAAATTTAAAACGTCCACATCTCCAAAACAACACGGCACTGAGAATTTTTATTTTGTGTGAAACTTCCTGAGGAACAACAGAAAGGAATGGTCCAAAAAAAAATTGCCATCGGTTTTATCATAGGGTACTTTTCCAGGACTTGAGTCATCATTTTTTAACACTGTGAGTAATGGGAAAACATTAAAGAATCTTCTTCCCCCATACTACTTCTACAAAGGCTTTCATTTTTCACATTATAACATCTTTGGAAGATTCATTCACATGTTTATTGAAATCAAATCCCAGAGTCCACATATAGGCTCTCTATGGGAGCCCAAATGTTCAGATTAGTGCAATATGAGGAGTATTCTTTAAAAATCTTCTTCTTCCGGTCCACCAATCAGAATCTTTTGATATTTGGTATACAGCATCCTTACAGAGGTGAGATTCAAGTTTGTTTAAGCCAAGTCTCAGGGTTCATATTTGGGCTCCCTGTGGGAGCCCGAATTATAACTTATTTCAATATGAGGAATATTCTTTAAAAATCTTTTTTTTTTAGATCCACCAGCTAGAATCTTTGGATATTTGGTATAAGTTTTTTGTAGGAGGGACAGTTGCAACTTGTTCAAATCAATTTCCTGGGTTGATATTTAGGCTACCATGTCAGGTGAGCGCCCTCAGGCCCCCTGGGGCCTCTTGTTTTTCAGTCTGTGTATTTCTTTTCTGATTTTCGCACAGGAGAAAGATTTGTTCAAACATGACCTTTGTGTTTCTGAAGTTTCATTATTCTTTTCAGATTGAGTATTGAGAATACCTGTACTGTCATTTTTATCCAAACATAGTAGTTTGTTATATAATATTCCACAATATCGTCGTCATCTAGTGGGGTGACAGGCATTGTAGTTTTAGATATTTTAGAGCGTCAGCTCCTTTGAACTCACTGACAGTAGTCACACTGCATGTGCCTTAATACTGTTAACAGCATAGTTATTTGGACTTGTCTCCATACAATCATTTTTTGAGAGAGAGAGATTGACATGCCATTTAATTTATTACTTATCAATCGGCATTAATAAAGTGTGCATCCAACATTCTGTTAACACTTGAACCAAAACAACCTCGGTATGCACATCTATATGTTCAGAGATGTGGAGCTGAAATTTGGTAATTGGGGGGTATTTTTATTAGGACTAACTTGGTGGTCGAATTTTAGGTACCGTGTGCATAGTTATTTTAACTCCAGAATTAATGAACCTTTCATGCAGCTTCAGGCTACATTTAAAGATATCAAATTAAAATTTGTCACCCGAGGTAATTTTACCAGAAAGGGGCGTGCTGGGGCCAGACTGCATTTGATGTTGCCTCAATGGTAAAACCTCCAACTACAGTAAATCTGTGGCCCGAAGAGGTAGTGAAATAATAGTGAACAGCACAGGGACCTCGGGTAGTTGTAAATAAGTGTGAGTTTATCATAAGTTTTGTTCGCATTGTTTGGGGACCTTTCACACCAATTTCTCTAGAAAATTGACTTTAATTTGAATACATGTGTGATTGGATTATAGCCAGCTGATAGACAACCTCCAAATTCTGAGTCAGGATGTTTACTTGCCAGGTATGGCATCATGTAAGGCTCAGCGCAATCAATATTAGGCTCTGCTGTATTCACCTCAAATGATGCCATACCTGGCAAGTAAACATCCAGTAACACATGACCTGTCAACACCAACAGGAATGCATCATAAAATTTCATCTACCGGGGTATTTATCAAATGCAGTTTCCTTTGCTGAACTGGAACTTGCCACTTGTTCCACATTTTTACTGTCCAATATATTTATTTCTACAGGTAATTTTGAAAGTTTGAACTCCAAAATCGGTTTAAAATTCACAATTGAAGTCCAATGGAAATTTAGAGTTACAATGAGCGACTTTTACTAATAATTTTTTTAGGATCGACATAATTGTTTTTATGCCCCCTGACTTAAGTCGGGTGGCATATAGTGATTCAAGTGTGCATGTGTCCATCTGTGTGTGTGTGTGTGTCTGTGTGTGTGTGTGTGTCCAAGGCAATAACTCGAAAACTGTTAGGGCCACGGTCATCAAACTTCACACAATTATAAAGGACCATGGGAGGATGTGTCACACACCATAGCCGGGTTCGTACCTTCAAGGTCCAGGTCACATTTCATGGTCAGACTAAAAATCGGTCAATATTCGTGTCTCAGCCATAACTCAGAAACGATTCATAGTACAATTGTTAAACTTTTTACAAATGTTAAGGACAGTCAGAAGATGTGTTGTGTACAATAGTTTCCACCGCGTCTGCAAGATGAAGGTCACAATTGACCTTCATATGTTCAGGGTCACAAATCGTGTCTCAAGCATAACTCCAAAACTATTAGGGCTACAATCATCTAACTTCGCTCAATTATAAAGGACAACGGGTGGATGTGTCACACACCACAGCCAGGTCCATGAGGCCAAGGTCACATTTCAAGGTTGGTCATTGCCACGTAGGGGGGCATAGTCACTTCCGAGTGAATCTCTTGTTCTGCTTTAAAATGAGTTTTGAAGGATTTCATGTGATTTTATGTAAGGGTTGGATGGATTTTTCATTTAACGTTGTATTAACCCTTCAACCAGGGCAATATTGGAATGCACACCTACATGTTCAGAGATATGGGGCTGAAATTTTGTACAATTCCTTCAAAGGGCTTAATGTTTTTGTACCCTAGGAAAAGCCTGTGATTCTACCGAATGACTCATCTAGTTTTTAGCTCAACTTGACAAAGTCAAGCTGAGCTATTGCTATCACTTCTCGTCCATCGGCGTACGTACGTACATACGTACGTACGTATGTACGTTAGTACGTACGTCCACAATTTCCTTTGGCACACCTCACAGGTCGCATTTATGATCAGATTACTTTGAAACTTGGTATGCTTGTTTGGGGTGACGTCTAGATGGGAGCTATCGATTTTCTTCAATTTCCGTCAAAAAATGTTTCCGCGGCCAACGTTCTTAGAACTTAGTTTAGTCAAACCACAATATTTCCCTTTGGCACACCCTACAGGGCACATTTATGATTTGATTGCTTTGAAACCTGGTATGCTTATTTAGGATGACCTCTAGATGGGAGCTATCGATTTTCTTCAATTTCCGGCAAAAAATGTTGCCACGGCCAACGTTCGTAGAACTTAGTTTAGTCAGACCTCAATATTTCCCTTTGGCACACCCTACAGGGCACATTTATGATCAGATTGCTTTGAAACCTGGTATGCTTGTTCGGGGAGTCCTCTAGATGGGAGCTATCGATTTTCTTCAATTTCTGTCAAAAAATGTTGAAAAAAAAAAAAAAAAAAAAAAAAAATGTTGCCGCGGCCAATGTTCTTAGAACTTAGTTTAGTCAGAAGACTCAATATTTCCCTTTGGCACACCCTACAGGGTACATTTATGATCGGATTGCTTTGAAACCTGGCATGCTTGTTTGGGGTGACCTCTAGATGGGAGCTATCGATTTTCTTCTTAAAAAAATTCACAGCATCCTTAGGACCAGTAGAAGGGATTGGTTAAAAAAAATTGCCACCGGTTCTATCAGGGTGCCTGGTAGAGGGTATTGACAAAATGATGAGTCAGCATTTTTGCAGTAGTTTAACCTGGAAGAGAAATCTTGATTCACTGAGAATCGAGAATTACATTGTTGGTCTTATCAAAACAAATTACCTTTCAAACATGTGTTAATGTTATCATTACAATCAGAAAATGAAATTGTTGTGTTCAGAAAATGTTTCTCCGGATCAAACCATTTCAACGCTGTGCACATATGTTTTTTCTGGTTCATTGGAAAAAGATTGATCTGATTCCAGTACGAATATCTTTAATTTAACCCTCTTATGACTTCAGTGTGTTTTCCAAAGATTTTATTTCATGTTGAACCCTTTCAGTGATGTGCACATATGTTTTTTCTGGTTTCTTGGAAACATTAATCTGATTCCTGTATGGATGTCTTTAATTTAACCTTCTCAAGACTCAGTGAGGGTTTCAAAGATTTTATTGATGCCTTGATCAAACCTTATCAATGCTGTGCACATATATGTTTTTTTCTGGTTTCTTGAAAAATATTTTCCTCTCAAGGCTTCGATGTGGGTTCCAAAGATTTTATTTCATGTAATACTGTTAATGAAAACCTATTTCTGATTTCTTTAAAAATATTTCCTCCCCCCAAAATAAGCCCCCATAAATTCTCTTTCTGTTTTGTTTAATTTTGATGCTTTAACCATTTTCACACCGACTTGAATTTACTGGTGGCAGTAAAATTCTGTCTGTTTCTCTAGTTTGAAATCTTTCTTATTAGCTCACCTGACTGCAAGTCGGTGTGAGCTATGCCATCACTTGGCGTCCGTCGTCCGGTGTCCATCGTCTGTTAACTTTTGCAAACTTGGCAAACTTGGCTTCTTCTTCACAGCCATTCACTCAAATTCAAACATATATTGCACAAACCATCCCTGGAGTATACCCTTTCTATTTTGTTCAAATGAAGCATCTGCCTTCTTCGGGCTCTGGTTTATGCCCCAAAATCTTAAAAACCTTTAAAAATCTTCTTCTCATGAACCACCAGAGGGAATGCCCTAATATTTGGTATGGAGCATCCTTTGGTGTAGAAGATTAAAGTTTGTTCAAGGGAAGTTGATAGGTCAATATCTAGGCTCTCTGTGGGGGCATATCCATTTTGGGCTCTGCCCAAAATTTCTATTTCAAGAACCGGTGGGCCAACTGCAACCAAATTTGGCAGTTTAAGTGGGTCCTAAGTAATTGATTGATGCTAAACAAAATTTTTTAACATACCTGTGACAACCCCAGGGGCTAAAAACAGAAAAAAAATTCAAAAGCCCATATATCCCAAACCACAAGGAACAGAGAACGTTTATTTGGTATGAAGCATCCTTAGGACTGGAAGAAGGGATTGGTTAAAACAAATTTTCACCAGTTCAATCAGGGTGCCTGGTAGAAAGTATTGAAAAAATGATGAGTCAGCATTTTTGCAGTAGTTTATCCTGGAGGATTTTTCATTCACTGAGAACTTTGATTGACATATTGTTCTTAAAATAACAAACCTTCTGTTATGAACATTGTTATCTTGTTATTTTAATCTGAAAATTCTGTGGACTTTTGTTTGTTAAATTCTGTGGACTTTTGTTTGTTTTATTTTATGTTGAGTGAACCATTTCAATGCTGGAAAACATGTGATAACTGTATGCATGTCTTTACTTTAACCCTCTCAAGACTGCAGTGTGGGTTCCAAAGATTTTATTGATGCCATGAACAAACAAAAACCCTTTCAAAACTGTAGATGTATTTTTCTGGTTCTTTGAAAAAAAATTATCTGATTCCTATATGAATATCTTTAATTTAACCCTCTCATGACTTCAGTGTTTTTTTCCAAATATTTTATTTCATGATGGACTCTTTCACTACTGTGCACATATAAGTTATTTCATGTTGAATGAACCTTTTCTATGCTGGAAAATATCTGATTCCTGTGTGCATGTCTTTTCCTTGGCAAAAAATTGATCTGATTCCTGTATGAATATCTTTAATTTAACCCTCCCATGACTTCAGTGTGTTTTTTCCAAAGATTTTATTTCATGACGAACTCTTTAACTACTGTGCACATATAAGTTATATCATGTTGAATAAACCCTTTCAATGCTGGAAAACATTTATCTGATTCCTGTCTGGTGTGCATGTCTTTAATTTAACCCTCTCAAGACTGCAATGTGGGTTCCAAAGATTTTATTGATGCCATGAACAATTTTTTTTTTTTGGGGGGGGGGGGGGGGGCGGGGGGGAGGGGGGGTTGGGTAGAGAGAACCACAGTAGTTGAAAAACAAAAACAAAAAATCACAGAACAGAGCTTGCTAGAAAGCTTTCCTAGGACCAGCAGAAATGAATGGCCAAAAAAAGTTGCCTTTGTTGTGTCATAGCAAATCAAAATATTGCTCTTGCTGTTGATCACTTACTGATACACTCATCTCTTTTGACAACTTGAGCCAGGTGAGCGTTTTAGGCTCACTTGAGCCTCTGGTTCTTTAAAACCACCGGACCAAATTCATTCACTTATGGCACAGGCCATCTTTGGAGTAAACCTTTGTCCTTTGTTCAAATGTAGCTGCTACCGTCTTTGGGCTGGTGGAATTTACTCTTCTGATCCCCCCCCCAAATTACTATATCCCTTAGGGTGGGGTTAATGCTCCATAAGCCTAATATGTTTTTAAAATCCTCTTTTTATAAGCCACTTGCAATAATGCTTATTCTTGTTTGGAACTTACTTTAGTGATGCAGATTCACTTTTTTTCAAAGAAACTCAGTTAGACAAAATTTGGGCTACTCTCCAAAATTTCAATTTCCGATCCAATGGGCAGATGTGAATCAAATTTGTCATGTAGTATATAACTGTGTCATAAGTAGTTCATTTATGCCGAAATGTTTTTTGTTTGTTTTTATTTTTTTTTTGGGGGGGGGGGGGGGGTAGAGAGAACCACAGTAGTTGAGTAGTTGAAAACAAAACAAAAATTTTGTTCGATTGTTGTTTTTTAATACTTCACAGAACAGAGCTTGCTAGGCAGCTTTCCTAGGACCAGCAGAAATGAATGGACAAAAAAGTTGCCTTTGGTTGTGTCATACCAAATCAAAAAATTGCTCTTGCTGCTGATCACTTACTGATACACTCATCTTTTTTAACAACTTGAGCCAGGTGAGTGTTATAGGCTCACTTGAGCCTCTGGTTTTAGTTTGTTTTGTTTTTTTTTTCACACATTTTGTCTATGATTCTGAAGCCATTTTCGAACCGATTTTCACAGATTTTGAAATCTAAAATGTACCAAAGCTGAATTTTCAATTTCGCCCTTTGTTTGACAATACCAACAGCACCCAATGGGTATGTCACAGATAAACATAGCCGCATTTATTGGACCCAGAATTTATGGGGGATAATTTTTAGCTTAACTTGACAAAGTCAAGATAAGCTATTGCAGGCTACAGCCCCCAATTCTTGTCTGATCATCACAAAATTTCATATGCAGGGTCGAGCTCATGACTAGATGAGAACGTCCCCTTTTGGTCATGATCGGTCAACTGTGATGGCAGAGAGAGCCTGAAAACTTTTAGCACAGTCTACAGGTCATATTTATCAAGGGATTTCATTGTAACTTGGTAGGATTGCTCTGTATAATGTCTAGATGAGAACGTTCCCTTTTGGTCGCGACCTTTCAACCGTGATGGCTGCAAGAACCCGAAACCTGAAAACCTTTAGCACAGTCTAAAGGTCATCGTATTTATTAAAGGATTCATTGTAACTTGGTAGAATGACTTCATATAATGTCTAGATGAGAACGTCCCCTTTTGGTCACGATCAGTCAGCCATGATGGCTGTGAGAGCCCGAAACCCAAAAATCTTAAGCACAGTCTACAGGTCATATTTATGTAGGGATTTCATCGTAACTTGGTAGGATGACTCTGTATAATGTTTAGATGGGGGCCTCCCGTTTTGGTTGCGATCGGTCAACCATGACAGCTACCCCGGCCTGAACCACAAAAACCTTTAGCACAGTCTACATCCCGAACCACAAAAACCTTTAGCACAGTCTACAGGCTGTATTTATGAAGAGATTTTATTGTAACTTGGTAGGATGACTCTGTATAATGTCTAGATGGGAATGCCATATTTTGGCCATGATCGGTCTACTGTGACAGCCGCACAGGCACGTGACCTAGATTTGTTCAGCACAGTCAGCTGTTCATATTTATGAAGCAATTTCATTGTAACTTGGCAAGATAACTTGATATGATGACTAGATGAGACTGTCATATTTTGGTCATGATCGGTCAGCCGTAACTGCCACCTGGTCACTTGACCTAGATTCCTTTAGCACTGCTTATATATACAGGTTGTTTTTATGAAGGGATTTCATTGTAACTTGGTAGGATAACTAGATGAGACTCTCCTATTTAGGTCATGCTCGGTCAACCTTGACTGCCGAACTGGCATGTGACCTAGATTCCTTTAGCAAAGTCTACAAGTTATATTTATGAAGGGATTTCATTGTAACTTGGTAGGATGACTCATTTTGGAATTATTTTACTTTAACTTGGTAACTTTTGTTGACATACATTAACTGTGAGGGCAGCATCAACCCAGGTCTTAATTCTTTAGTACAGTCTACACTCATTATTAGTCCCCTACGGGAACCGTAAGGGAACTATAGGATTGCACTCTGTCCATCTGTCTGTCTGTCTGTCTGTCTGTCTGTCTGTCTGTCTGTCTGTCTGTCTGTCTGTCTGTCTGTCTGTCTGTCTGTCTGTCCGTCCGTCCGTCCGTCCGTCCGTCCGTCCGTCCGTCCGTCCGTCCGTCCGTCCGTCCGTCCATCCGTCCGTCCATCCATCTGTCCATCCGTCCGTCCGTCCATCTGTCCGTCCATCCATCTGTCTGTCCGTCTGTCTGTCTGTCTGTTTTTTTATGTTACCACCCCTCCCACCAACATGGTTCAAGCTACACCTTTCATATTTGGTACATGGATAAATGGTTTTGAGGGGATGATGCACGCTCAAAATTTTTTTTTCAAAGTCCAAGATGGCGGAATGGCGGCCATTTTTGTTGTGTTTTTTAAGCTTTTTTTTCTCTATTTTCATGTTACCACCCCTCCCACCAACATGGTTCAAGATACACCTTTCATATTTGATACATGGATAAATGGTTCTGAGAGGATGATGCACGCTCAAATTTTTTTAAAAAAAAAACCAAGATGGCGGAATGGCGGCCATTTTTGTTGTGTTTTTTAAGCTTTTTTTTCTCTATTTTCATGTTACCACCCCTCCCACCAACATGGTTCAAGCTACACTTTGCATATTTGGCACATGGATAGAGGGTTGGGAGGGGATGATGCACATTCAATATTTTTGTCTTCAGAATCCAAGATGGCGGCATGGCAGCCATTTTGTGTTTTTTAAAGCTTTTTTTCTCTATTTTATGTTACCACCCCTCACTCCAACATGGTTCAAGCTACACTTTTTATATCTGGCACATGGATAGAGGGTTGTAATGGGATGTTGCACATTCAATATTTTTTTTCCAAAATTCAAGATGCATGGCAACCATTTCTGTTGTGTTTTTTAAGCTTTTTTCTCTATTTTATGTTACCACTGCTCCCTCCAACATGGTTCAAGCTGCACTTTTCATATATGGTACATGAATAAAGGGGTTGTGAGGGGATTATGCATGCTCAATATTTTTTTTTCAAAATCTAACATCTGTCTGTCTGTCCGTCCGTCCGTCCGTCCGTCCGTCCGTCCGTCTGTCTGTCTGTCTGTCTGTCTGTCTGTCTGTCTGTCTGTCTGTCTGTCTGTCTGTCTGTCTGTCTGTCTGTCTGTCTGTCTGTCTGTCTGTCTGTTTTTATGTTACCACCTCTCCCTCTCATATGCTTCAAGCTACACCTTTCATATTTGGTACATGGATAAATGGTTCTGAGGGGATGATGCACAGTCAATATTTATTTTTCAAAATTCAAGATGGCAGAATGGCGGCCATTTTTGTTGTGTTTTTTAAGCTTTTTTCTCTATTTTATGTTACCACCCCTCCCTCCAACATGGTTCAAGCTGCACTTTTCATATATGGTACATGGATAAAGGGGTTGTGAGGGGATTATGCACGCTCAATATTTTTTTTTCAAAATCCAAGATGCTTATATACTCTTGTGTCTTCTATGACAAAAACACCTTATGTCTCAAAAGCGCCATAGGGGACTAATAACACCTCGGTGGTCAAACACTTGTTCTTATTGAAAACATAGCATACAGGGAACAGAAATTTAACGTATTCTCAATTAAAACAATTCTTGTCTTATTTCATAATACTTTCATAAACATTGAACATTATACTTTTCATCAAACACCACACACAGTCAAGTTAAGCTACAGTGTCATTGACACTTTCATTGTAAGTAGTAAGGGTATTCAAAAAATCAAGCCTTAACCCCGCTTTGACAGATTAAAGGAGACGGCCCTTAAGAACTTAAAATTCACATTTTCTGCAGATTTCCTCAAGTGGTTCTTACTGATTTTCAATAAAAAATGGACTCTTGTGAAAAAAAGAATCATCACTTAATTTCTCCCATAACCATGTATATTCCACTATCCAATGTTCAACATAATACCATTGCATGAATTGACAAAGTCAAGCTGAGCTAATCTCATCACTCTCCGTCCATCGTCCGTCGTCCGTCAACACCATGTTTTGGTCTTCTCCTCCAAAGCCACTGGGCCAATTCAAGTGAAAGTTTGTGTGCTTGATGGTCCCGAAGGGGCATTGCATTTTTGTTCAACTCGGCATGCTCAGCCCCATAGGGAGGGAGTGGGGGAAAATGCTCCAAAATATTTTTAAAATCTTCTTCTCATGTACCAGTGTGTTAATATTTGGGCTCCATATGGGACCCCGAAATTTAACCAAGTACAATATGAGGGAACTTCTTCAAAAATCTTCTTCTTCAGATCCACTAGTCAAAATGCTCTCATATTTGGTATAGAACATCTCTAGGGGGGTCAGATTCAAGTTTGTTCAAATTGGATCCATAGGGTAATATTTGGGCTCACTATGGTAGCCCAAATTTTAACTTAGTGCAATATGAAGAAATTTCTTTAAAATTTCTCTTCTTCAGATCCAACAGTCAGAATGCTTTCATATTTGGTACTCAACATCTCTAGGAAGGTCAGATTCAACTGTGTTCAAATCGAGAGCCTGGGTTAATATTTGGGCTCCATATGGGTTGCCGGAATTGGCCATTTTGCTGAAGATTTAAAAATTTTGTATTCAGTACCCTCTAGAGGTGTGTAACTAAGGTTAATCCACATAGGCTGTATCAAGGGGCTTCATAGGGGAGCTTTACATTTTACATTATGATCAACTGAAGAAAAGGCATGATGCCCGGATTATTTTTGTCACTCCTGAGGGACTCAAGGATTGACAGTGTAGCCTATGGAGATGGATTGCTTAATGTAGATTCATTCTTGGACTGTTTATATTGTGTTCTGTTCAAGATGAGCGCTTCAGGCCCCGTGGGGCCTCTTGTCAAACAAGTAATGGGTGTAACTGTTATAACTGTTGTTGGATGACAAATTAGTATGGAATATAGTTTTTCCAACAGATGAATGATAGATTTAATTCCTGTTCACTGCAGTAAACAGGCTTTGTTTTTCTGGTAAAATTGGACCCAGTCACCAATGCTTGGGAGGTGCAAACCCTCTCTAAAATGGGCAACGTGGCTTATTAATGCTCACCCCTGGTCTTGAGTTGATACTCATGTTGTGGTCATGATTAGCCATGATTGTGCGAAAATATGTGCCTTAAACACCAATAAATAAATAAATAAATAAATAGATAGATTTAATTGACGATCAAGCATACATGATGAAAATAGGTATGATTAAATTTTATTATTACATTCCTCAGTTCATTTTGCATTGAATTTAATGTTGATTAAAAAGTGGTAATGTCACGAGTGAATTATGTCACTTCAATAGTAACTTTGGAACGACTGTCGTATATAAGCCACGCCCCCACCGATTTGTTGATGTTTTGTTTTCCAGTTCCACATCAGTTAATTAAAATGAATTTTCCTTCTGAATATTTTAAAAAATCCTTTCTTTCCTCTATGAACAGGTTCATTAGCACAGTTGACAAAATCCAAATAGAAATGTTTTATCTTATGGCTGAATGCCATTCCCCAAATGCGACTGGAACGCCACATAAAATAGTAAAATATCGAACGAAAGTCAAAAATAAAACTGGGCCATTTCCAATCGAAGATTTGTCACAGAAAGTGATGTATTCATACGCGCTAATTTCAGAAGTATTTCAGAGTTGCATTTGCGAATATTTTGTGTTGAATTATTTTTAATGAAAGACATTTTGGTCTAAAATGTCATTTACTAAAGAGAGTGACCCATTCTTACGGCAAGTTACGGTATATAATTCGCCTCGAGACAGGACTATTTCGTATTTCCTTCCTGCTAATTTTAGAAATGTTTCCGTGTTTACACTAAATTGGATTATATCTGACAATAGTTGAATTATTATAGTAAAAGACCTCTTTATTCCAAATGTCATGTAATAAACAGAGTAATCAATTTGTTTTGAGCGTTACGGTAAATAATTCATCTCGAGATGGGACTGTTTCGTAAATCACTCGGGCTACGCCCTCGTGATTTACTCACGTCCCGTCTCTCGATGAATTATTACTGTTTCGTAAATCACACGGGCTATGCCCTCGTGATTTACTCACGTCCCATCTCTCGATGAATTATTTACCGTAACGTTCAAAACAAATTGATTACTCTTTATTGAATGATTCAATGGGATATGAACTTGAACATCATATGGTTGATGTGCAGCTTATGGGAATTAGGGTGAACTTACCGATTGATGATTGATGAGTTTGCATCTTGATGATTGACAGATGAATGTAGATTGTTACATCAAGTTTATGTGAGATGAAGATGATATATCCTGAAATGAGAGAGAAATTATATGATGATGTTTCAATAGTATAACTTAGTGAAGATAATTATTGAATTAAGCTGAACATTTCGCTAATATGAAAAAGTATCTAGATTCCTTCCTAAATTGACAGTTTATCATTGAGAATTTAACTAAAATCTAAATTGCTGGGTGCTAGATATTCACATTGTGCATTTCAAATACAAGGATCAACAGTTCTACATTTGGAGATGTATTAACGAGAGTAACAAAACAACTAATCATAAATGAGATAAAATGATTGGATTTGAGGATTAGTAGTTGCTAACATCTGGAGACAACAGTTGCTACTGAGAGAAATTGAAATTATTAAACCTATTCAAAAGATTCATAATTGAAGCCATTTCTGAAAGTGTTCCTATTGACATTGTTATGATGTATTTTATTTCGTGGAGCCTTTCTGTATGGAGGTTTGCTCCGATTGTGAGTGAAGCCGATTTACTTTGGTTTATTTTCAGGCTCAGTTTCCTTGTACATATTATTGTCTTTCATTCCCACATGCAGATTGGGGTGCTGTTTGAAAATTGTTACAAGTACTTTAACTCCTTTCCAGATGAAGTGTATCCTGTCACCACATAAGTTCCTTCTTTCAGCATAGATCTCATCATTCTTGATCACAAAAACATTTTCAAATTTCTATGACAAGTTAATCAAGTGCTCATTTTATAAGTTAACCTGCTCATTAAACTCCACCATTCTAACCCTTTCAAATGTGCGTAGGATATGTATTTTGGTGACCTCATTCAATTCCCTGGTTTTAATAATGACAGATTTCATTTGGTCAAAGCAGTTTTGCATAGTAGAGCTTCCTAGATCATTACATCCAACACCAATGACAACATTTTTGGGAAGTTCAGTAATATCAGTTATATAGTCATCAACACCCTGGATATTTTTCCTTCCACTACCCAACACCACAATTTTCACTTTCTTGAACTTATACATTTTATCTGCTTTCAAGTTGTTTCCGTGCGAGTCCATTAAAAATAATGCATCTTCCTGAGCTCTTGTATTTTTAGCTCACCTACTTCTATTAGAAGTGGTGAGCTATTGTCATGACCTCGGGCGTCGGTGTCGGCGTCCGGCGTGTCCAATATTGTAAGATTTAATGTTAAGGTTAATTTCTCAAAGATCAGTGGGCTCAGGCCTTGATATTGCATATGTAGGTTGTAGGAGACTATCAGAACAGTATTTAACCCTGATACTACGACTTTTTTCCAAATTTCACCTAAAATTTTCTGCCAAAACTTGTAAGATTTTGCGTTTAGGTGTTGTAAGAATTTGCGTTAAAGTCTGCTTTTGTGCAGATTGTGCTGCTTTAAGTTCTCATTACTGTTGATTTTCATATTTCAATAACAACTATAGGTATTAACCCTAATGTATGCAGAAATTTAACGGAAATTTTCTTTTTTTTCAGTCAAAGTTTTCATGTTTTTCTCGGACTAAATTTTAAGTTGTAAAACTTTGTAAACTTTGTGTTTAGGTGAGTTGTGTTTCTATGTGTCTTTCCAGGTGATTAATATTCTACACTTGGGTTACTGAACTCCTTTGCAGTAATATTTAACCCTCATTACATGCATATTTGAGGAATTTGAGGCTGATTTTCTGCCAAAACTTGTTGTAAAAATTAGCGTTTAGGTGTTGTAAGATTTTGCATTAAAGTCAGCTTTTGTGCAGATTGTGGTGCCTTCACCTCTCATTACTGTTTATTTTCTCATTTCAATAACTACTTTAGGTATTAATCCTACTGTATGCAGAAATTTAACTGATTTCTTTTCTTTTTTTCAGTCACAATGTTCACGTTTTTCTCTGACTTACTCAATTTTAAGTTCTAAAAGTTTGTGTTAAGGTGAGTTCTGTTTCTATGTGTCTTTCCAGGCAATTGATATTGTACGCATGGGTTACTGAACTACATTGCGGTAATGTTGCGCCCTCATTACATGAATATTTGAGGAATTTGAGGGGGATTTTTGGGACTTATATTCACTTTCTTTAAAAAAAATTTTTTTTAATTTTTTTTATTTAATACTTTCTCATACTTGTTACTAGTAACATTAAGGCTTATTTTAGTTGTTGATGTGATGTATTTTTGTTGGGACTTATAGTCACTTTCTTGAACAAATGTTTTTCCGCAACTCCTCTTTAACCAATGAATGTACTTCAATTACAATTTCAGTGATTCTTCATTACATAATGCCATTTTGCACCTCCTATTTTATTTTTTGATCTGATGTATTTTTATTAGCTCACCTACTTCTATTACAAGTGGTGAGCTTATATGATGACCTTGGGCGTCAGCGTCGGTGTCCGGCATGTCCAATATTGTAAGATTTAATGTTAAGGTTATTTTTTCAAAAATCACTGGCCTCAGGCCTTTCATATTTCATATGTATGTTGAAGGCGACTATCAGCACATTATTTAACCCTGATACTACGACTTTCAAATTTCACCTACAATTTTCAGCCGAAACTTGTTGTTAGAATTTGCGTTTAGGTGTTGTAAGAATTTGCGTTAAAGTCAGCTTTTGTGCAGATTGTGCTGCTTTAACTTCTCATTACTGTTGATTTTCATATTTCAGTAACAACTGTACGTATTAACCTGACTGTATGCAGAAATTTAACTGCAATTTCTTCTTCTTTCAGTAAAAATGTCCATGCTTTTCTTATCAACCTACCTCAATTGTTTACAACAGGCTTGCACTACAGTGGAAGAACCTAACTCGGATAAAATACTCTATTTTAATCTTTCCCAAGATTTGGGCAAGAAAAGTGGTGTAAAAACACCACGAAAAAATAAGCCAAAACTGGGCCGAGCATCATCGGCACACACCCAGTATGGGACGCTCTTCCATAGTACAAATCCATGACTTACGTCACAGTGCACAATGCATCAATTCGCCATTCTTTTTCTATCCGAAGCACGAGCAGGATGTGTTTCCGCCATATGCATTATGAAACAGTGATAATTCAACTCGTGGATAATGGTTTTCCTGTGACTGGAATTATGGATCTTAAGATCGTATAATAACAGGACTGTGTTTTATATATTCTCGTTTATATTTTCAACCATATTCTCATTGTTTATTAATTACTATTCCGTTTTCGCGAATGTTTTGCGACATCGTGTCATCGCGATTTGACAATGAATTTTTTCGGTTGATAAAAGTTTTTATTGGAGTAGGTGTCGGCCGTCTGGGTTCTGCCACCTTCTCTCGTAGTTGAGGGTGTTCTTCTACTTTCTGTTTCTGTTGAGTTCACCTTTTTCTTCTACTGCTCTCACCTCTGTTCATTCCAGTTCGGTTCCTTTAGGGCAATTCCTTTTGCCCTTGCCATTGGTCCGTTCTCGTGTCCGTTTCGACCGCACACGCGGGTGGTGTGGAATGCAGTTGTTTCGGGAGCCTCCCGACTCGACCACGTCTGATGTGAGTTTACCCCCTCCGTGGAGGATGTGCAGCTCCTCCCGCACCCACGGCCGATTCGACCACGTCTGATGAGAATTGCTCCTCCTCCGTGGGGGATGTGCAGCTCTTCCCGCACCAGCGGGGGGTGAGGACTGCTTTCGTTTCGGGGCTTCCCGATTCGACCTTGTCTGGTGAGAGTTATTCCCCTTCCGTGGGGAATGTGCAGTATTTTACCGTGGTGGATACTGTGGGAGCTGTTGGTTTTCTGGTGTAGAGATGCCTGGTTCCGGGACTATGCGCCCTCTCCAGTCGACATCTCAGGCTGTCACTAGGGTTGTGACTCCTCCTTTGGAGGCCGAGCTTGGTGGCTCTCTCCGCTTTTCCGCCAGTTCCAACAGCTCCCGTCGTATCTGCTGCTACTGCTGTTCCGTCTACAATGTCATTGGGCACCGTTTTTAGCCGGCCTCGGCTTCTCCCTGCCAGGGTCTGCAGGGATGTCTGTAGTGTGGTTGTGGGGTTTCGGCCTCAGCCTTCCCAGACTTCCACTCGGCGAAGTCAAATGGGGCTGCCGACTGAACCCCATACTGTGTCCTCTCAGCCATTGAGCACAGTAGTTTTATGCCTGCAGTGGTCTGCTGCGGTGTCTGGTTGTGTAGACGTGGAGGTATCGGCCTCAGCCTTCCCTGACTTCAACTCGGCGAAGTTGGAAGTGGCTGCCGGCCGGACCCTCTCCTGTGGTCTCTGCGCCGTCAAGCACCACAGTTGTCATTGGATTCGGTTGTTCTTAGTGGGACACTATGAACTCCGTGGTGTTTCCGTCCCTCATTCTGGCCACACGACCAGGTTTGGGGGTCCAACATCTTTTGTGCAGCCTGGACCTTCTGCCCTGCAGAGGTCAGTGGTGACTGTCATGAGTTCCTGCTATGTTGATCCTCGGGGTGTGTCACACCCTTATACACGACTGGCTTCAGACGTTTTCGGCTGCCGCCCGTCGTCCCACGTCGGGTCTTTTGGAGGATCGTGACCCTTCGCTGGTTCAGTGGGTCAGCGGTGAAGCCACTTTGCCGGTTCGTTCCCCTGTCGAACCGGCCAGTACGGGCAGTGAGCTTAGGGAGGCCCTCTCCTTACTCACTCAGGTTCTGTCAACGAGCCTTCCTGTTGCTTCCAGCGAGGCAGCGAGTGGTTTCCAGGCGCCTCCAATGGCGCCACCTCCCGGGATTGGAAACAGGCCGATTTCTGATCCCCTGGTGTTCCGACACCATGGGAGGCGTCGGCTGGTTTGCCCACGATGGGCTATGTGTCTTCCGACTCAGGGGAAGAGTCAGACATGCTTGATGTCGAGAGCCAGCAGTCTTCGGACTTGGGGGCAGCTCTTGATTTCGTGTTTGGGTTCCTTCCGGATCTCAAACCATCTAACCAGTCGACAGTGTCAGCCAGGCCGCGATCATCGGTTGCGCGCCAACAGTCTATGGAGCAACCTGCTTCTGGGCGTCTTCGACCGTGCCCTTCGGTACAGTTGGTTGAAGCATTTTCAGCCTTGGACTCCAAGCTAAGTTCCAAGGCTATGAAGGCTCCGTTCTTCACCAAGGTTGACACCTTTTTGCCTCCTGCGCGTTATCGTTCCTACGATTCCGCCAATCCGTCGGTCTGCCAGACTTTGACGGTTTTGGATCAGGACTCCAATTCCCTCGGGCTTTCCAAGTCCAAGTCTGCCGTCATTCCGACGACGACTCTGGAGTCCACATTGGGCTTATCGAGAGAGATGCTTGGTATGCTTTCTCTCTCCGATCACGTCGTCTCAGCTTTTGCTGCTTATCTGCCTTCAGATAAGATTGACGAGGTACAGGCTCCTTTGCGTGTGCTGTCCAAGGTGCTCATGCATCTTACTCACACGCATGCCTGTAACACGGCTAATCTGGAATTAGTTCGAAGGGACTCTGTGCGGGACACAGGCCGATCCCTTCCTGAGGAGCAGTACGCTGCTCTTCGATCTGCTTTTTTGACAGGTCCGCAACTTTTCCATGATTCTGTGTTGACGGTCCGGGATGACGTCCTACGTCATTCCAACGATCAGCTGCTGTTTCTTCAGCTTGATCAGCCTTCTAGGGTAGGCACGGGCCGTTCCAAGCCTAACAAGTACCCTCTGCTTCCTCTGCGAAGCAAAAGAGGCTGATCCTTCTGCCACCACTTCTGCTTCTTACTCAAGGGGTAAGGGTAAGCGTCGACAGTCTTGAGGGAACTCCCAGGATTCTTCATTCAGTAGAGGTGTTTTCTCCTCTCGCGAGCCTTGTCGGGGTTCGCAATGAAGGTCCTCACCTCGACTCGTCCCAGGTTGGAGGAAGGATAGCAGAGTTCGCAGACCGTGGGCCACCATCACATCCGATCCTTGGATGTTAGATGTTTGGTCCGGGCTGCGAATATCCTTCCGACGACACTCCACTCTGTCCGTGATGCCTTTTCCAACCACAGTTCCTTCAGACATTTTACGTCGGGAACCTTTGTCCAGGGAGATAGACAATCTCCTGACAAAGGGGGCGATTGAGGTCATCAAGAACATTAGGTCAGTGGGTTTCTATTCCCGCCTGTTCTTAGTGCCAAAGAAGGACGGCCGACTCCAACCGGTTCTCGATCTGAGTTTCCTGAACCAGTCTATCATTGCTCCCAAGTTCAGCATGGAGACTTTCAGGTCGGTCCTCCGTTCCATTCACCAGGGAGATTTCGCTTCCAGCTTCGACCTGCGAGACGCTTACTTTCACGTTCCGATTCATTGGGCGTTACGGAAGTATCTCAGGTTCATTTTTCTGGGGCGAGTTTACCAGTTCAAGGCCATGCCTTTCGGCCTCAACCTGGTTCCTTGGTCCTTCACCAGACTGATGTCGCATGTGATAGCTTTCCATCGCACACAGTCCAGGGTGACTACTTCGGCATATCTGGCCGATATCCTCCAGGGGCATTCCAATGCTGCCTTCTGGAGTCGGATGTCGCCACTCTGTTGAGCTTGCTCACGTCGCTACGTTTCAGAGTCAACGAGGAGAAGTCAGACCTGGTCCCTTCTCAGTCGTTTTATCATCTGGGGATGGCTTTCCGCACTCAATTCAATTTGGTGGCGGTTCCCCAGGCCAAGGCTGTGATTCTCTCAGCTTTTGCTCCGACTCTGTCCCAGTCGACATCCACGACAGCTCGGAGTTTTCTCCGGCTAATCGGTCTCTGCTGTTTGGTGACGGATCTCATTCCTCTAGGTCGGCTGCGTGTCAGACCTCCCCAACACTTTCTGCTCAGTCGTTGGAGGCCGAATGTAGATTTTCGGGATCTGGTGCTTCAGTTTCCAGACTATCTTTATCCTCACCTTCTCCTCTGGGCGGATATCCAGTGGCTTTCGCAGGGTGTTCCGTTGGACTTACCCACGTCCGATCGCGTTCTGACGGCAGATGCCAGCGATCTCGGATGGGGTGCGACGTTGGATCCTCCAGGTCTTTCCATTCACGGGATGGTGGACCAGGATCATGCAGCTCTACACATCAACCAGAAGGAGCTTCTTGCTCTTCTTCTGCGTTTCAGGCAGTGGATCCCTCACCTGTCAAATCGCCAGGTCCTTCTGTTGTCCGACCATTCGACAGTGGTTGCTTACATTCGGAACCAGGGCGGCACGCACTCTGTTCCAATGTACGAATCGGCTTGGGATCTTATACTGCTCGCTCAGGATGTCCACGCCGGGGTGGCTGTTCGTCACATTCCTGGTCGCCTGAATGTCCTAGCCGACTTCCTGTCCCGTCGGGGCAGGGTCATTTCCACCAGGTGGATGCTCCACATGGCGGGTTCCATCGATCTCTTGTGACCAGTTGGAACCATCCGGTGGACACTTTCGTGTCCCCGTGTCCAGATGCTCTGGCTTTCGCCGTGGACGCTCTGGCCCTCCTTTGGGATAGTCTTGTCGGCTACACCTTCCTACCGGTTCCGATTCCGCCTCAGGTTCTCACCCAGATATGAACCTGCCGTCGTCGAATCCTTTCGATCACACCCGTCGCTTCGGTGGGTGTGGATCAATCTGCTCCGCTCTCTGTTAGCGGCGGTTCCGGCATATCTCCCTCTACCTCGCGACTTTCTTTGCCAAAGTCGCCCGGGAGGTTTTCAAGTTGACCCGACTTCATTGTGCCTTCGCACATGTCTTTTATCGGGTCCTGTCTCCTCCGTAGTGGTTTTTCGAGACACGCAGTGGAGTTGCTTTTCTTGAAGGAGGCACTCACTCCACTGGTTTAGCCTCGGTGGCTAAGTGGAAGGTTCTTCTGTCGATGGTGTGCGATCACTCTGTTGCTTCTGTCACTCCTTCGATCACACTGCTTGCGGAGTTTTCTGGTATATGTTTGTTTCTGGGGGTCTCCAGCAATGTGTACTTGTCCATGCTTCGGAGACATTTTTTCCTATGTGATACCGCATTGTTTCGACACTCATCCTTGCCTCTCCAAGCTTGTTCAGCTCTTTTCCTTGAAAAGGCCTAGGACTTTGCAGTTTACTCCAAGATGGTCACTTTCTTGGGCGCTGCTCTGCTTGGGGGTGGGGGGGCGTTCACGCTTTTATCCTGGATGAATATGCGTTTTCCCACATGCCAGATCTCTCCTGCATCCATTTCTTGATGGACTTGTCTTGCTATTCGTGCAGCTTCCGCTCGTCTAGCTACTGGTGATTGTATTACCTACTGTTTTTTTCTGCCATGAGGTGCGTGCATTGTCTTCCTCTTTTAATAACTCTGTCATGTTGTCAGATGACTGATGTTATACTGGCAGCCTTCTGGAGAAATGCTACATTCTCCTTTTCTCTGCGACAGTTGCAGGAGCCGACAGAGATCCTTGGGGCCCTCTTTCTTCGGCTCAGGATGTTGTCTATCCAAGCTTTTCAGCTTTTTTCATGGTCAGTTCCAGCTTTGTGCTGTTACTGCCCTTTCTGTCTGTGCGTCGCACTTCACCATACGCCTCATCTTTCATTGGCTTTTCTAATGTTTGTGATGCTATGGTTTGATAGGCCTAGGGATCTCTTCCTCTGTCCATGGTCCCAGTGCTGTTGAGTTATGTGTGGGTTGGTTATGTGATTCCCTCCAGCCTTTTGTCTATTCAGCCTGTTGTAAACAATTGAGGTAGGTTGATAAGAAGTATAAATTTTATAGTAAATTTCCTTTCTTATTATACCTACCGAAATTGTTTACATGGAGGCCCTCCCATCTTCTTATTCGGGTAAGAATCCTTCCTCCCCACTGATCACATAACTCCTGTGTTGTTCGGAATCAAAAGAATGACGAATTGATGCATTGCGCACTGTGACGTAAGTCATGGATTTGTACTATGGAAGAGCGTCCCATACTGGGTGTGCGCCGATGGCGCTCGGCCCAGTTTTGGCTTATTTTTTCGTGGTGTTTTTACACCACTTTTCTTTCCCAAATCTTGGGAAAGATTAAAATAGAGAGTATTTTATCCGAGTTAGGTTCTTCCACTGTAGTGCAAGCCTGTTGTAAACAATTTCGGTAGGTATAATAAGAAAGGAAATTTACTATAAAATTTATACTTCTCGAACTTAGTCAATTTTAAGTTCTTAAAGTTTCTGTTTAGGTAACTTGTGTTTCTATGTGTCTTTCCAGCCGATTAATATTCTACACTTGGTTTACTGAACTGCATGGTAGTAATATTTAACCCTCGTTACATGCATATTTGAGGAATTTGAGCCTGATTTTCTGCCAAAACTTGTAAGAATTTGTGTTTAAGTTTAAGATTTTGCGTTAAAGTCATCTTTTGTGCACATTGTGGTGCCTTCACTTATCATTACTTTTTATTTTTGTCTTTTCAAAAACTACTTTAGGTATTAACCCTACTGTAAGCAGAAATATAACTGATTTTTTTTTTTTTTTTTCTTTCAATCCAAATGTTAACATTTTTCTTGGACTTACTCAATTTTCAGTTGTTAAAGTTTGTGTGAAGGTGAGTTCTGTTTCTATGTGTCTTTCCAGGCAATTGATATTGTACACTTGGGTTACTGAACTACATTACGATAATGTTGCTCCCTCATTACCTGCATATTTGACGAATTTGAGAGGGATTTTTGGGTCTTATAGTCACTTTCTATAAAAAAAATGTTCAAATTTTTTTTTTTCTTTCTTTTTGCTTTTAATACGCTGTCATACTTGTTAATAATAATGTTAAGGCTTATTGTACTTGTTGATGTGATGTCTTTTTATTGCTACTTATAGTCACTTTCTTGAAAGAATGTTTTCCCACAACTCCTCTTTAACCAATGAATTGATTCTAATGAAACTTTCAGTGATTCTTCATTACATAATGCCATTTTGCACCTTCACTTCTACTTTTTGATCTGAAGTTTTTTTTTTGGTTCGGACTTACAGTCACTTTCCTGAAAAAAATTATTTTCAAAATTTCTTTTCTGCCTTAATACTTTCTCATACTTGTTTCTAGTAACATTAAAGCTTACTTTATTTTTTGATGTGATGTATTTTTTTGTTGGTACTTATAGTCACTTTCTTGAAAAAATGTTTCTTCTGCAACTCATCTTTCACCAATGAATGGATTTTAATGAAACTTTCAGTGATTCTTCATCACATAATGCCATTATGCACCTCCTATTTTATTTTATTGATGTGATGTCTTTTTGGGAGTGATAGTCACTTTCTTGAAAAAAATATTTTCAAAATTATTTTTTTGCCTTAATAGTTTCTCATACTTGTTACTAGTAACATTAAGGGTTATTATATCTTTCAATCTGAGGTTTTTTGGAACTTGATATTTCACATATACGTTATAGGGGACCTTCACAACCATACTTAACCCTTATACCATAACATTTTTGACTAATTCAGTGTAAATTTCGATGAAAAAACTTTATGAATTTCCACTTGTAATAAGTTACGTTTACATCGGCTTGTTGGCACATTGGAAGGAATTTTATATGGAGAATTCAACCCCAATAATGTGACTTTTCTTTGGTTAACTGTTATGTTTTGAAAATGTTCTCACGATGTAACAAAGCAATTTGTGTGACTTTCATTGAATACATTGTTTTCTTTTAACCCTATTGTAAATGAATGTCTATTTTTCAGCACATTTTGTAAAAAATAAATTTATGAAAGCCTTTCCTAATTCTTATTTATGATTTAATATCTGGCTGGCCTCACGATTCATATTCTTAATCATAAACATTTCTAAAAGAAAAAAATGCTTTTATATCCAATGATTCTATGTTGAATTGATATATAATAAATGCAAAAATATAGACTTTCCAAAGCCATCACATAAACCACATTAATCATTTGATGCCTAGTTAATGATTTATATTAACTAAATATTAGGCATGTTATATTGGAACGACATTATCAAGCACGAATGTAGGTGAGCGTTGGGATGTAACATCCCTCTTGTTCTTTGTTTCTATGACTTCTGGTTGTGAATTTGAAGGTTGTATCTGATGATTAGTTTCAGT
Organism: Pictodentalium vernedei; assembly: GCA_031216915.1. Taxonomy (NCBI): domain Eukaryota; kingdom Metazoa; phylum Mollusca; class Scaphopoda; order Dentaliida; family Dentaliidae; genus Pictodentalium; species Pictodentalium vernedei. The sequence goes on from CM062297.1 coordinate 621,848,114, forward strand.
GTTTTGTAAGACCTCATAATAAGTTTCACTCATTTCCATAGACTTGACCACATGTGTATTGCTGATCTCATCTAGTTCCCTTGATGGTTGAATTTTGAGAATTCATTTGCAGATTTTTGATTTTTATCCCTGCATTTGAAAAATTGCGGGGATATATTGGTTGTCTCCGTCCGTCAGTCCATCGTCCGTCCGTACGTCCGGGAATGGTTTCCAGCGAAAAACTCCTAGGGGTTTCAATTCAAAACATTGAAAGTGTGTTCATGTTCATTCATAGGGTCTGTAGATGTGCATAAAGGTTTTGGATTTTTGATTCAGCCCTCAGGGGCGTAAGGGGCACCACTTTTATTGTTAGAGGAATGGTTTCCGGCAAAAAACTCCTAGGGGCTTCAATTCGAAACATTGAAAGTGTGTTCCTGTTCATTCATAGGGTATGTAGATGTGCATAAAGGTTTTGGATTTTTGATTCGGCCCCGAGGGGTGCAAGAGGCACCATTTTTGTCGTCAGAGGAATGGTTTCCAGAGAAAAACTCCTAGGGGTTTCAATTCGAAACACTAAAAGTGTGTTCATGTTAATCAATAGGGTCTGTAGATGTGCATAAAGGTTTTGGATTTTTGATTCGGCCCTTGGGGGCGTAAGGAGCACCACTTTTGTCGTTAGAGGAATGGTTTCCGGCGAAAAACTCCTAGGGGTTTCAATTCGAAACATTGAAAGTGTGTTTATGTTCATTCATAGGGTCTGTAGATGTGCATAAAGGTTTTGGATTTTTGATTCGGCCCTGAGGGGTGCAAGAGGCACCATTTTTGTCATTAGAGGAATGGTTTCCGGCGAAAAACTGCTAGGAGTTTCAATTCAAAACACTGAAAGTGTGTTCATGTTCATTAGTAGGGTCCGTAGATGTGCATAAAGGTTTTGGATTTTTGATTCGGCCCCGATGGGCGCAAGGGGCACCATTTTTGTCGTTAGAGGAATGGTTTCCGGAGAAAAACGCCTAGGGGTTTCAATTTGAAACACTAAAAGTGTGTTCATGTTAATCAATAGGGTCTGTAAATGTGCCTAAAGGTTTTGGACTTTTGATTCGGCCCCGAGGGGCGCAAGGGGCACCACTTTTGTTGTTAGAGGAATGGTTTCCGGCGAAAAACTCCTAGGGGTTTCAATTCGAAACATTGAAAGTGTGTTCATGTTCATTCATAGGGTCTGTAGATGTACATAGAGGTTTTGGATTTTTGATTCGGGCCCGAGGGGTGCAAGGGGCACCATTTTTGTCATTAGAGGAATGGCTTCTGGCGAAAAACTGCTAGGAGTTTCAATTCGAAACACTGAAAATGTGTTCATGTTCATTAGTTGGGTCTGTAGATGTGCATAAAGGTTTTGGATTTTTGATTCGGCCCCGAGGGGCGCAAGGGGCTCCATTTTTGTCATTAGAGGAATGGTTTCCGGAGAAAAACTCCTAGGGGTTTCAATTCGAAACACTAACAGTGTGTTCATCTTCATTCATAGGGTCTGTAGATGTTCATAAAGGTTTTGGATTTTTTTATTCGGCCCCGAGGGGCGCAAGGGGCACCATTTTTGTTGTTAGAGGAATGGTTTCCGGAGAAAAACTCCTAGGGGTTTCAATTTGAAACACTGAAAGTTTGTTCATCTTCATTAATAGGGTCTGTAGATGTGCATAAAGGTTTTGGATTTTTGATTCGGCTTTGAGGGGTGCAAGGGGTTCCATTTTTGTTGTTAGAGGAGTGGTTTCCGGCGAAAAACTCCTAGGGGTTTCAATTCAAAACACTGAAAGTTTGTTCATCTTCATTAATAGGATCTGTAGATGTGCATAAAGGCTTTGGATTTTTTATTCGGCTTCGAGGGGGCACAGGGTGCACCATTTTTGTTGCTAGAGGAATGGTTTCCGGCGGAAAACTCCTAGGGGTTTCAATTCGAAACATTCACAGTTTGTTCATCTTCATTAATAGGGTCTGTAGATGTGCATAAAGGTTTTGGATTTTTATTCGGCCCCAAGGGGCACAATTTTTGTCGTTAGAGGAATGGTTTCCAGAGAAAAACTCCTAGGGGTTTCAATTCGAAACACTGAAAGTGTGTTCGGAGGGCGCAAGGGGCACCATTTTTGTCGTTAACGGAATGGTTTCTGGAAAAAAAAAAACTCCCAGGGTTTCAATTCGAAACATGGGAAGTGTGTTCATGTTAATCAATTGGGTCTGTAGATGTGCATAAAGGTTTTGGATATTTGATTCGGCTTCGAGGGGTGCAAGGGGCACCATTTTTGTCGTTAGAAGAATGGTTTCTGGAGAAAAACTCCTAGGGGTTTCAATTCGAAACATTGAAAGTGTGTTCATGTTCATTCATAGGGTCTGTAGATGTGCATAAAGATTTTGGATTTTTGATTCGGCCCTCGGGGGCACAAGGGCCACCACTTTTGTCGTTAGAGGAATGGTTTCCAGTGAAAAACTCCTAGGGGTTTCAATTCGAAACACTAAAAGTGTGTTCATGTTAATCAATAGGGTCTGTAGATGTGCATAAAGGTTTTGGATTTTTGATTTGGCCCCGAGGGATGCAAGGGGCACCATTTTTGTCATTAGAGGAATGGTTTCCGGAGAAAAACTCCTAGGGGTTTCAGTTCGAAACACTAAAAGTGTGTTCATGTTAATCAGTAGCATCTGTAGATGTGCATAAAGGTTTTGGATTTTTGATTCGGCCTCGACAATAATCACAAATGCGAATGCGGGGATATACTATAGTGTGCTTTGCACACAAATGATACCCCTCTAGTTACAATTAGTTGTTCTCTTTCTTTTACTGTATCTGCCAGACTTTCCTGTAATCTTATGATGAATTATTTATTTTCTTTATCTCCAATATCTGAATGTTTTTTCTGACTTTCCAACTTAATTATTTCATCATGCAACTCAATAATGTTTGACTCTTTTGTTTTGTTCTCAACCATTAATGCCAAATTTTCCTCCTTTAGTTCAGTTATTTTCACAAGTCGGCCATCAACTTTCTGTGCTTCTTGTGTGTTTGTCTGACTGTTCGTGGATTTCTCATTCACCAATCGCTCAGTTGCTTCAAACTTTTCAATCAACATATTTTTTATCCCTTCCATATCACTCGTAATGTTGATAATTTTTGCTGAATTCGAGCATACTTTATTCTCAACCATTTGGAGATTTGTGAAAACATTTGATAGCTTCCTGACATTTCCTTTTGATATACATGTTGGTTGATCTTGAGGTTGTGTTGTATGTTCTGTTGTTTTTGGTCTCATTGTTGCAACTGGTGTTGCCACTGTAATTCTCACAGTTCTTGCCATATCATTACAGTCGATTGAACTCAGCGAAATTGTACTAACTGCAGGTTGTCGTTAACTCATTACTGGGAGTGATTTCATCATATTTATTGTCCAGCTTGTCTACTAAATGTTTCAGATAGTCGAATTCATGCTGGGCCCATTACCTGAAGTAATGACCCTTTGCTGTAATTAGAATTTTTGCGATATTATTTTCCTTTTCTTTATCTGGTATTTCCAATAAACTGATTTGTAACAGCACTTCAAATACCTCAGAATTTTTAGTTTTATCCTTCCAGGTAATTTCAAAATCATCGCTGTAACCAAATTGTTTGTGATATCTTCCAACTAAAACCTTAATCCACGAAATTAACCTCTTTGTGTCGTGGATACGAAATGCTGTCATTCTCGCATTGGGTTCATAAATGTCATTATCGATAGATTCGAAGGCAGCGTTTGCTGCTTTGCCAGATGGCTGTTTTAAATCCTTTGGTTCATACCTTTTATAGTCTTCTTTGTCATTATTGATTTGGTTGATAACTGATTCCAAACTCACTTGTTTAATTTTTTTGAAAATGATCTTGTTTGGCGTTCTTTATCCAATTGTAATTTATCGTAAACAGAAATTTTGACAATATTACTTTTTCCAATTTTTGCTGTATCACCATTCATTCAAAACATCGGTCCTTCGGTTATTCACTTTGAAATTGTTTCAATCAACTTCGTTAGTCTCCTTTTTTTCCTCATAAACAGTAGATTCTCTCTTACCCTTCGTCCATCTGTTTCAGTTATTCTTTTCCATTATTTTCTTCTTTTTAACATAATTTTTTTTAGTTTTCAAAAAGTTACTGTTGCTCCGATTATTAGCTGTTTATTTAAGAATTTTTTTTTTCAGGTGTCTTCCTTTATTTGTAGAAGATAAAGGCCTGAAAGTTGTGTTCTTTTATACATACATCTTTTATGTATCAATCTGGTAAAATAAGTCTGCATCAAGTGAAATATTGGTCTGAAGGATCTTTCAGTACTGCTTTCAACATTCATGAACATCTCTGAGGGAACCTCAGGAAATGGAGCTCCACATGTTTATTGTAATTGACAAGTTCTGCTTTACAGTTATAATTGGACTCACTAACCAATATCTTTGGTGTGAGTCCTCCAAAATGTGAAAAATAATGATAAACTATTGGCTAAACTGGACTTTATACTTGTGTTTTGAATGTAGTTATATTGATTTTGAAAGGGACCGAATTCTGCAGTAAACAAATTGTGAATTTCAAATCGATTCGACTTCTATGAAATAATTTTGGATATATTTTTAAGTTCAAAATATTATTTTGCCTTCTATTCCAGTCATCTGAAGACAGCCCGAAACTGGAAAGATCCATCAGGAGTAAACCTGGTACTCTTCGTAGAAGTAATTCAACTCCATCTTTGAATACATATTCAGATGATTCAACCTCTCCAAAAGAGTTTGTACCTGACTTTCTCATTGGGAAAGATAGTATGCAGAACACCCCAAAAATTGAAATCAATGTGGATTCTACATTTGAGACAAACAAGACTGATACTTGTACTGGGCCCAAAGCTGGTACAAGTAAAAATGAAGCAACGAATTATGAAGCACCTTTTCCAAATTTACGTACTGTGACTGACAACTTGGATAATGAGCTAAGCTTACAAACATGTGAGGAAAACATTGATCAGCCTACTTCACAAAAGCTAATTACACCCACTGACTCAAATCGAAGATTACCATCTCCAGTAGAGTCCGATGGATCAACCTCAGCATTTGAAGATATTTCTGAACTTTCTGTCCGTCAAAAGTCCAGGGGTCATACAATCTCTGTAATGTCTCCTGCTCATGATGCTGCTTTAAAGAAAGATCCATTGAGGTTACCATTAAAATCATCATCAAACAAGGAAGCAGTGAAAGGTGGAATAAATCCAAACTTTGTGTTCTTACAGCTTTATCATTCTTCTTTGCAACACTTTTCCAGTGAACATCCAATACATTTGCCACAAAATGAGGTGAGTGCCTTTTGAACATGATTCAGACAATGTATAATTTATTGTAATCATGGTACACTACAAAAATGGTAGTGACCAAAATAGTAACTAAAACAGGTGGGGATCGGAACAAATTTGCAGTCCACGATGCTGGGTGGGTGCATGGGTTGTCAAGTGGCTCCAAAACACATTTTTCCAACCCCTTACAAATTTTTTCGTGGTGCTATTTTATGCCAAACTGAACACTTTAAAATGATTTAGACCAATTTACACACATTATAGCCCTATTAGGTGGTTGTATTGATGAGTATGTTGAGCTATCTGGGCCCAACAATTGCAGAACCAATCCGTGTTAAAATAAAAATTAAAATTAACGAAAATTTAACGAAAAGCTCTCATGTCCCATTTGGATAAAATAGTAAAAACTTAAAGGGCCAATGCAGGTTCATGTGTTAAAAAATGGTTTCTATAAAACCAATCGCACGACATTCCCCGTATCAAAATACCTCCGTAAAATCTCGGGGTCACATAAAAAATGCTAGAAAAACACTGAAAAAGTGCTAAAAAGAGTGATTTATGATGCTGAGAGGGGTGGGTGTTCAGGAAGGTCGAATGCAAAAAAATGGCATCGTGTGCTGTACCCCCCCCCCCCCCCCCCACACACACACACACGCACACACACAACCCACCCACCCACCCCTAACTAAAAGGGCAAAAAATGCTTGGGCAGTTTATTTTGAAATTTCCATCTCTGATATTCCATAAATTCAAATTAAATATACACAGATTATACATAAAAATGAGGGTTGTGATGAAAAGAAAACAAAAAATATATGCATTGATCTCACAGTGTTGATAGCAGGCATCAGTTGTTCCAGGGAGTCTGCGACTATATTCATACAAGAATTGATAATAAAATTATATTTCAAGAGAAATTTGTTGTCAAATTCGCTTCAGATATCCAAGAAAAAAAAACAAGCATTCAAAACATTTCAAAATTTCAGTAACAAGACTGCTTTTGGGGAAATTAGTCAACAAAAACGAGATCTTTCCACAAATGAGAGCTGATCTATCTCATGAGAATCCAGCACACCCCAACTGTACTTACTCCCAAAAGTACATAAAAACAGGGAGAGGGATGGGTAGACCAATCATCAGCGGGAGTGGTGGCCCCACAGAACTCATAACCAGCTTTGTCTACAAACATATCAAGGACTTTGTTAAATCTTATCATAGCTATTTATGTGATACCAACAATTTGCTCCTCAAGTTACAGAACCTGCCAGCTAACTTTATTTTATGCGCATTGGATGTCACCTCCCTATACACCAATATACCGAACCATGAAGGCCTCATGGTGGTCGCTTGCAGTATTCGTAAACACAAACACAACTTGGAGATATCGCCAGCCAGCCTCCTAGGTCTACTTAAATTAGTTCTCCACTGCAATAAATTTGAAATTAACAGTGAAAATTACCTCCAAATCAAGGACACAGGTTGCACCAACCTTCACCAACATCTTTATGGGGGAAGTCATTTCATCAACACAATCAGCTACAAACCCGAATTATACCTATGATTCATTGATGACATCTTCCTCATAAGGACCTATGAGGAAGATTCACTTCTCCAATTTATTGAACACTTCAACTTGGCACACCCTACCATTAAATTTACTGCGGAATACTCCAGAACATCTAAATTTCCTAGACGTAATGATTACCAAAGTTGGCAAGAAGTTGATGACAAGTTTGTATACAAAACCAACTGACAAACATGCTTACCTGCGACCTGATTCATGTCACCCAAAGAACCTTATTGAAGGCATCCACTACAGCCAATATCTGAGGGTTGATCACATATGTTACTAATAACAATGATGACTTCCAACATCAAGCCAACACATTGATAAACCACTTCCACAATCAAGGTTACCCCACAAAAACACTCCAGAAAGCCATGGTAGAGGTTTCCAAAATAAACAAACACTCATCAAAACAGTACATACTGATCCTTCTCCAAAAGAAAACTGCATACCATTTGTCACTGATCACCACCCCAAATGCATTGTCATATACTCACACATAAGATGTCTATAGCCTGTTCTTTCCAGCAGTGAACCGAGTAATATGTTATTCTCCTCCTCTCTACTAGCCTGGGTACACAACCCATCCCTTCAAGATATCCTTACCCACTCCAAACTACCAACCCCTTTTTGAAGTCAGCAGTAGAATCATCAAAACTCATGCCCAAAGTGTACAAAATCAGATTGTGCCATTTGTCAACGCCTTCCGAAGGGGCTTTAGTCCAAGAGCAACATTACTTCCAAACGATACATGGGACCTCACTGCACAAATTGCATATAACTAGAAACGGTGTTTACCTATTACATTGCAATCAGTGGGATAAACAGTATGTCGGGGAAACGAAATGCTAATTTCACACCCATATACAAGAACACCTAGCAGATATCAAGCACAAACAGGAGACACTCCCGTCATCATACACTTTAATCAAGACCATCATACAGTATCTGATCCATGCTTCCACATTATACAGGTATTATACACAGGTCCTGAGGGACCTAATATGACAGAACAGCACTGCACTTGTAAAATACACTGGATATTCACTTTAAAAATGCTACAACCACTCGGCCTGAACAGAAAAGACTTCTAATAAATGTTTTACAATTTACTGAATTTTTCTGAAGTTTGTTGAAAAACCTGGCCGTCTGTGCCTTCTTAGAATTGAGATATGAATTGACAACAATTCAATTAGTACACCGTAAGGGCCATGCATCTCTCACCCGATCTTTTTCGAATTTCATTTGTAGCTTTGGTGTGATGTCTAGATAGGAGCTATTGAATTTTTCTGAATTTCATTGAAAAATATGGCCACCAGCAGACATCTTGGATTTGACATGTAAATTGTCAGCAATTCCATTAGCACACCCTACATACCACATGTCTCGCCCAATCTTTTTCAAATTTCATACATAGTTTTGGTGTAATATCTAGATGGGGCTATCAAACTTTTCTTCATTTTGTTGAAAAACATGGCCGCCAGTGGCAATCGTGGATATGGCATATAAATTGTCAGCAATTCCATTAGCACACCCTACAGACCGCATCTCTTGCCCAATCTTTTTCAAATTTCATATATAGTTTTGGTGTAATATCTAGATGGGGCTATTAGTATTAGGGTCAGATTCTCTTTTGTTTAAAGCGAGTCCCTGTGTTAATATTTGGGTTTCCTATAATAATATTAACACTTTGGCCGGCCGCTGATTTGTCACGGTTCTCAGGTGAGAAGGCCTTGGTTACCCCTGTACTCCCAACTGCCTCCCCATTCCCACACTTCTTCTCTCCTCCCAGCAATCGGAGACTAACTGCTTGATGACATCCCATGCCCCATTCTTCCCAATCTCTCCGATTAGCATATTAACCCTCTCCTTTGAGTCTCTCACTAACCACATGTCCCTCATTCTCCCATCCCACTTCCCCATTATACTCCCAGTGAATCTTATCCTTTTAGACTGGTATTTTGGGCATTCTAGAAGAAAGTGTTCCAGGGTCTCCACCACGCCCAAATTACACATCTGGCACTCCTTTTCACTGTTTTTCCCAATTTTTCCCCTCAGCTCAAGGGACCGCGACCTCAGCTTGAACAACAGTGACCCCCCCCCCCCCTCCCCCAAAGGTGCCATCAGGGTACTCTTTGTCACGCAGTCCACCCAAAGACCTCTGATGAGTAAGATTTGAATTTGTTCAAATCGATTCCCTGGGTTAATATTTGGGTTTCCTATGGGAGTCTGATTATTAACTTGGTGGAATATGGGGGATATTCTTTAGAAATCTTCTTCTTAGATCCACCTGTCAGATTCTTTTGATATTTGGTATGCAGCATCTTTAGGGGGGTTAGATTCAAGTTTGTTCAAATGAGATCCCTGGATGAATATTTGGGCTCTTTATTGGAGCCCAAATTTTAACTTAGTGTGATATGAGAAAATTTCTTAAAAAATCTTCTTTTTCAGACCTGCTATTGAGAATCCTTTCATATTTGGTATGTGACATCTCTAGAGGTGTAAGATTCAAATTTGTTCAAATTGACTCCCTGGGTTAATATTTGAGCTTCCCCAAGGGAGCCCAAATATTTACTTACTGCAATATGGGGAATTATCGTTTAAAATCATCTTTTTCAGATCCAGCGGTCAGATTCTTTTGATATTTGGTGTACAACACCTCTGGGAGGGTTAGATTGAAGGTTGTTCAAATCAGGTCCCTGGATTAATATTTGGGTTTTTTATTGAAGCCCAAAGTTTAACTTGAAGCAATATGAGAAAATTTCTTTCAGATCCACCAGTGAGAATCCTTTCATATATGGTAACATCTCTAGGGGTGTCGAATTCAAGTTTTGTTCATATCGATTCGCTTGTTTTTTTTTTGTTTATGTTTTAAACAAAACAAAAATTTTGTTCGGTTGTTGTTTTTTAATACTTCACAGAACAGAGTTTGCCAAGAAGCTTTCCTAGGACCAGCAGAACTGAATGGCCAAAATAGTTGCCTTCTGGTTGTGTCATAGCAAATAAAAACAAGAGGCCTGAGGGCACTCACCAGACATGGTAGTCTAAATATCAAACCAGGAACTTGATTTGAATAAGCTGCATATGCCCATCCTAAGAAAAGCATATACCAACTAGATGAAGCAGTTGTGCCCACACAATACACAGGATTTTCCTTCTATTTTCAGTTCCTGCTCTTTTACATCCCAAAATTGAGATAAACGCATAAAAAACATATTTTTTTTTTATTTTTGTTCGGATTTTCGAAGTCCCAAACAAAGTATTTTCAGACTAAAATTTTTTTTTCTTAAAATTGATCAAAACATATAAAAACACCAAAAAGCTAATTTCTGGATTTTGGTCCAAAATTTTCCAAGTCCCACCTGGCCCCCAAATTTTCAGTGTAAAAAAAAAAAAATTTTTTTTGTCTTAAAATTGACCGAAACGTATAAAAAACAAAACAAAAATTTCTGGATTTTGGTCCAAAATTTTCCAAGTCCCACCCGTAAAAATAAATAAATTTTTGTTTTAAAATTAACCTGAAACGCATGAAAAAAACAAAAAAAAATTTCTGGATTTTGGTCCAAACTTTCTAAGTCCGGAACGGGACCCCAAATTTTCAGCCTAAATATGAACCCAGGGACTTGGCTTGAATAAACTTGAATCTCACCTCCCTAAGATGCTGCATTCCAAATATCAAAAGATTCTTATTGGTTGATCTGAAGAAGATTTTTAAAAAATATTCCTCACACTGCACTAATTAAAACATTTGGGCTCCCATAGAGAGCCCAAATATGGACCCAGGGAATTGATTACAATAAACATGTGAAACAATCTTCCAAAGATGTTATATGTGAAATTTGAAAGCTTTTGGAGCAGTGGTTTGGGAGAAAAGTAGTCTTATATGTTTTTCCCCATTACCCACAGTGTTAAAAAATGCTGACTCAGCACTTTTTCAAAGTTCCAGAAAAGTACCCCATGATAAAACCGATAGCAATTTTTTTTTTCATTCCATTCTGTTAGTCCTAAGGAAGCTTCACACCAAATAAGAATTCTCAGTGCCGTGTAGTTTTGGAGATATGGGCGTTTTAATTTTTTTCTGTTTTTAACTCCTGCGGTTCCCATGGGGCGGCGAGAAATTTTTTTTTTGCATAAATTAAGTACTTATGACCCAATAAGCCCTTGTATCAAATTTGGTCCAAATCTGCCTCTCGGTTTGGAAAATATAAATTTTGGGAGGGGCAGATATTCTTGCCCCTCCCATAACGATGGCAAATATAGCCCCACAAACTTCTCTTGAACAAATCTGAGTCTGCACCTCAAAAGGAAGCTGCACACCAAATGCCCTACCAATTGGCAAGGCAACTTGATTTGAACAAAATCAAATTGCGATGTCATAACAAACTATTATCTCAAATATCATTTAAATTGGTTCAGCGGTTTGGGAGGAGAAGACGCAAACACCATGTTCACGGACTATGACGGACGGTGAGTGATCACTATAGCTCTCCTGACTGAAAGTCAGGTGAGCTAAAAATTGCTGTTGCTGCTGATCACATGCTGATACACTCATCTCTTTTGACAATTTGAGCCAGGTGAGCGTTTTAGGCTCACTTGAGCCTCTGGTTTAATTAGTGCAATATGAGGAAATTTCTTTAAAAGTCCTTTTCTTCAGATCCACCACTTTCCTATTTGGTATACAACATCTCATGGAATGAGATTCAAGTTTGTTTAAATTGAGTCCCAGGGTTAATATTTGGCAGCATTCAAAATTGGCTAATTTTGGCATTCTATAACAGTACTCTTATTCTCTTCCTCATTGTGCTTGGGGGTTAAATCTTCAGATTAAAAAGTAAACAGTAACTTTCTTCTGTTATCATTGTTGCATCTATCTATACCAAAATAACTGCTACAACAACCTTGCAATTAGAGGAAATGAGTACAGTTGTTTGCAAAATTCACCGAAAATCAATTTTTATGTGTACCCATACTATGTATGGTACACATAATGCCGGCATCCGGGGTGGCCATCCGTCGTTCGTCCATCCTTTGTCTGTCCGTCTGTCTATCCGTCTGTCCGTCCGGCATCCATATCCATTTCTTTGGCATTCGATAACTTGAAAAATATTGCTTGGATTTTCAAGTTACTTTATATTTGTGTTCAGGTTACTGATGTGCCGAGCTGTATAGTTTTTTGTGTAAATCTAATAAATTGATCTGGAGATATTAACCCTTTATTCATGAAATTAGACACTCCTCCAATCCATTTCTATATGTACCCGTACCATGTATGGTGTACATAATGTCGGCATCCATGGTGGCCCTCCGTCATACAGCTTTCTACTAGTTGCACATATGGGTACACATCTGACGATTTCATCGGCCTATTTTTTCATACTGTTCTATTCTTTAAGTTGCAAAAGCATATGTTGGGTTAAGCCCCAAAGCATAACTTACAGCAGTGGATCTGTTCATTAAGCATCCCTACCAAAGTGTTGAAAATTAACCCTTTCCAAACTGACAGGTAAATGCATCCGAAGTTAGCTAATTTTGGCATTTTCAAATGGTACTCTTACCCTCATTGTGCTTGAGAGTTAAAGATGAGATTAAAAACTAAACAGTAACTTTCTTCTGCAAGCATTGTTGCATCTATGCATACAAAAATAATTGTTACAACAACCTTGCAATTAGTGAAATTTGCCCTTGAAGTTAGTCAATGTTGAAGATAAAATGCTATATTCATATCATTTGTGTCCAATAGGGGTTAATTTTGAAATATTTGTGTTGTAATTTTAGTGTATCATGTTATACTCTAAATGTGTGAACATCAATCACAGACTGAGTGTCTGATAAGAGACATGGAGGAATCTTGAATCTTGATATTTGAATGAACATGTACAAGTTGAGCGTACTCCAATTCAAGGCCTGACAACTGGGTGAGGATTAAAACTTGGAATAAAACATACAACAGCAAAATTGTTCTTGGATGAATGCCCTATCTTCTCATGGGAAACGTTTTGAGAAAATATGGCTCCAGTGCTGAGAAATCGCATGTAAAAGTTGGCGAAAATAACAATTATTCTGACAGTACCCTTATGGGAAGTCTCAAATCTGCCAAGGATTAAACATTTTAATAATAATATATAAAACAAAATTTGTCATACTTTGACTGCTGCATGCAGCTATAGAGAACATTCAGAGCTCAATCTATTACAAATGGAGTAAATTGTCACCTAAACTTACCAAATTCTGAAAAAATGGGAGTATTTTTTTGGATGGAACCTACTTTTATGCAACCAGAATGGGATAGGGTTAAACTTTACAACCTAACTTACAACAGCAAATATGCTCGGTAGTCAGTTGTGAATACGTACAACATGAAAAGTGTTTGAAATTAACCCTTTCCAAAATGATAGAAAAAAGCAACCAAAGATGGCTAATTTTGGCATTTTCAAACAGTACACTTATTCTCACCCTCATTGTGCTTGAGCGTTAAATCAGAGACTAAAAAGTAAACAGTAATTTTCTTATGCGATCATTGTTGCATCTATACATACCAAAAAAATTGTTACAACAACCTTGCAATTAAAGAAATTTACCCTTGAAGGTGGTCAATTTTGAAGAACAAATGCTATATTCATGTCGTCTTTGGCCAGTGGGGGTTAATGTTGAAAGATTTGAGTGGTTATTGTGGTGTATCATATTATGCTCTAAATGTGTGGAAAATTTGAGCTAAATAACTAAACAATTTTGAGAATTTTGAAGGTTTTAGCAGAATATTTTGAAACAGACATGACGATACCGCGTTTCACTAGATTTTATGAGATTACATAAGTATGCCGAATTTGGTTAAAATCGTACAGCTTTTTTTTTGAGCAGTGCAACAGACAAAATTGACGGCGGAAAAAAAACAAATAGAATGAAGAAAAATTTTTGAAAAAGAATAACAAGAGTCTTTTCCAAACTGGGTTTGGGAAAGCCTAAAAATAAAAAGAAATGAAAAATAGAGAAGAAAAATTTTGAAAAAGAAGAATAACAAGAGTCTCCCAAACTGGGTTTGGGAAAGCCTAATAAATAATGCATCTCAGTTTCCAAAGACCTGTCTTCAATCACAGCTTGTGTTTCTGATAAGAGGCTTGGAGAAATTTTGAATCTTACTATTTGAATGAACATGTATAATTTGAGGGTACTCCAATTCAAGGCCCCACAACTGGTGAGGGTTAAAACTGACAAAAAACCATATAGCAAACTTGTTCTTGGATGAATGCCCTGTCTTCTCATGGGAAACATTTTGCGAAAATATCGCTCCAGTGCCGAGAAATCGCATGTAAAAGTTGGCGAAAATAACAATTATTATACCCCCTGCAAACAAAGTTTGGGGGGTATATAGGAATCACCCTGTCCATCCATCCATCTGTCCATCTGTCCGTCTGGCCGTCTGTCCATCCTTATAAGCACAACTCCTCCTAAACTGTTAGAAGAATTTTCATGAAACTTTACACAATGGAAGAACTCCATATGAAGATGTGCATGAAGCAATATAATTCCGTTCTTATACATTTCAGGTGCGGGGGGTATCACTTTGTGAGCTTGCTCACAGTACCTCTAGTTCTGAAAGTGTCCTTATGGAAAGTCTCAAATCTGCCAAGGGTTAAACTTTTAATAATAATATATAAAACAACATTTGTCATACTTTAACTGCTGCATGCAACCTTAGAAAACATTCAGCGCTCAATCATTTAGAAATGGAGTAAATTATCAGTTAAATTTACCAAATTCTGAAAAATGGGAATTTTTTTGGACAGTTCCTACTTTTATGCAACCAGAATGGGCATAGGGTTAAACTTTACAACCGGCCTTACTGCAGCAAATATGCTCGGTAGTCAATTGTGAATACGGACATGTAAAGTGTTTGAAATTAACCCATTCCAAAATGATAGAAAAAAGCAACCAAAGTTGGCTAATTTTGGCATTTTCAAATGGTACTCTTATTCTCATCCTCATTGTGCTTGAGTGTTAAATCTGAGATTAAAAAATAAACAGTAACTTTCTTCTGCAATCATTGTTGCATCTATCCATACCAAGACATTGTTACAACAACCCTGCAATTAGAGAAATTTGCCCTTGAAGTTGGTCAATTTTGAAGAAAAAATTCTATATTCATATCATTTTTGGTCAATCGGGGTTAATTTTGAAATATTTGTGTTGTGATTTTGGTGTATCATATTATGCTCTAAATGTCTGGAAAATTTGAGCTAGATAACTGTAAACAATTTTGAGACTTTTGAAAAATGGTGAAATTTTGATGGTTTGGGCAGAAAATTTTGAAAATAAGGATTTTCACGAACATGACGATACCTCATTTCTCTAGATTTTGTGACAATACATAAGTTTGCCAAATTTGGTTGAAATCGTACAGTTTCTTTTTGAGCTATGTTGAAAAATGGAGAAATTTTGAAGGTTTTCGCATTCAAAATAAGCATATTCACGAATATGACGATACCTCATTTCTCTAGATTTTGTGACAATACCTCGGACCGAGGGGGCATGCTGTGAAGGATAGGAAGCAATGGAAATTTCTCTTATCAAAATTTTTGTTAATTTCGATTTTTAGTTGATAGTTAAGTTGTAGTGAGTGGCAAAAGTCATTCGATATCAAATTTTCTTTTATCGACGACATCTTCGAGTCGATATTGTGATCTTTTACTCTTTAAGTTGATCGTAATCCCAGGTTGATTTTTTGTTTACATCGAATTTGAGAAACATTGTGTTTGTAACGGTTTTCGAAGATTCTGAAGAATCAAAATTAACTCTCTCTGCTGTGATCCAGAAACGATAAATTACATTTCTACTTGAATGAAATATTACTACATCTAGCAGATAACCGAACTGCACGTCTGACTAGTCTTTTCTCAAATAAGTGCTATTTCATTCTATCGCGACTGAGTGAGTGCATATTCTGAAGTCTTCAAGTTCAACTTGTTCAACGGTTTTCAACCTCTTCAATAAAATCAGCTGTGTCAGTGTTTCTGAGAACTTTTGATGTACTATCTAATATCATTATTACAATCGGAAATTGAAATATTATCTGAATAATTGAACTATCAGTGCTACCATGTCTTCCATTGAAACAAGAAGAAAGAAATCCCCAAAGTCAATTGTTGCTGTTAAAACTAATTCTAAAAACAATTCTAAAGCGGAAGGACAAAGTGGTTCCAATGACGATATAATGACGATATAATTTCATCTCCCTGTCCAAGGAATTATACCTTAAACAAGAAAAAAGCCCTCATAAAGAAGCTAAAAGCTGTAAATTTTTTAAATATAATGTGGAAGTCAAAGCTGGAATGAATTTCACTATAGAGCTCAGCACAGGTGGGTATGAAATTTTCAAAAGAGCAATGAAGTAAGTGTTGAAAGAATCATTTGATAGCATAGCAGTAATTGACACCATTCAGAGAAAAAGTAAAGATGCCCTCCAAGTTGATGAAGTGGTTCGTGTTTTCAACAGAGCTACACGTGGTCGTCCAGGCAAAAATCACCGTTATGTTGTGAATTGCTATAATACCAACTCAACTCTACTGGTTAATGGAAGAGAAGCAGACACAACTTTTTTTCAAAAGCATTTGCCTCTACAGGGTTCATACAGCTCTTGAAAAACCCTTGAAAATGAGTTTTTTCTTGAAAAAACCTGGAATTTGAAATTAGCCCTTGAGAAACCCTTGAACTTTCAGAAATCTCTTGAAAAACCCTTGAATACCAAGCTATTTCCTGGGCATTGTAAATATGTGTACTCGCCTTTTACTTGTTTGTTGTGCTCGTGTTGCTCAGTTAAAAAAAAACATAAAAAAGTAGGGAACGTTTTACCAAGATTACTGTAACAGAGATCACACTTTGGGTACCAGTACTTCCTGACTTCCAAAGTCAGATCCGTGTCACATGAATCTTAGATTTTTAGAGCTCATACAACAAGCTGAATAGTATATGTAGCCCTTGAAAAAAAGAAAGAAGCCCTTGAAAAACCCTTGAACTTTGTGAGCAAATTTTTGTATGAACCATGCTCTAATTGAGTATGAGGTCTTTACAGATGAAAACATCAACTCAATTGACAGTATTCTCAAGCAAATCTTGTCAAGCTCAGCAGAAGCTGATTTCAAGAGGAAAGACACAAAAATGAGCTCACAGCTGATCTGTAGAGACCCATGCAAGAATTCAAAACAAAAATTCAGTGTCACAGAAAGTTCCAATCTTACATAATACTGCTTGTGACATCATAAACAATGGGGACCAATCTTATAGTGCAACTCATACCATGCAAGGACCTTCTGACACTGAATTAACTATAGTTGAAGCTCTATGCCAATTATGTCAGGAACCAGCAGTCATCGATTCCATCTGGTGTGCGACATGTAACAGCTGGTATCACTATAATTGTCTTCATCTAACCGATTCGGACATTGGAAACCTTGAAGATGAAGATACAGAAAAGACGTACATTTGTCCAGCTTGTAGTAATTCAACATATGATGTTTACAACAAATCTATACCATGTCTTGGTGAATTGAAACACTCACAAAATTCACCCACTTCACATCAGGATGAATTAACAACATATAACTCACAAAGTAACCTGAATGATACAATAACTGTTGCTGTATTTAGCAAGTTGATGAATATACATGATATTCAGAAGAAAGTTCTGCCAAATTATAATCAGAAGAAGAGAAATGATGTCAACGAAATGGTGTCTGAAAATAAAAAAAAAAAGAAATAATGGATAAGAGCAGCAAATTATTTGACCAGAATAAAACAAATCTTAATCCACCATGCATGTCAGAAGATATCTTAAAGCTGAAAAAGGAGCTGAAAGCAAGAGAACTCAAGCTGAATATTTGAGAAAAGATTATAGAAGAGAAAGAACTGAGTTTGAGAGAATAACACAAACAAGTTGGACTGCAAAAAGCTGAAATCATGAAGTTAGAAAATAAAATCGATGAGTTAAATAACTCAAATCAGCTTCTGCGAAAAAGAATTGCCTCTTTTAACCAGACAAAAGACAATTCTGATTATATCAATACACAGAAATATTTAAATGGAAATCTTACTCCTCCATCTGGATTTGAAAACACATTTCATGGAAATCAATATAGTGACAGACTTATGCAAGAAATTATGTTAGTTCGGCAAAAACAAACAGAAATGGAATTAGATCAACTGAAAATACACAACAAGATGATTGAACAGCAAACTTTACTTAACTCAGCTTTTGTCTCTCAGCACTATGCATATGTGCCTTCTGGCTTTGCAATGCCATCACACAATCAACAGATGCATACTTATAATTACCAGGACTTTCAATTCCCCAATCATAACAGTTCAAATTATAACATGGCATATATAAATGCACTACACCACCCAATCCTGCAAGAGAGGAAGTACAGAGATCAAAACATGAATAATATACATAATTTGAACGGGTCTACAAAGCAGAACTATTCACCTAGCATGCATACAAATGATATAAAAGCAAATTGTAGATATTACCACTCCCCTAATGAAACCACTGCTGATAGTGAAAACATGTCAGCACAAACATGTACATCATCTGCAAGTCATAGGCCACAAAGTTTTACTACTGATAAAAACAGAAGAAATAACATGAGTCCTAGGATGAAGACTCCACTAAACTCTGGTTGCAGGAGTCCAAATGATCAACAAAATGATGAGAAAGTAGCCTTCCATCACAATTCAAAAGATTTTCTACCCTCATCTACATCTGTTTTACTGGTGTTAAACAGCCTTTTTTATGTGGGGGCTGAGCCTCCGAAGTTGTATGGATATAGCCGATAACAAAAAAGTTTCCAAGTCCTGTAGTCAGCAGCAGCGTCCACTAAAAATCATATCCTTTAATACTCATGGGATAAAAAGCTACTATGTGTATATCAACAAACTACTACAGGATGCCACAATCTTATGCATTCAAGAACACTGGCTGCTGAAATTCGATAACAAATTTTTGAACACCATCAATCATGAATTCTTGTCCTTTTCCAAATGCATTGATGAATATGATCCAATTTCTCCGTCTCACATACCACATGGTCATGGAGGAGTTGCAGTTATGCTGAAGAGGTCGATCCCAAATCCTAAATTCCTTCCTGATGGATCAGAGAATATCATTGTTGTAGAAATTTCATCCTGTCCACCGATCTGTTTAGTAAATGTATAGAAGCCAACCAAAGGTGATAAAGAACAAGATGTAAAATTCATTGAGATGTTGGATGAAATTGCTGAGATTAATGTGAAATATGAAGATACTCACACAATGATTTTTTGTGGTGATTGGAATGCTTCAACGAAAATGACAAAAGGGTTTGTTCGTGATAGTAAATTTGATGAATTCATAACCAAGAATAAGCTTGCTACCATCAACATTGACAAACCTACCTTCATTCACTTTAATGGGAAGAGTTGCTCTCAGATAGACTATATCTTCATGAATGAAAAGAAAGCAGAAAATATGGATATCAGTATTGCTGAGAACATGGTAATGTTTCAGATCATGTACCAGTGACTGCAGTTCTCAAGCTTATGTTGAATTCAAAGAAGTCCACGAGATTACAACATAAAACAAGACCAAGGTGGGACAAATGTAATGTTGATTTGTACAAAAACTATACTGAAAAGAATTTAAAACTTCCATCCTCAGTTCTATCTACTAACTCCATCGAAAGAGAAATTATTCATTTCACTGAGATTCTGCACGGGGCATACAAAAGAAGTACTCCAAGTTTGAAACATTATTGCAGGGTTGATCACAAACATGTAAGGAAAAAATGGACCAAAGAAATCCAAGATGCTTTGCAGAAATCCAAACCGTCATTCTGGAAATGGAAACAAGCTGGAAAACCAAATGATTCTAATAGTGAAGAACTAATTGAAAGAAGAAAGGCGAGGAATGCTTTAAGCTGAATACAAAGAATTGAGGTTGCTAAAATTAGGAATAACGAGATAGAAAAGATAATGAATGTGCTAATGAATCTGATAAGCAGTTGTTTTTTAAACTCATCAGAAAGCAATGAAAGACGGAAGAAAATATAACTGATGAACTCATTGTAAATAACACAACTCTCTCCACTCCAGGAGAAATATGCACTGGATGGGCAACTTACTTCCAGCAACTTGCAACACCAAAAGTTGAGAAAAAAATTTTGATGAAGTGCACAAGTCTAATGTTGATGATGATTTGAAGGTGATTGAGTCCATCTGTGAAAATCAAGGCAAAAATATTCCAGAGGTATCCTGTGAGAAAGCTGCCAGCATCATACGTCACCTGAAAACATCAAAAGCTCAAGACTGCACTAGCATACAGGCTGAACATCTGAAAAATGGTGGAAATCAAATTGTAGAGTTCCTTACATGCTTTATTAATAAATGTTTCAAGCTGAAGAAAGTGCCAGATATCCTGAAGATGGGGATCATAACACCTTTTCACAAGAAAAATGAGAAAAATGATCCAACAAAATATAGAGGAATTACAGTCACACCAATGGTTTTGAAAATAATTGAGAAAATCCTGATTAGCCTCTCTGTTGACAATCTTATGACAACTCAATCCAAACTGCAGACAGGATTCACAAAGTGTCTTTCAGCTTCAAATGCAGCTCTAATCATATCCAAGGCAATTACAGAATCTAAAGAAATGAAGACACTACTTTTCCTGGGCACTCTCGATGCTCAGAAGGCATTTGATGTTGTTCCACATTCTGCTCTTATGAGAAAGTTGTTCCTTGACAATATTGATGGTGATGAGTGGATAATACTTAATCATCTCTTCCAAAATATGAAATCAAAGGTAAAATGGAATAGACGTATATCGGAACCCATTATTATCAACTAGGATGTTCGTCAGAGAGGAGTGCTCTAAGCTACTCATTACAAGCGCTTCAACAATGCTCTCCTGCTGAATCTGGAAATGAGATACAGATTGGGGCCAAGATTGGACAAATATGCATTCCCCATGTAACCTGTGCAGATGATGTTGCTCTCCTCTCTCATGACTCAACTGAATTCCAACAGATGTTATTTGAAGTTGAAGACTACTCTAGCAGAGAAAGATACCACATCAACCCAACCAAGAGCACTGTATCTATGTACCTTCCATCAAGATATGCTCCTACTGGTGAATCATTTGAATTTGAATCTAAAATTATTGAAAATGTTGAATCAGTTGTCCATCTGGGAATTGGAAGAAGAATTGATGGCAAAAGTGATGTGGACTCAAGAATTCAGAAAGGGAGAAAGACAATTTATGCCCTGATGGGAGCTGGGCTGCATGGAACTGATGGACTAAACCCACAAGTTTCTGTTAACATCTGGAAAGTTTTCATCCTGCCTCGAATATTGTATGGTATGGAATCATTTTCTCCATACTCAGCAGATATCAAACAATTAGAATTGTTTCAGAGAAAGACTTTGAAGCAGCTACAGTCACTACCAACTCGGACCGCCACTGCAGCAGTATATGGCCTTCTTGGTGTTATTCCAGTCGAATCCTTAATTTACAAGAAAATGTTATCACTGTTTGGTAATATATGCAGGAGAAAGAACTCAGTTGAGAGAGAGATAGCTCAGCGTCAACTATCGATGAAAGATTTAAAGTCTGAAAGCTGGTTCTCCATGGTGAGGAAGATATTATCAAGGTATAATCTACCATCAGCTTTTGATATACTTGAATCACCACCAGAAAAAATGGAATGGAAAAAAATGAACAATGCACATATTGATAATTACAGGGAGGAAGAAATCAAAACTGAAATAACAAGTAAAACATCACTTAGATATTTGAACTCTTCATCAATCAACATTGGTGATCCTCATCATGTATGGTCAACTGTGAAAAACAATGTACAAGACATAAAACGAGCTGTGGTCAAAGTAAGAATGCTAGTGAGAGTATATACCATGTAGAATAACAGAGCAGCATTTTACAATGAAAGTCTGATCTGTAAGATGTGCAACAAAGAGGTTGAAAATGTTGAACACCTGCTAACTACATGCACTTACCCGGTAATAAAAAAGTGTAGAGATTCAGCTCTGATAAAATTCCAGTCTCTTATTCCCATTCCTGCTTTCAACTCAATCACTCACACTCCTGCTCTTCTTACGCAACTCATACTTGACTGTTTCTGTGATAGTGTTACTGAACTGTTAGACTTAAATTACACCTTAATACAGAAAATTGAACACTGGTCCAGATTATATATCATGAACCTTCATCAACACAGATCAGCAACTCTGATGGAGGATCACAGCAGAATGAGTTAATTGAAACAAAATCAAATATAAATATAACGAAAGTTTCAGCCAAATCATCCAGAGGGTTTTGGAGAATTGTGGCAAAAAGTGTCATTTTCACTACATTTTCCACTGTTTTGGCAGAAAACGAAAAACTTCAGGAATGCCATGACCCAGGTGAGAAACTTCAGATGGAACTCTATACGTGTGCCAAATCTCAGTAAAATCGTCCAGGCCATTTTCGCGTAACCCGTCAGACAAAAATAACCGAAACAAAAAATAATCTCAATACTGGATTTTTAGATTTCAAGAAATCGAGAGATTCACCTATTCCGCTTGTTTTTTTTAGGCAGCGGCGAAATAAGATTGCATATAGATTGAGCTGGTAGGTTTTTAGGCTATATTAAGTGCATAACTGATAGAAAACTCCCTACAGTGTCTAATAATTCTTTCGGCAATACTCTTTCACATTGGCGTGAATGCTGTATGGTTAATGTCCAAGTTAAGGGTAAATAGCAGCGATTCCAAACTTTCAGCTTTTGTTCTTGAAGCTCGCCCAAACTAGGAAGTCCCAAAACCAAGCATGGGCCTCTAGGCAGCCGCACCTCCCCCTCTACCCACCCCCCGAACATGCACATACGCTCTCCTGACATTCAACATGATAGAATTGGAAATTGGTGTCGGTCTCTGTGTGAAAAGATGCGATAACTATTTATGAAGAATGAGTGAAAAATCTATGGAAATCGACCAAGAATTGGCTGAGATATAGCGTTTTGATGAGTGGAGGTAATTGTTTAAATTAGGTCCTGTTCTAGCCGGTGCGACCTGACACTGGGTGTATGTCTGAGGTTGTGGCACTGTCCCCCTCCCCCTCTGGGGTAGTTCCGTTTGAAACTTTGCATTCTCAGTTACTGATGGAGAGAAGCTGGTGACTGAAAGATGTACTGTGTACACTGGTGCCAAATGGACCTCGCCAAGCTGGTAACACTTATATATTTGTCAGAAATGAAAAGTGGACAGTAATCGCACATGTGTTAATGGCGGTAATTTGTCTAATGTGACATTAAAATTGAACAGACAGCAGTGTCGCTCATACGCCCACTGCGTCCAGACCTTTAAAGGCAGATACACAAACTCTTCAGAATTTGTTATACTATCCCTGCGCGACAGGCCAGTATCTTTTTCGAGTGGCGTGACCGCGTGGGAACAACGTGGATCGCGTGGAAACCGAGGGGATGATTCGTCCTTACTCAGTTCCCAATGCAACACCGTTTCCATTCACTACTTATCTATCACCGCATTATTTCTGTCTATTTGATGAACTGTTCAGCTTTATATTATAAATATTTGCACATTCATATGGGACAGAAAGTTTGGAGTTGAACTGCTTATTTTAGACCGTCCCGGCACAAACTGACAACTCGACCAGTTGGCGAAAAAGCCATCATCTGGCTAATTTGACATTCAAATTGAACAGATACAATGTCGGATATACGACAGTTTTGTGCCAACCATGCAAGACAGCAACTTGAAATTCTCAGAATGTTTTCTACTGTCCCTGGCCGACAGTTTAGTATCTTTGTCGAGTGCCGAGACCGCGTGGAAACCTGACCTGGATCAGGTGGAAACCGAGGGCATGATTCGTCCCTACTTTAATCTCAATTCAGCGACTTTTCCATTCATTATTTACCAACTTTTCCAACTGTTCAGGCAGGCAGGCATTTCTAACAACTCTTCCTATTGTACTCTTTCACAAAGGAATGACAGGTGATTGGTTAAAAATCAAAGTCAGGATGGGCTTGATGTCAGGCAGGTAGGTAGACTGACAGACTGCATTTCATAATATTCCAGCCATAATTGCTGAAAATCCATGTCTACTTCTCTGAAACCAAGTTCACAGGGTTAAGTTAGAAATCAACAGCATCATAGCAATACTGCTTAGGAAATAGTGTCACCACACATTTATCTATTCTGTTGCAATAAAAAATCAGTAAAAAGAGGGTTAACAGACTGTTCTCTTTCACACTGGCATTACTGTTGTATGGTTAATGTCGAAGTCAGGGCAGGCAGGCATTTCTGACAACTCTTCCGACTGTACCCTTTCACACAGCCATGGCTGGTGAATGGTTAAAATCGAAGTCAGGGCATGCTTGCTGTTAGGCACGTAGGTAGGCATACACACTGATAGACTGTATTTCATATTAATCCAGCCATAATTGCTGGAAATCCATATCTACTTCTCTGTAACCGCGCATGCAGGGTTAAGTTAGAAATTAACAGCATTATAGCACTATTGCTTTGCACACATTTATGAATTCTGGTACATTAAAAACTATAAAAGAGGGTTAATGGATATTTTTAAAAGTGCAATTTTACAGGCAGTACTATCAAATAGGAAAAACAGCATCTGGAGAATGCTGGTCAGCTACTAATGATATTATACACGTCAATCAAAGCTTGGAAGTTAGTGATAACACGCTTCAGCAAAATTAACTGGCATCAGTGAAGTGAACAATTTTTATAAAGAATTTTAGGGTAGTCCAATTCAAGGCCTGAAAACTGCATGAAGAGTAAAACTTTGAATAAAACATATAACAGAAAAATTGTTCTAGGATGTACACTCTATCTTCTCATGTTAAAAACTTTGTTAAAATATGACTCCAATGCTGAGAATTCGCACTTGAAAGTTGGCGAAAATAACAATTATTCCGACAGTACCCTTATGGGAACTCCCAAATCTGGCAAGGGTTAAACTTTTAATAATAACATCTAAAACAAAAGTTGTCATATTTTGACTGCTGCGTGCAGCCATAGAAAACACTCAGCACTCAACCAATTAGAAATGGAGTAAATTGACACTTGAACTTACCAAATTCTAAAAAAAATTGAGTTTTCTTGGACGGTACCTACTTTTAGGCAACCAGAATGGGCATTGGGTTAAACATTACAACCAAACTTACAACAGCAAATATGCTCGATAGACAATTGTGAATATGGACATGCGAATCATCTTTCGATATTCCATTCCAAAGTGGAAGAAAACTGAACTCAAAATGAGCGAATTTTAGGTAGACTTTCTGGGTACTCTGATTCAAGACTCAAAAACTGGATGAAGGCTAAAATTTTGAATAAAACATATAACAGCAAAATTGTTCTTGGATAAATGCCCAATCTTTTCATTGGACCCGATTTGAGAAAATGTGGTTGCAGTGCTGAGAAAATGCACGTGAATGTTGGCAATTTTTGCCAAAAATGCATTTTCGGGTGAAGTTTGTGGCAAAATAGCTCCAATGTGGGTAATACTGCCTATGCAGACAGATGCAGGTGGACATGCTTCAGATACTAGGAACGTTTCAGCCCAATCGCCCAGAGCATTTTTGAGAATTTGGGCAAAACGTGACATTTTGACTACATTTTTCAAGGCTTTGGCAGAAAACGAAAAACTTCAGAAATGCCATGACCCAGGTGAGAAACTTCATATGAAGCTCTACAGATATGCCGAATTTCAGCAAAATCATACATGTCGTTTTCGCGAAATCCTTCAGACAAGAATCATTGAAATAAAAAAAAAAAAAAAAAAAAAATAAGAATAACAGAGAGATTCACCTATTAGAACATAGGTGTATCTAAAAAAAAGAAAAATAAGAATAACAGAGAGATTCACCTATTAGAAAATAGGTGAATCTAATTATTAAGAAACAGAATCTTTGTACTTAAATTATCTTACTCCATTTCGGTGCAGTGAAAAATCAATGCTGGGATTTCATAAGAAGAAGAAAAAGAAGACAATACATAAGTATGCCAAATTTGGTTGAAATCGTATAGCTTGTTTTTGAGCAGTGCAACAGACACAATTGAGAGAGGAAAAAAAATTAAAATAATTTCAAGAAATCAAGAGATTCACTTATTTTGCTTGCTTTTTGAGGCACTGGCAAAATCGGCTTGCTCACATAGTTGGAGTTGGGAAGTATTTCAGGCTACTCAGTTTGTAACCGATAGAAAACTGTGTCTACAGTGTCTAACAATTCTTTTGGCAATACTCTTTCACATTGGCTTGAATGGTCTATGGTTAATGTCCAAGTTAGGGGTAAATAGCAAACCTGTTTAACAGATCGTGTTTACTTAATGTGCATATCAGTTGTCATAGATTGTGGCGAACATTTTCAGAACAGCGTCTCCAAACTTTCAGCAATTGTTCTTGCAGCTCTGCTGAACTCTGTCATATTATTAGAAAGCCCCGAAACCAAGCATGGGCCCCGTCATGGTCCCCCCCCCCCCCCCACACACCCACACACACACACACATGCACATACCCTGACATTCAACATGATAGAATGCGGAAGTGGTGTCGCATTCTATGTGAAATGATGCAATAGCTATTTGTGAAGAATGAGTGAAAATTTCATGGAAATCGGCCAAAAATTAGCCGAGATATAGCGTTTTGATGAATGGAGGTAATTGTTTGAATTTGGTCCTTTTCTAGGCGGTGCGACCTGGTGCTGGGTGGATGGCTGGGGTTGTGGCTCGTCTCCCCCTCTGAGGTAGTTCCACTTGAAACTTTTGATTCACAGTTACTGGTGGAGAGATGCTGGTGACTGAAAGATGCATCGTGTACACTGGCACCAAATGGACCCCGCCAAGCCGGTAACTGTTTGATAATTGACAGAAATGAAAAGTGGACAGTAATCGCGCATGGGTTAATGGCTAAAAAGCGGTAATTTGGCTAATTTGACATTAAAATTGAACAGACAGCAGTGTCGCTCATATGCCTGCTGTATTCAAACCACTGAAGGCAGCTACACAAAATCTTCAGAAGGTGTTCTGCTATCCCTGCTCGACAGGTTAGTATCTTTGTCGAGTGTCGTGACCGCGCGGGAACAACGTGGATCGCGTGGAAACCGAGGGGACGATTTGTTCGTACTCTATTCTCAATGCAATGGCGTTTCCATTCACTATTTACCTGTTACTGGTCAAGTTTGGCATTAATTCTGTCTATTTGATGAACTGTTCAACTTTAAATATTCGCTCCTTGATATGGGACCGAAAGTTTAGAGGTAAACTACTTATTTAGACCGTCCCGGCAGAAGCTGACAACTCGATCCGGTGGCGAAAAAGATGTCATTTGGTTAATTTGACATTCAGATTCAACAAACACAGTATCGGATATATGCCAATTTTGTCCAGACCATGCAAGGCAGCTACTTGAAATTCTCAGAATGTGTCCTACTGTCCCTCCTCGACAGTTTAGTGTCTTTATCATGTGCCGATACTGTGTGGAAACACCGTGGATCACGTGGAAACTGTGGGGATGATTCATCCCTACTTTATTCTCAATTCATTGACTTTTCCATTCATCATTTACCTGTCACCGGCTGAGTTTGGCATTATATCTGTCTATTTGATGAACTGTTCAACCATAACTATTTGCAGCTTTATGAAGGATCGAAAGGCCACTGCATGGTTACCAATATATTCAGGGATTGATTTTACGAAAATACCAATTATTTCGACTGTACCCACATGGGAACTCTCAAATCTGCCAAGGGTTAAAATTTTAATAATAACGTATAAAACAAAAGTTGTCATGCTATGCTTGCTGCATGCGGACATAGAAAACATTCAGCTCTCAATCAATTAGGAATGGAGTAAATTGTCACTTAAACCTACGAAATTCTGAAAAAATTAGAGTTTTTTTCACTGAAACCTATCTTTATGCAACTGAGACAGGGATTGCGTTAAACTTTACAACAACCTTATAACAGAAAAGATTCTTGGAATTGAACTGTGAATCGGAATTTCGAAAGCATTTTCAGATATTCTATTCAAACTACCACTGCAAGCTAACCAATATTCAGTGATTTTGTGAAAATAACAATTATTTTGACCTTGCCCATATGGGCAGTCTCAAATCTGTCAATGGTTAAACTTTTAATAATAACATATAAAACAAAAGTTGTCATACTATGACTGCTGCATACAGCCATAGAAAACATTCAGTTCTCAATCAATTAGAAATGGAGTAAATTGTCACTTAAACATACCAAATTCTGAAAAACAAGAGTTTTTTTTGGACTGCACCTATCTTTATGCAACTAGAATGGGCATAGGGTTAAACTTTACAAGAAAACTTACAACAGCAAATATGCTCGGTAGGTAACTGTGAAAATAGGCATGCAAATCATTTTTCGATATTCCATTTGAAAATGGCAGAAAAGTGAACTCAAAATGAGCAAATTTTATGAAAATTTGGAAGGTACTCCAATTCAATACCCGCAAACTGGGTGAAGGTTCAAACTTTGAATAAAACATATAACAGCAAAATTGTTTTTGGATGAGGTTGGTTATGCTACAAATATTAGGAAAGTTTCAGCCATATCGTCCAGAGCATTTTTGAGAACATTTTTTACGATTTTGGCAGAAAAAGACAAATTTCAGCAATGACGTAATATTCAATGTCAAGATCTGTCAGAACTCTTTGAATATACCAAATTTCAGAAAAATTGTTTATGCCATTTTCGAGATTTCGTGTTGACAAAAATCATTGAAAGAAAATAAAAAAGAAAGAAAAACTAGATTTTTCGATTTCAAGAAATCGAGAGATTCACCTATTTTTCTTGCTTTTTGAGATTCTGGCAAAATCGGCTTGCTTACATAGTTGGGAAGTATTTCAGGCTATTCAGTTCATAACCAACAGAAAACTGTGTCTACAGTGTCTAACAATTCTTCTGACATTACTGTTAGTGACACAAACATAAATGGTGTAGGGTTAATGCCAAAGTCAAGAGTAAATTGCAAAAAGTCTCTGCACACATATATGGTCCCATGTCAGCTCAGTAGCCAATTATAAATACCAATAAGCAAATGATTTTCCAATATTCCATTCAAAATGGTAGTTGAAGGGAACTCAAAGTGCGCGTGTTTCATAAAGAATACGAGGGTACTTCACTTGAAAGCCCCAAAACTGTCAGAGGTTAAAACTTTGAACATGACATATAAGAGCAAAATTCTCCTAGGACAAATGCCCTATTCTCTCAAAGTCTACGTTTTGAGAAAATATGGCTCCAGTGCTGAGGAATCACATGTGAACTTTAGTTAATTTTTGCCAAAAATGTGCTTTCTTCAGACTTTTGTGGCAAAAAGAGGTTAATGCGGGGGATACCACCTATGTTCCGAGATGCAATACATTATGCTGCCGATATTAGGAGAGTTCCAGACCAATCCTCTGAGGGTTTATGAGAATTATGCTAAAAGGGCCCATTTTTGATAGATTTTAGCATTCTGACAGTACCTGTATGGGAACTCTCAGATCTGCAAAGGGTTAAACCTTTCATAATAACATATTGAACAAAAGTTGTCATACTCTGATTGCTGCACACAGGCATGTAAAACATTCAGTGCTAAACCAATTAGGATTGGAGAAAATTTTCATTTCAACTGACCAAATTCCCCAAAAATGAGATTTTTTTCACGGCACCTATCATTATGCAACCAGGACGGCCATTGGGTTAAACTTTACACTGAGATATAAAACAAAAGTTGTCATACTTTGACTTCTGTATGCGGCCACCGAAAGCATTCAGTGCTCAATGAATTAGATATGGGGAAACTGTCACTTGAACATACCAAATTCTGAAAAAAATGAGTTTTTTCTGGATGGCACCTATCTTTATGCAGCCAGAGTGGCCATAGGGTTAAACTTTACAACAAACTTACAACAGCAAATATGCTCAGTCGTTAACTGTGAAAACGGGCATGCAAATCATTTTTCGATATTCTATTTGAAAGCGTTAGAAAAGTTAACTCAAAATGAGCTATTTTATGAAGAATTTGAGGGGACTCAAATTCAATGCCCGGAAACTGGGTGAAGATTAAAACTTTGAATAAAACATATAACAGCAAAATTGTTCTTGGATGAATGCCCTATCTTTCCATGTGAAACATTTTGAGAAAATATGTCTCCAGTGTTGAGAAATCGCATGTGAAAATTGGTGAAAATGACAATTATTTCGACAGTACCCTTATATGAACTCTCAAATCTGCAAAGGGTTAAACTTTTAATAATAACATATAGAACAAAAGTTGTCATACTATGACCGCTTCATGCAGCCATAGAAAGCATTCAGCGCTAAATCAATGTAGTAAATTGTCACTTAAACTTACCGAATTCTGAAAAATGGGAATTTTTTTGGATGCCTCATACTTTTATGCATTTATAATGGGCATAGGGTTAAACTTTACAACCAAACTTATAACAGCAAATTTGCCCGGTAGTCAATTATGAATACGAACATGCAAACCATTTTTCGATATTCCATTCGAAAGTGTGAGAAAAGTGAACTCAAAATGAGCCCATTTTATGAGGAATTTGAGGGTTCTACAATTCAAGGCCTGAAAACTGGGTGAAGTTTAAAATTTTGAATAAAACATATAACAGCAAAATTGTTCTTGGATGAATGCCCAATCTTCTCATGGGACATGTTTTGCGAAAATGTGGCTGCGAAAGTTGGCCATTTTCCCCCAAAAATGCATCTTTGGAGGAAGTTTGTGGCAGAATAGGGTCAACGTGGGTAATACCGCCTATGCAGGAAGATGCAGTTGGTTATGCACCTATCTTTATGCAGCCAATACTTACAACAGCAAATATGCTCGGTAGTTAACTGTGAAAACAAGCATCAAAATGAGCTGATTTTATGAAGAATTTGAGGGTTCTCCAATTCAAGGTACGGAAACTGGGTGAAGGTTAAAACTTTGAATAAAACATATAACAACAGAATTGTTCTTGGATGAATGCCCTATCTTTCCATGGGAAACATTTTGAGAAAGTTTGTGGCAAAATAGCGTCAACATGGGTAATACTGCCTATACAGTTGGTTATGCTTCAAATATTAGGAAAGTCTCAGCCAAATCATCCAGAAACAGCAGATATGCTGGGTAGGTAACTGAAAACGGGCATGCAAATCATTTTTAGCTCAACTTGACAAAGTCAAGCTGAGCTATTGCCATTACTTCTCGTCGGTCGGCTTCCGTACGTAAGGGAGGTCGCTTTTATGATCAGATCACTTTGAAACTTGGTATGCTTGTTTGGGGTGACGTCTAGATGGGTGTTATCAATTTTCTTCTATTTCCACATTCTTAGAACTTAGTTTAGTCAGACCTCAATATTTCCCTTTAGCACACCCTACAGGGCACATTTATGATCGTGTTGCTTTGAAACCTGGCATGCTTTGTTTGGGGTGACCTCTAGATGGGACCTATCGATTTTCTTCCATTTCTGTCAAAAAATGTTGCTGCTGGCAACAACCTTTGAATTAGTTTAGTCAGGCATCAATATATTCCTTTGGCACACCCTACAGGGCACATTTATGATCAGATCAGTTTGAAACTTGTATGCTTGTTTGGTGTTACCTCTAGATGGGAGCTATCGATTTTCTTCGATTTCCATCAAAAAATGCTGGCAACGACCTTTGAGAAACTTAGTGCAGTTATCCATCAATATTTCCATTTGGCACACCCTGTAGTGCACATTTTTGACCAGATCACTTTGAAACTTGGTGTCCTTGTTTGGGGTGACCTCTAGATGGGAGCTATCGATTTTCTTCCATTTCCATCAAAAATAGTTGCATTTGGCAATGACCTTTGAAAACTTAGTGCAGTTAAGCATCAATATTTCCCTTTGACACACCCTGCAGGCCACATTTATGATTGGATCACTTGGAAACTTGGTGTGCTTGTGTGGGGTGACATCTATATGGGAACTTTCGATTTTCTTCCAGTTCTGTCGGAAAATGCTGCTGCTGACCTTTGAACTTAGTTTAGTCAGACCTCAATATTTATACCCCCCACAAACAAAGCTTGGGGGGTATATAGGAATCACCCTGTCTGTCCGTCTGTCCACCTGTCCATCCTTATAAGTGCAAATCCTCCTAAACCATTTGAAGAATTTTCATGAAACTTTACACAATGGAAGAACTCCATATGAACATGTGCATGAAACAATATAATTCCGTTCTGACATTTCCAAGGGGAGATAATCTAACTTATACCGTCTGTCCATCCTTGTAAGCACAACTCCTCCTAAACCGTTTGAAGAATTTTGATGAAACTTTACACAATGGAAGAACTCCATATGAAGATGTGCATGAAGCAATATAATTCCGTTCTGACATTTCCAAGGGGAGATAATCTAACTTATACCGTCTGTCCATCCTTGTAAGCACAACTCCTCCTAAACCGTTTGAAGAATTTTGATGAAACTTTTCACAATGGAAGAACTCCATATGAAGATGTGCATGAAGCAATATAATTCCGTTTGGACATTTCCAAGAGGGAGATAATCTAACTTATACCGTCTGTCCATCCTTGTAAGCGCAACTCCTAAACCATTTGAAGAATTTTCCTGAAACTTTACACAATGGAAGAACTCCATATGAACATGTGCATGAAGCAATATAATTCCGTTCTGACATTTCCAAGGGGAGATAATCTAACTTATACCATCTGTCCATCCTTGTAAGCGCAACTCCTCCTAAACCGTTTGAAGAATTTTCATGAAACTTTACACAATGGAAGAACTCCATATGAAGATGTGCATGAAGCAATATAATTCTGTTCTGACATTTCCAAGGGGAGATAATCTAACTTATACATTTCAGGCGTGGGGGGGGGGGGGGGGGGTATCACTTTGTGAGTTTGCTCACAGTACCTCTAGTTCCCTTTGACACACCCTTCAAGGCACATTTATGATTGGATCACTTTGAAACTTGGTATGTGTGTTCGGGGTGACCTCTAGATGTGAGGTATTGCATTTTTTTCATTTCCATAAAAAATTGTTGTCGTTATCACCAGCCTTTGAACTTACTGCATTTGTGCATCAGCTTATCTCTTTTGCACTCTCTGCAGGGTATATTTATGAATTTGCATAAACAAGAAAAAAAAAAATATTGCCTCAAGCAATGACCTTCAAACTTACTGCATTTGTGCATTAACATCTTCCTTTGGCATGCCTAAGAGGGCACATTCATTATCAGGTTGTTTGGAAACTTTGTATACTTATGCAGAGTGACAAAGATAGGAGCTATTGAATTTCTTATCATTTTCATCAAAAACTGTTGCTGTTATCAACAATCTTTAAATTTATTGCATTTGTGCATCGTCATTCTTCTTTGACATGGCCTACAGGGCACATTTATCTTAGGATTGTTTTTGAACTTGGTGTGCTCATTAGACAGGACCTCTAGATAAGAGCTTTTGATTAGCATTAATTTCTGTGAAAAAAGTTGCCGTTTACAATAACCTCTGAACTTCCTGCATTTGTGTTTCATCATTCTTCCTTTAGCCAGCCTTACAGTTTACATTTAAAAATGCATGGATTACTCTGACGTTGTGGACACACAATGCTGTTATGTTGAAATATCACCAAATAATATATTGGTACCAGTGATCTTCAATTTTGCCATTTCACGTATAACTTACCAAATTCAAGTTTGTCGAGTTGAGCTACAGTGTCATTGACACTTTCATTTGTTATTCCATTTGAAACTGGCAGAAAAGTTAACACAAAATGAGCCGATTTTATGAAGAATTTGAGGGTACTGCAGTTCAAAGCCCAGAAACTGGGTGAAGGTTAAAACTTTGAATAAAACATATAACAGCAAAATTGTTCTTGGTTGAATGTCCAGTCTCCTCATGGAAAACGTTTTGATAACATATGGCTGCAGTACTGAAAAATCACATGTGAATATTGGCCATTTTCGTGAAAAATGCATTAATGGGGAAATTTTGTGGCAAAACAGGGTTGAGGTGGGTAATACCGCTTATGTATCCAGATGCAGAATGTGTTGTATCAAATATTTGGTAAGATTCAGCCCAATTGTCCAGAGAATATTTGAGAATTGTAGCAAAACATGACATTTTTACTACATTTTGCACGGCTTTGGCAGAACACGAAAAACTACAGACATACCATGACTCAATCGATAAACATCACATGAAGCTCTATAGATATGCCGAATTGCAGCCAAATGGTACAAGCCATTTTCACACAATTTAGAAAATAGGTGAATCTAAAAATAAAGCTACATTTTTCGATTTCTAGAAATCGAGAGATTCACCTATTCCACTTGTTTTTTTAGGCACTTGCAAAATCAGCTTGCATATAGATTTGGTCAGTTTTCAGGCTATGCGAAGTGCATAATCGATAGAATACTGCGTCTAACAATTCTTCTGGCATTACTCTTTCACATTGGCATGAATGTCCAAGTTAGGGGTAAATCGCAAACCTGTTTAGCAGATCATGTATACTTAGTAATAACAACCTGTGCATATCATGTACAGTAGATTGTGGTGAACATATTTGGAGCAGCCACTCCAGACTTTCAGCGTTTGTTCTTCAACCTCTGCCGAACTCGGTTATATTATTAGAAAGTCCAGAAACCAAGCATGTGAATACACTCTCCTGACATTCAACATGATGGAATGAGAAATTGGTGTCGCTTTCTGTGTGAAAGGATGCAGTAACTGTCTGTGAAGAAGGAGTGAAAATTTCATGGAAATCGGCCAAGAATCCGCTGAGATATAGCATTTTGATGAGTGGAGGTAATTGTTTGAATTTGGTCTTTTTCTAGCCTGTGTGAGCTGGCGCTGGGTGGGTGTTGGGGGTTGTGGTTGTGCTCCCCATCTGAGCAAGTTCCAATTGAAACTTTTGATTCACAGTTACTGGTGGAGAGATGCTGGTGACTGAAAGATACATCGTGTACACTGGCGCCCAATGGGCCCCGACAAGTTGGTAACAGTTAGATAATTGCCAGAAATGAAAAGTTGACAGAAATCGCGCATGGGTTAATGGCGAAAAAGCGGTAATTTGGCTAATTTGACATTAAAATTGAACAGACACCACCAGTGTCGGTCATAGGCCCGCTGTATCCAGACCACTAAAGGCAGCTACACAAAATCTTCAGAAGTTGTTCTACTATCCCTGCGCGACAGGTTAGTATCTTTGTCGAGTGGCATGACTGCATGGGAACACCATGAATCACGTGGAAACTGAGGGGACAATTCGTCGCTACTCTATTCTCATTGCAATGACTTTTTCATTCATTATTTACCTGTTACTGGGCGAGTTTGGTATTATGTCTGTCTATTTGATGAACTATTCAACTTGAACTATTTGCACCTTTATATAGGACTGAAACATGCTTTCAAATATTCAGGGATTGATTTTACGAAAATAACAATTATTATGGCAGTACCCACATGGGAACTATCAAATCTACCATGTTAAACATTTAATAATAACATATAAAACAAAGTTGTCATACTTTGCTTGCTGCTTGCAGCCATAGAAAACATTCAGCGCTCAGTCAATTAGGAATGGAGTAAATTGTCACTTAAACCTATGAAATTCTGAAAAAGTGAGAGTGTTTTTTCGACAGCACCTATCTTTATGCAACTGAAACAGGAATTAGGTTAAACTTTACAGCAACCTTATAACAGAAAATATTCTTGGAATTGAGCTGTGAATCTGAATATCGAAAACATTTTCTGATATTCTATTCCAAACTACCAATGCTTGCTTATCAATATTCAGTGATTTTACGAAAATAGCAATTATCCCAACAGTACCCATATGGGAAGTCTCAAGTCTGCTAAGGGTTAAACTTTTAATAATAACATATAAAACAAAAGTTGTCATAATATGACTGCTGCATGCATCCATAGAAAACATTCAGTGCTCAATCAATTAGGAATGGAGTAAATCGTCACTTGACTGGTAGAGTGCTAAATTATTTTTAGTCATCAAAATTTGTTCACATATCTTTGCCTTGTTACAATTTATGGGAGAGTGCCTATGGGCACTCTCCCATAAATTGTTATAAGACAAGTCCTTATAGACTAAATAATATCACTTCAAAGATAATACAAAGCACATACACTGAGTTTGAAACCTTCAAGTTGCAGTACCTTCACCTCAGAGTAAAGCCCAAATATGGGCTTCCAGCACTCTATCAGTTAAATGTACCCAATTCTGAAAAAATAGGAGTTTTTGTGGACTGTACCTCCTTTTAGGCAACCAGAATGGGCATAGGGTTAAACATTACAACCAAACTTACAACTGCAAATATGCTCACTATTTCATTCCAAAGTGGAAGAAAAGTGAACTCAGTTTGTGATTGATGTCCACACATTTAGATACTATGATATTATGATACACCAAATTACTGGATTGGAACCTAGAATAAGAGTACTGTTCAAATATACCTATTTTGGTAACTTTTTTCTATCAGTTTGGAAAAGGTAAATTTGAAACACTTTGCTTCCATGTATGTACAGTAGCCTATTTATGGATAACCAAGAATAATATAAACATGACATGCCAAAAGCCAATATTTATTTCGACGCAATAGGATCACATACACATGGCGTGTATGCTGCAATATATACACAGCTTTCAGCAGGTGAATATAATAATAAATCTTCGGCCTTCAACTGATTTCTCGCAGTCCTCTAATGAGGAGGCCTACATTAATCCTGTGCCCAGCCGGGGTATTTCTCCCCCACTCTCCCTCCTAATCTGCAAGCATTCAGTCAAAAACTGTTTCATAATTCCCCCACTGGCGCCTGCTTATCTTATGGCAACTGGTTCACATACACAAAGTGTGTATGCTGCAATATATACAGGTTTCAGCAGATGAATATGCAAGACTTACTGAGGAAAAAGTGGACTCATGAAGCTGGTACCAGAGGGGTGTGTGTATCTTGAGTTTACTGGAAAGTATGGATCCAGGAATGGCATGGTGCATTGATAGACAGAATGCAACTAAGCAGCCCAACATTCCCTGATGCATACCTACATGTATAATTGTAAAGTCAGACCTGTATGAGGTCTGAAAAAAGCCTGCATACCTATACATATGGTGGTGAAGTCAGACCTGGGTGGGGGACTGAAAGAGAGCTCTAAACCCTGAATGGGGAGACTGAAAAAAATACAGTGCAGGAACGGCTAGTCCTCTTCGTTCTCCTGCTCTGCAAAGTAGGTGGCTAAGATACCCAATGCAAAGTATGCCTCAGACCGTGGAGCTGCGACGAAGTCTGCTGGACATCTGCAGAAAGAGAAATAGGGTTTAAAGAGAAGTAAATATAAGGAAAAACAGTACCACATGAGTCTGCATTTGTGGGTGTCGTCTTGATAGTGGTGTGTTGGGTGATGGTGGGGTGAAAATGTAAACTATATGATAAACAAGGTAAGACTGAAGACAAAGGGATAAATTACTGTGATGGAATAAAACAAAGGGGGTCTCATGTGACTGAGCGAGTTTCGTTGGATGTCGGAATTTTAAGAATTTGGTCAAGATGAAGGTAAAGTCGATGGTTAAAGAATGAAAAAAGAAAGGGGACTGCTCCTGAATACTTTTTGAAAAGTATGAATTGTCATGATGACCAGAGGTTGATAACTGGATGTTATAATTTAAAAGAACTATCAGAGTGTAGTGGATGTTTGAAATGATGGACTGCTATAATGACTTTGAAGTGACCCCAAGTGACCCCAGGTGTTGTTGATTGTTTTGCAGAAAGTTAATCTAGCTGAGCTAAGTACAGTTGGTGTTAGAGACCAGTGGCATCTGGTAGTCCATAAACTCTCAGAACTTGAGTTTCTTCAGAATTAAACAATTTTACTTTTGTAAGTTTTGAAGTAGGGCTTAACCCAATATCTGTTATGGCTGCTTGTTGAATAGTACGTCCAACAAAGTTCGATTTCAAGTGAGTTTTGCAATTTTCTGTACTAATTTTTCTTTAGAATAGAAAAGATGTATCTCACATTCCAATGAGCGTTGTTCAGTACAGACAATATCTGCCCAGCTTAGGCTTGTACCTTTGCTACTTGGACCGAACAGACAATTTGTGTGAGACAAAGGAGGGGTTAACCTGACGATTTCTCATGCCAGTGCCAAAAATTAGGTGTAAATATAATCAATATGATTGATAGTTTCGTGTATAATACAGCACATCTTTTCACATTAAAAGTTGGGAAAGCCCGTAACTTGTCCAACAAATTACAATTTCTCTATTTTTTTTTTTTTTAGCTCGCCTGACTTTCAGTCGGGGGAGCTATAGTGATCACTCATCGTCCTTTGTCTGTCGTCCTTGAATATGGTGTTTGCGTCTTATCCAAAACCGCTGAACTGATTTAAGTGAAATTTGAGATAATAGTTTGTTATGACATCGCATTTTGATTTTGTTCATATCAAGTTGCCTCACCCCTCGGTAGGGCCACGCCAAAAAACTGCGTAAATTTTAAAAAATCTTCTCATGAACCAGCAGTAGCAGAGACTTGATATTTGGTGTGCTGCTTCGTTTTGAGGTGTAGACTCCGATTTGTTCAAGAGAAGTTCGAGGAAACATATTTGCCGTCGTTATGGGAGCGCCAAGAATTTTTGCCCCACCCAAAATTTCTATTTTCCAAACTGAGAGGCTGATTTTAACCAAATTTGATATGAGGGGTTATTGGATTATAAGTACTTAATTTATTTCCCAAAAAATCTTCCTGTCACCCCATGGGAACTGCAGGAGCCAAAAATAGAAAAAAGTTAAAATGACAATATCTCTAAAACTACATGGCACTGAGAACTCTTATTTGGTGCAAAGCTTCCTTAGGACCAACAGAATGGAATGGTCCCAAACAATTGCTATATTTTATAGGGCACTTCTTCGGGAGGGAGCGTGGTGACTCAGTGGTAGACTGTTGGACTTCTCTGCTGGAGGTCCCGAGTTCGATCCCCATCTGGGACGTCCTGCATTGTGTCCTTGGGCAAGGCACTTTATCCTGGTTGCCTTCATGGGGGCTCGATGATGCCATGTACTAAGACGTACTGCACGTCAAGGGTGCACATGTCTCCAACCGCTGTAACCCTGCTTGAGCGGAGCTTGAACAGAGTTAGAATGTTGAGGAGTTGACAGTTGCTCGTCGATGCTCGGTGGTTCTCTCCGGGTACTCCGGCTTCCTCCACCCGTAAAACTGTCATGGTCATGATTAGCCATTGTGCATAAGTATGTAACCTTAAACACCAATAAATAAATACTTTTTTGGCGGGACTTTGAAAAAGTGCTGAGTCAGCATTTTTTAACACTGTGGGTAATGGGAAAAACATTTAAGACTACTCTTTTCCCAAACCACTGCCTCAGAAGCTTTCAAATTTCCCATATAACATCTTTGGAAGATTGTTTCACACGTTTATTGAATCAAATTCCTGGGTCCATATTTGGGCTCTCAATGAGAGCCCAGATGTTTAAATAGTGCAGTATGAGGAATATTCTTTAAAATTCTTCTTCTTCAGCTCCACCAATCAGAATCTTTTGATATTTGGTATACAGCATCCTTGGGGAGTGAGATTCAGGTTTGTTCAAGCCAATTCCCTGGGTTCATATTTGGGCTTACTGTGGAACCCGAATTATAACTTAGTTCAAAATGAGGAATTTTCTTTCAAAATCTTCTTCTTTAGATCAAGCAGTTGGAATATTTTGATATTTGGTGTATTTGGTATGCCACATCCTTAGAGGGATGAGATTAAAGTTTGTTGAAGCCAAGTCCCTGGGTTGATATTTGGGCTCCCTGTGGGAGCCTGAATTATAACTTAGTTCAATATGAGGAATATTCTTCAAAAATCTTCTTCTTCACATCCACTAGTCAGAATCTTTTGATATTTGGTATACAGTATCCTTATGGAGGTGAGATATAAGAGTGTAAAAGCCAAGTCCCTGGGTTCATATTTGGGCTCCATGTGGGAGCCTGAATTGTACCAACATTTCTATTTTCCAAACTGAGAGGCCGATTTGAACCAAATTTGATATGAGGGCTTATTGAGTCATAAGTACCTAATTTATGGCAAAAACCTTTCCTGTCGCTCCCGCAGAACCAAAAAATCTTAAAATTTTAAAACGCCCATATCTCCAAAACTAAATGGCACTGACAATTTTTATTTTATGTGAAGCTTCCTTAGGAACAGCAGAAAGGAGTGGTCCAAAAAACAGTTGCCATCGGTTTTATCCAAGGGTACTTTTCCAGGACTTTTAAAAAAGTGCAGAGTCAGCATTTTTTAACACTGAGTAATGGGAAAAATATTAAAGAATCTTCTTCCCTCATACCACTCCTCTAAATGCTTTCATTTTTAGCTCACCTGACTGCAAGTCAGTTTGAGGTATTGCCATCACTTGGTGTCCGTCGACCATCATCTGTTAACTTTTGCAAACTTGGCTTCTTCTTCACAGCCATTCTGCCAAATTCAAACATATATTGTACAAACCATCCCTGGGGTATATCCTTTCTATTTTGTTCAAATGATGTAGCTGCCTTCTTCGGGCTCTGGTCAATGATACCAAAGCCTAAAAATCTTAAAAAATCTTCTTCTCATGAACCACCAGAGAGATTGCCTTGCTATATGGTATGTAACACTTTTTGGTGTTGAAGATTAAAATTTGATCAAGGGAAGTTGGTAGATCAATATTTGGGCTCTCTGTGGGCACATACCCATTTTGGGCTCCACCCATAATTTGAACCAAATTGTAGCATAAGTGGCATGTAGCATAAGTGGGTCCAAAGTTCTTGATTTTCTTCCATTTCTGTCAAAAAATGTTGCCGCTGACCTTTGAACTTAGTTTTGTCAGACCTCAATATTCCCTTTAACACACCCTTCAGGGCACATTTATTATCGGATCACTTTGAAACTTGGTATGTGTGTTCGGGGTGACCTCTAGATGTGAGCTATTGCTTTTTTTCATTTCCATAAAAAATTATTGTTGTTATCACCAGCCTTTGAACTTACTGCATTTGTGCATCAACTTATCCCTTTTGCACTCTCTGCAGGGTATATTTATGAATTTCCATACCCCCCCCCCCCCCCCCAAAAAAAAAAAAAACCCATTGCCAGAAGCAATGACCTTCTACTTTGTGCATTTGTGCATTAACATCTTCCTTTGGCATGCCTCAGAGGGCACATTCATTATCAGGTTGTTTTAAAACTTTGTATACTTATGCAGGGTGACAAAGATAGGAGCTATTGGTTTTCTTTTCATTTCCATCAAAAACTGTTGCTGTTAGCAACAATC
This sequence comes from Pictodentalium vernedei, assembly GCA_031216915.1. Taxonomy (NCBI): domain Eukaryota; kingdom Metazoa; phylum Mollusca; class Scaphopoda; order Dentaliida; family Dentaliidae; genus Pictodentalium; species Pictodentalium vernedei. The sequence goes on from CM062297.1 coordinate 621,889,370, forward strand.
TTTGAATTTATTGCATTTGTGCATCAACATTCTTTGACATGGCCTACAGGCCACATTTATCATAGGATTGTTTTTGAACTTGGTGTGCTCATTAGGCAAGACCTTTAGATAAGAGCTATTCATTAGCATTCATTTCTGTGCAAAAAGTTGCCATTTACAATAACCTCTGAACATACAGCATTTGTGAATCAACATTCTTCCTTCAGCCAGTCTTACAGTTTACATTTAAAATGCATGGATTACTCTGACTTTGTGCACACACAATGTTGTTATGTTGAAATTTCATCAAATGACATTGGTACCAATGATCTTCAATTTTGCCATTTCATTTATAACTTACCAAGTTCAAGTTTGTCAAGTTGAGCTACAGTGTCATTGACATTTTCATTTTTTAGATCCACTGGTCAGAATCTTTGGATATTTGGTATAAGCCTTTCTTACGAGGAGCAGATGCAACTTGTTAAAATCAATTCCCTGGGTTGATATTTAGGCTACCATGTCAGGTTTATTTTTTTTCTTCCCAAAATTTTGTCTGTTACACACCTCAAAAACAAGCTGTACGGTCTAGTGAAATGAGGTACATGTATTGTCATATCCGTGAAAGTACTTATTTTCAAAATATTCTGCCAAAACCATCCAAATTTCACCATTTTTCAAAAGTAGTTATTTAGATCCAATTTTCCAAACATTTAGTGCATAATATGATACACTAAAATAACCACACAATATTAACCCCCTATTGGCCAAAAATGTCATGAATATAGAATTTTCTCTTCAAAATTGACCAACTTCAAGGGCAAATTTCTTTAATTGCAAGGTTGTTGTAACAACTTTTTTGGTATGGATAGATGCAACAATGATTGCAGAAGAAAGTTACTGTTTATTTATGTTTATACTGTTTATAATCTCAGATTTAACCCGCAAGCACAATGAGGGTGAGAATAAGAGTACCATTTGAAAATGCCAAAATTAAGCAACTTTGGTTGCTTTTTTACTATCATTTTGGAAAGGGTTAATTTCAAACACTTTGCATGTCCGTATTAACAATTGACTACCGAGTATATTTGCTGTTGTAAGTTTGGTTGTAAAGTTTAACCCTATACCTATTCTGGTTGCATAAAAGTAGGTACCACAGAAAAAAACTCCATTTTTTCAGAATTTGGTAAGTTCAAGCGACAATTTACTCCATTTCTAATTGATTGAATGCTGAATGTTTTCTATGACTGCATGCAGCAGTCAAAAGTATGACAACTTTTGTTAGCTCACCTGACTGAAAGTCAGGGTGAGCTTTTCTTATCACTCTTCGTCCGTCGTCTGTCGTCCGTCGTCCTGCGTGAAGGTGGTGTTTGAGCCTCTTTCTCCTAAACCACTGGCCACATTTTAATTAAATTTCATGTAAGTAGTGGTTATATAGGGGCATTTTGATTTTTATCCAAACTAGGTTTCGGTTCATATTGAGCAGAGGTGTGGGGAAAAAATGGCCAAATTTTTTGAAAATCTTCTTCTAATGAACCACCAGTAGCAGAGACTTGATCTGTGGTGTACAGAGTCCATTTGAGGTTTAGAATCAAGTTTGTTCAAGAGAAGTTTGTTGGGCATTATTTGCCTTCTTTATGGGAGGGGCAAAAATTTTGGCCACGCCTAAAATTTCTATTTTCTGAACCGTGAGGTCGATTGGAACCAAATTTGATATGAGATGATAATGGGTCATAAGTAGTTGATTGATGCAAAAAATTTTTTTTCATTGCCCCGTGGGAACCTCGGGAGCTAAAAATAGGAAAAACTTTAAAACTGCCATATCTCCAAAACTACATGGCACAGAGAATTCTTATTTTGTATAAAGCTTACTTTTATCCAGTAGAATAGAATGGTTAAAAAAATCCCTATCGGTTTGATCACAAGGTACTTTTTTCAGGACTTTGAAAAAGTGCTGAGTCAGCACTTTTTAACACTGTAGGCAATGGGAAAAACATTAAAAAATCTTCTTCTCCAGATCCAGCAGGCAGAATCTTTTGATATTTGGTATGCAACATTGTAGGGTGGATCTGATTCAAGTTTGTTCAAATCGGCCCCCTGGGTTCATATTTGGGCTCAGTATAGGAGCCCGATTTCGAACTTAGTGCATTTCAGGCAAATTTCTTAAAAAATCTTCTTCTCCAGATCCAGCAGGCAGAATCTTTTGATATTTGATATGCAACATTGTGGGGTGGATCTAATTCAAGTTTGTTCAAATCGGCTCCCTAGATTCATATTTGGGCTCACTATAGAAGCTCGAATTCAAACTTAGTGCATTTCAGGCAAATTTCTTAAAAAATCTTCTTCTAAAGATCCAGCAGGCAGAATCTTTTGATATTTGGTATGCAACATTGTGGGGTGGATCTGATTCAAGTTTGTTCAAATCGGCCCCCTGGATTCATATTTGGGCTCACTATAGAAGCCTGAATTCGAACTTAGTGCATTTCAGGCAGATTTCTTAAAAAATCTTCTCCAGATCCAGCAGGCAGAATCTTTTCATATTTGGTATGTAACATTGTGGGGTAGATCTGATTCAAGTTTGTTCAAATCGGCTCCCTAGATTCATATTTGGGCTCACTATAGAAGCTCGAATTCGAACTTAGTGCATTTCCGGCAAATTTCTTCAAAAATCTTCTTCTCCAGATCGAACAGGCAGAATCTTTTCATATTTGTTATGCAACATTGTGGGGGTGGATCTGATTCAAGTTTGTTCAAATCGGCTCCCTAGATTCATATTTGGGCTCACTGTAGAAGCTCGAATTCGAACTTATTGCATTTCAGGCAATTTTCTTCAAAAATCTTCTTCTCCAGATTCAGCTGGCAGAATCTTTTCATATTTGGTATGCAACATTGGGGGTGGATTTGATTCAAGTTTGTTCAAATCGGCCCCCCTGGATTCATATTTGGGCTCACTATAGAAGCCCGAATTCGAACTTAGTGCATTTCAGGCAAATTTCTTCAAAAATCTTCTTCTCCAGATCCAGCAGGCAGAATCTTTTCATATTTGGCATGCAACATTGTGGTGTGGATCTGATTCAAATTTGTTCAAATTGGCACTCTAGATTCATATTTGGGCTCACTATAGAAACTCGAATTCGAACTTAGTGCATTTCAGGCAAATTTCTTCAAAAATCTTCTTCTCCAGATCCAGCAGGCAGAATCTTTTCATATTTGGTATGCAACATTGTGGGGTGGATCTTTCAAGTTTGTTCAAATCGGCCCCCTGGATTCATATTTGGGCTCACTATAGAAGCCCGAATTCGAACTTGGTGCATTTCAGGCAAATTTCTTAAAAAATCTTCTTCTCCAGATCCAGTAAGCAGAATCTTTTGATATTGGGTATGCACCATGCTTAGGGGGCTGAGATTCAAGTTTGTTCAAGCCATGTCCCTAGATCCATATTTGGACTCACTGTGGGAGCTCGAATTGTAACTTAGTTCAAAATGAGGAATTTTCTTTAAAAATCTTCTTCAGATCCAGCAGTCGGAATGTTTTGATATTTGGTGTGCAGCATCCTTGGGGGGTGAGATTCAAGTTTGTTAAAGCCAAGTCCATGAATTCATATATCGGCTCCCTGTGGGAGCCTGAATTATAGCTTTGTTCAGTATGAGGAATATTCCTTAAAAATCTTTTTTTTTTTTAGATCCACTGGTCAGAATCTTTGGATATTTGGTATAAGCTTTTCTTAGGAGGAGCAGATGCAACTTGTTGAAATCAATTCTCTGGGTTGATATTTAGGCTACCATGTCAGGTGAGCGCCCCCAGGCCCCTTGGGGCTTCTTGTTTTATATGTTATTCTTAAAAATTTATCCCTTAGACGATTTGAGACTTCCCATTAGGGTACTATCAGAATAATTGTTGTTTTCGCCAACTTTTACATGCGATTTTTAGAATTTAGAGTACTCTCTAATTGTACATGTTGTAGCAACCACTTTTGTTACAACCACTTTTGTTACAGCTCACCACTTCTGTTACAACACTTGCCCACTTTTGTTACAGCTCACCACTTTTGTTACAAAATCAACCACTTTTGTTACAAAATGAGCTCACCACTTTTGTTACAAACATTGCCCATTTTTGTAACAAAAAAACCCTCGCTCACCACCTTTGTTACAAGAATCGCCCATTATTGTTACAATTTTTGTCAGTGTGAAAAATGAAGTGGTAATCTGCAGGTAATGCGAAACGTGACGTTCAGTCATGATTATCGGGAGCGCAGTTGCTCAGTGGTTAGAGCATTGGTCTTGAGATCGGAAGGTTGTCAGTTTGATACCTGATAGGGGTAGCTCTTATGGCCTCCCCTGCCATCTTAACCCCCACCTCATGGCTCTCCCTGACTCATAGCCCCCACCTCATGGCCTCATCTTGCCCTCATAACCCTCAAGTGAAATCTCCCATATGAGGATAAGAGGCCTATGAGGCGAAGCCGCACCTCACACCCCTCTTAACCTCATCTTGGTTCGAGTGATCGTTAGTGATCACCTATGGTAGTCATTAGTGATTGCCAGTGGTGATCACTAGTTGTCATCTCCCTGTATGAGGATAAGAGGGGTGTGAGGTGAGGCCCGGTTCACTGGGTGGAGGAGGATGGGGCTTCTTGAAGGAGAGGGGGTGACTGTGTCGCTCTAAGCCAGGGTGTCTGATGCAGGGTCATTTGGAATAGTCTTGAGACCAGGTCCCCATGAATGACAGGGGAAGCTAGGGATAGGATCACTGGGGTGGGTCACCGGTCACACATGGATGGGATGATGGGTCACGTGGGAGGTCTTCTGGTCGAAGTTTCTACGCTGGGTGCGGGTAACCGAGGAACTGTGTCGCACGTGGTCAGGATGTGGGAGTAGGGTCCCAGGGCAGGTTTTCCCAGGAAGGGGTGTGAGGTGTTGGGTCATATGTGGAAGGCAAGGGCTTCTGGAAGAAGGACGCTCTCGCTCGTCCTGTTGGATCACCTCACTAGTGATTGCCTGTGGTGATCACTAGTGATCATTCTCCCCATATGAGGATAAGAGGGATGTGAGGTGAGATCTCACCTCACACCCTTCTTATCCACACCTTGGTTCAAGTGATAACGTATGAGGATAAGAGAGGTGTGAGGTGAGGCCTCTGTTATGAGGTATTGGCAGTAGTAGCAGCGGATGGCCCTGGGGATGTAACGCTTCAGGGGTCTTGTAGGGGTCCACTCGTGTGCCACTGGGGATAATCAAGCCTGGGTGGTCTGACCTGCATCCTGACCCCCAGCAGCCTTACGTGTGCCTTCCTATAAGGCCCCTGAAACTATACAGGCGGTCACTAACGATCACCACAGGTGATCACTAGTGATCACTCGAAGCGAGATGAGGGTAAGAGGGGTGTGAGGTTAGGATTCACTGAGACATCACCTCATGGACCTATTATCCTCATACGGGAGATGTTCACTAGAGGTTATGAGGGCAAGATGGGGCCAAGATGTGAGGCTATGAGTCAGGGAATGCCACGAGGTAGGGGCTAAGAGGGCAGGGGAGGCAATGAGAGCTATGAGTTAGGGTTTCATTGAGGTCTCTCCCTACAGGCTTCTTGTACTCGTGTGGGCAAAGCTCACAAAGGTCCATTTGTGTAAGTTTTGCTGGGGATTCGGTCCAATAAAAGGTCTGTTGGGGTAAGTTTGTGTCATTGTAGGGTTGTTTGTGGTGATTCAATGTACTCCCGCTGAATCGAACACACCCTCAGAACACGGCCCTACCAACAATGAGGCCATTGGGCTCCATAGCCCCCACATGTTACCCTAACAACCAAGATGGCGGCTCCCATAGACAAAATGGCTGTGTCACCTTAGAAACACGCACTGTACCTGCGTAGTGGGACCACGTGTCACCATGGGAATGACAGCACAAGATGGCCACTCTCGCTGGCTATCATGGCAACCTCACCACGCCCATTCTGGTTACGTGACTGATGACATCAGATCAAAACCTGCATGAGAACCTGCTGAAAGGGCAATAAGTCAACATCACATACTACTGACCTTGGCCCCAACATTTTATTTTTGTTTCTTCACTTATTCTTTAAAGAGGTATCTTTTTACCTAGTAGAATGATCTCCCTGAATTTCAAGCCATTTTGCCGCTTTTTCTATTCAGGAAATCGGCGACTTGTGCAATTTTCTACTATAATCCCAATTTAACACTATTCGTATTACTATGTTACACCACACCTCTTAGAAACAACCTCGCAACAGCATTATACAAATGGTGAAGTAGCTAGATTCCGAAAACCCATTACTCTGAAAGTCCATTTTTCCAAGGGCCCCTTACTCTGAAGGTCCGTTTTTCCATAACTCTGAAAGCTCAATACTCCAAAAGCCCTAACTCTGAAGGCTTTTTACTCTGAAAAACTATTACTCAGAAGGCCCATAACTCTGAAGGCCTGTTACTGCAAAGGCCTGTTACACTACAAGAGAATGCTGTCATATAGATGTATTACTGGTCACCGGATGTCTTGAAAATGTACCAGTGTACCCCCTCCCCCCTCTCAAGAGTTCTGCCCGTAGAGTAAACCCTGAAGATGACCTCTCCCCTGAAAGAGAGTATCGCTGGATATACTACCCAGTAGATAACCAAATATTAATAATAACAATAAATCCAGCACTGCCTGAAATAGATTTGAACTTCTTATACAAATCCACACAAATATGATTGTCATTGTAACCTGCTCCATGAAAGGGTTTCAATGACTTCCACAATTTTGTTATTATATTTGAAGGAAAGTAAGACTTACTCCAATACAGGATTTTTAAAACAGAAAACCATTATGTATGAGTGGGTTAAAGAAAAGTATAATCGGTGTCCCTAGAATCACCCCACCCCACTCCCACGCTGACCACACACTACCACTATACGTTTTTTCACTCGATATCAGCCAACTTATTTATGTATTTATTAGGGTTTAATGACACTTTAACAGTCAAGGTCATATCGTGTCGGAGACAGTTTTACGGGTGAAGAAAGCCTGAGTACTCGGATAGAATCACCAAGCAACGATGAGCAGCTGTCAGCTCCCTAACATCGTAACTCTGCACTGCAGCACAGGCAGCGTTAGATTGGTTGAAGACATGCACACCATTGATGTGCAGTACGCCTCAGTACATGACGTCATCGTGCCCCCATGTGGACAATTGGGGTTAAGTGCCTTGCCCAAGGACACAATGCGGGAGTCCGAATCGATCGCTAAGACGGTCACCCATCCAAGGACTAACCGGGCTCGACGTTGCTTAATTTCGGTGATCTGATGAGAACCAGTTACCGCAACGCCACCACGCCCCACATCTCGGCCTACTTGATCTTTATCCGTAAACGTGTATCTAACATAGAGTCCAGAAAAGTCAAATAATTACCCACAATAGAACTAATACCGTAAAAACAAATGTTACAATTTGTCAAAATAACAATACAAGTCTGAATCTCATTAGAACAGGCTCAGTGGTTTCATTCCAATGACATTCATAGTTTTATTGTTATGTTAATGATTTCTATATAGATTTTTCAAACTTTTACTTCATTTCTAAAAAACTGTTATTTATTTATTTATTTATTGTCGTTTAACCACACTTTAGATAGCCAGGGTCATTTCGTGTCAGACAGTTTAACTGGTGGAGGAAGCTGGAGTCCAAGGAAAGAACCACTGATCAGTGGCGAGTAACTGTAAGACTCTCCGACTTACTAACCGGGCAGAAGAAGGTGTGTGTATCATCGACATGCTATACGCCTTAGCACACTGAGCCATCGTGATCCCGCTCGAGCAAGTGAGGTTAAGTATTTTGCTCAAGGACATAACGCGTGTGACTCCAGCGAGATTTGTACTCATGACCTCTCGATGACAAGGCCCACACGCTATCCAATGGGCTGCCACACCCTTCTAGAATTCTGTGGTGATGGGTTAAAGAGTAGTGACAAAAGGCCTTACTCAACTAAGTCAGTTGTTTCGATAAAAAAGAGAAATGGCGAGACATTCAGGAGATTACTGTATAAAGTAAAAAGACGCATCATCCAAGAAGACTGTGTCAAAAAGCTCGTGAAAGAAACAGCAGTCCTATTGCCCTAAAGGTTGGAATTTTCCGAAAATAGTCAAATTTAGAACTCCTGCACACATGTATAGGTACCAGGCATACGGAACAGGTTTAGGTTTTGATAATCATGACTGAACATCACATCCAAGTACTTGCAGATTACTTCATTTTTCACACTGACAAAAATTGTAACAAAAATGGGCGATTGTTGTAACAAAAGTGGTGAGCTCATTTTGTAACAAAAGTGGTTGATTTTGTAACAAAAGTGGTGAGCTGTAACAAATGTGGGCAAATGTTGTAACAAAGGTGGTGAGCTGTAACAAAAGTGGTTGTTATAACAAAAGTGGTTGCCACACATGTTCATTCAAATACCAAGATTCAAAATTCTTCCAAGTCTGTTATCAGAAACTCAAGCTGTGATTGATGACAGGTTTTTGGAAACTGAGATGTCTTATTTATTGGATTCACCTATTTACTAATGGGTGAATCTCTTGTTAGATTCATCTATTTCTAATAGGTGAATCTATCGTTATTCTTATTTTTCTTCTTTTTTTTTTTCCTTTTTTTTCTTTCACTGATTTTTGCTCGCCGAATTGCGCCAAAAATGGCTTGTACGATTTTGCTGATATTCGGAACATCTGTAGAGCTTCATGCAAGGTTTCTCGATTTGGTCATGGCATTTCTAAAGCTTTTCATTTTCTGCCAAAGCCGTGCAAAATGTAGTAAAAATGTAACATTTTGCCACAATTCTCAAAAATCCTCTGGATGATTTGGCTGAAACTTTCCTAATATTTGAAGCGTCACCAACTGCATCTGCCTGCATAGGCGGTATTATCCATGTTGACCCTATTTTGCCACAAACGTTCCCACGAAGATGCATTTTTGATGAAAATGGCCAACATTCACATGCGATTTCTCAGCACTGCAGCCAAATTTTCTCAAAATGTTTCCCTTGAGAAGATTGTGCTTTCATCCAAGAGATGATTGTGATATCATCCAAGGACAATTTTGATGTTATATGTTTTATTCAAAGTTCTAACCTTCACTCAGTTTTCAGACCTTGAATTCGATCACCCTAAAATTCTTCATAAACTTGGCTCACTTTTCTTCCATTTTCGAATGGAATATTGAAAAATGATTTACAGGTTTGTATTCACAATTGCCTACCGAGCATATTTGCTGTTGTAAGTTTGGTTGTAAAGTTTAACCCTATGTCCATTCTGTTTGCATAAAGATAGGTGCAGTCCAAAGAAAACTCTCGTTTTTCAGAATTTGGTAAGATTAAGTGGCAATATACTACATTCCCAAATGTTTCAGCGCTGAATGCTTTCTATGGCTGCATGAGGCGGTCATAGTTTGACAACTTTTGTTTTATATATTATCATTAAAAGTTTAACCCTTGGCAGATTTGAGAGTTCATATAACGGTACTGTCGGAATAATTGACATTTTTGCCAATTTTTACATGCGATTTCTCAACACTGGAGCCATATTTTCTCAAAACGTTTCAGAAGGAAAGATAGGGCATTCATCCAAGAACAATTTTGCTGTTATATATTTTATTAAAAGTTTTAACCTTCACCCAGTTTCTGGGCCTTGAACTGGAGTACCCTCAAATTCTTCATAAAATCGGCTCATTTTGAGTTAACTTTTCTGCCGCTTTTGAATAGAATATCGAAAAATGATTTGCATGCCCAGTTTCACAGTTAATGACCAAGCATATTAGCTGTTGTAAGTTTTGTTGTAAAGTTTCACCCTATGCCCATTCTGGCTGCATAAAGACAGGTGCCATCCAGAAAAACTAATTTTTTTTCAGAATTTGGTATGTTAAAGTGACCATTTCTCCCATATCTAATTGATTGAGCACTGAATGCTTTCTGTGGCCGCATGCAGCAGTCAAAGTATGACAACTTTTGTTTTATATCTCAGTTTAAAGTTTAACTCCATGCCCGTCCTTGGTTGTATAATGATAGGTGCCGTGAAAAAAAATCTTGTTTTGGGGGAATTTGGTCAGTTGAAGTGGAAATTTTCTCCAATCCTAATTGGTTTTACACTGAATGTTTCATATGCCTATGTGCAGCAGTCAGAGTATGACAACTTTTGTTTAATATGTTATTATGAAACGTTTAACCCTTTGCAGATTTGAGAGTTCCCATACAGGTACCGTCAGAATTCTAAAATCTATAAAAAATGGGCCCTTTTAGCATAATTCTCATAAACCCTCAGAGGGATTGGTCTGAAACTCTCCTAATATCTGCAGCATAACATAACGCATCTCAGAACATAGGCGGTATCCCCTGCATTAACCTCTTTTTGCCATAAAAATCTGAACGAAGTACATTTTTGGCAAAAATCAACTAACGTTCACATGCGTTTTCTCTGCACTGGAGCCATATTTTCTCAAAACGCAGACTTTGAAAGGATAGAGCATTTAGTCTAGAAGAATTTTTCTGTTATATGTCGTGTTCAAAGTTTTAACCCTCACACAGTTTTGGGCCTTGAAGTGAAGTACCCTCATATTCTTTGCGAAATATGCGCACTTTGAGTTCCCATTGTACATGCCGTCATCGCGCCTTTGTACACGCCGTCATCATGCCCCCATGTAGGCAACCAGGATAAAGTGCCTTGCCCAAGGACACAACATGGGTCATCCCGGACGGGGATCGAACTCGGGACCTCTAGCATAGAAGTCCAACAGTCTACCACTGAGCCACCGCGCTCCCAACAGAATTCATAAATCTCCTACCTGCCTGCCTGACAGCAAGCATGCCCTGACTTCGACTTTAACCATACACCAGTCATGCCATTGTGAAAGAGTACAATCGGAAGAGTTGTTAGACAGGCCTGCCTGCCTGCCTGCCTGCCTGCCTGCCTGCCTGCCTGCCCACCCACCCACCCACCAACCCACCACCCAACTTGACTTCTACATTAATGATACAAGGATTGAGTTGGATCATTATTGAGATGAGTGTAATAGTCACTGTTAGATAACTGCCTATATGCTTCTGCAATATAGTCATTTTTTCCTGAATCACAGTGGTGTCCCCTTCGCACAAAAGACGGTCGGATATATGTGCCAAACGGCTGTCACTCTTGCATTTCTAGTGGTATTTTATGTCTTGTGCTAAATGTTCTGGAATGTTTTATATAGGCCAGTTGCTGTTCATTTAATTCCCCCAATCAATCAGTTTCCGATATCCGAATTCAGGTCCTGAGGGGTGGTTTGAAGGTCATCAACATCAGAAGGGTCATCGAACAACAATTTATACATTTATTTGGTGGATTTGAACAAGGCCTCAACAAAGACTCTGGATTCATATAACTTTTCAAAACAGTAAAACAGTATTGTAATGTGTGCCATCCCCCAATAAATATTTAAATGTGAAATAATTTCCAAAAATAATAATCAAATCAGGTTTGGGAGCCCAAAGAATGCATTTCTAATATAGGTATCAGAGTACTAAATATTTTCCCATAGGCACCCATTATATAACGTTCAGGCCCACCAAAAAATGATCACATCACTTTAATATTGGCATTCAAATATCTTTGTCAAGTGTAGCCCTTCAGACAGCTTTTTCTGACCCCAAAACATGGGGTCACAAACAAATAAAAGAGAAAAACTGACATGAAGGGAAGTACCAGTCACATGGACATATTTTTCAGGGAATTTCCAACAAAAACACACCAATAGTAATTTTTAGCTCAACTTTGGCGAAGCCAAATTTGAGCTTGTGCCATGGCCAGTTGTCCGTCTGGCCATCTGTCCGTATGAACCGATCTTTACGAAACTTCTTGGGTACCTTTGTTATGACCGTGGGACGAGAACGAGTGTTTTTGTGTCCGATCCGAAATTCTGGCGACCATTTTGTACAGACTTAGGTGAAATCAGATTTTTGTGCAGAACTTCCATATGAAAGCACTGATTTGAATAATTTTTTGTATGAATGTTTAGTACCATGGGATACATCACATATAATACGGGTTTTTTTCTCATACGTAAATTATGAAAATTAGACTAACTTTGATGTATTTAGTGCTACTTTCAGCACTGTAAGTGCAAATGCCAATACGGCTCGGGCTAGAGGCCGTATTTATAAACCGATCATTACGTAACTTCTTGGGTACCTTTGGTATCACCGTGGGACGAGAATGAGTGTTTTTGGGTGCGGTCCAAAATTCAAGATGGCCGATGGCCGCCATTTTGTACAAAATTAGGTGCAATCAGATTTTTGCACAGAACTTCCATATGAAAGTGCTGATTTGAAAATTTTTTTATGTGAATGTTTAGTACCATGGGATAAATCACATATAATACGGGTTTTTTTCTTGTGCAGAAATTATGCAAATCAGATAAACTTTGATTTTTTCAGTGCTACTAACACACAGTAAGTACACATGTCAATATGGCTCGGGCTAGAGGCTGTATTTATCAACCGATCTTCACAAAACTTCTTGGGTACCTCTGTTATCACTGTGAGACGAGAACAAGTGTTTCTGAGTGCGGTCCAAAATTCAAGATGGCTGCCAGTGGCCATTTTGTACCGAAATTAGGTCTAATCTGTTTTTTTGTGCACAACTTCTATACGGCTCAGGCTAGAGGCCTTATTTATGAACCGATCTTTACGAAACTTATTGGGTACCTTTGTTATCTCCGTGGGATGAGAACGGGTGTTTTTGGGTATGGTCCGAAATTCAAGATGGCCACCAGCAGCCATTTTGTACCAAAATTAGTGCAATCAGACTTTTGTACAGAACTTCTGTATGAAAGTTCTGATTTGAATAAATTTTTGTATGAATGTTTAGTAAAATGGAACAGTGGCGTAGATAAAGGGGGGCCGTGGGGGTGGAGGCCCCCACCAGAAGTTTTGTCTGAAATTTTTTGGGACCATTTTTAGGCGAATTTATGCCTAATAACATTAAAATGCTGGCTTTGGGGATAAAAACATGCCATTTGGGGTAAATTTTGGGTAAAAAAGACCAATTTTCAGTACATTTGCAGTAAACAACAGATTCTTTGTGATTGTTTGGGTTTTTGTTGTTGTTACACTGTCGGAAAATTTTCGGTCTGTCGGAAAATTTTGGGCTTGCCCCTCCGCCAGCGAAAAGCTATCTCCGCCACTGAAATGGAATACATCACATACAGTACAGGTTTTTTTCTCATGCAGAAATTATGCAAATTAGATGAATTTTTATTTGTTTAGTGCTACTTATACACTGTAAGTGCACATGTCAATACGGCTCGGGCTAGAGGCTGTATTTATCAACCGATCTTCACTAAACTTCTTGGGTACCTTTGTTATCACCTTGGGACGAGAACAAGTGTTTCTGAGTGCGGTCCAAAATTCAAGATGGCTGCCAGTGGCCATTTTGTACCGAAATTAGGTCCAATCAGTTTTTTGTCACAACTTCTATACAGCTCGTATTTATGAACTGATCTTCACGAAACTTCTTGACTACCTTTGTTTTCACCTTGGGACAGGAATGAGTGTGTTTTGGGGTGCCTTTGTTATCACTGTGCTATGAGAACAAATATTTTGGGGGTTCAGTCAGACCCACTCTGGGACTCAAAGATTTCTTTTCTAGTTTAGCATCTGACTGTCACCCACCTTTACAATACTTTACCTATACATTTGTTACAGGCTACGGTCAGTATTTATGTACAGACCGTTAAAATACTTTATATGTACCTTTGTTATCTGGTCATTACCTAGATGTTTGTCATTGCTGTGTCACATACTATACATGTACATGTCTTGACAAGTTGAGCTACAGTGTCATTGACACTTTCATTATTCTAGGTCCAAAAAGTCATCAAATTACCCTCTTTATTTATCTGGAATATTCAACAATAATACAAGATTCAGTAGAATGCTTCAAACGTTTATTGAAACAATATATTTTCCCAAGGCTACTTAGTTTTAGAGATTGCATCATATCCAAGTGCAACTTTTCAAGGAGGGTAACTCTAATTCAAATTCTTTTTTCAATTTCAGGTTATAAATCGAGCGATGAAGATGCTTGATCGAATGCATCCTTATGAAACTCATAAAATTGGGGTTATTTATATTGGACCAGGACAGGTATGGTTCAGTGAGTTATTTTTTTTGTTTCAGATTTATTCATTTATTGGTTTTTAAGGTCACATATTTCTGCACAATGGCTTATCGTGACCACAACATGGAAAGCCAAGTTTAGTCAATCACTAATATCCATTTGCTCATTTTAGAGGACTTCCACCCCAAGCATTGGTGACTGGGTCTTATTGTCCCCCCAAATTTTATTTTTGGGGTACTATTAAAATAGCCAGTATCCATGCGTGTGTCCATCCGTGCATCTGTGTGTCCTTCCCACTTTGGTTTCCCGACGATAACTTTAGTTACAGTTGGCCAAATGAAATTTGGTTCGTAGGTGTATCAACATAAAATACAGGTCAAGTTCGAATTAGGGTGCAATCCAACAATTTTTGCCTGAGTTGTGCCCCTTTTTTGACTTCAGAAATTCATTTTTTTCACATCACTTTGCGCCCGTCGTCATCCGGTGTCCGTAAACTTTTCACATTTTCATCGTCTTCTCTGTACCCGCTGAGCCGGTGTGAACCAAACTTGGCAGGAATGGTCTATGGGAGGTCCTCTACAAATGATCCTCATTTTGTTCCTGTCAGATGAAAAACATGGCTTCCAGAGGCATTCTTTGATTCAGGTTGGTGGATTTTTAAAAACCTTCTCCTCTGAAAACGCCAGGCCAAATGTTTTGAAACTTCGCATAAATGATGACTGTGACCCCCTCTACCAACGATCCTCATTTAATGTTGATCGGGTTACAAACATGGCTGTAATTGCAGCTTATAGTTACTAGAAACCCTATAGGAAATCACATTTTCATCTTCTTCTCTGGAACTACTGAGCCGACGTGAACCAAACCTGGCAGGGATAGTCTATGGGAGGTCTTCTACAAATTCTTCTCATTTTTGTTACCATGCATTAAAAAACATGGCTGCTAGAAGCATTTTTTAATTCTGATTGGTGGATTTTGAAAAATCTTCTTTGAAACCACAGGGCCAAATGTTCTGAAACTTTTTGCATGGTTGATGACTGGGACATCCTCTATCAACGATCCTCATTTAATGTGTTTGGGCTGCAAACATGGCCAAAATTGCAGCTTATAGTTACTATAGAAACCCTATGGGAAATAACATTTTCATCTTCTCTCGAACTACTAGCCAAAGTTGGCAGGAATGGTCTGTGGGGTGTCCCCTACAAACAATCTGCTTTTTGTTCTTGTAGGTTGGAAAACATGGCCACCAGAGGCATTCTCTCTTTCTCTTTGGTCAATTATGAAAAATGTTTTCTGAAACTAGAAGCTGGGCCAAATGTTTTGAAACTTTGCTGTTATATGCTATTATGAAAATATAAACCCTATGCCGGCAGGGTAGATTGAATAGTACAGTAAGTGGAGAGTTGATTGTAACTAAATCACCTGTGTAGTGGAATAATCACCCAAAGTATCAGTTTCAAATTCTGTACATCTGGACAAAAAAACACAAGCAGTTTGCCAGCCTATGGACCTCTGGGTTTAACATGGAAGTCCATTGGCTGGAACTTTGCTTGTGATTGTTATACTTTACAACAAATTTGCAGTTATTGCTTGGGTGGAATTTCCACTCTGTGGGTGGTTTTAGTGATAATACACTCCCCACATACTGCAGCAGTTTTCTACACTGAGAACTGGGACAATGATAAATAAAATATTGTGTACAGTATTATGTTGGTGATGTAACTGGAAATAACTTTGCTACTATATGTTATCAGAAAAACTGTCAAGTTGTGATTGATGACAGATGTTTGGAAAACTTGGTGTAATTGGTGGTCAGCATTCTCCACATTATTATTCTTTTGATTTAATCATTCATTCATGATAGACATAATGACAAATCCTTTGAATAAAATGTTGTTCTTTGTGTAACCCTTTACCTATCCAAAGCTCCTTGAAAGAGAGTACTGTCTGAAAAACTGTAATTTTCAAAATGTCCTTTAACCTTCTTTTACTGATTCTTAGCTTAACTTGATAAAGTCAAGATTAGCTATTGCCATCATGCGTGCGAAAGTCTGTTAGTCTGTGAGTCTGTTCACATTTTCCTTTAGCACAGGCTGCACCACGTAATTCTTGTCCGGTTGTCACAAAATTTCATATGCAGGTTTGGGGTCATGTCTAGATGAGAATATCCCCTTTTGGTCGTGATCGGTCAACCTTGATGTCTGCCCGAGCCCAAAAACCTTTAGCACAGTCTACAGGTCGTATTTATGAAGGGATTTCATTGTAACTTGGTAGGATACCCCTGTATATGTAGATGAGAACGTTCCCTTTTGGTCATGATCTGTCAACTATGATGACTGCCCAAGCCCAAAACCCAAAACCCTTTTAGCACAGTCTGCAGGTCATATTTAATATGGAGGGATTTCATTATAACTTTGTAGGATGACTCTGTTTGATATCTAAATGAGAACTTCCCCATTTGGTCGCTATCTGTTAACCGTGACGACTACCCGAGCCCAAAACCCCAAAACCTTTAGCACAGTCTAATGGTCGTATTTATGGAGGGATTTCATTGTAACTTGGTAGGTTGACTTCATATAATGCCAAGATGAGAACATCCCGTTTTGGTCGCGATTGGTCAACTGTGACGGCTACAGGGGCTCGAAGCCCCAAAACATTTAGCACAGTCTACAGGTCATATCTATGGAGGGATTTCATTGTAACTTGGTAGGATGACTGCAAATAATGTCTAGATAACATCCCCTTTTGGTCGCAATCATTCATCCGTGACGGCTGCCCAAGCCCAAAACCCCAAAACCTTTAGCATAGTCTATAGGTCGTATTTATGGAGGCAATTCATTGTGACTTGGTAGGTTGACTTCATATATTGTCTAGATGATAACATCCGCTTTTGGTCATGATTGGTCAACTCTGACTGCTTCAGGGGCCCAAAACCAAAAAAACTTTAGCACAGACTACTGCTCATATTTATGAAGGGATTTTATTGTAACTTGGTAGGATGACTCAGTATAATTCCTAGATGAGGACTTCCCCTTTTGGTTGCGATCAGTCAACCGTGATGGCTACACAGGCCCAAAGCCTGAAAACCTGTAGCACAGTCTATAGGCCATATTTATGAAGGGATTTCATTGTAACTTGATAGGATTACTCATTTTGGAATAATTTCACTGTAACTTGGTAACTTTCGTTGATATACATTAACTGTGAGGGCCACATACATTAACTGTGAGGGCCACATTAACCCACCCCTCAATTCATTAGTACTGTCTACACCTCATATTATTTTTATTAGCTCAACTTTGGCAAAGCCAAATTTGAGCTTATGCCATGGCCCGTCTGTCCGTCTGTCCAACTATCCATCAACAATTGGATACGGCTCGGGCTAGAGGCCGTATTTATGAACCGATCTTTACGAAACTTCTTGGGTACCTTTGTTATGACCGTGGGACGAGAACGAGTGTTTTGGGGTTTGATCCGAAATTCAAGAT
Organism: Pictodentalium vernedei; assembly: GCA_031216915.1. NCBI lineage: Eukaryota > Metazoa > Mollusca > Scaphopoda > Dentaliida > Dentaliidae > Pictodentalium > Pictodentalium vernedei. Next base: position 621,906,966 of record CM062297.1, read on the forward strand.
GGCTGCCAGCCGCCATTTTGTACCGACGATGCAGAAATCTGGTTTTTGTACAGAACTTCCATATGAAAGCTATGATTTGAATAATTTTTTGTATGAATGTTTAGTACCATGGGATACATCACATATAATACGAGTTTTTTTCTCGTGCTTAAATTATGCAAATTAGACTAACTTTGATGTTTTTTGGTGTTACTTTCAGCACTGTAAGTGCAAATGCCAATACGGCTCGGGCTAGAGGCCGTATTTATGAACCGATCTTTACGAAATTCCTTGGGTACCTTTGTTATCACCGTGGGACGAGAACGAGTGTTTTGGGGTCTGGTCCGAAATTCAAGATGGCCGATGGCAGCCGTTTTGTACAAAATTTGGTGCAATCAGATTTTTGCACAGAACTTCCATATGAAAGCGCTGATTTGAATAATTTTTTGTGTGAATGTTTAGTACCATGGGATACATCACATATAATACGGGTTTTTTTCTCGTGCAGAAATTATGCAAATTAGATGAACTTTGATTTTTTCAGTGCTACTTACACACAGTGAGTACACATGTCAATACGGCTCATGCTAGAGTCTGTATTTATGAACCGATCTTCACGAAACGTCTTGGGTACCTTTGTTATCACCTTGGGACAAGAACGTGTGTTTCTGGGTGCGGTCCAAAATTCAAGATGGCTGCCAGTGGCCATTTTGTACCAAAATTAGGTCTAATCAGTTTTTTGTACACAACTTCTATATACGGCTCAGGCTAGAGGCCGTATTTATGAACCGATCTTCACGAAACTTCTTGGGTACCTTTGTTATCACCATGGGATGAGAACGAGTGTTTTCAGGTGTGGTCCAAAATTCAAGATGGCCACCAGCAGCCATTTTGTACCAAAATTAATGCAATCAGTCTTTTGTACAGAACTTCTGTATGAAAGTTCTGATTTGAATATATTTTTGTATGAATGTTTAGTAACATGGAATACATCACATATAGTACGGGTTTTTTTCTCGTGCAGAAATTATGCAAATTAGATGAACTTTGATTTATTCAGTGCTACTTATACACTGTAAGTGCACATGTCAATACGGCTCGGGCTAGAGGCTGTATTTATGAACTGATCTTCACAAAACTTCTTGGGTACCTTTGTTATCTCCTTGGGACGAGAACGAGTGTTTCTGGGTGTGGCCATTTTGTACCGAAATTGGGCCCAATCAGTTTTTTGTCACAACTTCTACACAGCTCATATTTGTGAACTGATCTTCACGAAACTTCTTGGGTACCTTTGTTTTCACCTTGGGACAGGAATGAGTGTGTTTTGGGGTGCCTTTGTTATCACTGTGCTATGAGAACAAATATTTTGGGGTTCAATCAGACCCACTCTGGGACCCACCTTTACAATACTTTACCTATACATTTGTTACAGGCAACGGTCAGTATTTATGTAGAGACCGTTACAATACTTTATATGTACCTTTGTTATCAGGTCATTACCTAGATGTTTGTCATTGCTGTGTCACATACTATACAACATGTACATGTCTTTGTCTTGACAAGTTGAGCTACAGTGTCATTGACACTTTCATTGAAAACATAGCATACAGGGGAAAGAAATTAACATATTCCCAATTATCACAATTCTTGTCTTATTTCATAATCCTTTCATCAACATTGAACATTATCCTTTTCATCAAACTCAACACTCAGACAAGTTAAGCTACATTGTCATTGACACTTTCATTATTGAAACAATCCATAAATGTGTGCTGGCACTACTTGGTAAACACTATTACTATGATACTGTTGATTTCTAACTTAACCCTGCACATATGGTTTCAGAAAAATAGATATGGATTTCCAGCAATTATGGCTGGAATATTATGAAATGCAGTCTGTCAGTCCCCATCTGTCTATCCACCCATTCATTCGTCTCTGTGCCTGAAAGATTGCCTGCCTGCCTGCCTGCCTGCCCACGTGCCCACCCACGCACCCGCCCATATGCCCTCCGATGTGCTGGATTGGTCTGATTGGTCTATTTTGAAAAATCTTCTCCGAAACTGCAAAGCCAAATGTTTTGAAACTTCACATGATTGATGACTGGGACACCCTCAACCAATGATCCTCATCTTCTTCTCTGCAACAGCTGAGCCGGTGTGAACCAAACTTGCAGGAATGGTCTATGGGAAGTCCTCTACAGATGATCCTCATTTTGTTCCCGTCGGATGAAAAACATGTCTTCCAGAGGCATTCTTTGATTCTGGTTGGATTTTCAAAAATCTTCTCCTCTGAAACCGCCAGGACAAATGTTTTGATACTTCACATAAATGATGACTGGGACCCCCTCTACTAACAAACCTCATTTAATGTTGATCTGATTGCAAACATGGCTTCAATTGCAGCTTATTATTACTATAGAAACCCTGTGGGAAATCACATTTTCATCTTCTTCTCTGGAACTACTGAGCCAACATGAACCAAACCTGGCAGGGATAGTCTATGGGAGGTCCTCAACAAACGATCCTCATTTTGATCCCATGGGTTTGAAAACATGGCCGCCAGAGGCATTCTTTGATTCTGATTGGTGGATTTTGAAAAATCTTCTCTGAAACCACAGGGCCAAATGTTTTGAAACTTTGCATGGTTGATGACTGGGACCCACTCTACCAACGATCCTCATTTAATGTTGATCGGGTTGTATACATGACCGCAATTGCAGCTTATAGTTACTATAGAAACCCTATGGGAAATCATATTTTTAGTCGAGTTGTGACGAAGTCAAACTCGACTTATAGTTTGGTGAATGGCGGGCGGGCGGGCGGGCGGGCGGGCGGGCTGGCTGGCGGGCTCCGGGCGGGCGGGCGGGCGGGCATAAACAATTGGTTTCCGGATGATAACTTGATAGTGGTTCAACTCACATTCATTAAACTTCATACGTAGGTTGGTCTTGGTGGGAGGAAGAACCCTATTGATTTTGGACATGCTACGTCGAAGGTCAAGGTCACAGTGACCTTGAACATAGTAAATCTTAAACAATTGGTTTCTGGATGATAACTTGATAATGGTTCTACTCACATTCATGAAACTTCATAGGTAGATTGGCCTTGGTGAGGGGAAGAACCCTATTGATTTTGGACTCGCTACGTCAAAGGTCAAGGTCACAGTGACCTTTAACATAGTATATCGCAACAATTGGTTTCCGGATGATAACTTGATAGTGGTTCAACCTAGAGTCATGAAACTTCATAGGTGTGTTGGCCTTGGTGCGAGGAAGAACCCTATTGATCTTGGACTCACCAGGTCAAAGGTCAAGGTCACAGTGACCTTGAACATAGTATATCGCAACAATTGGTTTCCGGATGATAACTTGATAGTGGTTCAACCTAGAGTCATGAAACTTTATAGGTGTGTTGGCCTTGGTGCGAGGAAGAACCCTATTGATCTTGGACTCACCAGGTCAAAGGTCAAGGTCACAGTGACCTTGAACATAGTATATCGCAACAATTGGTTTCTGGAAGATAACTTGATAGTGGTTCAACCTAGAGTCATGAAACTTCATAGGTATGTTGGCCTTGGTGCGAGGAAGAACCCTATTGATCTTGGACTCACCAGGTCAAAGGTCAAGGTCACAGTGACCTTGAACATAGTATATCGCAACAATTGGTTTCCGGATGATAACTTGATAGTGGTTCAACCTAGAGCCATGAAACTTTACAGGCGTGTTGGCCTTGGTGCGAGGAAGAACCCTATTGATGTTGGACTCACCAGGTCAAAGGTCAAGGTCACAGTGACCTTGAACATAGTATATCGCAACAATTGGTTTCCGGATGAGAACTTGATAGTGGTTCAACCTAGAGTCATGAAACTTCATAGGTGTGTTGGCCTTGGTGCGAGGAAGAACCCTATTGATCTTGGACTCGCCAGGTCAAAGGTCAAGGTCACAACTCGACATTGGATCTGTGATCCTGAGCGGCATTTTTATCTTCTCTGAAACTTCTGAGCCGACATGAACCAAACCTGGCAGGGATAGTCTATGGAAGGTCTTCTACAAATGCTTTTCATTTTTGTTACTGTGCATCAAAAAACATGGCTGCCAGAAGCATTTTTTGATTCTGATTGGTGGATTTTGAAAAATATTCTCCTCTGAAACCAAAGGGTCAAATGTTTTGAAACTTTGCATGGTTGATGACTGCGACACCCTCTACCAACGATCCTCATTTAATGTTGATCGGGTTGTATACATGACCGCAATTGCAGCTTATAGTTACTATAGAAACCCTATGGGAAATCATATTTTCATCTTCTCTGAAACTTCTGAGCCAACGTGAACCAAACCTGGCAGGGATAGTCTATGGAAGGTCTTCTACAAATGCTCCTCATTTTTGTTACTGTGCATCAAAAAACATGGCTGCCAGAAGCATTTTTTGATTCTGATTGGTGGATTTTGAAAAATATTCTCCTCTGAAACCACAGGGTCAAATGTTTTGAAACTTTTCATGGTTGATGACTGCGACACCCTCTACCAACGATACTCATGTAATGTTGATCGGGTTGCAAACATGGCTGCAGTTGTGGCTTATAGTTACTATAGAAACCCTATGGGAAATCACATTTTCATCTTCTCTGGAACTACTGAGCTGATGTGAACCAAACCTGGTACGGATTGTCTATGGCAAGTCCTCTACAAATGCTCCTTATCTTCTCTGGAACTACTGAGCCGATATGAACCAAACTTCGCAGGTATGGTCTATAGGAAGCCCTCTATAAACAATTCTCTTTTTGTTCCCGTCGGTTAGAAAATGTGGCCACCAGAGACATTCTTTGATTCTGATTGATGGATTTTGCAAAAATCTTCCCCTCTGAATCTACAAAGTCAGATGTTTTGAAACTTCGCATGATCGAGGACTGGGACACCTACCAATGATCCTCATGTAATGTTGATGTAATGTTGCAAACATGGCCAAAATTGCAGCTCATAGTTACCACGGAAAGCCTATGGGAAATCACATTTTTATATGTAGTTCCAGGTGAGTGATTACAGGCTCTTTAGAGCTTCCAGTTTTGGTTTCCCGATCATAACTTCAATTATAGTTGGCCAAATCAAATGGAAGTTGGTATGTTGGTGTATCAACATAAAATACAGGTCAAGTTCGAATCGGGGTGTAGTCTGACAATGTTTACCAGAGTTATGCCTCTTTTTCATCTTGGAAAATTCAGTTTTAGCTCACCTGTCCCAAAAGGCCATGTGAGCTTTTCTCATCACTTGGCGTCCGTTAAACTTTTCACATTTTCATCTTCTTCTCTGTAACCGCTGAGTCGGTGTGAATCAAACTGGGCAGGAATGGTCTATGGGAGGTCCTCTTCAAATGATCCTCATTTTGTTCCCGTATGATGAAAAACATGGCCTCCAGTGGCATTCTTTGATTCTGGTTGGTGGATTTTCAAAAATCTTCTCCTCTGAAACCACAAGGCCAAATGTTTTGAAACTTCATATAAATGATGACTGGGACCCCCTCTACCAACAATCATCATTTAATGGTGATCGAGTTATAAACATGGCCGCAATTGCAGCTTACAGTTGCTATAGAAACCCTATGGGAAATCACATTTTTAGTCGAGTTGTGACGAAGTCAAACTCGACTTATAGTTTCATGAATGGCGGGCGGGTGGGCGCGCATAAACAATTGGTTTCCAGATGATAACATGATAATGGTTCAACCCATGTTCATGAAACTTCATAGGTAGTTTGGTATCGGTGAGAGGAAGAACCCTATTAATTTTGGACTTGCTTGGTCAAAGATCAAGGTCACAGTGATAACTTGACTACGGTTCAACCCACATTCATGACACTTCGTATGTAGGTTAGCCTTCATGAGAGGAAGAGCCCTATTTATTTTGGACTCACTAGGTCAAAGGTCAAGGTCACAGTGACCCTGAACATAGTAAATCAAAACAATTGGTTTCTGGATAACTTGATAATGGTTCGACCCATGTTCATGAACCTTCATAGTTAGATTGGCATCAGTGAGAGGAAGAACCCTTTTTATTTTGGACTCGCTAGGTGAAAGATCAAGGTGATAGTGACCTTCAACATAGTAAATCGTAAACAATTGGTTTCTGGATGGTACCTTGATAATGTTTCGACCCACGTTCATGAAACTTCATAGGTAGGTTGGCATCAGTGAGAGGAAGAACCCTATTTATTTTGTACTTGCTAGGTGAAAGGTTAAGGTCTCAGTGACCTTCAACATAGTAAATCATAAACAATTGGTTTCCGGATGATAACTTGATATTGGTGTGACCCACATTCATGAAACTTCATAGGTAGGTTGGCCTAGGTGAGCGGAAGACCCCTATTATTTTGGACTCACTAGGTCAAAGGCCAAGGACACAGTGACCTTGAACATAATAAATTGTAAACAATTGGTTTCCAGATGATAATTTGACAATGGTTCCACCTATGTTCATGAAACTTCATAGGTAGGTTGGCATTGGTGCAGGAAAGAACCCTATTTATTTTGGAATCACTTGGTCAAAGGTCAAGGTCACAGTGACCCTTCACATAGTAAATTGTAAATCATTGGTTTCTGGATGATAAGATGATAATGATTAAACCCACCTTTGTGCTGTCACAACAAAACATTGGATCTCATAGTTTGATGAATGGCGGGCAGGCGGGCTGGCGGGCGGGCATAAAGAATTGGTTTCCGGATGATAACTTGATAATGGTTCAACCCATGTTCATGAAACTTCATAGGTAGGTTGGTATCGGTGAGAGGAAAAACCCTATTAATTTTGGACTTGCTTGGTCAAAGGTCAAGGTCACAGTGACCTTGAACATAGTAAATTGTAAACACTTGGTTTCTGGATGATAACTTGACTACGGTTCAACTCACATTCATGAAACTTCATATGTAGGTTGGCCTTTGTGTGAGGAAGAACCCTATTTATTTTGGACTCACTAGGTCAAGGTCACAGTGACCCTGAACATAATAAATCAAAACAATTGGTTTCCAGATGATAACCTGATAATGGGTTGACCCATGTTCATGAAACTTCAGAGTTAGGCTAGCATCAGTGAGTGGAAGAACCCTGTTTATTTTGGACTCGCTAGGTGAAAGGTCAAGGTCACAGTGACCTTCAACATAGTAAATCTTAAACAGTTGGTTTCCGGATGATAACTTGATAATGTTTCGACCCACGTTCATGAAACTTCATAGGTAGGTTGGCATCAGTGAGAGGAAGAACCCTATTTATTTTGGACTTGCTAGGTGAAAGGTCAAGGTCACAGTGACCTTCAACATTCTAAATCATAAACAGTTGGTTTCCGGACGATAACTTGATAAAGATTTGACCCACATTCATGAAACTTCATAGGTAGGTTGGCCTAGGTGAGTGGAAGACCCCTATTTATTTTGGACTCACTATGTAAAAGGCCAAGGTCACAGTGACCTTGAACATAATAAATCGTAAACAATTGGTTTCCAGATGATAATTTGACAATGGTTCCACCAACGTTCATGAAACTTCATAGGTACGTTGGTATTGGTGCAAGAAAGAGCCCTATTTATTTCGGAATCACTAGGTCAAAGGTCAAGGTCACAGTCACACTTCACATAGTAAATTGTAAACAATTGGTTTCCAGACGATAAGCTGATAATGATTAAACCCACTTTTGTGCTATCACAATTCGACATTTTCATCTTCTTCTGTGGAACTACTGAGCCGACGTGAAACCAAACCTAGCAGGGATAGTTTATGGGAGGTCCTCTACAAACGATCCGCAGTTTGTTCCCATGGGTTTGAAAACATGGCCGCCAGACGCATTCTTTGATTCTGATTGGTGGATTTAGGAAAATCTTCTCCTCTGAAACCACAGGGCCAAATGTTTTGAAACTTTGCATGGTTGATGACTGAGACACCCTCTACCAACGATCCTCATTTAATGTTGATGGGGTTGCAAACATGGCTTCAATTGCGGCTTATAGGTACTATAGAAATTCTATGGAAAATCACATTTTCATCTTTTCTGGAACTACTGAGCCGATGTGAACCAAACTTTGCAGGAATGGTGTATGAGAGGATGGAAATATGTGGCCATCAGAGGCTATATTCTAATGCTTAACCCAGTGTCTCTCCTGTCTGCACGAAGATCGGTACTGTCAGCAAAATACTTGTTTTTTGAGAATCTGGTAAGGGTTGGTTCCAGTTTTCTCCACTGAGAACTGGGAAAACCCCCTCAAAATATTGTGTATACAGTACAAGTCAAAATAAGCTGTAGCATAACTGCAATAAACTAAGTAAACTGCTGCTCCTGCCCTGACAAGAACAGAATCTGGCATTTTCTGGAAAGCTATCAGTGAGAGCTTTCCAGAAAATGATGTCAGCTTCTGGTCTTATCAGTGTAGGAAGAGAAAGATATATAGTTTATAGGATTATCCTACACAACTTATTTTGACTTGTACTGTAAACAATTGCAACTGTATCTTGATATATGCATCATTAGTCTCAAGTTACTTACTAGAAAATACTGATTGATGACAGGTGTTTGGAAAACCAGGAAAGTTTTTGTTTATATTCACTTCCCATCATCTCAGCTTTGATGACAGTAATTATTGTATATCTTTTAAGATTTGACAAAATTGGAGTAAAATGTGTTTGACTGTAACCCTTTACCTATCCAAAGCTATTTTGAAAGAGAATACTGTCTGAGAAAATTGTAATTTTCAAAATATTTAACCTTCTTTTAATGATTTTTTTTTTTGTTCAAACAGAATTCATAAATGTGTGCATTTTCAAGAAAATCTTCTTTGAAACTACAAGGCAAAATGGTTTGAAAACTTAGTGTGCCTGATGACTGTAACCCCCTCTACCAATGATTCCCATTTTAATCTACATCGGGTTGTAATTATGGCTGCAATTGTGGCTTATAGTTACTATAGAAACTCTATAGGAAATCACATTTTCATCATCTTCACTGAATGTACTGAGCCAATGTGAACCAGACTTGGCAGGCATTGTCTATGTGAGGTTCTCTACAACTGTTACTCATTTTATTTCTGTTGGGTGAAAAAACGTGGCTGCCAGAAGCATTCTTTGATTCTGATTGGTCAATTTTGAAAACTCTTCTCCTCTGAAACCACAGGGCCAAATGTTTGAAACTTTGCACGGTTGATAACTGGGACACCCTCCACTGACGTTCCTCATTTTAATGTTGATCGTATTGCAAACATGGCCACAATTGCGGTTTATAGTTACTATAGAAAAACCTATGGGAAATCACATTTTCATCTTCTCTCTGGTACTACTGAGCTGACGGAACAAAAACTTGGCAAGAATGGTCTATAGGAGGCCCTCTACAAACGATCCTCTTCTTGTTCCTGTTGGTTGGAAAATATGGCCGCCAGAGACATTCTATGACTCTGTTTGATGGATTCAAATGTTTTGAAACTTCACGTGACTGGGATACCTTCTAACAATGATCCTCATGTAATGCTGATATAATGTTGCAAACATGGCCACAATTGCAGCTCATAGTTACCATGGAAAGCCTATGGGAAATCACATTTTTATATGTAGTTTCAAGTGAGCGATTACAGGCTCTGTAGAGCCTCTGGTTTCTTCCGCCATCTTGTGAAGATGCGTATCCTTTTTCTCATCAACAGTGATACCTTTTGACTTGAGGTTCATGATGCTTCTGTTCTGAATTGTGGACTCATAGCTGTTTCTTCACCATCCAGACATACAGGGCTGTGTTTTTGTATATTCTCTCCATTATTCGCTGTATTTTTTGTGATATATCTCTACCGATTTCGCATGAGATTTTTGCATACCGTGCTATTTCGGTCTTTTGTTCATTAATGCTAACCCTTTGGGTTCTAGTTTTATCTGAATTAGATGTCAGCTGGGGGCTGTTGAGGGTCGAATTTCTGCCAGTTCCCTTTTGGGCTATTGTGGAGCTTTTCTTTTCCCGTTGGGCCTTTGTTTCTCTGCCACCTCACTCTGGTAGCTGGGGTGTCCTGATTTATTTTTTCTTCGGGTTCACCTTCCCATCTACATTGCTCTCACCAGATATGCCTAGGATGATACCATGCAGGTGATTTTTGTTGCCTTACCATGTTTAAGGCCTCCGTTTCAGCCGGCCTTGGCTTATCCCTCCCAGCTGTGGGACCAAGCAGGTTTTGCTTTGGAGTCAGATGTCACCATGGACTCTGCTGTGCTTCCGACCTCACATTCTGGTCCTTCGGCCTTTTTCGCAGGACCTGTGCAATATGTGCAGCCTGGACCTTCTTTCCCCCAGAGGCCTCTAGTAACTCTCCTGAGTTCTCGCACTCTAGATCCTCAGGGTATTAGCATCTGTCTTCAGATGTTTCGGCTGCTACCCGTCATTCCGCGTTGGGTGTTCTTGAAGATCGTGACCCTTCGCTGGCTAAGAGGGTCAGATGTGAAGCCATTTTGCCTGGTCCTTCCCACGTCGGACCTGCAGATTCGGGCCGTGAGCTTAGGGAGGCCTCTCCATGCTCACATAGGTTCTTTCCAAAAGCCTTCCCATTGCCTCCAGTGAGGCTACTGGTGGGTTCCAGGCACCCTCGGCGCTGACTCCCGGGATTGGAAGCTGGCCACTTTTTGATTTCCATGGTGTTCCTACTCCATGGGAGGCTTCTGCTGGTATGCCCGAGATGAGCTAGGTGTCTTCCGACTCTGAAATTGGGTCATACACACCTGATGTTGAAAGCCATCAGTTTTTGACTTGGGGTGGCTCTTTGACTTGGTGTTTGAGTTCCTTCTGGAGCCTGCACCGCCAGACCAGCTGGAGGTTTCAGCCAGACCACGATCATCTGTCGCGCGCCTACAGCCTGTGGAGCAACCTGCTTCTGGGCTCCTTTGACCGTACCAGTTGGTACAGGTGGTCGACGCTTTTGCATCATTGGACTCTAAGCTAAGTTCCAAGGCCTGTGCATTTTTGTTCCTACGATTCCGCCAATCCGGCGGTCTGCCAGACTTTGACGGTCTTGGATCAGGACTCCTCCCTCGGGCTTTCCAAACCCAAGTCAGCCGTTAGTCCTATGGCGACTTTGGAGTCCATGTTGGGCTTCTCCAGAGAGATGCAAGGCATGCTTTCTCTTTGATCACGTCGTCTCTACCTTGGCTGCTTATCTGCCTCCAGATAAGTTTGACGACATACAGGCTCCTATGCATGTGATCTCTGAGGTGCTCATGCATCTTATTCACATGGATGCCTGTACAACGGCTCATCTGGAATTAGTTCGCCTAAACCCTGTGTTGGACACTAGGCATTCCCTTCCTGAAGGGCAGTGTGCTGCTCTTCAATCTGTTTCTTTGGTGGGTCGGTGTCTATTCGGTGTCTATTCCATGATTCTGTGGCGACGGTCCGGGATGATGTTCCTGCTTCGCCAGCTTGATCTGCCTTATATTGGAGGCTGGGGCCATTCCAAGCCTAACAAGCACCCTTCTGCTTCCTCTGCGAAGTCAAGGGCTGATCCTCCTGCCTCTGTTTCTTCCTCTTACTCACATGGTAAGGGTAATCATTGGCAGACTGGAGGGAGGTCTCAGGATCCTTCTACTAGCAGAGGAGGTGTTTTCTCCTCCCACGGGCCCCGCCAGGGCTTGAAATGAAGGTCCTCACCTCAATTCGTCCCAGGTTGGAGGAAGGATATCAGGGTTTGCAGACCATTGGTCCACGATCACATCCGATCCTTGGGTGTTAGATGTTGTTCAGTCCGGTCTGCGGATATCCTTTTGGAGGCACCCCACACTGTCGAGGATGCCATTTCTAACTGAAGTTCCTTCAGACGGTTCACGTTGTTAACTTTTGATCACAGAGATAGACAATTTCCTGTCAAAGGGGGCACTCGAGGTCACAGAACTTTCATTCAGTGGGATTTTATTCCCACCTGTTCTTGGTACCGAAGAAGGACAGCCAACTCCGACCAGTTATCGATCTGAGTATCCTGAACCAGTCTATCATTTCTCCCAAGTTCAGCATGGAGACTTTCATGTCGGTTTGCTGCTCCATTCACCATATAGATTTTGCTTCCAGTATCGACTTGCGAGATGCTTACTTTCACATTCCGATTCATCGGGACATCGCATAAGTATCTCAGGTCCGCTTTTCTGGGGCGAGTTTACCAGTTCAAGGCCATGCCTTTCGGCCTCAACCTGGCTCCTTGGGACTTCACCTTACTGATGTCTCATGTGATACATGTGATCGATCGAACACAGGCCAGAGTGACTACTTTGGCGTATCTGGACGATATCCTCCAGAGGCACTCCAATGCTCCTCAATCCATTTCCAGATGGATTTGTCTCTCTATTCACATATTCCCGTACGCTCATCTGGTGACTGTATTACCAATCGCATTTCTGTCCTTGAGGTGCATGCTTTGGCTACCTCTTGGGCTTATGCTAACTCCATCAAGTTGTTGGATGTTATGCAGGCAGCCTACTGGAGAAACGCTTCTACTTTCTCCACCTTCTACCTGCGTCAGTTGCAGGAGCAGTCTGAGGACCTCTTTAGCTCATCTGACTGCAAATCAGTGGGAGCTATTGCCATCACTTTTATCCGGCGTCCGGCATCTGTCATCCATCGCCCGTTAACTTTTTGCAAACTTGACATCTTCTCCACAACCACTAGGCCAAATTCAAACAAAAATTGCACAGGCCATCTATGGAGTATACCCTTTCTATTTTGTTCAAATGAAGCAGCTGCCATATTTGGGCTCTGGTTTATGCCCCGAAAGCTTAAAACCTTTAAAAATCTTCTCACAAACCACCAGTGGAAATTCCCTGATATTTGGTATGGAACATCCTTTGGTATAGAAGATTAAAATTTGTTCAAGGGAAGTTGATAGATCAATATCTGGCCTCTCTGTGGGGGCATATCCATTTTGGGCTCTGCTCAAAATTTCTTTTTCAAGAACTGGTTGGCCAACTTCAACCAAATTTGGCATGTAGTTTAAGTGGGTCCAAAGTAATTGATTGCTGCCTAAAAAAAATTTTTTCACACCCCTGTGACAATCCCAAGGGCTAAAAACAGAAAAAAATTCGAAAGCCTATATATCCCAAACCACAAGGAACAGAGAACTGTTATTTGGTATGAAGCATGCTTAGGACCGGAAGAAGGGACTGGTTAAAAAATTGCCACCAGTTCAATCAGGGTGCCTGGTAGAGGGTATTGAATAAATGATGAGTCAGCAGTTTTGCAGTAGTTTATTCTGGAGGAAAATGTTCATCACTGAGATCTTGATTGACATGTTGAAATAACAGAGTTACTGCTATGAACATTGTTTTCTTGTTATTTTAATCAGAAAATTGTTAAAATTTGTGACTTGGTTTGTTTTCCAAAGATTTTATTTCATGTTGAATATGAACCCTTTAAATGCTGGAACCATTTATCTGATTCCTGTATGCATGTCTTTAATTTAACCCTCTCAAGACTGCAGTGTGGGTTCCAAAGATTTTATTGATGCCATGATCAAAGAAACCCCTTGAATGCTGTATATGTTTGTTTTTTCGGTTCCTTGGAAAAAAAATTGATCTGATTTTTGTATGACTATCTTTAATTTAACCCTCTCATGACATCAGTGTGTTTTTCCAAAGATTTTGAACTCTTTCACTATTGTGCATATACGTTTTTTTCTGGTTTCTTGGAAACATTTATCTGATTCCTGTATGCATATCTTTAATTTAACCCTCTCAAGACTGCAATGTGGATTCCAAAAATTTTATTGATGCCATGATCAAACACTTTCAGTTCTGTGCACATACATGCTTTTTTCTGGTTCCTTGGAAAAAAAATTATCTGATTTCTGTATGAATATCTTTAATTTAACCCTCTCATGACTTCAGTATTCTTTCCAAAGATTTTATTTTATGCTAAATGCTTTCAGTTTTGTGAAAATGTATATGTTTTTTTCTCCTTTCTTGGAAACATTTATCTGATTCATGTATGGATGTCTCTAACCATCTCAGGACTTCAGTATGGCTTTCAGAGATTTTATTGATGCCTTGATCAAACTTTTTCAGTGCTGTGCACATATATGTTTTTTCTGGTTTCTTGGAAAAAATATCTCTAATTCCTGTATGAATATCTTTAATTTAACCCTCTCAAGGCTTCAATGAGGTATCCAAAGATTTTGTTTCATGTAATACTGTTAATGAAAACCTATTTCTGATTTCTTTAAAAATATTTTACCCCCCCCCCCTCCCCCCCCCCAAAATAAGCCTCCATAAATTTTCTTTCTGTTTTGTTTATTTTTGATGAATTAACCATTTTCACACAGACTTGAATTTACTGGTGGCAGTAAAATTCTATTTCTCTAGTTTGAAATCTTTCTTATTTTTTAAAACCACTGGGCCAAATTCATTCATTTATGGCACAGACCATCTTTGGGGTAAACCTTTTCTCCTTTGTTCAAATGAAGTTGCTGCCATCTTCAGGCTGGTGGAATTTACTCTTCTGGTTTTCCCTCCAAATTACTATATCCCTTAGTGTGGGGCTAATGCTCCATAAGTCTAATATGCTTTTAAAATCCTCTTTTTATAAGCCACTTGCAATAATGCTTAGATTTCTTGTTTGGAACTTACTTTAGTGATGCGGATTCACTTTTTTTCAAATAAACTCAGTAAGTCAAAATTTGGGCTCCCAAATTTTGGGCTACACTCAATATTTCTATTTTCAGATTCAATGGGCAGATGTGAATGAACCATGTTTGTCATGTAGCATATAACTGGGTCATAAGTATTTCATTTATGCCAGAATTTTTTGTTGTTGTTTTTTTGTTTGTTTGGGGTTGGGGGGGGGGGGGGTGGGGGGTAGAGAGAACCACAGTAGTTGAAAACAAAACAAAAATTCACTGAAGAGAGCTTGCTAGAAAGCTTTCCTGGGACCAGCAGAAATGAATAGTCAAAAAAGTTGCCTTTGGTAGTGTCATAGCAAATCAAAAAATTGCTCTTGCTGCTGATCACTTACTGATACACCCATCTCTTTTGACAACTTGAGCCAGATGAGCATTTTAGGCTCACTTGAGCCTCTGGTTTCTTTAGGCCCTCTT
Source organism: Pictodentalium vernedei (assembly GCA_031216915.1). Taxonomy (NCBI): domain Eukaryota; kingdom Metazoa; phylum Mollusca; class Scaphopoda; order Dentaliida; family Dentaliidae; genus Pictodentalium; species Pictodentalium vernedei. The sequence goes on from CM062297.1 coordinate 621,922,022, forward strand.
TCTTTTGCTCAGGCCATTATCAACCCTAGTTATTAGGCTTCTTCCAGGGTCAGTTCCAGCCCTGTTACTGGTTCTGTCCTTTCTGTCTGTGTATCACACAGAGCCATACACCTCATCTCTCATTGTCGTTTTCCAGTGTTTGTGATGCTATGGTTTTAAAGGCCTTGGGTACTTTTCTTCTGTTCACGGTTTCAGGGCGGTCGGGTTATGTGGGGGTTGGTTATGTGATTCCCTCCTCCTAATGTCTATTCAACCTGTTGTAAACAATTGTAAGGTAGGCTGATAAGAAATTTAAATTTTATAGTAAATTTCCTTTCTTATTATACCTACCACAATTCTTTACCTGGAGGCCATCCTGTTTTCTAATTTGGGTAAGAATCCTTCCTCCTGGCTGATCACAACCAATGTTGGTGGATTCAAATAGAATGACACATTGGTATATCTGCGCACTGGTACCGGAACCTGTGGATTAGTACAAGGAGAAGAGTGTTCCCTACTGGGTGTGTGCTGGTCGCACTTGACCCAGTTTTGGCTTATTTTTCCTAGGTGCTTCTACATCACTTTTCTTTCCCAAATCGATTGGGAAAGAACAAAATAGAGAGTATACTACCAAGTTAGGGACTTCCACTGCAGTGCAAGCCTGTTGTAAGCAATTGTGGTAGGTATAATAAGAAAGGAAATTTACTATAAAATTTAAATTTTCGCCAACATTCACATGCGATTTCACAACACTGGAGCAATATTTTCTCAAAACGTTTCCTATGAGAAGATAGGTCTTTTATCCAAGAACAATTTTGCTGTTACATGTTTTATATAAAGTTTTAACCTTCACCCTGTTTCCGGGCCTTGAATTGAAGCACCCTCGAATTCTTCATAAAATTGGTTCATTTTGAGTTCACTTTTCTTCCACTTTTGAATGGAATATCAAAAAATGATTTGCATGTCAATATTCATAATTGACTATTGAGCATATTTGCTTTATAAGCTTGGTTGTAAAGAGTAACCCTATGCTCATTCTGGTTGCATCAAAGTAGGTACCGTCCAAAAGAAACTCCAATTTTTTCGAAATTTGGTATGTTTAAGTGAGAATTTACTCCATTTCTAATTGATTGAGCACTGAATGTTTTCTATGGCTGCGTGCAGCAGTGAAAGTATAACAGCTTTTGTTTTATATGTTATTATTAAAAGTTTAACCCTTGGCAGATTTGAGAGATCCCATAAGGGTACTGTCGGAATAACTGTTATTTCACCAACTTTCGCGTGCAATTTCTCAGCACTGATGCCATATGTTCTGAAAACGTTTCCCATGAGACGATAGGGTGTTCATCCAAGAACAATTTTGATGTTATATGTTTTATTCAAAGTTTTAACCCTCACCCACTTTCAGGCCTTGAATTGGAGTACCCTCAAATTCTTCATAAAAGTGGTGAACTTTGCTGCAAAATGTTAAAATTAATCCAAGCCTCTTATCAGTAACTGTCAAACTGTGATTGATGACAGGTGTTTGGTGTTATTTAGGCTTTCTCAAACCCAGTTTGGGAAAGACTCATGTTATTCTTCTTTCTCAACATTTTTCTTCTCTATTTTTTTATTTTTTATTAGGCTTTTCCAAACCCAGTTTGGGAAAGACTCTTGTTATTCTTCTTTTTAAAATTTTTTCTTCATTTTTAGCTCACCTGACTGCAAGTCAGTGTGAGCTCTTGCCATCTCTTGGCATCCGTCATCCGGCGTCCGTTAACTTTTGCAAACTTGGCTTCTTCTTCACAGCCATTCACCCAAATTCAAACATATATTGCACAAACCATCCCTGGAGTATACCCTTTCTATTTTGTTCAAATGAACTGGCTGCCTTCTTCGGGCTCTGGTTTATGCCCCAAAAGCTTAAGAACCTTTGAAAATCTTCTTCTCATGAACCACCAGAGGGAATGCCCTGATATTTGGTATGGAACATCCTTTGGTGTAGAAGATTAAAGGTTGTTCAAGGGAAGTTGATAAGTCAGTATCTGGGCATCTCTGTGAGGGCATATCCATTTTGTGGCTCTGCCTAAAATTTCTATTTGAAGAACCGGTGGGCCAACTTCAACCAAATTTGGCATATAGTTTAGTTGCTTTTTTCTATCATTTTGGAAATGGTTAATTTCAAACACTTTGCATGTCCATATTCACAATTGACTACCAAGCATATTTGCTGTTGTAAGTTTGAGTGTAAAGTTTAACCCTATGCCCATTCTGGTTGCATAAAAGTAGGTACCGTCCAAAAAACATCCCGTTTTTCAGAATTTTATAAGTTTAAGTGACAATTTACTCCATTTCTAATTTATTGAGTTCTGAATGTTTTCTGTGGCTGCATGCAGCACTCAAAGTATGACACATTTTGTTTTATATGTTATTAAAAGTTTAACCCTTGGCAGATTTGAGACTTCCCATAAGGGTGTTGTCAGAATAACTGTTATTTTCGCGAACGTTTACATGCGATTTCTCAGCACGGAAGCCATAGTTTCTCAAAACGTTCCCCATGAAAAGATAGGGCATTCATCTAAGAACAGTTTTGCTGTTATATGTTTTATTCAAAGTTTTAACCCTCACCCACTTGCCAGGCCTTGAACTGGAGTACCATCAACTTGCACATGTTCATTCAAATACCAAGATTCAAGATTCCTCCATGTCTCTTATCAGACACTCAGTCTGTGTTTGATGTCCTCACATTTAAAGCATAATATAATGCACTAAAATCACCACACAAATATTTCAATGTTAACCCCTATTGGCCAAAAAAGATATGAATATAGCATTTTATCTTCATGATTGACTAACTTCAAGGACAAATTTCTCTATTTACAAGGTTGTTGTAACAATTATTTTGGTATGTGTAGATGCAACAGTGATTGCAGAAGACAGTTACTGTTTACTTTCTAATCTCCTCTTTAACCCTCAAGCACAATGAGGGCGAGCATAGAGTACCATTTGAAAATGCCAAAATTATCTAACTTAGGTTGTTTTTAGCTCACCTGACTTTCAGTCAGGAAAGCTATAGTGATCACTCACCGTCCGTCGTCCTGCGTCCGTCGTCCGTGAACATGGTGTTTGCGTCTTCTCCTCCCAAACCGCTGAACCAATTTAATTGATATTTGAGATAATAGTTTGTTATGACATCGCAATTTGATTTTGTTCAAATCAAATTGCCCCGCCCGTGGGTAGGGCCACACCCAAAAAGTGTGCTGAAATCTTAAAAAATCTTCTTCTCATGAACCAGTAGTAGCAGAGACTTGATATTTGGTGTGCAGCTTCCTTTTGAGGTGTAGACTCAGATTTGTTCAAGAGAATTTTGTGGGGCTATACTTGGCGTCGTTATGGGAGGGGCAAAATTTTTGGCCCTGCCCAAAATTTATATTTTCCAAACCGAGAGGCTGATTTGAACCAAATTTTATGTGAGGGCTTATTGGGTCATAAGTACCTAATTTATGCTGATTTTTTTTTCCCGTAGCCCCATGGGAACCGCAGGAGCTAAAAATAGAAAAAAATTAAAACGCCCATATCTCCAAAACTGCACAGCACCGAGAATTTTTATATGGTGTGAAGCTTCCTTAGGACCAACAGAAAGAATTGGTAAAAAAAAATTGCCATCGGTTTTATCATAGGGTACAGTTTCGGGACATTGAAAAAGTGCTGAGTCAGCACTTTTTAACACTGTAGGCAATGGGAAAAACATTAAAAAATCTTCTTCTCCAGATCCAGCAGGCAGAATCTTTTGATATTTGGTATGCAACATTGGAGGGTGGATCTGATTCAAGTTTGTTCAAATCGGCCCCCTGGGTTCATATTTGGGCTCAGTATAGGAGCCCGATTTCGAACTTAGTGCATTTCAGGCAAATTTCTTAAAAAATCTTCTTCTCCAGATCCAGCAGGCAGAATCTTTTGATATATGGTATGCAACATTGTGGGGTGGATCTGATTCAAGTTTGTTCAAATCGGCCCCCTGGGTTTATATTTGGGCTCAGTATAGGAGCCCAAATTTGAACTTACTGCATTTCAGGCAAATTTCTTTGAAAATCTTCTTCTCCAGATCCAGCAGGCAGAATCTTTTGATATTTGGTATGCAACATTGTGGGGTGGATCTGATTCAAATTTGTTCAAATCGGCCCCTTGGGTTTATATTTGGGCTCAGTATAGGAGCCCAAATTTGAACTTAGTGCATTTCAGGCAAATTTCTTTGAAAATCTTCTTCTCAAGATCCAGCAGGCAGAATCTTTTGATATTGGGTATGCAACATTGTGGGGTGGATCTGATTCAAGTTTGTTCAAATCGGCCCCTTGGGTTCATATTTGGGCTCAGTATAGGAGCCCAAATTTGAACTTAGTGCATTTCAGGCAAATTTCTTAAAAAATCTTCTTCTCCAGATCCAGCAGACAGAATCTTTTGATATTTGGTATGCATCATTGTGGGGTGGATCTGATTCTATTTTGTTCAAATCGGCTACCTAGATTCATATTTGGGCTCACTATAGAAGCTCGAATTTGAACTTAGTGCATTTCAGGCAAATTTCTTCAAAAATCTTCTTCTCCAGATCCTGCAGGCAGAATCTTTTGATATTTGGTATGCCACATTGTGGGGTGGATCTGATTCCAGTTTGTTCAAATCGGCCACCTGGATTCATATTTGGGCTCACTATAGAAGCCCAAATTCGAACCTAGTGCATTTCAGGCAAATTTCTTTGAAAATCTTCTTCTCAAGATCCAGCAGGCAGAATCTTGTGATATTTGGTATGCAGCATCCTTAGGGGGGTGAGATTCAAGTTTGTTCAAGCCATGTCCCTAGGTCCATATTTGGGCTCAATGTGGGAGCTTGAATTGTAACTTTGTTCGAAATGAGGAATTTTCTTAAAAAATCTTCTTCTTCAGATCCTGCAGTTGGAATGGTTTGATATGTGGTGAGTAGCATCCTTGGGGGGAGGGGGATTCAAGTGTGTTAAAGCCAAGTCCATGGGTCCATATTTGGGCTCCCTGTGGGAGCCCAAATTATAACTTAGTCAATATGAGGAATTTTTCTTTAAAAATCTTCTTCTTCAGATTCAGCAGTTGGAATGTTTTGATATTTGGCATGGAGCAACCTTAGGGGGCTGAGATTCAAGTTTGTTCAAGCCAAGTCCCTTGGTTCATATTTGGGCTCACTATGGGAGCCTAAATGACAACTTAGTTCAAAATGAGGAATTTTATTTAAAAATCTTCAGATCCAGCAGATGAATGCTTTTGATATTTTTTATGCAGCATCCTTGGGGGGGTAAGATTCAAGTTTGTTCAAGCCATGTCCCTAGGTCAATATTTGGGCTGATTGTGGAAGCTCAAATTGTAACTTGGTTCAAAATGAGGAATTTTCTTTAAAAATCTTCTTCTTCAGATCCAGCAGTCGGAATGTTTTAATATTTGGTGTGCAGAATCCTTAGGGGTGTGAGATTCAGGTTTGTTAAAGCCAAGTCCCTGGGTTCATATATGGGCTTCCTGTGGGAGCCCGAATTATGACTTAGTTCAGTATGAGGAATATTCTTAAAAAATGTTTTTTTAGATCCACTGGTCAGAATATTTGGATATTTGGTTTCAGCTTTTCTTAGGAGGAGCAGATGCAACTTGTGGAAATCAATTCTCTGGGTTGATATTTAGGCTACCATGTCAGGTGAGCGCCCTCAGGCCCCCTGGGGCCTCTTGTTTTCTATTATTTTGGAAAGGGTTAATTTCAAACACTTTGTTTTGCTATAGGCAGAGATGCTTGATGAATAAATATGCTATTGTAAGTTATGATCTGGGGCTTAACCCAACATATGCTTTGGCCACTTATAGAATAGTACTGTCAGAAAAAAATTGATTTTCAGTGAATGTTGCCAATTTCTGTACTCATTTGTCCAGAAACAAGAAAGAAATAGCTCATTGTGCTTTCCATAACTACATCAAAAATCAATGGTGAACAAATTTTGTGTTATATGTTTTTGTGTCCTGTGTTATCCAATACCAGTTTTTGCTGTACAAACATGAGTACCATCAGACGAAATGTATTTTCCGATTAATTTTGTACTTTTCTGTACCAGTTTCCCTGGGTGGGATTGGAAATGTCCATTTTCCTTTGCATATGTGTATTGTCTGTTATAGGGAAACAAATTTTCTGTGATAAGTTTTGGTGTCACACATGCAACACATGTTTTGACAGAATTATCCAGAAAAAACATTCATTTTCCTTAATTTTACTGCATTCTACATGTATACTAATTTTTTCCTATCATTAAATCCAAACCCACACAACTTTATTTCTGCTGGAATGACTATTAAAGTAATTAAATGTTTTCAAAAATGTTTTGCACATGTAGAGGAACATTGCTGGTCATGTTTTAGTCAAACATTTAACCCTCCAGGACACTGATTGCTATAAAAAGCGTATGATTTGAAAATGACAAAATTGGCCAACTTTGGGTGCTTTCTTTCTATCATTTTGGAAAGGGTTAATTTCAAACACATTGCTTTGCTATATGCTGTCTACCTTTTCACATTAAAAGTAAGGAAAGCCTGTAATTTGTCCCAACAAATTACAATTCTCTAGTTGTTTGTATAATATCATTTATACCTTGATGACCAGTATTCTCCAGTGGCTATTTGAAAGAGTGTACTGTCTGAAAAAACTAATTTTCAAAATATTCTTTAACCTTCTTTCGCTGATTTTTATTGCCACAGAATTCATAAATGTGTGCTGGCACTATTTCCTAAACTGCTATGATACTGTTGATTTCTAACTTAACCCCACATGGTTTCAGAGAAGTAGATATGGATTTCCAGCAAGCTGGAATAATTTTCAATGCAGTCTGTCAGTCTGCCTGCCTGCCTGCCTGCCTGCCTGACTGCCTGCCTGCCTGCCTGCCTGCCTGCCTGCCTGCAAGCCCGCCCTGACTTTGACTTTAACCCTACCCCAGTCATGCCAGTGTGAAGGACTACAGTCAGAAGAGTTGTTAGAAATGCCTGCCTGCCTGCCCCTGCACTGCCTGCCTGTCTACCTGCCTGAATGACCACCCATCCGCCCGCTTCAACAATAACCATTCAACATTCATGCCAATGTGAAAGAGTACTGTCAGAAGAATGTTTGACACAGTTTTCTATCGGATTTGCACAGAGTTTAGCCTTAAAAACCTACCAACTCTATATGCAGGCTTATTTCATCGATGCCTAAAAAAACCCAGTGAAATAGGTGAATCTCTCGATTTCTAGAAATCAAAAAATCTAGTTTGTTTTACTTTTTTTTCCTCCCTCAATTTTGTCTGTTGCACAGCTGAAAAACAGGTTGTACGATTTCAACCAAATTTGGCATACTTATGTAATGTCATCAAATGATGTAGTGAAATAAGGTATTGTCATGTCTGTGAAAATGCTTGTTTTCAAAATATTCTGCCAAAACCTTCAAAATTTCACGATTTTTCAACATAGCTCAAAAACAGGCTGTACGATTTCAACCAAATTTGGCATACTTATGTAATGTCATAAAATCGAGTGAAATGAAGTATCGTGATATGTGTGAAAATGCTTATTTTCAAAATATACTGCCAAAACCTATCAAAGTTTCACCATTTTTCATAAGTCTCAAATTTGTTTATTGTTATTTAACTCCAATTTGCCATACATTTATAGCATATTATGATACACCAAAATCACCACACAAATATTTCAAAATGAATCCCTATTGGCCAAAAATGATATGAATATAGCATTTTTTCTTCAAAATTGACCAACTTCAAGGGCAAATTTCTCTAACTGCAAGGTTGTTGTAACAATTCTTTTGGTATGGATAGATGCAACAATGATTGCTGAAGAAACTTACTGTTTACTTTTTAATCCCAGATTTAACCCTCAAGCACAATGAGGGTGAGAATAAGAGTACCATTTAAAAATACCCAAGTTAGTCAACTTTGGTTGCTCTTTTCTGTCGTTTTGGAAAGGGTTAATTTCAAACACTTTGCTTTGCTATATGCAGAGATGCTTAATGAACACATCTGCTTTGTAAGTTATACTCTGAGGCTTAACCCAACATATGCTTTCGTCACTCAAAGAATTGTACCATTGGAAAAAAAATTGATTTTCAGTGAAATTTGCAAATTTCTATACTGATTTGTCCACAAACAAAAATGAAAGATCTCATTGTGCTTTCCATAACTGCATTAAAATCATTGTAAAATGTTTTGGTGTCCCACTTTATCCAGTACCAGTTTTAGCAGTACAAATGTGAATAGCATTAGACAAAATTCATTTTCTTATTAATTTTGTACTTTTCTGTACTCAGTTTCCCTGGGTATGGATTTATATATTTTTTGTAGCTCATCTTGACAAAGTCAAGCTGAGCTAATCTCATCGCTCTCCGTCCGTCGTCCGTCCATCAACACCATGTTTTGGTCTTCTTCTCCAAAGCCACTAGGCCAATTCAAGTGAAAGTTTGTGTGAGTGATGGGCCCAAAGGGGCATTGCATTTTTGTTCAACTCCACATGCCCAGCCCCATAAGGAGAGGGTGGGAGAAAATGCTCCAAAATATTTTTAAAATCTTCTCATGAACCAGTGGGTACAATGACTTGATAATTGTTATGGAGCTTCCTTTTGTGGTGTAGAATCAAGTATGTTCAAATGAAGTTCATGAAGCAATATTTGGCTTTGTAATGGGAGGGGTAAGAATTTTTGGCCCTGCCCAAAATTTCTATTTTCTGAACCAATGGTCCGGTATGAACCAAATTTGGTATGTGGTATTATTGGGTCATAAGTACTTGACCCATGCAAAAAAAAAAAAAAATCCTGCATCCCCATGGGAACCCTGGGAGCTAAAAATAGAAATATTTTCAAGCGCCGATATTTCCCAAACCACACGGAACAGAGAGCTGTTATTTGGTATGAAGTATCCTTAGGACCAGTAGAATTGAATGGTAAAAAAATTGCCATTGGTTTTGTTAGGGTGTTCTGTAATGGGCATCAAAAAAATGCTGAGTCAGCATATTTGCAAAAATTTTTTAAAATCTTCTCTCCAGAACCAATCGTCAGAATCTTTTGATATTCGGTATACAGCATTCATAGGGTGTGTGTGTGGGGGGGGGGGGGGGGGGGGGGGCAGATACAAGTTTGTTGAAATAAATCTCATTGGTTAATATTTGGGCTTTCTACAGAAGCCCAAATTTTAACGTTCAATATGGCGGTAATTTAAAAAAATCTTCTTCAGATCCACCAGTCAGAATGCTTTCATATTTGGTATGCAACATCTCCAGGGGGGTCAGATTCAAGTTTGTTCAAATCAGATCCCTAGGTATATATTTGGGCTCGCTATGGTAGCCCAAATTTTTACTTAGTGCAATATGAGGAAATTTCTTTAAAAATCTTCTTCTTCAGATCCAACAGTCAGAATGTTTTCATATTTGGTACACAACATCTCTAGGGAAGTCAGATTCAACTGTGTTCAAATCAAGAGCCTGGGTTAATATTTGGGCTCCCTATGGGACCTGGAAGTGGCCATTTTGCTGAAGAATTAAAAAATTTTGTATTCAGTACCCTCTAGAGGTGTGTAACTAAGATTAATCCACATAGATTGTATCAAGGGGATTCAGAGGGGAGCTCTACATTTTACTTTATGATCAACTGAAGAAAAGGCATGATGCCCGGATTATTTTTGTCACTCCTGAGGGACTCAAGGATTGACAGTGTAGCCTATGGAGATGGCTTGCTTAATGTACTCATTCTTGGACTCTGTTTATATTGTGTTCTGTTCAAGATGAGTGCTTCAGGCCCTGTGGGGCCTCTTGTTTAATCTCAGATTTAACCATCAAGCACAATGAGGTCGAGAATAAGAGTACCATTTAGAAATACGAAAATCAGCCAACTTTGGTTGCTCTTTACTATCATTTATAAAGGGGTTAATTTGAAACACTTTGCTTTGCTCTATGCAGAGATGCTTAATCAACAGATCCGCTGTTTTAAGCTATGCTCTGGGACTTAACCCAACAGTTGCTTTGGCCACTTAAAAATAGCACTGCCCACAAAAAAGATTTTTAGTGAATTTTGCAAATTTCTGTTCTCACTTGTCCAAAAACAAAAAGGAAAAAGAGCTCATTGTGCTTTCCATAACTGCATTCAAAAATCAGTGGGGAACAAATTTGGTGTTATATGTTTTGGTGTCTGATTTTAGCCTTAAGAACCCCCATGGTTGCCTGAGAAGTGAAGGTCTGCATGTCTCCTGAAGTAGATTTGTTTTCCTCCACTGATAAAATAGTACCTGGTAACAAATGCCACTGGGGTGCAATCCTTCTGAAGGTGGGAAAAATAAGCATAAACAATTGGCAAAACTTGACTTTTTACTTTGATATAGCTTAGATGCTGACAAGGAAGTGAGACGCTTATAAATAACACTTTAGAATATTGGATTGGAATGTAGAATAAGAGTACTGTTCAAATCTACCTATTATGGTAACTTTTTAGCTCATCTTGACAAACTCAAGTGGAGCCAATCTCATCGCTCTCCATCCATCGTCTGTCACCTGTAAACACCATGTTTTGGTCTTCTCCTCCAAAACCACTGGGCCAATTCAAGTGAAAGTTTGTGTGAGTGATGGTCCTGAAGGGGCATTGCATTTTTGTTCAACTCAACATGCCCAGCCCCATAGGGAGAGAGTGGGGGAAAATGCTCCAAAATATTTTTAAAATCTTCTTCTCATGAACCAGTGGGTACATTGACTTGATATTTGTTATGGAGCTTCCTTTTGAGGTGTAGAATCTATTTTATTCAAACGAAGTTCGTGAAGCAATATTTGGCTTTGTAGTGGGAGGAGTAAGATTTTTGGCCCCGCCTCAAATTTATATTTTCTGAACCGAAGGTCCGATTTGAACCAAATTTGGTGTGTGGTATTATTGGGTCATAAGTACATGACTCATGCACAAAAAAAAAAATTCCCACATCCTCATGGGAACCCTGCGAGCTAAAAATAGAAATATTTTCAAACGCCCATATTTCCCAAACCATACGGAACAGAGAGCTGTTATTTGGTATGAAACATCCTTAGGACCAGAAGAATTGAATGGTAAAAAAAAATTGCCATCGTTTATGTTAGGGTGTTCTGTAGTGGGCTTTGAAAAAATGCTGAGTCAGCATATTTGCAAAATTTTTAGCTCAACTTCGGCGAAGCCAAATTTGAGCTTATGCCATGGCCAGTCGTCTGTCTGTCCGCCTGTCCGTCAACAATTCAATACGGCTCGGGCTAGAGGCCGTATTTATGAACCGATCTTTGCGAAACTTCTTGGGTACCTTTGTTATGGCCGTGGGGTGAGAACAGGTGTTTTGGGGTCGGATCCGAAATTCAAGTTGGCCACTGGCAGCCTTTTTGTACAAAATTAGGTGCAGTCAGATTTTTGTGCAGAACTTCCAGATGAAAACGCTGATTTAAATAATTCTTTGTATGAATGTTTAGTACCATGGGATACATCACATATAATACAGGTTTTTTTCTCGTGCGTAAATTATGCAAATTAGACTAACTTTGATGTATTTAGTGTTATTTTCAGCACTGTAAGTGCAAATACCAATACAGCTCGGGCTAGAGGCCATATTTATGAACCGATCTTTAAGAAACTTCTTGGGTTCCTTTGGTATCACCGTGGGACGAGAACAAGTGTTTTGGGGTCCGGTCCAAAATTCAAGATGGCCGATGGCAGCCATTTTGTACAAAATTAGGTGCAATCAGATTTTTGCACAGAACTTCCATATGAAAGTGCTGATTTGAATAATTTTGTGTGTGAATGTTTAGTACCATGGGATACATCACATATAATACCGTTTTTATTCTCGTGCAGAAATTATGCAAATTAGATGAACTTTGATTTTTTCAGTGCTACTTGCACACAGTATGTACACATGTCAATATGGTTTGGGCTAGAGTCTGTATTTATGGACTGTTCTTCACGAAATGTCTTGGGTACCTTTGTTGGGTACCTTTGTTCTCTTGGGATGAGAACGAGTGTTTCTGGGTGCGGTCCAAAATTCAAGATGGCTGCCAGTGGCCATTTTGTACCGAAATTAGGTCTAATCAGTTTTTTGTACACAACTTCTACACGGCTCAGGTTAGAGGCCATATTCATGAACCGATCTTTACGAAACTTCTTGGGTACCTTTGTTATCACCGTGGGATGAGAACAAGTGTTTTTGGGTGTGGTCCGAAATTCAATATGGCCACCAGCAGCCATTTTGTACCAAAATTAGTGGAATCAGTCTTTTGTACATAACTTCTGTATGAAAGTTCTGATTTAAATAAATTTTTTGTATGAATGTTTAGTAACATGGAATACATCACATATAGTACGGGATTTTTCTCGTGCAGAAATTATGCAAATTAGATGAACCTTGATTTATTCAGTGCTACTTATACACTGTAAGTGCTCATGTCAATACGGCTCGAGCTAGAGGCTGTATTTATCAACCGATCTTCACGAAACTTCTTGGGTACCTTTGTTATCACCTTGGGATGAGAACGAATGTTTCTGGGTGCGGTCCAAAATTCAAGATGGCTGCCAGTGGCCATCTTGTACCGAAATTAGGTCCAATCAGTTTTTTGTCACAACTTCTATACAGCTCGTATTTATGAACTGATCTTCACGAAACCTCTTAGGTACCTTTGTTTTCACCTTGGGGCAGGAACGAGTGTGTTTTGGTGTGCCTTTGTTATCACTGTGCTATGAGAACAAATATTTTGGGGTTCTGTCAGACCCACCCTGGGACTCAAAGATTTCTTTTCTAGTTTAGCTCACCCACCATTACAATACTTTACCTATACATTTGTTACAGGCTACGGTCAGTATTTATGTACAGTGCGTTACAATACTTTATATGTACCTTTGTTATCAGGTCATTACCTAGATGTTTGTCATTGCTGTGTCACATACTATACATGTACATGTCTTAACAAGTTGAGCTACAGTGTCATTAACAATTCATTTTAAAATCTTTTGTCCTGAACCAATCATCAGAATCTTTTGATATTCGATATACAGCATTCATAGGGGGGTCAGATACAATTTTGTTAAAATAAAGCCCATTAGTTCATATTTGGGCTCAATACAGGAGCCCGGATCTTTAACTTAGGTTAATATAGGGAATATTCTTTAAAAATCTTCTTCTTCAGAACCACCAGTCAAAATCCTTTAATGTTTTGTATACATCATTGTTATGAGGGTCAGATTCAAGATTGTTCAAACCAAGTCCCTAGGTTAATATTTGGGCTTCCTATGGAAGTTCAGTATGGGGGATAATTTTTAAAAATCTTCTTCAGATCCACTTGTCAGAATGCTTTCATATTTTGGTCTGCAACATCTCTGGGGGCTGCTATAATGGACCACAAAGTGACCCCAGGTGTTGTTGATTGTTTTGCAGAAAGTTCATCTAGCTGAGCTAAGAGCAGTTTGTGTTAGAAGCCAGTGGCATCTGGTAGTCCATAAACTTTCAGAATCGGAGTTTCTTTGGAATTAAACAATTTTACTTTTGTGAGGCTTAAAGTAAGGCTTAACCCAATTTCTGCTATGCCTTCTTGTTGAATAGTACATCCAACAAAGTTTGATTATTTCAAGTGAGTTTTGCAATTTTCTGTACTCACTTTTTTTCAAAATAAAAAAGTTGTATCTCACATTCCAACTAGCGTTGTTAAGTACAGACAATATCTGCCCAGCTTAGACCTGTACTTTTCTACTTGGACTGAACAGACAATTTGTGTGAGACAAAGGAGGGGTTAACCTGACGATTTCTCATGCCAGTGCCAAAAATCAGGTGTAAAGGTAATCAGTATGATTGATAGTTTTGTGTACAATTCAGTGCGCCTTTTCACATTCAGAGTTGGGGAAGCCCGTAATTTGTCAACAAATTACAATTGTCTAGTATTTTTAGCTCAACTTGACAAAGTCAAGCTGAGCTATTGCCATTACTTCTCGTCCGTCGGCATACGTACATACGTACGTTAGTACGTTAGTATGTTAGAACGTTAGTACGTACGTCCACAATTTCCTTTGGCACACCTCACAGGTCGCATTTATGATCAGATTACTTTGAAACTGGGCATGCTTGTTTGGGGTGACCTCTAGATGGGAGCTATCGATTTTCTTCAATTTCCGTCAAAAAATGTTGCCGCGGCCAACGTTCTTAGAACTTAGTTTAGTCAAACCACAATATTTCCCTTTGGCACACCCTACAGGGCACATTTATGATTTGATTGCTTTGAAACCTGGTATGCTTATTTAGGGTGACCTCTAGATGGGAGCTATCGATTTTCTTCAATTTTCGGCAAAAAATGTTGCCACAGCCAACGTTCGTAGAACTTAGTTTAGTCAGACCTCAATATTTCCCTTTGGCACACCCTACAGGGCACATTTATGATCAGATTGCTTTGAAACCTGGTATGCTTTTTTGGGGAGACCTCTAGATGGGTGCTATCGATTTTCTTCAATTTCTGTAAAAAAATGTTGCCGCGGCCAACGTTCTTAGAACTTAGTTTAGTCAGAAGACTCAATATTTCCCTTTGGCACACCCTACAGGGTACATTTATGATCGGATTGCTTTGAAACCTGGCATGCTTGTTTGGGGTGACCTCTAGATGGGAGCTATCGATTTTCTTCAATTTCCGTAAAAAAATGTTGCCGTGGCCAACGTTCTTAGAACTTAGTTTAGTCAAACCACAATATTTCCCTTTGGCACACCCTACAGGGCACATTTATGATTTGATTGATTTGAAACCTGGTATGCTTATTTAGGGTGACCTCTAGATGGGAGCTATCGATTTTCTTCAATTTCCGGCAAAAAATGTTGCCACGGCCAATGTTCGTAGAACTTAGTTTAGTCAGACCTCAATATTTTCCTTTGGCACACTGTACAGGGCCCATTTATGATCAGATTGCTTTGAAACCTGGTATGCTTGTTTGGGGAGACCTCTAGATGGGAGCTATCGATTTTCTGCAATTTCTGTCAAAAAATGTTGCCGCGGCCAACGTTCTTAGAACTTAGTTTAGTCAGAAGACTCAATATTTCCCTTTGGCACACCCTACAGGGCACATTTATGATCGGATTGCTTTGAAACCTTTCATGCTTGTTTGGGGTGACCTCTAGATGGGAGCTATCGATTTTCTTCAATTTCCATCAAAAAATGTTGCCACAGCCAACATTCTTAGAACTTAGTTTAGTCAGACCACAATATTTCCCGTTGGCTCACCCTACAGGGCACATTTATGATTAGATTGCTTTGAAACCTAGTATGCTTATTTACGGTGACCTCTAGATGGGAGCTATTGATTTTCTTCCATTTCCGTCAAAAAATGTTGCCATGGCCAACGTTCTTAGAATTTAGTCTAGTCAGACCACAATATTTCCCTTTTATACACCATACAGGGCACATTTATGATCGGATTGCTTTGAAACCTGGCATGCTTGTTTGGGGGGCCTCTAGACGAGAGCTATTGATTTTCTTCGGTTTCTGTCAAAAACTGTTGCCACTGGCCAAAAAAATGGTCATTGGTACCAATATTCTTCAATTTTGCCATTTCATTTATAACTTACCAAGTTCAAGTTTGTCAAGTTGAGCTACAGTGTCATTGACACTTTCATTTTAGCTCATCTTGACAAAGTCAAGCTGAGCTAATCTCATAGCTCTCTGTCCATCGTCCATCATCCATCCATCTGTCCGTCCATCCATCTGTCATCTGTCAACACCATGTTTTGGTCTTCTCCTCCAAAACCTCTGGGCCAATTCTAGTGAAAGTTGTGTGAGTGATGGTCCCAAAGGGGCATTGCAGTTTTGTTCAACTCAACATGCCCAGCCCCATAGGGAGAGGGTGCCTGGGTTAATATTTGGGCTCCATATGGAAACCTGAAATTTAACTTGGTACAATATGAGGGAATTTCTTCAAAAATCTTCTTCAGATCCACTAGTCAGAATGCTTTCATATTTGGTATAAAACATCTCTAGGGGGATCAGATTCAAGTTTGTTCAAATCAGATTCGTAGGTTAATATTTGGGCTCGCTATGGTAGCCCAAATTTTCACTTAGTGCAATATGAAGAAATTTCTTTAAAATTTCTCGTCTTCAGATCCAACAGTGAGAATGCTTTCATATTTGGTACATAACATCTCTAGGGAAGTTAGATTCAACTTTGTTCAAATCGAGAACCTGGGTTAATATTTGGGTTCCCAATGGGAGCCAGAATTGGCCATGTAGCTGAAGAATTAGAAATTTTGTATTCAGTACCCTCTAGAGGTGTGTAACTAAGATTAATCCACATAGGTTGTATCAAGGGGTTTCATAGTGGAGCTTCACATTTTACATTATGATCAACTGAAGAAAAGGCATGATGCTCGGACTATTTTTGTCACTCCTGGGGGGCTCAAGGATTGACAGTGTGTCCTTTGGAAATGGATTGCTTAATGTAGACTCATTCTTGGACTCTGTTTATATTGTGTTCTGTTCAAGATGAGCTCTTCAGGCCCTATGGGGCCTCTTGTTTGTTTTGTTTTTCGCCGTCAATTTTGTGTGTTGCACTGCTCAAAAACAAGCGGACTGATTTTAACCAAATTTGGCATACTTATGTAATGCCATAAAATCTACTGAAATGAGGTATCGTCATGTCCGTGAAAATGCTTATTATCAAAATATTCTGCCCAAACCTTCATAATTTCACCCTTTTTCAACATAGCTCAAAAACAAGCCGTATGATTTCAACTAAATTTGGCAAACTTATGTATTGTGACAAAATCTAGTGAAATGAGGTATCGCCATTTCTTATCAACCTACCTTACAATTGCTTACAACAGGCTTGCACTATGTGGAAGTCCCTGACTCGGAAAAATACTCTCTATTTTTAGCTAAACCTGACTGCAAGTCAGTGGGGGCTATTGCCATCACTTTTGTCCGTCGTCTGTTAACTTTTTGCAAACTTGACATCTTCTTCACAACCAATAGGCCAAATTCAAACATATATTGCACAGACCATCTAAGGAGTATACCCTTTCTGTTTTGTTCAAATGAAGCAGCTGCCATATTCTGGCTCTGGTTTATGCCCCAAAAGCTTTAAAAATCTTCTTCTCATGAACCACCAGAGGGAATGCCTTGATATTTGGAATGGAACATTCTTTGGGGTAGAAGATTAAAGTTTGTTCAAGGGGAGTTGATAGGTCAGTATCTCGGTCTCTGTGGGGCATATCCATTTTGGGCTCTGCCCAAAATTTCTATTTCAAGAACCGGTGGGCCAATTTCAACCAAATTTGGCATGTAGTATAAGTGGGTCCTTAGTGATTGATGCCAAAAAATTTGTTTTCACAACCCCGTGGCAACCCCAGGGGCTAAAAACAGAAAAAAATTCAAAAGCTTATATATCCCAAACCACAAGGAACAGAGAACTGTTATTTGGTATGAAGCATCATTAGGACCAGAAGATGGGATTGGTTAAAAACCATTGCCAGTGGTTCAATCAGGGTCCCTGGTAGAAGGTATTGAAAAAATGTTGAGTCAGCATTTTTGCAGTAGTTTATCCTTTGAGAAAAATGTTCAATCACTGAGTACCTTGGTTGACATATTGTTCTTAAAACAACAAAATTTCTGCTAGGAACATTCTAATCTTGTTATTTTAATAAGCAAATTTGACTTCAGTTTGTTTTCCAAAGGTTTTATTTCATGTTGAACCCTTTCAATTCTGGAAACATTTATCTGATTCCTGTATGCATGTCTTTAATTTAACCCTCTCAAGACTACAATCTGTGTTCTAAAGATTTGATTGATGCCATGGACAAACAAACCCTTTCAATGCTGTATATGTTTTTTCTGGTTCCTTGGAAAAAAAATTGATCTGATTCGTGTATGAATATCTTTAATTTTACCCTCTCATGACTTCAGTGTGTTTTTCCAAAGATTTTTTTACATGATGAACACATTCACTGCTATGCACATATGTTTTTTCTGGTTTCTTGGAAACATTTATCTGATTGTATTTTATGCATATCTTTTATTTAACCCTCTCAAGACTGCAATGTGGGTTCCAAAAATTTTATTGATGCCATGATCAAACACTTTCAGTGCTGTGCACATATATGTTTTTTTTTTGGTTCCTTGGAATAAAACTGATCTGATTTATGTATGAATATCTTTAATTTAACCCTCTCACGACTTCAGTGTGTTTTCCAAAGATTTTATTTTATGTTGAACCCTTTCAATTCTG
Organism: Pictodentalium vernedei; assembly: GCA_031216915.1. NCBI lineage: Eukaryota > Metazoa > Mollusca > Scaphopoda > Dentaliida > Dentaliidae > Pictodentalium > Pictodentalium vernedei. The sequence continues at coordinate 621,940,256 of CM062297.1, forward strand.
TGCAAATATATATATGATTTTTTCTGGTTTCTTGGAAACATTTATCTGATTCCTGTATGGATGTCTTTAATTTAACCTTCTCAAGACTCCGTGAGGGTTTCAAAGATTTTATTGATGCCTTGATCAAACCTTTTCACTGCTGTACACGTATATGTTTTTTCTGGTTTCTAGGAATCAATTTCTCTAATTCCTGTATGAATATCTTTAATTTAACCCTCCCCTCTCAAGGCTTCAATGTGGGTTCCTAAGATTTTATTTCATGTAGTATTGTTAATGAAAACCTATTTCTGATTTCTTTAAAAATATCTTACCCCCGCAAAATAAGCCTCCACAAATTCTCTTTCTGTTTTGTTTATTTTTGATGCTTTAACCATTTTCACAGACTTGGATTTACTGGTGGCAGTAAAATTCTGTTTCTCTAGTTTGAAATCTTTCTTATTCTTTAAAACCACTGGGCCAAATACATTCATTTAAGGCACAGACCATCTTTGGTGTAAACCTTTTCTCCTTTGTTCAAATGAAGCTGCTGCCATCTTCAGGCTGGTGGAATTTACTCTTCTGATTTTCCCCTCCAAATTACTATATCCCTTAGGGTGGGGTTAATGCTCCATAAGCCTAATATGCTTTTAAAATCCTCTTTTTATAATCCACTTGCAATAATGCTTAGATTTCTTGTTTGGAACTTAATTTAGTGATGCAGATTCACTTTTTTTCAAAGAAACTCAGTAAGTCAAAATTTGGGCTACACTCAGTATTTCTATTTTCAGATTCAGCGGGCAGATGTGAACCATATTTGTCGTGTAGTATATAACTGGGCCATAAGTATTTCATTTATGCTGGAATTTTTTTTTTTTTTTTTGGGGGGGGGGGGGGGGGGGGGAAGAGAGAACCACAGTAGTTGAGAACAAAACAGAAATTCACAGAACAGAGCTTGCTAGAAAGCTTTCCTAGACCAGCAGAAATGAATGGCCAAAAAAGTTGCCTTTGGTTGTGTCATAGCAAATCAAAAAATTGCCCTTGCTGCTAATCTCTTACTGATACACTAATCTCTTTTGACAACATCAGCCAGGTGAGCATTCTAGGCTCACTTGAGCCTCTGGTCTTTTTTCCTAAGCATCTTGGGAAAGAAAAGTGGTGTAAAAGCACCAAGAAAAAAAATAAGCCAATATTGGGTCGAGTGTGAACGGCGCACATCCCAGTAGGGGATACTCTTCTCCTTGTACTAATCCACGGCTTCTGGAACCAGTGCACAGACATATATAACCAACGTGTCATTCTATTTTTTTCCGCTATCTTATCAGGATGTGGATCTTTTTGCTCATCAATAGTGATACCTTTTGACTCGATAACGTTAACAATATTCCTGTTCTGAATTGTGGATTCATAGCTGTTTCTTCGCTATCCAGACATACAGGGCTGTTTGTTTATATATTCTCTCGATTATTCACTGTATTTTTCGTGATAAATCTCTATACTAATTTCGCATGCGATTTTCGTTACCGTGCTGTTTCGGTCTTTTGTTCATTAATGCTAACCCTTTGGGTTCTGCTTTTATCTGAGTTAGGTGTCAGCTGGGGGCTGTTGTGGCAGCTTTTCTCCCCTCTGTTGAAGGTAGAATTTCTGCCAGTTCCCTTTTTGGCTGTTGGGGTACTTTTTTGTTCCCGCTGGGCCTTTGTTTCCTGCCACCTTACTCTGGTAGCTGGAGTTGTCCTGATTTATTATTTCTTTGGGTTCACCTTACCATCTACATTGCTCTCACCAGATATGCCTAGAATGATACCTTGCTGGCCATTTTTAGCTCAATTTTGGTGAAGCCAAATTTGAGCTTATGCCATGGCCTGTCATCCGTCTGTCCGTCAACAGTTTAATACGCCTTGGGCTAGAGATGCCGTATTTATTAACCGATCTTTACGAAACTTCTTGGGTACCTTTGTTATGACCGTGGGACGAGAACAAGTGCTTTTGGGTCCGATTCGAAATTCAAGTTGGCCGTGGCAGCCATTTTGTACAAAATTAGGTGCAATCAGATTTTTGCGCAGAACTTCCATATGAAAGTGCTTATTTGAATAATTTTTAGCTCAACTTTGGCGAAGCCAAATTTGAGCTTATGCCATGGCCAGTCGTCCGTCTGTCCGTCAACAATTCAATATGGCTCGGGCTAGAGGCCATATTTATCAACCGATCTTTACGAAACTTCTTGGGTACCTTTGTTATGACCGTGGGACGAGAACGAGTGTTTTGGGGTCCGATCCAAAATTCAAGTTGGCCGTTGGCAGCCATTTTGTACTAAATTAGGTGCAATCAGATTTTTGCGCAGAACTTCCATATGAAAGCACTGATTTGAATAATTTTTTGTATGAATGTTTAGTACCATGGGATACATCACATATAATACAGGTTTTTTTCTTGTGCATTAATTATGCAAATTAGACTAACTTTGATGTATTTAGTGTCACTTTCAGCACTGTAAGTGCAAATGCCAATACGGCTTGGGCTAGAGGCCGTATTTATGAACCGATCTTTACGAAACTTCTTGGGCACCTTTGGTATCACCATGGGACGAGAACGAGTGTTTTGGGGTCCGGTCCGAAATTCAAGATGGGCGATGGCAGCCATTTTGTACAAAATTAGGTGCAATCAGATTTTTGCACAGAACTTCCATTTGAAAGCGCTGATTTGAATAATTTTTTGTGTGAATGTTTAGTACCATGGGATACATCACATATAATATGGGTTTTTTTCTCGTGCAGAAATTATGCAAATTAAATGAACTTTGATTTTTTCAGTGCTACGTACACACAGTAAGTACACATGTCAGTATGGCTTGGGCTAGTGTCTGTATTTATGAACCGATTTTCACGAAATGTCTTGGGTACCTTTGTTATCACCTTGGGACGAGAACAAGTATTTCTGGGTGTGGTCCAAAATTCAAGATGGCTGCCAGTGGCCATTAGGAACCGAAATTAGGTCTAATCAGGTTTTTGTACACAATTTCTATACGGCTCAGGCTAGAGGCCGTATTTATGAACCGATCTTTATGAAACTTCTTGGGTACCTTTGTTATCACCGTGAGATGAGACCGAGTGTTTTTGGGTGTGGTCCGAAATTCAAGATGGCCACCAGCTGCCATTTTGTACCAAAATTAGTGCAATCAGTCTTTTGTACAGAACTTCTGTATGAAAGTTCTGATTTGAATAAATTTTTGTAGGAATGTTTAGTAACATGGAATACATCACATATAGTACGGGTTTTTTTCTCGTGCAGAAATCATGCAAATTAGATGAACTTTGATTTATTCAGTGCTACTTATACACTGTAAGTGCATATGTCAATACGGCTCGGGCTAGATGCTGTATTTATCAACCGATCTTCACGAAACTTCTTGGGTACCTTTGTTATCACCTTGGGACAAGAACGAGTGTTTCTGGGTGCGGTCCAAAATTCAAGATGGCTGCCAGTGGCCATTTTGTACCGAAATTAGGTCCAATCAGTTTTTTGTCACAACTTCTTTACAGCTCGTATTTATGAACTGATCTTCACTAAACTTCTTGGGTACTTTTGTTTTCACCTTGGGACAGGAACGAGTGTGTTTTGGGGTGCCTTTGTTATCACTGTGCTATGAGAACAAATATTTTGGGGTTCAGTCAGACCCACTCTGGGACTCAAAGATTTCTTTTCTAGTTTAGCATCTGACTATCACCCACCTTTACAATACTTTGCGTATACATTTGTTACAGGCTATGGTCAGTATTTATGTACAGACCGTTACAATACTTTATATGTACCTTTGTTATCATGTCATTACCTAGATGTTTGTCATTGCTGTGTTACATACTCTACATGTACATGTCTTAACAAGTTGAGCTACAGTGTCATTGACACTTTCATTGTTGTCTTAGCATGTTGAAGTTTCCCATTATTCATGCTCCACTTTATTTGGGTGTTCTATTGAAAGACCCTGTGGGCTGCGTGGTCTTCCACCCTTTGGGCTTCAGTCGTTCGGGGCGTCCCAATTTGACTCTTTCTGGGGAGAGTTCCACCCCCTCCTGAGGGTTTTGCAGTCTTTTTGTGGCATGGATACCGTGGTAGCTGCTGTATTTCTGGCGAAGAGATGCCTGGTTCCGGGACTGCTGTCCGCCTCCAGTCGACATCTGAGGCTGTCAGTAGGGTTGTGACTCCTCATTTGGAGCCGAGCTCATATGCTCTCGGATGCTCTCAGATGCTGTCTCTGCTTTTCCGCCTTTGTCAACAGCTACTAATGTATCCGTTCCTCCTTCTGCTCCATCTGTGACGTCATCGGTCTCCATTTCAGCCAGCCTCGGCTTATCCCTGCAGGGGTCTGCAGGGATTTCTGCTTCTTTGGATGTGGGATTTCGGCCTCAACCTTCCCTAGCTTCAACTCGGCAAAGTCGGAAGTGGTTGCCGGCCGATCCCTCTGTTGTGGTCTCTCAGCCGTCGAGCCCAGCAGGTTTTGATTTGGATTCAGATGTCCATGATGGGTCACCGTGGACTCTGTTGCACTTCTGTCCATGCACTCTGGTCCTTAGGCCAGTTTTGTGGGACCAGTGCATTTTGTGCAGCCTGGACCTTCTGTTCCTCAGAGGTGGCAGGGCGACAGGTGTTCTAGAGGATCGTGACCCTTCGCTGATTTAGAGGGTCAGATGCGAAAGCCACTTTGCTGGGTTGTGAGCTTAGGGAGGCCCTCTCCTTGCTCACACAGGTTCTTTCCATGAGCCGTCCCATTGCCTCTAGCAAGGCTTCTAGTGGCTTCCAGGTGCCCATCCGCGGCGCTGCCTCCCCAGATTGGAAGCCGGCCGCTTTCTGATCCCCCTGGTGTTCCTACGCCATGGGAGGCATTGGCTGGTATGCCCGACATGGGCTATGTGTCTTCCGACTCAGGCGGTGGGTCAGACACACCTGACATTGAGAGCCATCAGTTTTCAGACTTGGGGAGGCTCTTGACTTTGTATTTGAGTTCCTTCAAACCGTCAGACCAGTCGGAGGTTTCAGCCAGACTGCGATGATCGTTCGCGTGCCTACAGCCTGTGGAGCAACCTGCTTCTGGGCACCTTCGACCGTACCAGTTGGTACAAGTGGTCAAAGCTTTTGCTCTGCAAGACTTCGACGGTCTTGAATCAGGACTCCTCCGCCCCCGGGCTTTCCAAGCCCAAGTCGGCTGTTATTCCTATGGTGACTTTGGAGTCCATGTTGGGCTTATCCAGAGAGATGCTAGGCATGCTTTCTTGCTTGGATCACGTCGTCTCTGCCTTGGCTGTTTATCTGCCTCCAGATAAGTTTGACGACATACAGGCTCCTTTGCGAGTGATCCCTAACACGTTCATGCATCTTGCTCAGACGCATGCCAGTAACGCGGCTAATTTGGTCTTTCCCTTCATGGTGTATGGGACCAGGATCAAGCAGCTCTTCACATCAACCAGAAGGAGCTTCTTGCTCTTCCTCCGAGTTTCCGGCAGTGGATCCCCCACCTTTCGAATTGTCAGGTCCTTCTCTTGTCTGACAATTCAACAGTGGTCACTAACATTCAGAACCAGGGCAGCCCGTACTTGGTGCCCATGTATGAATTGGCTCGGGATCTTCTACTGCTCGCTCAGGATGTCAACGCCGGGGTGGTGGTTCGTCACATTCCTGGTGTTCTGAACGTCCTAGCCAAGCCTGAAAATAAGCAAACTGTCATCTGCAAAATGAGGTTCCAAGAGGGTCAATTTGGTGATGCTACCGTGCGCATCAGGGTAGCATCACAAAATTTACCCTCTGTGAACTTCAGTCTGAATCAAGGTCTCAAGCCAAAACAGAAAGATGTACCTAGAGGATAACTTGGCCCACTGTATGTGATAGCATCAGCAAATTCACCCTCTGGGGACCCCATTTTGCAAATGACAGGTTGCTTATATTCAGGCTTGGTCCTAGCTGACTCCCTGTCCTGACGGGGCAGGTTCATTTCCACCAAGTGGACGCTTCACAGGGCAGTGTTCCAGTCGCTTTGTGATCTCTGGGGTTGTCCCCACATCAATCTTTTTGCGACCTGTTGGAATCCTCAGGTGTACTCTTTCGTGTCCCTGTGTCTAGATCCTCTGGCTTTTGCCGTGGATGCTCTGTCACTCAACAGGAACTGCCTTCTTTGCCAAGGTGACCTGAGGAGGTTTCACATCGGCCCCACCTACATTGTGCCTTCATGCATATCTTTTGTCAGATCCTGTCTCCTCCGTGGAGGTTTTTCGAGATGAGCAGTGGAGTGCTTTTCTTCTTCAAGGCGGCACTCCACGGGTTTGGCCTATTATGCTGCTAAGTGGAAGGTCTTGTGTCGATGGTGTGCTGATCACTCTGTTGATTATGCCGATCCTTCGATAACACAGATTGCCGAGTTTCTGGTATATCTGTTTGTTTCTCGGGGTCTCCAACCTGTTACCATCAAAGGGTACAGGTCCATGCTTTTGGAGACCTCTTCGTTTGTGGAAAAGCGTTGTATCGGCACTAATCCATACTTCTCCAAGCTTTTTTCGGCACTTTCCTTCGAAAAGGCCTAGGATTTTGCATCTTACCCCAAGATTGTATCTTTCTTGGGTGCTGCTTTGCTTGGGGTTGGGGTGGGGGTGGGGGTGGTGCCGTTTGAACCTTTATCCCAGGTGGATATGCATTTTCTCACATACATGATGGCTTTTCTGATGGCTATTGCTTCAGCCAGAAGGGTTAGTGAGCTTCACACCCTCTGTTGATCCAGCCTTTTTCAGGAATTCTGCCAACAGAGTTACTTTACCACTGATTGCTGTTTTCTGTTCAAGAATCAGATACCAGAAACTGCTCCCGCTCCAATATGTATCAGGGCTCTTCCTTCTGCTGAGGGTAATCGCCCTTTGCTCTGTCCAGTTCGTGCAATTCGCATTTACCTCAACCGGTTGCAGTTCATTAGGAAAAGCGGGAAAAGATATCTCTTATCCCTGGTCGACAGAAGATCTCTCCTCAATCCATTTCTAGATGGATTTGGCTTGCTACTCGCATGTCATACGCTCATCTAGCGACTGAAGATTGTTTTACCAATTGCTTTTCTGCCCACGAGGTGCGTGCATTGTCTACCTCCTGGGTTTATGCTAAATCTGTCAGTTGTCGGATGTTATGCAGGCAGCCTACTGGAGAAATGCTCCTACTTTCTCCACCTATCTGCATCAGTTACAGGAGCACTCTGAGGACCTTTTTTCTTTAGGCCCTATTTCTTCTGCTCAAGCTGTCATCAACCCTAGCCATTAGGTTCTTGCAAGGTCAGTTACAGCCCTGTTCTTGGGACTGTCCTTTCTATCTATGTGTCACACAGGGCCATATGCCTCATCTCCCATTGTCATTTACTGAATGGTTGTGATGCTATGGTTTTATAGGCCTAGGGAACTCTCCTTCTGTCCATAGTTCCAGCGCAGTCGGGTTATGTGGGGGTTGGTTATGTGATTCCCTCCTCCTATTGTCTATTCAGCCTGTTGTAAACAATTGTAAGGTAGGTTGATAAGAAATTTAAATTTTATAGTAAATATCCTTTCTTATACCTACTGTCTTCTTTTTCATGTAAGAATCCTTCCTCCCTGCTAATCACATAACTCGAATGTTGGTGGATTTAATAGAATGACACATTGGTTATACGTCTGCACACTGGTTCCGGAAGCTGTGGATTAGTACAAGGAGAAGAGTATCCCCTACTGGGTGTGCGCAGGTCACACTTGACCCAGTATTGGCTTATTTTTTCTTGGTGTTTTTGCACCACTTTTCTTTCCCAAATCACTTGGGAAACAAGAAAATAGAGAGTATTTTTCCGAGTAAAGACTTCCTCTGTAATGCAAGCCTGTTGTAATCAATTGCGGTAGGTATAATAATAAGAAAGGAAATTTACTATAAAATATCAACATTTGTGAAAATGCTTATTTTCAAAATTTTCTGCCAAAACCATCAAACTTTCACCATTTTTCAAAAAAGTCTCAGAATTGTTTACAGTTATCTAGCTCAAATTTTCCAAACATTTAGAGCATAGTATGATACACCAAAATCATCACACAAATATTTCAAAATTACTGGATCAAATTGAACGAAATCTAGTGTGCATGTTCCCTATCATATGACAATTCAAACTTGTACAAATAAACTTGCCACACCCACAGGGGGCACCACAAGGGGCATAACTCTGATAGCACCCATGAATTTCTTTCCAAAATTCAAAAAAATCTTCTTCAGATCCACCAGGCAGAATTCTTTCCTTTTTGGTATACATTATCTCTAGAGGGGACAAAATTCAAGTTTGTTCAAATCGGCCCCCTGGATTCATATTTGGGCTCATTATACAAGCCCAAATTCAAACTTAGTGCATTTCAGGCAAATTTCTTAAAAAATCTTCTTCTCCAGATCCAGCAGGCAGAATCTTTTGATATTTGGTATGCAACATTGTGGGGTGAAACTGATTCAAGTTTGTTCAAATCAGCCTCCTGGGTTCATATTTGGGCTCAGTATAGGAGCCCAAATTTGAACTTAGTGTATTTCAGGAAAATTTCTTAAAAAATCTTCTTCTCAAGATCAAGCAGGCAGAATCTTTTGATATTGGGTATGCAGCATGCTGGGGTGAGATTCAAGTTTGTTCAAGCCAAGTCCCTGGGTTCATATTTGGGCTCACTGTGGTAGTCCGAATTATAACTTAGTTCAAAATGAGGAATTTTCTTTAAAAATCTTCTTCTTCAGATCCAGCAGACGGAATGTTTTAATATTTGGTATGCAGCATCCTTGGGGGGTGAGATTCAAGTTTGTTCAAACCATGTCCCTAGGTCCATATTTGGGCTCACTGTGGGAGCCCGAATGATAACTTTGTTCAAAATGAGGAATTTTCGTTAAAAATCTTCTTCTTCAGATCCAGCAGTCGGAATGTTTTGATATTTGGTATGCAGCATCCTTAGGGAGGTGAGATTCAAGTTTGTTCAAGCCATGTCCCTAGGTCCATAATTGGGCTCACTGTGAGAGCTTGAATTGTAACTTAGTTCGAAATGAGGAATTTTCTTAAAAAATGTTCTTCTTCAGATCCAGCAGTCGGAATGTTTTGATATGTGGTGTGTAGCATCCTTAGGAGGGTGAGATTCAAGTTTGTTAAAGCCAAATCCCTGGGTCCATATTTGGGCTCCCTGTGGGAGCCCGAATTATAACTTAGTCAATGTGAGGATTTTTTCTTTAAAAATCTTCTTCTTCAGATTCAGCAGTCGGAATGTTTTTATATTTGGCATGCAGCATCCTTAGGGGGTGAGATTCAAGTTTGTTCAAGCCAAGTCCCTGGGTTCATATTTGGGCTCACTGTTGGGGCCCGAATGATAACTTAGTTCAAAATGAGGAATTTTCTTTAAAAATCTTTTTCTTCAGATCCAGCAGATGAATGCTTTTGATATTTGGTATGCAGCATCTTTAGGGGGGTGAGATTGAAGTTTGTTCAAGCCATGTCCCTAGTTCCATAAAATTTGTCTCTCATGACTTCATTCCTTTGTAGTGTTGATGAACCATGACCAACTGAATGTGACCCCAAATACTTCTTTGAACCACTTTGGCCGGTGAGCGATTAAGGCTCCTTGGAGCCTCTTGTTTAATCTTAGATTTAACCCTCAAGCTAGGGCTGGGCGGTTTTTCGGTTTGGTTCGGTTTTTTTTTTTAAACCGAAACCGAACCGCCGCCTTAACAAAAAAACGCGACTTTCGGTTTCAACAAATTTCCCAGAATTGGTTAAGTTTATGACCACTCATCCGCACACCAAAGGCTTAAATGTCGGGCAAAGGTAAATGCTGTGCCATTTATGCTTACTTCGAGAGGACTGACAACAAATCCCCCCTCCCCCACAAATAGTGGTAGCAAATTTCTTGTATCTTAAACAATATCTACAGAACCACCAGCAGATGGAATATGAAAAATTAAGTCTTACGTAAAAATCCACACATGCAATTCAAGAATCGTTAAGTAAATTTAATGAACTGGGCACATTCAACCAAAGAGGTATTGCAAGTTACCTGACAATATATGGTGTAAAAGTATTATAAATTACCTTTGACCCAAAATCATCTGCGTACGGCACGTTGTAAATTAGATTGGAGGTAAACATAAAATTTATTGAGTTTTAAAACCTCAAAGTTCACATGGGAAAAATGACGAGTAAATTATGTTAATTAACCGACTACTGGCACGTTCTCTGAAGTCACATGCTCATAGATAATGCTGCGCATTGGCAGTTATGTTTTTTGTCAACAATAAAATGGTTAATTAAACTAGAACACATCCTATTAAATGGATGGCAGGTAACTATTGAAAGTTTTTTTAAAACTTATTAGGAATTGTTTGTATAATATTTGAACTTACTTTAAGGAATTGCGCAGTACTGCAGGTCTGTCAGGTACACACGCTGCATTCCCAATATGAAGATGTTATAATCAACATGTGTCATGACCATGTGTATTTTGTAAACACAACAAATCCCAAGATTCAATATTGCAAACTTTCTTTCAAATCCCATTATGCAGCAGTCTCCCTTTAAAAACATCAATCGCCTGTCTTGACTGAGATAAAATCAACGAAAGGATCAGCCAAGAGGGCAAAGTAAAGTTGGTAATATCTTCGCCTTGGCACCGCTCATTTCGCCCAATTTCTATGTTTGGGCAGAATTAAAGTAAAAAACCGAATACACCCAAACCGTCCTCTGGCCGAACCGTCCTCTATGAATTTGACCCAAACGGTCCTCCAATCTAACCCGAACCGTCCTCCACAGCGACCGAACCATCCTCTGAGCAATTTGACCCAAACCGTCCTCCAGGGAAAGAGCGAATGAGAGAGAAGAGTGGTAGAATAATAACATAAAACTGGTTGTTTATTTATTGATTTTATTTATTTTTTCATTTTCAACTACGTTTCAAAGGGGTTTTTTTTTTACAAAACATAATAATGATTATATGACATGAATACACGATAACAAAACAATATTTGTGATAATAATATAAACAAGATTTTTAAACAGGCATTGTTTCTTTACGGGAGGGGGGGGGGGGAGAGATTTTGTTTACAACTATTACTTTTTGTTATCATGCATTGAAAATTACCGGCAATGATTTTCAAAGTATGATAACAGAAAATAATATTTTTAAACAGGCATTGTTTCTTTACGGGAGGAGGGGGGGGGGGGGGGGGGGGGGGGGGGGGATTCTGTTTACAAATATAATTTTTTGTTATCATGCATTGAAAATTACCGGCAGTGATTTTCAGTGCATGATAACAGAAAATAATAAGATTTCTTCCTTCCAACATTTACTACGAGTGCCTGTCTTTCCACACTCTCATTTAATAATGATGGTCTGTGAAATGAATTTTCGGCAGGAGGGCCATCGTTGTCAACAACTAAGGCAGGAGGCTCTACATGTATGTCCTCAGGCTGTTCATCAATGTCATTCTCATTAATTTCTGATTCTTCTCGCAGTATTGCAGCAGCGGAATTCTCATTGTCGCTGATCTGGGGTAGATTGATAACTTGCGGAAAATTGCAAGCATAGCATTTCCAGTCATCTAGACTTTCTAAACCACGCATCAGTCACAGTGAGTGACCATTGATTAACTGAACTCCACTTGTGTTTTCGCAATCAAAAATCAAAGAACTTCTACTAAAATATAATCAGATGTAAACTAAAAAAACATGTTCTCACAATAAAAGTTTCAAAGTTTATTCAACATGTTAAAAAAATTATAGAAACATTCAATTTTTTTTCATTTTCTACTTATTTTCACTGGAGGACGGTTTGGGTGTATTGGCGGATGGTTTGGGTCAAAATGTAGTGGACGGTTTGGGTCAAATTGCAGAGGACGGTTTGGCCAGAGGACGGTTTGGGTGTAATTCTAAAAAACGAACCTCTACAGTCGAAATTAGGAGAGATATTGTGAAAGCATTGGAGTGAGTTACCAATAAAAGTGATTCGTATATCACAACTTACTTCAACAATAGTTATCAAAATCAGAAGAAATATGATTTGTGTTCCTCTTATTCCACTGTCATTTGAAGCAGGAACCATCAAGAAACCCGGGGCACGTCTATTTTCAAGTGATGTTATAATTACCGAAATAAGCACAACAATTGCACATTAGCCACCAAAACCAGGGTGAGAGCTTAGTGACTCCATAAAAAATAAGGAAATGTTGATTTTTGCTAAAATGTAGCCTTTCTTGTGAATTTCTGCATCTTTTTCTTGACAAGGCCCCAAATCTCACTGTTAGAACAAGGCAGCTCCCACCAGTGGTGGAGCCATGGTTTGAAATCCTGTGGACCATGCTGGTGAAGATTTTGTTTGTTTGTTTGTTTGTTTGTTTGTTTGTTTGGGGGGGGGGGGGGGGGATCTCAGGACTGAGGGCAGGGAATCAAAAAGAATCTTTTCAAATTTGGGGATGGGAGAAGCAAGTGGGATTTTGAGGGGGGGGGGGGGGGGGCTGGTCTCCCTAGATACCTCATGGCTCCACCACTGTTGCCCACTACAGTAGCCCAACACAATATGTCCATTAGCTGAGAAGAGTGGTGAACACTGATTAACCCGAATGACTCCACACGCTATATGAGCCTCATGACTTGGATGACAAATACAGACTGATTTTATGTGTACATTATCCTCTAAAATGTGGGTTTCTACAATATATTTTGAAAAACCGAAACCGAACCGAAAACCAAGTTTTTGTACAAAACCGAAACCGAACCGAAATGCAAATTTCAAAACCACCCAGCCCTACCTCAAGCATACTGGTACTCCAGTTTCCCCTCTCCCCCCCATAAAACTGTCTGACACAAGGTGACCCTAGCTGCTAAATTTGTGTCATTTAAACCCCAATAAATTAATAAACAATTCCAAAGGTAATATGGCAGCAGCCAATGCTAACTTTCTGTATAACTTGGGTGGTTCAAAATGAAAATATGAAATGAGGATGCATAACACCTGTAATTCTCTAGCTGTCCAAGATGATCTGCAAACATAAAATTAGGTAAAAAAAAATGTAATTCTCCAATATGAACCTCATGGAATAACATATATGTAAATTATTATGACAGGTGCTTGGTACAAGCTGAGAACTTGAAAAAACGATATTTGATAACTTTCTGATTGTTGTTGTTCCCATAATAGATATTTAAATATACCAAGGTACACAACTCCAATTTTTAAAACAAACCCTCCTACCTGCTGTATATTCATCTCAAATTTGAACCACTGGGTGCTGTATTCCTGAATACCGATGTCAATTCTACAGAGGAGACTGGCATTACAGAGGTTTCATAACTCACATTTAGCAGTTAAGATTATGGAGCTCCATCAACAAGATAGGCACACTTCCAATTGTTGTTTCCAGGTCCTATCTGTCATGTCATATTGGATTTAAACCTATTTGGGAAATTCTCGGTTAACACCTTGCATGCTGCTGGCAGATATTGCTAGGATTTTGCATGGCACTGAAATAAGTATTATTTGGGCTGTTTTATTTCTATTTTCACTGTGTTAATTTAATAGATTTTTTCCACCAATGATCTCTTGAGTTAGATTTAGATGAATTCTTCATCAAATCGGGTCATGGCTGCTTCAAATCAAAATAAAAAATATCTTGAAAATACACCTCAGGTTAAGAGTTAATTTCCGGAAAGGAGAAAATCTGTGAAATGGTTTCATGATATTCTACACCCATCACCCATACTCCCTGTGGGAATGCTAGGAAGTGAAGCAGTGCTTGTTTACTGTGGTAAACAAGCTATTCTACTGGTAAAATAGGACCCAGTCACCAATGCCTGGGGTGGAAGACCCCAAATTTGCAGAGGATGTTGTGAAGATTCACTCCACGACAACGACTATCCATAATTGTAATCATTAGTGACCATAATTTTGCAAACCTCTCTAATAATCTTTACACCTATGCATCATTTGGCCATTGAGCATTCTTGCAATATTCAGAATTACTGAGACTTTCAACAAAAGTTTTAAAAACCCCCAAGCTTGACATGACCATAAACATAAATAACTGGGTCACCACCTAAGTTTCTCAGTTATATTCCCATTCCAAGAGATTCAGTTATAGGCTCAATCCAAGACATTTCCTGTTTCAATGAAAGCAATTTACAACCTTACTTGTATAGTTATTGATCTTCAAAGGCAACTTTAATTCCTGTGTGATGACCACCTCTCAATTTTAGCTTAACTTCACAAAGGCAAGATAAGCTATTGCCATCACTCGTGCGGAAGTCTGTTAGTCTGTGAGTCTGTTCACATTTTCTTTAGCACAGGTGGCTACACCCTGTAGTTCTTGTCCAATCATCATGAAATTTCATATGCAGGTTCGAGGTCATGTCTAGATGAGACCATCCCATTTTGGTCACTATGGGTCAACCATGAAGGCTGTGTGTGCCCAGAACCTGAAAACTTTTAGCACAATCTACAGATCCTATTTATGGAGGGATTTCATTGTAACTTGGTAGGATGCTTCCATATAATGTCTCGATTTGAAGGTCCTATTTTGGTCGGGTTCAGTCAGCCATGATGGCCGCAGGGGCTTGTTACCTAGATTCCTTTAGCACAGTCTACAGGTTGCATTTATGAAGGGATTTCATTGTAAATTGGTAGAATGACTCTGTATAATGTCTAAGTGAGAACGTCCTATTTTGGCGATGATTGGTCAACCATGATGGCATGTGACCTAGATTTGTTTAGCACAGTCTATAGTTCATATTTATGAAGCGATTTCATGGTAACTTAGTAGGATAACTCAATATGATATCTAGATGAGACTGTTGTATTTTGGTCATGATCGGTCAACCGTGACTGCCAGACCAGCATGTGATCTAGATTCCTTAAGCAATGTCTGCGAGTCATATTTATTAAGGGATTTCATTGTAACTTGGTAGGATGACTTGTTTTGGAATGATTTACTGTATTTGGTAACTTTGGTTGACATACATTAACATGAGGGCCTCATCAAACCAGGTCTCAGTTCTTAGTACAGTCTACACCTCAAATTATTCTTTGTGAAAACAGCATGTAGGGTACAGAACTTAACATATTCTCAATTATCACAATTCTTGTCTTATTTCATAATCCTTTCATAAACATGGTTGTCTGGTGTAACACTTCTCTGACTGAAAGTAATTGCAATGAAAGTGTCAGTGACACTGCAGCTTAACTTCACTGTGTGTAGTGTTTGATAAAAAGGATAAGGTTCCATTTCCAAGCACAAAAATATCCCTGCCCTTCCATTGGTTACTATTCGTACTTGGAAAAAAGCAATTTTCTCAATGGAATAGAGTAGACTGAACCAGAAAGTACTGGACCAGCGATGTTGACCTGGTCCAAAACAGTGCAGCAGTGGTGGTTCACTCCACGCTTTGATCACAGATTTGACTAGTCTAAAGCAGTCCAGTTCACATTCCTATGTGTCATGTCCATCGATGTATCCCCAAAACAAAGCAGACACATAATTCCTATTCTATTTGACTTGGGAGTTTGCCAAACTGGAGAGGCATAATTGAGTATACATCTTTGGGAGAAGGGTCTTGTGCTGACTATAAAGTAGGTCATTCTGACGTTAATATTCTTGAAAAGGTCGTGCTCACTGGCAGGTGATGCCCAAATATTTCGGTATCAGTGACTTGTAATTGTTATTGGGTTACAGATATGCAAAAATTTTAAAAAATGTTGAATCAAATTAGGATTGATACAATTTGTAAAGATTGCCATGTTTATATTTTGACTTAATAGAAATGTTTGCAAGTATGTGGTCTGTGGTTTTCAAAGGACTTAAGGAAGAATGCTCTTTATCATTCAACCAACAGGCACAATCAGAGGGTGCAATATTGGCAAATCAGTTTGGATCAGAACGATACACCAAGTTCATTCAAGAACTGGGACATCTAGTGAGACTGCAAGACTGTGATCAAAGCCTGATGTTTTTAGGTGGTCTAGATGTAACAGGAACAGATGGAAAATTTGCATACCACTGGCAGGATGAATCCATGCAAGGTAATGAAGAACACAATGTTCATATTTATTACCATACTAATCATTTTGCCTTGTTGCCTAAATCACATTTGCTGAGATTGACCTAGAATTTTAGACCAAAAACTGAAAGAAGTTTTGCCAAGTATCTCCAATGGAGCTTCTCCTTGGATTATGTATGGTTTTCAGTGAAACACACCAAACATGATCACTTGAACTTCATACTCTTAAATTTTGGTGTCTTTGCATTTCCAAGGTAAATCATCTTCTCAACTTCGATATTAAATTCAAATATCCTCTTGGTGAAATAAATTTGCTGAGCAACTCAAAACTTTAACCGATTAAGTTCTAAGCTAAAATTTGCATGCTTCTAAGTATTTAAGTTTTTACATAAAATGCTATTTATATCATTTGAAAGAAAATTCTTGTCAAATCACAAGACATACATTATAATTTGACTTTTCCTAAATGGAAAAGACATTTGTTATTGTACAGGAAATTTTTTTTTTTTCTTTCTTTCTCTTTTTCCAACACTTTACAAGAACGGAATTCTTGAGAACACTCTTACAGATTTCGTTAAAACTTGGCAAGGTCATAGATGCCTATACTTTGTCTTGACAATAAGCTTTTGACTTTGGGCCTTGACTTTCTTCTGCCAAAACCCACCCAAAAACACCCAAATATTTATTGACAATCTCCTAGTCTGAATGGGCTAATGACCTGAAATTTTCAAAAAATTGTCATAAATACTCTTTCCATAACCAACCGGTAACAAAAGTTTACCAAAGTTATTTTTTCTGCCAAAATTTTCCAAAACATCGAAAATAGGCCTGAAAATCGAACATTTTGGCCTACAATCTCAGCACTGTGAATTAGCAGAACACCAATAATGAGCTGAATAGTAAGAATTTAATGTATCATTATCATAAATACCATAAACAAAGGATAATAATAGTTTACCAAAATTATATTTTCTGCTCAAATTTTCCAAAACATCGAACATTTTGGACTACAGTTTCGACACTGGGAATTAGCAGAACACCAGTAATGGGCTGAATAGTAAGAATGTAATGTATCATTATCATAAATGCCAAAATTTTATCGACTTTATCCACAGTGTGTCCAAAATGGTCACCATACTTCAAAAAATGCCCAAATTTTCATTGACCAGTATCACCTGCTTCGAATGGGCTACTGACCTGAAATTTTCATAGATTTGTCATAAATACACTTTTCCATAAACCCTTCTCCCAAAGAATGTAACGTATCATTATCATAAATACAAAAGAAATTTTGATTTTATCCACAATGTGTCCAAAATGGCCACCAAACGTGGGAAAAACACCAAAATTTTCATTGACCAATAGCTTCTGGTCTGAATGGCCTAAATTTTCACAGATTTGTCACAAATACACTTTTCCATAAACAACGGATAACAAAAGTTTACCAAAATTATATTTTCTGCCAAAATTTTCCAAAACATCAAAAATAGGCCTGAAAATCAAACATTTTGGCTTACAATCACAGCACTGTGAATTAGCAGAACACCGGTAATGGCCGGCATAGTAAGAATGTAATGTCCCATTATCATAAATGCAAATGACATTTTGATCTTATCCAAAATGAGTCCAAAATGGCCACCAAACGTGGAAAAAGACTACCAAATTTTCATTGACCAATATCTTCTGGTTCGAATGGCCTAATGACATTAAATTTTCACAGATTCATCATAATTACACTTTTACACAAGCAAGTGGTAACAAAAGTTTACCAAAATTATTTTTTCAGCCAAATTTTTCAAAACATCAAAAATAGGTCTGAAAATATGACATTTTGGCCAACAATCTCGGCACTGAATTAGCAGAACACCAGTAATGGACTGAATAATAAGAATGTAATGTATCATTTTCATACATGCAAAAGGAATTTCAGTTTTATCCACAATGAGTCCAAAATGGCTGCCAACAGCGATCATTTTTAAAATCCTAGATCTCATAACTGACAAATGGTGGGTTAACATATGTTAATCACTGTACTCCATGATCTTAGTGGAATAACATATATCCAAAGATGTTGAGCGTACAACTGTCAGACTCTCCAACGTACAAACTCCCACAAGCAGGGTTAGCATTGGTTGAATTCAGGGGCACCATCAACGTGCAGAACGTCTTAGTACACATCATCACCATGCCCCCCACGTGCACAATTGGAATCAAGTGCCTTGCCCAAGGACACAACACACTTGCCGCAGCTGAGATTCGATTCCCCACTCAAAAAAAATTCATTCATGCCCCCATATGGGAACATCAGGCAAGAAATTTAAAATAACGTGGAAAAATGGATATCTTGCGATAGGGCAATGGCCTGGGGAGGGGGAGGGGGTGGAGGTCAAGGTTAAACATTAGAACTATGGGAGGGGTCAAGACTCGAAGATGACAACAGAAGCACTGACATGGGAATCGGGATAAGAATGTATTTAACCCCCTCCCCCCCCCCCCAAAAAAAAAAAATTAGGCTTGACATTCTGAGGTTGACGGTCATCCCCAAGCACTATCGCCCGATGCCCGCATAATTTTACGCATGACAAGCGACCATTGTCACTAACAACAACACTTCAAGCTTGTGCAACAGTCATCACATCATGATTGTACAATATACAGTATACTGTACTAAACAACGGAACCGGTGATGTTTAATAATGATATCCCAAACTCAGATTTAGGGTAATAAGAAAATAAAGTTTTTTTGTTAAACTCTCTGGGTGACGTTTAAGCTGGAACCCCAAACCAGCCCAGTGTAGCTCTAGGCAGAGCTGAGCATGCACTTCTTCACTTTAGAAAGCTGACCAACTTTTTCTCTTCATAAGAAAGTACTTGGCATATAACGCTAGTTTTGAGCTGTTGAGTGTTCTGGTGAGAAGAAATGATTTCGCGCGCCGAAGGCGCGCAGGGACGGTACAGGGAACAAGACCCTTTCAACCCTCGGTAGCTGTATATGATGGCTGTCACATGTCTAGGCGTGTTGAAGGAGGAAAAGGATCCGGTACTCGGCAGGTGTCTCCAGTTGTGGGTAGGCGGTCTCATTGACTGATGTCGGTTAGATCCTCGGGTGAGGACTAGTGTGGGAGGTTGGGTCCTCTCACAAAGGTACTACCTCTCCTCGAGGGTGCAGTCGATCTGGATGTTCGGGCAAGTATAGTCTGCCGCTTCGAGGATGATTATGAATGATGGCCATCACTGGCAAGTATAATCTGCCTCAGGCTGTCTATGAAATGACAGCCTTACTGTACCTGATGGAATTTCATACAGCAATGGTGTTCAAAGATGTGAATTGTCATTTCAGAAGGAATTACAGGAAAAGTAATGGTAATGGATTGTAAAATTTCATCTATTTATCAAATTCGGTTTCCTTTGCTGAACTGGAACTTGCCTCTTGCTCCACATTTATACTGGTCAATATATTTTTATTTCTACAGGTAATTTTAAAAGCTTGAACTGCAAAATCCGTTTCAAATTCACAATGGAAGTCAGATGGCAATTTAGGGTTACAATGAACTAAATGAGTGACATGAACTAAACTCAACCTGAAATCGAACATTTTTGGCCAATAATCTCGGTACTGTGAATTAGCAGAACACCAGTAATGGACTGAATAGTAAGAATGTAATGTATTATCATAAATGCAAAATTTTGATTTATCCACAATGTGTCCAAAATGGCTGACAATCGAGAAAAAAAAATGCCCAACTTTTCGTTGACCAGTATCTTCTTGTCTGAATGGCCTAATGACCTGAAATTTTCACAGATTCATCATAAATACACTTTTCCAAAAGAAACTGGTAACAAAAGTTTACCAAAATTATTTTTTCGGACAAATTTTTTCAAAACATCAAAAAACAAAAAAAAGTCCTGAAAATCAGATATTTGGCCTACAATCTCGGCACTGTAAATTAGCAGAACACCTGTAATGGACTGAATAATAAGAATGTAATGTATCATTTTCATAAATGCAAAAGGAATTTCAATTTTATCCACAATGAGTCCAAAATGGCCACCAAGTGCGATCATTTTTAAAATCCCAGATCTCATAACTGACAAATGATGGGTTAACGTATGTAACATCGCTCTACTCCGTGATCTTAGTGGAATGACATATATCCAAAGATGCTGTGCGAGCTACAGTCAGACTCTCCAATGTACTAACTCCACACAAGCAGGTTTAGCATTGGTTGAATGCAGGTGCACCTTTAATGTGCAGTATGCCTTACTACACAGCACCACCATGCCCCCATCTTGCAATGGAGCATGGGCCTGGGGAGGGGTCAAGATTCAACATTAGAGCTGGGGGAGTTGGTCAAGACTCAAGATGACAGCAGAAGTAGTGGCATGGGAACCAAGAGGTAAGAAGGTATTTAACCACCCCCACCCCGAAAAAAAGAAGAAAAATTTTGGCCAGACATTCTGAGTCTGACGATCGTCCCCAAGGACAATCGCTGATGCCCGCTTGATTTTACGCTCGACAAGCGACCATCATCGCTAAAGACATTTCAAGCTTATGCAACAGTTGTCACGTCATGATCGTACAATATACTGTACTAACCAGCGGTGCTGGTGATGTTTAATAATAATGATATCCCAAACTCAGATTTAGGGTAATAAGAAAGTAGTTTTTTTGTTAAACTCTCTGAGTGACGTTCAAGCTGGAAACCCAAACCAGCCCAGTACAGCTCTAGGCAGAGCATGCACTCCTTCACCAAGCCTGGATATATTTTTTGGGGGTGTGCCGGACAAAATGACAGGTACAAATTGACTCCTGTCGGACATTTAGAGACCCTGCCGGACAGGGGTAAAATCTTACTGGCAAAGAATAGGTGCCATCCACTGAAATTAGCGGGTTTGAATTTCTAAGAATAATTAAGAAAATATAACACATACCTTGAAGGGTTTATACCATATCATTGATAAGTCAGTGTGACGACAGTACTTCAGTTGAAAACACTGCATTCGGGTTGCTTTTGACAATTGTGAATATGGAAATTCAAATCAAGGGGAAGCACTGCATATTCTATATGTTGCGGGAGTAATCCCCAGGGAAAGTGTCCATCTACAAAATCCTAGTTTTATGTTTTTGTTTTGCATTGAATTTTTATAACATGGTATACGGAATTCGTAAATGATTGTCATGTATTATGATGACGGGAAATAAACTGTTATGGATTTGTACTTTCAATGAATTAAATGAACAAAAATAGAGGTGAGCGATAATTCACCCTCCATTCCCACACGTCACTGCCCACTTAACTATGAAAATTGACCTCGGACAGAGTGATTGATGCAAGCAACTGCCCATCTGACAAACGCATAACTGAGTCGGACTTTGTCTGTGTCCGACCTCTTATATTCAGGCTTGTCCTTTACTTTAGAAAGCTAGCCAACTTTTTCTCTTAATAAGAAAGTTCTTAGTACATAAAGACAGCACGCTAGGCTCGATCTGTTGAGTGTTCTTATAAAAGAGCGCCTTACTGTACATGATGGAATTTCATACAGCAACGGTGTTCAGAGGTGTTAATTTTTCATTTCAGAAGGAATTAAAGGAAAAGTAACGGTAATGCAATGTAAAATTTTATCTATTTATCAAATGCGGTTTCCTTTGCTGAACTGGAACTTGCCACTTGCTCCATATTTATACTGTCCAATATATTGATTTCTACAGGTAATTTTAAAAGCTTGAACTCCAAAATGAGTTTCAAATTCACAGTTGAAATCCAGTGAAAATTTAGGGTTAGAATGAACTAAATGACCGACTTTTACTGATAAACTTTTTAGGGTCAGCATAATTCACACTGTTCAATCATTTAAAGGATTCTCTGTGCAGTTGTGGGATTCGCTGTGCATACTACAAGATTCTCTGTGTAAATCATATTTTTTTGTTGTCGAATGCAAATGAAGGCTAAGGCAATTTACAGAAATGAAAAACATGGAAAGGTAGGTACCAATAAATTTACTTTTATCCAGTATTGTGACTATCACTCAAAGTCCTGTTCGCAAACAGTACCTGTTACTTTCCATTAAATAATAAAATAGGCTGCACAAGATTGGAGGGTTCGCTGTATTTTTGACTTTGCTCTTGTTCAAGTGGCTATTTGTCAAACTTTGGGTTTTTCAAATCAACTTTTCTGCTTATAATCATGGCGGAACATCTTCCCAATCCAGACAGTCAGGTCAAATGCTCTTCACTGCTCCGAAATATAGAAAATTGTATGATGTCCTGGGGTGGTGTGAAACAAGAATGACAACGCAGCGTTGCTGTGAGTGACAACAAGGTTTCTGGGTGAAGTGGGAGTCATCACGGCAGCTGTAGCCTCTCTGGTGAGGTTGTAATTGCGCCATTTTAACCAATACTGCATACCTAAACAGTATATTTCAATTCCTGTTATACATAGAATCCATAAAACATGGGTCCTATTTACAGAGATTTATTCAACATACCTAGGCTAGTATTATTTTCACAGTGGTATGTTCTATTATTAAAATTAAAATTATTTAAACACTAAAGTAAGGCCTTCCTATCATTCACATTCAAACTTGCGCTGCTGTTAAAACGACTCCACATTAGCATGCCAAGATTGACAATGAATCAACGTCTCCTGGTCCTGGGTATGATTAGAGCTGGCGGAACACACAGAGAGGTTGCCCAGCATTTGAACTGCCACCGTAACACTGTAGACAGGCTAGTCCATCGACATGCACGACATGATGACGTTCGAGACCGACCCCGCTCCGGGATACCCCGAGTTACCACCCCTGCACAAGATCGGTATATCCGTGTCGTCCATCTCCAGAACCGGCAACAAACGGCAACGACGACGCCAGGAACATCCTTAACCTGAGACGGATACATCCTCAAACAGTAATCAACCAGCTGAGAGAATACGGCTTACGTCCTCGAAGACCTGCAATTCGTCCGATTTTGACATTATGTCATGGCCCCAGCATCATTCTACAGCAGGACAACGCCTGACCCCACGCAGCTCATGTTGTTCAACAGTATCTGCAGCAACAGCAAGTGGATGTTCTTCCCTGGCCCGCAAATTCGCCCGATATCTCACCCATTGAGCACGTATGGGGCGAAATGAAACATCAGCTGCGCCAGGTTCCCCATGCACTGTCAACGCTTGTGGAACTCCAAAGACAGCTTATCAGAATATGGAACAATATCCCACAACACTTCCATGCTAACTTGTTCGCTTCCATGAGGCGTAGATGCACAGCAGTAGTTGATGCAGACGGAGGTCATACCAGATATTGAGTGTGTGACTTTTGTGTTTGACCCTTAGTGTCTTTGACTCTCCATGATACCAAGAGTATTCGTCGTAGCGTAATGAAATTTCTCATGTTGATCACAAATTGATTCATCTGTGATTAAATAACATTTCCATGAATGAAAATGATATATACCTTTTTTTAGTGTTATTTTTTAGCATGCACACTTTCTTTTTTGGGAGAGTATATAATGTGCACAAAAAAGGAAAATCCTATATGCTTGACAAATAAGACCATGTTATTTATGTTAAGAAAATCAAATGAATTAGAAAACATTACATAGAAGCCATAAGAACGTGATATATAAAGTTTTTGGTAAGTATATGCTAACAATGATTATAAATACAAGAAATGTAGCAAATAAATAAATGTGTTTAGAATACACGTAAATAGGCAGACAAATTATAACAAATCAATCTAGTCTAAATTGCTGATCATATGTGGAAGATTGGGCCGTCCCAAGAACATCCAGTGTAAGTTAGGAACATCACAATCAAATACAAATAGTTCACTAAACCAAACAAACGTACACATTGGCAGGCGTATACAACAACGCAGCATGCAAACAATTTGAATAAGAGAAATTGCTAACGAAATAGATTTCTGTGGATAAAATGAAGCTCATTGTCACTGTGGCATTTAGCATGAAACAATTGACAATTGAAATTTTTGGTTTTGTCAAGCTCACCAGAGAATGACATTTGATAACTGAATGGCTATGCAATGCTGAAAATTAATTTATCATAGCTGGATGATACAGACGTGAGTATCAAGGGGCGCACTTTTGTTACACTGGTCGGGTTTTAGCTCACCGAAGGGAGCTAAACTCATCACTTGCCGTCTGACATCTGTCGTCGTCATCCGTCCGGCGTCGTGAACATTTTTCAAACAACTTCTCCTCTGAAACCGCTAGGTTGATTTGCTTGAAACTTGGTATGGATGTTCATTATCATATGTCAATTCAAGTTTGTTCAAATGAAATGGACATGCCCACTTGGGGCACCATAGGGGCATAACTCCGATAGCACACTATGTATATTAGAGAAATTACTAAAAAATCTTCTCCCGCACAAGTAGGCAGAATCATTTGATATTTGGTGTACAGCATTATGGGGTGGATCTGTTTCAAGTTTGTTCAAATCGGCCCCCGGGATTCATATTTGGGCTCACTATAGAAGCCCAAATTCAAACTTAGTGCATTTGAGGCAAATTTCTTAAAAAATCTTCTTCTCCAGATCCAGCAGGCAGAATCTTTTGATATTTAGTATGCAACATTGTGGGGTGGATCTGATTCAAGTTTGTTCAAAGCAGCCCCCTGGATTCACATTTGGGCTCAGTATAGAAGCCTGAATTCGAACTTAGTGCATTTCAGGCAAATTTCTTAAAAAATCCTCTTCTCCAGATCCAGCAGACAGAATCTTTTGATATTTGGTATGCAACATTGTGGGGTGGATCAGATTCAAGTTTGTTCAAATCGGCCCCCTGGATTCACATTTGGGCTCAGCATAGAAGCCCAAATTCGAACTTAGTGCATTTCAGGCAAATTTCTTAAAAAAATCTTCTTCTCCAGATCCAGCAGGCAGAATCTTTTGATATTCGGTATGCAACATTGTGGGGTGAATCTGATTCAAGTTTGTTCAAATCGGCCCCCTGGATTCATATTTGAGCTCACTATAGAAGCTTGAATTCGAACTTAGTGCTAGTGCATTTCAGGCAAATTTCTTAAAAAATCTTCTTCTCCAGATCCAGCAGGCAGAATCTTTTGATATTTGGTATGCAACATTGTGGGGTGGATCTAATTCAAGTTTGTTCAAATCGGCCCCCTGGGTTCATATTTGGGCTCAGTATAGGAGCCCAAATTTGAACTTAGTGCATTTCAGGCAAATTTCTTTAAAATTCTTCTCAAAATCCAGCAGGCAGAATCTTTTGATATTGGGTATGCAGCATGCTTAGGGGAGTGAGATTCAAGTTTGTTCAAGCCAAGACCCTGGGTTCATATTTGAGCTCACTGTGGGAGCCCGAATGATAACTTAGTTCAAAATGAGGAATTTTCTTTAAAAATCTTTTTCTTCAAATCCAGCAGTCAGAATGTTTTGATATTTGGTATGCAGCATCCTTAGGGGGGTGAAATTCAAGTTTGTTCAAGCCATGTCCCTAGGTCCATATTTGGGCTCACTGTGAGAGCTTGAATTCTAATTTAGTTCAAAATGAGGAATTTTCTTGAAAAATCTTCTACTTCACATCCAGCAGTCAGAATGTTTTGATATGTGGTGTGTTGCATCCTTAGAGGGGTGAGGTTCAAGTTTGTTAAAGCCAAGTCCCTGGGTCCATATTTGGGCTCACTGTGGGAGCCCGAATGATAACTTAGTTCAAAATGAGGAATTTTCTTTAAAAATCTTCTTCTTCAGATCCAGCAGGTGAATGCTTTTGATATTTGGTATGCAGCATCCTTAGGGGGGTAAGATTCAAGTTTGTTCAAGCCATGTCCCTAGTTCCATAAAATTTGTCTCTCATGACTTCATTCCTTTGTAGTGTTGATGAACCATGTCTAACTGAATGTGACCCCAAATACTTCTTTGAACCACTTCAGCCAGTGAGAGATTAAGGCTCCTTGGGGCCTCTTGTTTTGGTTTCGTCAAGCTCACTAGAGAACGACATTTGATAACTGAATGGCTATGCAAAGCTGAAAATTAATTTATCATAGCTGGATGATACAGACATGAGTATGAAGGGCACACTTTTGTTACATTGGTCGGTCAGCCAGGTTATGGTACATCATGGTAGATCTCGACATTCTACAGCCAAGTCAACCTCTCCCAGTTTTGCCCCATGTGGTGCCCAGGTAGAATAGGCCCAACACTCCATTGCGAGGGGTAAAGGACTCCCTAACGTGGCTTCGGTAGCCAGGTTGCTAAAGTTCAGTGTAGCATCTGGCTGTCCACTTCTACGGATCTGGCCCCTGACATATCATATTTTGCTACATAGCATATTCTTCTAGATCGGGATATACTGATCCTTATGTTGGGCGAACAATGGGATACCAAGTTCAAAATCACCTTTTTTTAAATGTTGATATCTGAAGCAAATGAAACTTCAGAATGAAGTGTTTGGTAGCAAACTGAGTTTTTCTGCATCACAAAGTCTCAGATCCGATTACGGCTTTATGCGACTATAGGTATAAGCATTACCGAGTATTACCAATAAACACAGAGTATGTATCACAGGGTGTGAGTGTAGGGGTGGGGGGGGGGGAGGTATAATGGACGGGTTGATCTCTATTCAACCTGCTGCTATAGTAGGTCTTGTTTCCTATTAAAAGGTTATATCCATGGTTGTTGGATATCCTCGGCCAAATGGCTATTTTGAGCTATAGTTTTATTTTGTGGTGGTGTAGATTTAGTAAATAATTCTCATTAATGGTGATATGGCCAAAATAATCTGTCGATGGTCTTGATTCAAACTGTGTACTGTCAAGTGCAGTTCAGTTGGGGGTCAAGGAGACACAGGAGTGTTCAATGACTAATGTGGCTCTGTTTGGGACCTGGTAATTTGCAGGTTACAAATGGGACAATTTTTGTGTAAATTTGCTTTGAGAAAGTCTTCTGTAAAAAATGAATAAGAAACCCATATGTTTTCAGCTCACCTGACTGCAAGTCAGTGGGAGCTATTGTCATCACTTGGCGTTCGTCGTCTGTTAAATTTTGCAAACTTGACTTCTTCACAACCACTAGGCCAAATTCAGAGCACGGGCATACTCATGCAGACTTGATCAGACAAGAGCATGCAGATTTTACTACGTTTATAGTTGATGACGCAAAAGGGTTTATAAGGGCAGGGGTCGAAAGAATCAATGACATACATCTGGGCAATAATCGGGTCCCAAGCTCAGACCCGTTCATCGATTCTCGGAACGTGTACAGCGTTTGATGTCCAAAAGCGGTTTGTGGTGAATGTGGAAGATGCCATTGCCCGCCCAGTGAACCTGGAGAGTGGAATTAAACGCTATCAAAGCATGTTGTCTCATGCCAAGTCAAAAACAGATTATGTATTCGGCCGAGGCCTCTACATGGCACCTTCTGATATGGAACTAGGTGGCCTTTCACACAGCCTCATAAGGTATAATGAGATCATTATTGCCACAACCGTCCTGACCCTGGGACTAAATACAAACATAAACACTGCACCAATCCCTCGCACTTTGGTTTCTGTCGAGATAGCCACTGACGAGCCACCACAAGAAGCAGACCTGCGACAGCAATGACTATGGCCCACAGGTTTTCGGCCAGCCAGCCAGCCAACAGTTTTTGTGAGTAGCTTGAGCAACCACGAAACAATGGAGCCTATAATTCCGGGTAGCGCAGCCGCCACCGCCTTCCCAGCTAGCTTGGCCAGCATGCACCCAAGAGCCTGTAGGTGCTTTATCACCCACTCTTTGAGACCACCCTTATCAGATGGTGGTGGAGTGAGGGTACTTCCACCCCTGCCGGTCAACCGCTGTGAGGATAGATGTGATCGTAATCCCCTGTTCCCGGAAGAGGACGCGAGCCTCTCTATTCGTTGCGGTTGCCTCCAAGCGGGAAGCTTGTTCATCATCCAAGTTGCGCAAGCGTTCTGCTCTCCGGCGCCTACTAAACTGATCATCTCGAGCTTCATTGAGCTTTCTTTTTTCCAAAACGATGTGTTCACCCAGCTCGGACAGTCTGGCCAGGTTGTTGGTTAACTCACCTCGGATGATCTGTATTGCCCTGTCGAGTCCACGGAGCTCTCTGATGCTGTAATCCAAACCTGTGGTATCAAGTGGAGGGTCATTCAAGGTTTTAAGCATGGTTTCTTTCTCCTCGGTAAGACTTTCCATCACGTTTTTAGTTGAAATTAACGCAGCATTAGCCACTTGTCCCAAGTCTTGAAGTTCTGTAATATCCGATCCTATCCTAGCAGCCGCTTCACCCAACTCATTGTTATTGACCCGCAGTGTTTCAAGCACCTTTGGCTTAAGCACCTTGCCTCCTCGTGTCCAGTCCGTAAACCCCAGATCATTCCGGATGATTTCACCACCACCACGCTTTCCAGTAATTGTTGAGAGAGCATGGGTTACTCCGATTTACTAACAATGTTGATATTTGGATGGGCCTTCAGCTTCATCCGCCCATTTTTGTCGAGCTCAAACTTGGAATAGTCACATGGAAATGGCACCATCCCTTTCTCAGACAGATTCTGGTAGTAGCTATTGACAGCCTCCTCCAAGAGCTCATGCTGCAAAGAAGGTATTTTAACTCCTGTCTCTTGTTCTCCGATGTCAGAGGCCCAGGTAAAGCTACTTTCATCTTTCAACTCATCATCATCGTCCTGTTGTCTTGTGAACTCGTTGAGGTCAAAGTCTGCCATTGTATTGAAGACTGATCCATTATATGTTCATTATATTCAACATGTCTTCAAGCCAATATGGATGCAAGCTTAACCCATACTGCAGATTACGAAGTCTGAGGTCTTTTATAACCCCAAGATCACCAAAGTTGAGGTTATCATCGAAGGGGTGCCCAACCAGCTGTACTCCCAGGGATTGCGTGCCTACCAGCAATAGAATGAAGCCACTTGGCACTTTGGAGCTTGCCCCAGCACCAAAAGAGATCTTGAGGTGGCTCTGGTCGCAAAGGATCTATCTCTGTCTGATGTCACATTGGGAGAGTTCTTGACTAACAAGTGTGCGTTATGGCTTGACATGTGGACCTCGGATGATGGCTGACTACATGGCAGTGGCCGGAAAATAGAAAAAGCCTTCTTAGGTCATCATGCGCAGCAGAGCATTTGGGTTTTGACTCAGAAGTAGAACTCTGTCTTAAAGGATCTCAGCGAGCAGACCCGCTGGGCTTGCCTGTTCCACTGTAAGGACAGAGACAGCTTCGAGGATTGTCTACGAGAGAATGATGTGATTGGAAGCTGTGAGGAACGTGTAGCAGTTCGCCAGGCATTGGCGGAGAGCAAGCATGCCTGGCTAGTGTTAAAAACAGACCAACCAACCACTTATAAAGAGTTGTGATAATGGACCTATATTATGTGGGAAGCAGCGATTCTAGTGACCCAAGCACTATATATAAGTGTACTGTGGTGGGCGACATTGCACATTCTTATGTGCTATATTAGACTCAAACAGCATATATGAACATGTATACAGACCATGTATTGTGACGATATCATTGACCAACTGCTGGAAGAGCAAGGTGGCACTGTTCCAAAGGAACAACAGGGAGGCAAGACGGCCATGGATCCTGCTGTGCCTGTTCCTTTGGAACTTCCGAAGGAAAAACAGGTCAAACTCGAAAGGCTAGCTGTATTAGCTTCTGGGGGCAGGCTAAGCAGTATATAGGGAAAAACCTCACAATTGACCAGGTCGACGCCATGGACGACAAGGAAATCGATAAACTCTATGCCCGATATGAGGCACGTCTCGGCGCAGCAATGACAAACACTCTGGGGGTGGCTGCTCTAGAACTCTATGCAGGGGCGGTTAGCATGTTTCTTCCCATACCCATAGAGAACAAACTAAAGTTGGTTGCTGATCTTGAGGCAGATCCATTTGTTGGACACGTGCTAAGCAGTATCACATACAAGCTATATCATCACTATGGCATGTACTTAGCACCGCTAACCACGATGCTAACCACTGCTAAACACTGTCGATTTGGACATACCTGCCCTTTAACAAATCAAGACGATGTCATCGATGACAGAGCCAAACCTGCCAATAGTTACTGTTGTTCCAACGTAACAGAAATGGGTGGAGAAAGTGACAGCTGCGCCAACCACCGAGTCGTCGGTTGTTCCTGTTGTTCCTTTGGAACAGTGACAGAAAGACCCTAAAAAAAGTGGCCGCCAGATGGGCAGGAGCTGCCGCCCGGAATGCAAAACAATAAAAAGCCTTGGTCCGATTGCAAGAAGAGAAGGCCAATCTCCAGAGAATGGCCGTAAACAATGTCGTAGCGGCTGATGGACCCGACGTTCCAAAGGAACGAGAACAACATGGACAGCAGCAAGGAGTCTCGAATGCAGTGCATCACAATCGTGACTGGTCCCCACAGATTGCTGGGGCGGTAGGTTTGTCTAGCTTGGCATTATGGTTCCAGTTCCGAAGTTCCCAAAGGAACAGGAACAACAATAAGTTGGCGGCCAATCTAATGACTCCGCCTTTTGATCCGGTCAACCGTAGCGTGTTACCTCCAAACAAGAATTTAAAGGTATCTTCAGACCCATTCTATATGGAGTAGTATATGTATATACAATGTCTTCAGCCGATGGAAAGTTGCTGGTCAATGCTGCCTATCACAGCACCGTGGTCTCTGCCCTCACAATAGGGTATGCCCACTTAGGTAAGATGGCAATGAAGGGAGCCACCCCTAAACTTGACTTCGCCTGCTATGACATCGGGATGGTCGTCCTTGACTTGGGGCTGGCGACGGCAACAAATATGAATTAAACAATAGGACTCCTTCCAGCAGATATTATGAAATAACAAGATAGCCTCGATCGCAATGTTACTTGGGGCACCCTTGTTAACGCAGTGGCCTTCTCTGGCAGCAACTACCTCTTCTCCAAGTTTTGGGATAACGATGCTGGTGCAGAACATGTGCGATGTG